>OX402538.1:11970424-12589998 GCA_948098885.1 Drepanosiphum platanoidis
GCCGCCGCCGCCGCCGACCATCGGGCACGACACGCAACGGGACGAGCACGGGCGCGTCTGCGAGTACGTGTCGTACGAGCACGACTGCGCGGGCCGCAGCTCGTAGCACCGGGTCGGTGGGTTCGAGTGTCGCGACGGGCACCGCGGCGGCGGCGGTTTCTGGCTCTCCTGCCACCGGCGTTGCGCGTCCAACTGTTGTTGCTTCATGGTGCGCACCACGCACACGGCCAGCCGGAGCGCGGCCGCGTGGTGCCCGTGCGACCTGAGCGCGTCCACGCGCGACGCGCACGTGGCCAGCGGCTCGTGCCACAGCGGCTGTCCCAGCGAGTTGAAACTGCCCGACTGCGTGCTGTCCGGTATGTGGCTGCTGTACGTGTCGCTGGACAGCACGTTCTTCAGGTGAATGTTGTCCCAGGACATGCTGACGGCGTCCAACGCTCTGCGAACAACGAAACGCGGATGAGACGAGGAGACACACGACGGCTTACTCGCCGATCATTTCTAACGCTTATATTATTTACTAGCTGAATAACCCGGCTTCGCCCGTGTGCAGTATAACTTTTTATTTTACCCCTTTTACCCCTTTTAACCCCCTTAGGGTTAATTTTCTTAATAATTCTCTCCGTAAAAAACCATCCTCGTACTTCAAGGAATATTATAAAAAAAGAATTAGCGAAATCGGTTCAGGGGTTGTTGAGTTATGCGCGCTTACAACACATTTTGCGATTCATTTTTATATATAAGATACTAGCTGACCCGGCAAACGTTGTTTTGCCATATATTTCCAGTGAATTTTGCAGTATAAAAAATAACTGACTTATTGTAAGTGCGTGGCGGCGGCGACGGCGTCTACGATTGAAAGAGGAATGGTGCGCGAACGCACGCAATTTCGGTAAAAGTTATGTAATAATATATGACGTTGCGAAATCCATACCTTTTGCGTAAACGTCGTCGTCGGGTTTTCGCTTTACGTAAAATTGTATACGCCTATCGAGCCTATCGACCAATCACTATAGATTTGCCTGCGATCGTATTCGACCGGCCAATGAAAAAAGTTCTATTGTTCATCGCACGCACGCAATTTCGATAAAAGTTATGTAATAATATGATATTGCAAAATCAATTCGTTTTTGGTAAAGATCGTCGGGTTTTTTCATGAAATAATAATAATCTATTCATATAAAATGCAAATTACTCGCTGATCGTTGCATCTCAAAATCTAGCCCGTGAAAAGTTTACCCCTTCTTTTAAGGGTTGAATTTTGAAAAATAAGTTTGTAGATTTATTTATATACATCCCCCTAGGGGAGGTGCTCAAACGAGGGTTTTGTATTTAATGAAAATTACTAACCTATTGTAAGTATGTACGTATATGTGAAAAGTATATGAAACACGGCGCTCGCCACATATAAATATTGAAAAAAAAAACTATTCTATCTTTTAAGTCGGACCATATTATAAATGGTTACCAAATTTTATCAAAATCCGTTCAGTAGTTTCGGAGTTTATCGCGAACATACATCGTGACACGAAATTTTTATATATTATGAATAACCCGGCTTCGCCCGTGTGCAGTATAACTTTTTATTTTATCAGTTTTTTTAATTTTACCCCTTTTACCCCTTTTAACTCCGGTAGGTGTCGAATTTAGGAAAATCCTTTCCCGTGGGGTCTCCACTCTATAAAACGAAACTGCTGTCCAAATTTCATACTCAAAGCTCCAGCAGTTCCGGCCAGGCGAATTTTTCTAGTTTCACCCTTTTTACCCCTTTTAACCCCCTTAGGGTTAATTTTCTTAATAATGCTCTCCGTAAAAACCATCCTCGTACTTCAAGGAATATTATAAAAAAAAGAATTAGCGAAATCGGTTCAGGGGTTGTTGAGTTATGAGCGCTTACAACACATTTTGCGATTCATTTTTATATACAAGATATATAAAATCTCGCGTTAGATTTGCAAACTCGAAAAAATCTAAGGGTTTGTGGGATTATCGATTGCGAAAACGTGCGGTAGTGTCCCCGAGTTTGGTTAAAATTGAAATGCTGCTTAAAAAGATAAAAAATTCGTGGATAAGAAAAGATTTCAAAAATAATATTATATTTCAATACTATATAATCATAGTAATAAATAATCAAAGAGTATCTATTTTACCAACTATTTTGTCCCTCTATGTAAAATTCATTTTCAACAATGGCATTCACAAATTGTAATTTTATGTTCAGTGAGCGCTCTTTACACCCGATGTATTTATGAGTATTTAATTTTTAGCGGTTTAACCGGCAGCAGAGGAGGCTCTGTTTGCACAATACTAATATTTTCGAGTATTAATAATATGACGTGTTGTACGTGTAAATAATACCTGTGGAATATCGTCCGGTTTATCCGTTGGCTGGTGCTCGGATAGCTACTCCTGTATCTCGGACTCGACCTGCTAGACCTGGACGACGGCCTGTAGTTGACGTTGTCCACGTCGTCGTCCGAACCGTTCTCCGGGGGCGGATGATGATTTCTCTGAAACGACACCGATATTATTATCGACGAACCGACACGGGGCGGGAGCAAGAGTTTCCTCCAGACGGCGGCGGCGGGTAACGAAACGTCGTCGTTTACTATATTATATGATAATTAGGGCTCGGATTTCAATGCATTTGCATCTTTTTTTTGGGATATCTTACGCGATGCTTTCCAAGCTACAAATATGTTTCAAGTACTTCGCGATCTAACCACAATAATTTTTTGGGGTATTTTTTTGGTTTTTTTTGCATTTTTAGCGGATTTCATCATTTTTAGGGCATTTTGTGACGGTTTTAATGCATTTTTTAAATTTTTAGGACATTTTTGACCTATTTGTCGTATTATGACTAAAAAAATTGACCTCATTGAAATATAAGTACTACATAGTAGTATAGTACTACGTAATAAAAATTATTTTCATTTTGAACTATTTTAACTAATTTAACATCAGGTTTTCCGGTTTTTACAATCTTTATGTCACACCATCCAATTAGCCGATATTATTGCACACAACTAAACTTTTATCGGATTATTTTCTTAACAATAATTTAATTTGAATTTATTTAATAAATAATGCATTTTTTGAAACGTCATTTTTTGATATTTTTAGGGCATTTTTTAGAGTTTTTAGGTCATAAATGCATTTTTTGAAAGGGCATTTTTTTGATATTTTTAGGGCATTTAAATCCGAGCCCTAATGATAATATACTCACGTCGTTGTAAGGGGGCGGCAGGGCCAACATGTCCGGGTCTTCCGGCGGACAGATGTCCACGTGCGTCCACTTTTCCAGCAACGTCTTCCACTGGCCCTTGTCCAGGGACGTGCAGTGCGGGTTGAGCACGATGCACACCCACAGTGCGCCCAGCTGGTCCCACAGCTGCCGGCACTTGTCCGTGATGGGCGTGCCCTGGGACTTCCACAGCGCCAGCCTGGGATCGCACAGGAACTGTTCGGTGATGAGCGTCAGCATGCGCGCGCCGTTCGAGTCCTGGGCCCGCAGCATTTCGCGCACCTTGGCGAACAGCGAGTTGAGCTGCTTGTTGGCGTTGTAGTAGCTGCCGTGCGTCAGGTACGACCGCACTTGTTCGCACACCTGTTCTTCGTCCAAGTGCCACGTGTGCTCGTCGTCGGCGCTCGGCCCGGCGGTCGGGTCCGGTGCTCCTGCGGAAAGACAAACGAAACGGTTAAAAAAAAAAATCGTCGTCGACGAGACTTGTGTAAAAAAAATAAAAATCTTAATATTTCACGACACATATAGTACACGTTTGTTATTATACGAATATCGCGGTGGCGTTACGCGCGTGCTTTGCGGACTTTGCGAATTTCATTTGAAACCGTTCAAAGTGTACCGTGTAAAAGTGCTCGGCAGGCCCGATGAGAGGGGGGCAGCCGGGGGGCTGTAGCCCTGGGGCCCGGGCTTCAAAAAAGGCCCGGGGTCTGCCCAAGTCCACTACGTCTTGGTCACTACGTGTTGAGCTATTTATGGACCACCGGCATGAATCGTGCTACCCATTTTATAGTAGCGTATGCTGTATAGTTACAACAAGACTACAATAAAGTGAATCAAAACACTACAATATTTATGTAAAACGTAGACCCATAGACTATAAATAATTATTTTCACTTATTGTGGATAGCAGTGACTGCCGATAAGATAACGCGGTGTCATCGCGTCACATATTGTTACACGTTATAGGTATTTTCGTTGGTTTACGTGCGTGTCTCGGCCGTGTCGTGTTCTCTAAAACTGTAATATTATTTTTATGTATCATCATAATATATTTTTATGTCTCAACATTTGTGTATCAATTCTTGCATAATTTTATAATATTTTTTCATTACCTCTTCGGTATACACATTGGGACGACACTGAATGTTAGTGGTAAGTTTGATACCTCGTGTAAGAGGGGCTCGGATACTGAGTAGCTGGGTATATTTAAAATGATTTTATCGAATTCGGTAAACAAATAATAGCCCCCCCTCCCGGCAGAACGAATATATTTCACGCGATACCCAGAGTCGTCGTCACTGTCGTCGGTTCCCGTTATATTATTAATTTTTATAATACACTATCGACGCGAACACCAAGGACGTTTTAGAGACGGGTGCTCGGATGTTACGAGTAGAAACCATTATTTTCGTGGCCCGGTTATACAAGCGACGGGTAAAACAATAACGGTAAAAACTATTGGACTTTATCGATACGGTGAGTCACACGCCGATGATACCATTAGTCGTTACTCATTAGTCGTGTTGTATCATAGATACATTAGGGCGGAATGGTGTTAAAACCGACCTTTTTCTTTACATACTTTGTCGTTCAGTCGGTTTCGTATGGCAGAAAAACATTCAATAGTTACGTCGGTAAATAATCCTCTAGTGCACTGGTTCCCAAACTTGGAGGGCGTGTACACATTGCTGGGGAGGCGCAAGCAGTTATTACGAAATAAAATTTTTATTTATTAAATTATTTTTATTTTAAAATGTAGGGAAAATATGAAAAATTATAATTATAATCATCAATAAAATTGAATTCATCCCGGATATTTTATAATTTCTTCGTAAAGTACACAAAAAAGTGATATATTGTTCACGTTATAGAAGGTGGGGGGGCGCGAGAGTTTCGAAAATATACAAAGGGGGGGGGCGTATAATAAAAAAGGTTGGGAACCATTGCTCTAGTGAAACAATCCTAGATTCGCCGCCCCGCAGACGCGAGCAAAAATCGCCAATTAAACGAGTATATTCTACGGCGCAGACGAAAATATTTATTATATTTTTATCGTTTCATAACGTATCGACGACGGATATTTATTATAAAAATGTATGAAGTAATGTAATCGGCTAGACAGCCGTGCGTCCTTACTTTCCGACCCTCGGAAAAAGCCCTATGAAAAAAAAGGTCGATCCCCTCGATATCGATTAATGCGCGCATCCCTAGATTTATGTGGTCAGAACCGATCGCGCGATAATGACGGGCAACGCGCGAGCGATCGACGACCATACGAGTTACCCCGGGGATTATCTATTGTTATATCGATAAAGTACTGCAGAGTACGCGCACGCGCACTTCAAATCAATCTTCAATCGTTGCCTGTATAACGCCGATTATCATAAACAACAACAACAATAATAGTTACAAGTACATAAATTTACGTTGCTTTACTGCAGTTATAATAATTATAATTACTCGTCGCAAATTTAAGGTTTTCAAACTTTCCAGACACACGGTGCCTATATTATACGACGGCGGCGGCGGCGGTACACTCCCACCAACAACGACGCGATGTTTATTACCATATCATTAACTACAGCTATTTTATACGCACCGTCAAGGCCGTATCTGAGGGGGGGTCCAAGGGGTCTGGACCCCCCCCCCCCGAAATTTCTATAGTATTTTACAAATGTTTAAAATAACTATTTATTTTTAATACAAACATATATATATATATATTTTCAGTTATAAATGGCTTAAACTCTAATTAAATTAACTGTTGACTAATATGAATCATATCATCATATGCGAATATTATTACTTCGTCTGACAATAGATTATTATCGATAGATGAAGGAAAAGACCGCTATTGTCGCCGGTTTTGAATTTGTGTATGTTATCAATTCATTTTGTTTTTATGTTTTGCGTATAGTGTAAGGTGGCAATAGATGTCAAAGTAATTTTGTTTATTTAATTATATATTTTATTAAAAGAAGATTAAAACTCTTTTTTGGTCTTATTTTTAATCAAATTTTAAAACCTTAATTCAGTAAAATTACAATAAACATATTTTGGACCCCCCCCCCCGAAAAATATTTCTGGATACGGCCTTGCGCACCGTATAATACTGCAGCGCGTGCGCGCGTATATCACAGTAGTCAAAGTTACGCCCGGGATGTATTCGTACTTGAATATCGCGTAATAAATGCATATCACAGCAATGACTGTGATAATAAGAACGTATGCAAACGTGATAAAGAAAAACAAAAAAAAAAAACGAAATAGAAACTCCGTACAACACACAATGTACGCGAAAATTTCGACCGTTTTCACCGAGGAAAAAAATAAATACCAATACCGAATCGTTGTTACGCGCGTCGGACGTAGACACGAGAAAAAACAAACCGGCCGTCTTCGCAGTAGTATAATATTATTACAATTCTATGCCTCTGGACTTGAAAAGAAATATTATTACAAGTAAAAAAATTAATATTAAAGGATTATTATAATATAAATATATATTTTTAGAATTGAATAATAATGTGTATTAATTTTATTCTTTATTGTAAATTATTGCTAAATTGTATCTTATTTATATAACAGTATATTTTGATTGCTATAATTTATTTATGTTAAAACTTTACATCACTTTGTCTTTTCTTCTCTATTATTATTATTATTATAATATTTTTTTTAAAGTGTTCATATTCATAAGTCAATGTACGTAATATTATAAGAAATTACCTAATTATTGTATTTTATTGGTAAATGTAATAACTCCCTACCTCCAACACAAGCTATCTATTAGCTTACAGGAGGTAGGTAATCAAAACTGTACCTAATTGTTAAATTTGTTTAATTTGTAACCATTTATTTTGATTTCTAAATAAAAAAAAAAAATATACCTGCAGCGTCGAAAACATAAAATGCCGAGCAAACGTTTTTATCGCGATCGTAACGCGCGTGTAGTCATAATGCCGCGCGTATCTCGTCGACGACGGCGAACGGAACGAGTTTCGTCGTCAAAACCGTCGATGCCATCGGAACGTTATACCGTATCCGTCGACGTTGGCCGACTGCGGTTATGAAACACTCGGCGGTTTACGATTTTGTGTTGCGCGGGCGCGACTGCAGGGAAGGCAAATGGACGAGAGTAATCGGAAAACGCATACAGAGACGACCGGCAAAAATGATAAAAGAGAAATAAAAACCCTGTGAATTTGTATACGAATAACACATAGTCGACCCCAATCACAACTACGCGTGTATTGTCGAGGAGTGTATACACACAGAGAGGTAATTTTGTTGGCTTCTCAAATAATTGAAAAATGGCCCCGAAGCCTTTAGGTCACATAATTAAATATATATTATAAAAAAAAAAAAAAATGGAGTAGAACGAGTTTGGCTTCTACGGTAATATATTATATTTATTATATGAAACGCCGCCGCTTACATGTAAATATATTTTTATACGCGCGGCGCGCGTCAGTCTGACGTTTTCCACTTAAAATATTATTGTTATAATATACGTGCTAGTATACGAATAATATTCACCAACATTTACATTGCGCGCCACCCTCGTAGAAAACCACACACACACAGAGCCCGACGATAATCGAGCTCTCGGTCTGACGGAGGGTCTCGGGGGGGCGCAGGACTCGAGAAACTTTTCAAGGCGGAACCGCCGTTTGTAATATACGCGCGCCAACACACAGACACACCACGCCTTGTAAATACAACGTTAAAACATATCGTATATTATGTACGCGAATTTCGTGCGCGCAACAAAAACAATAACATTTATTACAATAATAATATAATATCGTTCCGAATGTGATGGTGCCGATCGCGCCGCCGCCGCCGCCGAGTAGAAAACGTAAATAATTCGCGCGCGCCACTAACCGACCCCGCCGGGTCCTTAGACGTCGACTTGTCGGCGCACGCACATAGTAGTGGACGGGCGGGCGGACGGCGAGATGATTTTCGTCCTCCCCCGAAAACCTTTTCGACAGACGCCCGAGACCTTGTAAATTATTTTTTCTCTCCCGGAGAAATGCGTAAAAACAAAACCTACACGTAACTCTGCTACTCTAATTATTATACTGCTCTCTCTCTCTCGTTCTTTCCATACACTAGACGGGATATAACCGTTCGGCGAGTTAATGAATTTTTCGTAAAACGTTTCTCTCCCCCGCCCCGTCGTCGTCGTCGTTAATTTCGTAAACATGTTCTCGCACGCACGCTCACCGGGTCGGAGCGATAAATCAAATTCACCGAGAATTAGGCACAACCCTCTTTTTCGTTAATGATTTACAGACGGCGGCGGTGTGTAATGATAATAATAATCGATTGCCCGGTGTAACGTGACGTGACGTAGGCGGCAGAGGTTTGGAAAAAGAACGACGACGGTCCCACGGTACGCGGCGAGTCGGTTTGGTTGCCTATGCGCGAGTGACGGCGGAGGCGGCGAGACACTGAGAGACGACGGCGAAGGACGCGGAGATATTATTTTAAATTGGTAGGGAAAAAAAAGAAAAAAAAAAAATAGAAAGAAATAAAGGAAAACACAACGCTCGGCGCGGCGGAGGGACAACCGGTTTCCAGGTCTTTTTCCCTTCGTCCGCCTGCCTTCACACCCCACCGACGACGACGACGACTTCGACGCCCCGAACAAACATAATATCTCCCCGAGTGTTTTTGTTGTCGGCGATATAATAGCGTTACGGTACGCGTAGAGTTTTTTTTTTTTTCCTTCTTCTTTCTTCTCCTTCTTCTCCTCCTACACTGCGACCACCTCCACGGACGCGCGCGCACACACAATGCGCGCCGCGCGAAGAAACCGTACACTATACAGTCATCAGTACGACGACGACGCGGCGGAGAGACGCGTAAATCCGATATTTCCTACCACGTACGCGGTCGTCGTCATCGTCGTTATTATTATTACACGCGCCATGTATACTCGTATAATACGTGAAATATACATAATACACCGCGAGAAACGGAAGGCGTGGGATTGCGCTCCGCACACGCCGCCGTACGCATCCGAGCGGACGAAACCGGTCGCGGACGACGCGCCATTAGAGAATAATAATAATATAACGTTATAAAAAAAAAAACCACTCGCGGGACAAACACCCCAACCCTATACATATGTATGCGTAAAAAAATCCGAAACGTTCGTCGTGTTTATACAAAAAAAAACTCCCGAAACCGCGACGGACGGCCGGCCGATGAATATTGATGCGGCGGCGGCGGCGTTCGTTCCGTTTCCTCCTTTCCGCCGGCGGCGCACACGAAAGTCGCGTTTTCGTCACGTCTTTTCCCCGGAATTTCATTCGTATTTTTTTCTATTCCTTCGACGACATTATAATAACCCGTTTTTGTCCGGCGCGCGCGCGCACACACACGAAATCCATAATATTTTCATTAATAATAATCGCGCCGGTCGTGATTATGCGAGTATAAAAATAAAAAAAATAAAAAAATCGCCGAACACGGCCGACGCGCGTCGTTATCGGCCGACAGCGCAAACGATAATAATCGAATTTAAACGGGGCGCCGCCGCCGGACGACGCGATTACGCGTGTGTAAAACACGTCACATCACGTCCAGCGCACGTTTGGCTCGCGTGTTTTTAAACGGGTTAATGCGTCGTCGTCGTCGCGAGAGGATGTTATGATACACGACGACCAGAAAATATATTATATTATCGTACAGTATATTATAATAATACACGCGGCATATAGTGTATTATTATTATAGTAGTGCCGTGCCAAGATTAATACGAGGAAAACAATGGAACAACACCGGATATTACAGTTAGTGCAATTGCTTGTCGCGCGTGCGTGGTGCCCGGCCCGGCCGCCATTCACTCTCGCGCGCCCGCGTACACAATAAGCGGCTAAACATTATTCGATTTATATATTATATTATATTATATATTATGCATTATAGTACACGCTATTAGTATTACATAAGCCACACATCGGTCGCCGGAGGCAACCGCTGGCCTGGAACGCGACGGAGAAAATAGCGTCGACGAAATAATAATAAAACGATATAAAAAAAATAAAATAAATCACTTTTTCTCTTTCCTCTCCGACGGCGGCAGTTTCCACCGACCGGCGGTGGAGCTGCCCCCGCCTCGATCCACTTTATATACTGTACAACGCTAATCAACTAGAAAGTGTAACAAATTATATATACACACACTCGCACAACACAAATACTTTAAACTACTGACCGACCGGCGCGCGACGCGAGAAAAATTTACTTTTTTTTTTTTCCATTTTATTGCCACACCGAAGACCTGGACGACGACGCGCGTACTGCGTCGCCGTCCGTCACCGGTTAAACCGTCGCTTTTCGCTTTTATCTTGTTCGTCACCGTTTACCTTTAAAATATACCCCGCGCGCGCGCGGCAAATTTATCGCGGGCTATAGCGCATTATCATAATCCGATGATTCACAAAACACCGTATTCTCTCATCGTTTAGGTATTTCTGTGGGTAGACCGGCGAGTGCCAAAACGAAACGGAATTTATCGGTCGCAAAGTACTGCATTTCGAATTCGGGGCGAATCGACAAAATATAAAACCCAGGTTTTCCACTCGCGGCGAATCGAAAATCCCGATATACAACAACGCGCTGTCGGTTGATTTTTATTTAGAAATTCTACGCCGTGAAACACAAAACGTATGCGCGTGCAAAAGGAGTTGTCGCGTAGAGCGGCGGCATTTGAAAAAAAAAGAAAAGCCAACCGTGCTTTTATGGTGTAGGTACCGTAGAAAAACTATTGACCGACGGATTCGTTGTATAATGAAAATAATTAATGAAACTCAACTCGTGTAGCTTTGTCGTTAAAATATTCGGTAACAAAGACACCGGAGAGACTGTACGTACCCGCTTTACACAGAACTAGCAGGTTCGCGTATTATAATGGCAATAATAATTTAATTTTTTTTTTTTCTTCTTTCAAACAAATTAATCGTAAAAATACTGTATTGAGTCTTACAAACCGTGGAAACCATTTCAAAGACTAAGAATGATTGAATTAATTACCGGTCTTAGGTTACTTAATTTGTACGTTTTTAAATCTTATTAAGTCTACACGGCGGATTAATTTATGTAAAAATAGAACACAACTCTATATTCAATTTCCATAAAACTTGTAATTAAATTTAGTTGTATCTTAAATCTTATTTTTCATCTAAATTCATTTTCATAGCATTTTAATTAAAATTTTCAAACAATATTAAATAAAATATGTAGGCAGGTACCTATATATTTTTTGTGCGAATATTTTTTTAAAGCGAACTCTGTTTGTATTAAATAAGGTGAAACATATAATTAAAAAAAAAAAAAAAAAATGTTATTTAGATGCATATACTTTATTTTTAAATTGCGAAACTTTTTTCCTATACAAACGGGAGTGCAAAACTGAATTATAATTAAAAACTGATCAGCTACAGAGCTATACAAGTTTTATCACACCAGATCTACTTTTCAATTGAGCTGAATTAATTTTTAGCCCAGTCCACATGTTACGAGTGGAATACGATTTTTTTTTTTCTTGTGGCAAATTAATTATGCTCATAACACTTTGAAACACGAGGCGCGTTCAGAAAGTGTGTAATTACTTAGTCAACAAAAATTACCAATTTCAGTCTGTTGCTACAATGAGTCTAAACGCATTTTTACGTCGCCGTCAGAGTCTATAAGGAATTATTATAAAATCCATAAAATAAACTCGTGTAACAGTGTTTGTCAGTGTAAATTTCTAACCGCCGAATCATCGATCATTAATGAAGAAAAATATAAAGCCCGTAAGAAAATTACGTGTTAAAATCACTCGCGTATTATCGGGGGAAATTTACATTTAAAACAATTTTTATCGTGAAAAAATGAAAAAAAATAAATAGGGTTTTATAGTTTGGAAAATAAAAAAATCCACTCTCACCTCATGCGGGCTCCTACTTCAAATGGATGGATATAATGTTTGGACAACTAATGGGTGCTTTCTAAAAGGACTCGAGTTCTGACAAAATCGAGTTAAGACTAGAAATGATGCTCGCGGGGACGGCTAGTGCGAATAAATACATTATCACGAGGTTTGTTTGTCATACCGGCGCCACTACCGTATCAGAAATGCACAGTAACACCCAGAAGGAGAAGCATTCTTGCTTCAAAGAAAACGTTTTGCAACAATGACAGGTAAGTTTTATCTGTGTGTACATAATTTATAAAACGTGTTCTTTACGCGACGTTAAGTTTTACGAAAAATAGTCGAGTTATTAGAAACGTTGTTCTTCCTTTTTTTTTTCTACCTTGCCGACATTTTAAGATAATACGCTCTTTGTAAAGACCGACCGGTGTTTAGGAGAATATTATATTTAGAACACAAATTAAAATATAATCTCTAACCCGAGCGAGTGGTGTTCGAATTCGTTTGGAAATGGCTGACGATTTTTTCTAGTCTATAAAAAAATAAAATAATAATAAAACAATAATCAAACGTTTAGTAGCTGCTCATCGTATTATCTATCTGTTATTATGCGCCGCGTTCGTTTCGCCGACTCGTATGAAATAGTATTTTAATCTTTTTGATATCTCGATATGTTTTGAAATACGCCTTATTAATTCGTTCCAAAAAAAAAAATTAATAAGTCGTTTGTCCTCCAACACAAACATTTCTGCTGACGAACCTATTATAGAATTATGCTATTAATACGGTGTACACGTTTATGCTCATACATTATCCTGTGAGCAATTTGATTATATTCGTGCAATATTACATTATGCGTACATATTATGCTTTGGAGGTCAGGACTAACACGATAGATAGCTACAGTGTGTTACAGTGTGAGTATACCTATTGAGTAGTATGCGCAACGGTCGTATAAAGTAGGTTAAACATACGGAGATAGCTGGCATTCGGTACATTAAATAATAAAACTCAATACGAACAGCACCGACTACTACTATTGTCTATTGGATAGACGCGTATAGTATTTATTTAATATGTATATTATTTTATTTAATTTTTTCTTTCTTCTTCTTCTTCTTCTTCTATCTGTTCGTCAGACATTAACCGCGAGTCCGAGATACAACAAGACAAACGGAAAAAAGTCAATTCGAAAAAAATAGCAAAAGGAATAACACAGTTTATAACCACTACTAATTGTGCGCGCGAGTGTAGTTTGTTCCATTAATATTTAGAGAACCGTATAATCTATACCCCGAGAGATAGACACATGATATTATATTATAATAATATACGTATATAGAGCTGCCAACATTACTCACTTTAACGACACATCTTAATTTCTATAAATACGCCATTATGTGCCGCCACAGTAATAGAGTTTTATAACTAGATAAATAATAATAAAAAAAAAGGATATAATCATCATCGAGTTTAGAAAATAAAACCATAATATTATAATAGTAGTATAACGTACAACGGGGCATGGGCAAGAGAAATAAAATGTATGGTTTTCGTCCGAAACATCTGTTCTGGATGAATATCAACCACGGGATACAATGTAACATAATGGTTTACTTGCCAGAACAGTGTACATTTATCAATTCTGAAATCACCCATTCGAAGCGTTTATATACTCCTCGGACGCGACCGAAAATCAGATAGGTTTTTTTTTTTTTTTTTTCATTTGTGCACGTTTAGGACTGCGCACACTGCGGGAGATTTAAGGAGTTCAATTTGTAATCTGGTCAAGAGGAGACTTCCATTCGCCGTACGCGTCGAAATCCTATAGAATTACCCCTCGTGGTGCGACGGGTGTTTGGAAATTTATTTAACGATAAACAGAAAAAATGATCTTTAAACTACATCACTTATCATCGAACGCGACGTGAAAAGTATTGCACGTTGTTACTACGACGACGACGACGGTGAAAACTGTACTGGATTTACCGTTTCGTATGGTCCGTACGTTTAAAACCGCCGAAAACAACACAGATTAATGCTTATTATTTTGTCGTTTTGAATAAAACGGCCTTTAACAATTGTTTGTCGAATAATCGGCCCGGAACAAAACGTTATTATAGATAATTCCGATAGCTGCAATGGTTGGCGTACTAAAAACAATCGCATATACGTATACACTATCGCGTTGGTAAAAATTAAAGAAACTACCTACCGATTTTAATCAGTAAATTGGCCGGAAGTTTGAAATTAATGTTTGAAAAATAAATAAATTGCTCTGGCCACTAAATGTAATAAAAGATCAATGTAATTGAATATGTCATTAACGAACGCGAGGTACAATTTATTATTGTTGGACACATCAATAATAAAAACCGAAAATGCATTGTTCACGTGTTGAGCTTGTTAGAGAGCGTATTTAAACGCACAAAACATTTTACTTTGAAGAAAAAAAGAAAAAAAACTCGGACGTAATTTTCACAAGATGCGTTGTACAGATTGTAACGTTTGAAATGATAACTGATAAGAGTTATTATATTATCTACCGAGTACGTTTGGAATGGTACACACGTGTACGTATATTATATTACGCTTTATAGTTCGCTATAATAATAAAACAAGTAGAAAGGAAAACATATTTTCAACCGTTTGCTCAGCTTGTAATACGAGAATCTCGAAGGTAAACTTCGTTGGTCGAAAACAAAAACCCAATTTGAAGAAAATAAATAAATATTATAATTGATCGTGTAGAAATTATAGGACGAGGTGTACCCGTCCCGATTTGGTTCTCTTAAAACGTACAACTTAGGTCTACAAATACCTTCGTTATTGTAAGCAAACCTTTATGGTAATACGTAAATTGTTTCCCTCCCCCTTCCCCCGAAAATGTCAAGCCCGATAATTATGTTTGTACGCAATAACGCGAGTGATATTTTCGGATTCCAAAAATCATAAAATATGTTAATATTATTTACAAACGTGTCTAGATATACGAAATATACAATTGAATAAAAACGCATACAAAGCCGCCGTAGGCTTGTCAGAGAATTTTGACCATAAACGACGACCATGTTAAATCTACATTCTCGGGCTATTAAGTTGAGTTTGTTATAAGTTATCACATTCCAGAGCTGTCACATATAGATCCTAATTAGGAATTTCAACGTTTATATGGTACTGCTCATAAAAACAACATATACACAGCCATCAAGTATAGTAAATTATGATTTTGTCAGATATCTACGGAGCGTGCGGGCGAGCGGGCGAACGAGGAAAAAAGGAAAGAGAGACACAGTGAGAGAGAGAAGAATAAAAATGATAACTACTACTGGACTGCGCGTATTTTTTACGACGACGTCGAAAAACCGTTATTATAAAGTGTTTTAATTCGTTCTCCCAAAAATGATAGTATCGCCCCGCCGCGCGAACGTTGAACGGCAACAAAACAACGTGCGTGGAATGAAAATCTACCACGAAGGACATTATAAAACGTGTGTACGCGTTTGTGGCACCGTGGTCCATTCGTGTGTACAACATACACATACAATACGTATAGATGGATGATAGATCCCGATGATGATCGCACCACAGAACAATAATAATAATAATCGAAAAAAAAAAAGAAAAAAGAGAAGGACCATTGTTACTGTACGTTTTTTTTTTTTTTTTTGTTTGTTTAAATACATTATTCACGGCTGACAGGTGGTGTCAAACTAAATGGAACTCCCCTTTTGTGCGGCGTCGCAGTCGTCGGGCACCTCGCGCGCAGGCCATTAAAGTTCTTTTTTCAACTACACATACTTGGTCGTTGTCCGCGCGCCGAGGGCACGGACGGTTCTTCTCTATTATACATTTTAACGCGCGTACATTTATATAATAATAATAGTCGCAAGTACGACGGCCAGGTAGGTAATATCTCGCGTGTGAAATAATATAAATGGTGAACGCACAACGCGTTACGGGACCGTCGAGATCGTCGTCGGTCGACGACGGCGAGGACTCGCGCGGAAATATTATCATCGTTACTATATTGTTATTATACGAGTACTACGATAAACAATATTATCGCGAATAATATAATGCGCGCGGCGACTCACCGGCTATCTGATTGATCTCGGAACGCTGCTGCAGGATCTCGTCGGCCAGTTTCTGAGCCGTGGGCAGGACCTCGGTGTGGTGTTCGGATATGAGGTACTGCACGAACTTTTGCAACTGTTGTCTGTCCATTTGCAAAAGGGTTTCTGCAAAACGAGTAAAACCGAGGTTATTATGAGAACGAAAACTAAACAATACTATGCGATCAAATAATATGTCGCGCACAGCAGTTGCGCAGTATACCTATTGGATTAAAATATGTATACGACATATTTTTAGACGTTTAATAAATTCCGCGACGTCGAATAAATATTATTTAATATCAGCTCCACAATAACTGTTTTCAGACAAAAGAGAATCGCATCGATTTTTAAAATGAATAAAAAAAAGCGATACAAGTCGTCCGTCCCCGTAGATGATAAAAAATGTACTTTTGCCACGTTGTTAAAAACGCACAAAACTTTTAACTAAATTGGTTATTTTAACGTTAATAAAAATAAAAAAAAGGAAAATTACATTTCAAGTGAAATCAATACGTGGGCTAATTTTTTACCTAAAATATAATTTGTTAAAAAATGCAAACTGCTATTTTCGCGTACAGTCACTTAATGTTATTACTGGAAAATCGCTGTAAATCCGAATAGGATTTTCATATAATATTAAAACGAGAAGAGATTGCTCAACCGAGTTTTAAGTTTTAATTGAAAATACATATTAATATGATTTATGTATTTATGATTTTTTTTTTTTATTTTTACCGCACGTTTAAAGGTTCGTTTTTACTCAGGGATTTTCAAGGTTTTCTAGATCATTATTCAAAATAATTACAAAATTCTTCTTAGGTAACTGAAATTATAGTCGCAGTTGAAATAATGTCCGTTTAATCGTGCACGCTCTGCACGCAGTTATTACAATAAATTTTACATTTATTCGAGTATAGATAATCGAAAACTTAGGTTTTTAATGGATTAATTAGTAATAACATCCATTTATATTTAATCTTAATTTAATTTTAATAGTTATTTTTTTAAAATTACCTAAGTAATAAAAAATAATTAGGAAATAAACGTATGGACTTTGTACTCGTTGCGGGAATGACGAATACCTCGAAATATCATTGACAATTAATTCGGTTTGTACAGCTTATAATAATAATATGTACACCATTGCTGTACAAACGTAATAGAAAACATAACGTTGATAAACATTATCAGGCATGACGCGATATAAATAATAAAAAAAAAAAATAAATAAAAAAAAAATTGAAATAGTTAAGTGTTATTAATACATTATGTTCCATTTACGAGGCCGACGACGACGGCGTTTTATTATTTACATCGAAACGACGGATCGTATTAACTCATATATATATATATATATATTATTCAATTTATACTAAATGCTAGTCTGCGCGTACTTATTGTAATAAATAAAATAAATTTTAATGGTTTTTAATATTATATTGGTTGATTTATGATACAATTTACAAACAGTAATAGAGAATAATGGTCGCCAAATTATTTTCATATTGTCATAATAGATCACCGAATGTGAAGTGCCGACGAATATTATTGATACAACCTAGTAGTTGCCAGTTGGCGAAACTAAATTATCAAAACGGTGAAAATA
Source organism: Drepanosiphum platanoidis (assembly GCA_948098885.1). Classification (NCBI taxonomy): domain Eukaryota; kingdom Metazoa; phylum Arthropoda; class Insecta; order Hemiptera; family Aphididae; genus Drepanosiphum; species Drepanosiphum platanoidis. The sequence goes on from OX402538.1 coordinate 11,988,325, forward strand.
AACAGTTTGTTTAGGTTTAGACGATAGGCATTCGCAATTATTATATTATATTATACGTCACACTTAATAACTTAACACGTAGATACACTACTTTGTTTGAATAAAAATCGTTAACATTTCAGTCGTGAATGTCAGACACAGTATTGAAGATATATTTCAGTCGAATCGTTTTTAAGTTGGCATCAATGGAACGTTTCCCAGCGAACACAAAAGACAGTTTCCGATGGCCTCCAAATTAAGGAGGGCCTAGGATTTTATGGTACAATCTTCTTCTTTTTTTTTCTCTCTCTTCGAGTCGTGAACAATTTTAGTGAAAAAAACGTTCAATATTACATTAAGAAAGGAAAACGTATAATACACTCCGAACACACACACACACACAAAAAAAAAAAAAAAAAAAACAGACCCAAGATAATTCTCGAAATTCTTAGATTCTAAATAATATTATTAATTATTGTTGTGCGCTTTCGTAAGAAAAACACCCCCCCGGATACGTCGACCTCGCCGTCACTGACATAACTCGCTTACAGTTGTTAATACCATCGTAATTACGTGCTTAATTCGTTGTTTATAAAATATTTGACACAATTATAATTTATTATTCAATTATATATTTTGTTTTTTGTATTTAATTGTCGCGCGTCTCTCGTAATGACTCGGTCGCAGTCGAATAACGACAGAAGTTAATTTTTGACATCAGAAAATTGTGTAAAATTGTGGCGAAGAGTCAAGTTTTTTTATAAATATATCGTGTAGAAAAAGACGAATAATAGAGGACCCGCTCGTATTTATCCGTCATCTCGCGCCCGAGGACTCTACACATTCCCAAATCGGTCTTGTTGGTACAACTATTTCATATGGTTTTACACACCAAATCGAAACATTTCGGCAATGGTACAACACTGCTTTTTTTCTTTTTCCATTCCGTTTCAGACGTTTCGGTTACATTGTAACTAGAATATTATTATTCTATTTTCGTTGTTACGCCATTTTCACAACAATTGTTTGCTAAATCTGGCTGCGTTTTTCAACTATTATACCTATATTAACTATACCCCGCTCTCGTCTCGTCAATTTAATTTGGTGAAACTAGCTATTTAAACGGTCGAGGTTATGATTTTTTTACCCGTATGCTTTTTTCATGCGCGTGATGTTTTTGGCGACAGATGAATTCCGCCGGCGACGATTATATTATGTTTTCAAAGGATTTTTTACATTTTTTTTTCAAATATATTTTCATTTTCGAATCTATAAACAGATACTGCTGATAATAATAATAATAAGACGAGAAGGGGAAAAAAGAAAAAAAAAACGATAATATTTTTTTCTCTCGTACAAAACACGACGACGGTTCCCATTCGAAAAGGATATTGGATTCGCCAGTTTCGTTTTGGTCCCGTGACCAATCTATTTTGCTGTCGAAAAAGAATGAGGGAAAAACATTGAGGTTAAAACCAACGTACCATTGACATCTCCGAAAAATATCGTCGAGGAAAAAAAAAACGTGTAAGTGTTTTATGGTACGGGCGTTACGCCATGTGGCCCGGGTGGTGGTGGTGGTGTACGTAAGTTTTACGCAACTCGCCGCCGCCGCCACGAATGAGCACCGAACTGAAACGTCTTAAAAACGGAATTTAAAAGGCTCGTTTTGATGCGGTTACATTTAATTTTTTTTTTTTTTCCTTAACTATTAGTAAAAAGCGATTACGCAACCGTTTATTTCATAAGTGAATCAAAAGTGTTTTAGTCGTTTCGATTGTTTTGATTTTTTTTCATTATATTATATCCTCCAGAGTTTCGAAACGAAAAATCGAATAATTGTTCTCGCTCGAAAATCTATACCACTGCACACGAGGACGGGGGCGGGGGGAGATTAAGGATATTTTTCAGTCTACTAAATAACAAGTCTGCACCACGTCACTGTAGTGCCAAAAACGAAACTGTCTGTGGAAGAAAAAAAAACGAATCGATTGGTTTGCGAAATACAACCAACACGCATAATAATATATTATAAGTAGGTACCACTTGGCGTTTTAAATATACGAATTAGCAGTAAATAAAAAAAAAAACCAAACAAACAGGATTTCTGTCGGCAAACCAAACTCGCGTTCGAAACGAAAAGAAAAATGAATTTTCACGCACAAATCTTACCAAACCGCCATCACGCGCGCAGCACACGTAATACACGACCAACAAATTATTACTTATAGAATTTATAAAATATTATAAAAACCAACACATTTTTGTAGAGAAATTAATATTCGTACGTGGTAGGTACATTTATCATATATTATAATATGTAGGTAGTTTATTTTTATAAAGTCGTTGTCCTAAAAAAAAAAAACCTAGTCCGGTTCGGCCAACTTGTTTGCACGGGTATCTCAATGGTTTTATCAATTTTATACTGCGCACATCTTATAATATTTTATAATGTCAACCGCAAAAGGCATCGGTGACGTTCACGGCAGATTATAAACATCAGTATTTTATTTCGGAATAGAAATATGAAAACTTCATTAGATAAATGAACGTAATGTTGTTTTTCAGTGGTCCTACTACACGGTTATGCGATAAATGAGATTTTATTCGTTCGATAGAAACCTACGTCCTTTTGAACGAGTTTCAGAAAATTACAATACTAATTGTCCGCCACCACTATAGTAGCGCGTTACGATTGAAAACAATAAGTGTGTCCGCTTTATTATTAGCCAATTTAAAATAATAATTTTACTCAATTACGTCGTCGGTTTAGTTGAGAGTAAATTTTTTTTTCTCTCTCTCTTTAAATACCTGAACAACTCGTCGTGAACCGTGTGTTTCGTTTCCGAACTATATACACATAATATATATTTTAACCATGGAGGAAAACGTTTTCCCGTCTTGACAATAGTAACACGCTAAAACCAACGTCGGTATTGTTCGTATTTTTATTTTAATTATCGCAGTAAACCGACAATTTAATATATATATAAATACAATAATAATATATCGCATTGTCTTAAAAACTTTCACATTTAGCGTGTCGCAGTCGAGCGCATGGGGGGCACACGACTGCGTTCAGATATTTTATATTATTATGATATTATTATTATTGTTGTTGTTGTTGTTGTTGTTCGGAAAATCGAAAACGTAGTGTCGCGCGTTTTTTATTCATTCCTCCGCGGACGTCATAGCGTATATTATAACCATATGCGTACGATTACGGGACATTTCTACACATCAACTTCCGCGTGACAATATACAATCGCAATAATATTATACAAGACGATGGAAATGTTTTTACCTGATATCGGGACCCTGAGCCTGACACTGTCCGCGTTCCGTATCCTGTACAAGGACAAGGCTACGACGTGGGGGCACCAGAATATGTCTTTCGTGTCGCAGCTGCATGTCACTGACGTTATCTTGCACCTGCACGTGAATAACAAAAAAAATAAACAAATAAATAAAATAAAATAAAATATTTATTGTAAGATTCGCACGATCAAAACGTAACCGTTGTTACTGTTCGAGAGACCACTCGCGGGAGAGAATAAGAAGAGCGGTGTTTCAACACGGTTTTCCATTCGTACACGGCGTGCGCACAGATTAAAATATGCTTTCGAGTATTTTCAACCGAAAAAATTTGATTACGTTTCTTTTTCTTCCGTTTTTTTTTTTATTCTTTTCTTTGCGCGCATTTTATACACCGCACGTGTGCGACGACGGCGCGGCGCTTTGAAAAAAATGTATGTACGTACGTACGTACATTTTAGATAAATTTTTTACAGCGCGCACCTTGAAAAAATTAATTTTACGAACACACATATGTTCTAAACATATGCAAATATAATATAAATGACACACGGTTTGTAAATCAGCGCGCCGTATAATACGGGTACGGTGGTAGCGGTGCGCGCGCGCCACGCGTGTTCGTTCGCGTTAAATTACATTTGTGTCTGAAACGATTATACTGCAGCATTATGGCCGTGCGAGAGTAATTAAAAAAAAAATCAACCGACGATATTGTATATATTATATCGTAATAACATGGCATACATAACACAGGCGGCGGCGCGACGAGACGCGTTTCGGATACTACGCTGTTGGAAGACAGTTTGAAACGACTGAGAAATCAAAGCGCGGTCCGATGCGAATTTCAAACTTTATTCGAAAAAATACACATAACATTATATTCGATATCTTTGAAAAATAATAATATCACGCCGCCGCCGCCGCCCCACTCCCGTCAAACACAATAACAAATTACGCACACGCGTAGTGTGTGTACACGCCGCCGCCGAACGGTTGTTAAACGTCATATTTTTTTCTTCTACTAGGTTTTTTTTTTTTCCTTACTTTTTTCTTCTACGAAACCCCCATTCTGACGTTGTTATATTGAATGACGCGAATATTATATTATATAATATTATATGAACAAACACGAATACTCGATATTATTACACTACGGATATGTTTATAACGTATACAATTTTTTTCCCCCATACTCTTTTTTCTTCTTTTTTTTTCACTCTGTAATAAACGAAACGGATATAATACTGCGGCGTATTATAATATACTCGTATACAGACTGCACAGAAACATAATAATAATTCGGATAGCGTACGGGTCTATTGAGTCTAAGCAATGAACCGATCTGTGTGCATTGTGTGAGCATTATAATATTATATTATTATAAATACGTTATGGAAAAATAAAAAAAAAGTATGATATATAATTTAAAAGTAGGCGTGTGGACAACACAAATCGGACGGCGAGGCATAAAACTACGTTACGACGACGACGACGACGTTTAATGATTATTATAAAATGTACGACGCGTGTAGGTATATCGGTATTATTAAACACGTTCGTAAGGCATGTGTGCACAACAGTGTTTAAATCGATTTGACCATTTGCATCGTACTAATATCGTGTGTGTGTGTGTGTATAAAATAGTCTTCTTACCTGTCAAAACTGACGGACACTTTGTGTTTTTTATTCTCTTGGTCGGGATGGTTGTACGACGGCGAGCCGGGTCGCTGGTTCCATACGACTCCGCTTAGATGGAATCCTGAAACACGAAAAATGCACGCCCGTTACATTTCAATGCAATTAAAATATTGTATAGTATATTATATACGAGAGCTGAATACAAGTCCCTGGCCGCTGGACTTGGAAACTAATATATAATATATTCGTATATCCATGTCGTGTAAATGGAAATAAAGTCCGAGTAAACGTAACGACGACGCCACGGCGGTGATATAATAAAACGACATGTGTACGCGTAGGAAAAAAAAAAAAAAAAATCGTCTTTGAGCCTATTTGTAAGTAATGTATGTATTACGTATTATAATATAATATTTGTATATGTGTGTGTGTGTGTGTGTGCGTGTACATCTATATCGCGCGCGTATTGTAATACACTTGTGCGCGCACGCGATTTTTACATGCATTCGTTGTCTGGGGATTTGTGACGTGCAGGGGACCCAGGAGGACTATTGATCCGGCATTGTAAATTATTCGGAACTCGGTAATAAAAGCGAAAGAAAGGAGCCGGGGACATTAAATTTTCAACGTTTGTTTTAGGGCTTTAATAAAAACGAGGTGCGGCTTTATTACTTGGATTATAAAACAATACAAAGATTGACAACGACGGATTTCCAAAGCCGTTTTTTTTTTTTTTCTTCTTCTCTTTTACTCTACTTCTATATACTGCGGGGACGTACGTACGTATATACACCATTACTATGCGGCGCGGCGGCCCGAGGAATTTCCGAGACTCGACAGTTTTGTGAAAAAGCAAATGAAAAATGACTGCGTTGTTAATCAATATACGTATATACGCATTATACACATAAAGCGTATAAAAGTTCTTGTGTTGTGTTTATATAAAAAAGAAAACAATATAGCGCAGTGTATATATATGTACACACTCCCGGCCGTGTCAGATCGTATGCGGGGGGGCCCGACCCCTTCTAACGCGCGGAGGTGTGCCCGTTCAAAAGAAAAACAATAATACGCGAGCGACCCCAAGCGTATACATTATGTATTGTATAAGGTCCCGTCGCGTAAGGGATTTCGGGACGATTTGGAATTTTCAAAATACACCGACACTGCGCACGCTCGTTTGTGTAAGGGAGGACGAACCCCGAGACGCGATTCCAAGAGAGGCTCAAATTTTGGAAAGGACCGAGAGTCACACTACATGCAGACAACGAATATAAAAATGTTTTCGTATAATAATTAGTAAAAAGTATACGTTTTATAAAAACTTTTGTATAATTTTGTAATCGCGCTGCATTATTATCACGGAATTAAACCACGTTTTCATATTCAATATATCTTATAGTTTGAATACAAATTAAATATGCCAGTTAGTATAAATCCTGTTATATTATCCTGTTCTTACCATTTTTTTTTTTTTTGGGCCTCAAAATGGGACGGGAGTCGCATTTTCGATTGTTCGCTAGGGGCACGCCATTAAATCTAAATACGACCCTGTGCGGGCGTGTACAAGCGGGTGCAGGTCGTATTTTCTCACGCGCGTTACTCTGCCTTTTTCAAAAGCCCTCTACAGAGGTGTGTCGTCTGTCATATTATAAGCATTATGTCATTTATCTACGAAAACTATTACTCAGATTGTGATCGCTACAAAAATAATAGGCATCATCAGGGTACCCTTCTAACGGTTTATACTTCGTGACGAATGTTTACACATATGTGTAGACAATCAAAATAGGTCGACAAAATTAAAAATAAAAACACAACCAGAAACTGAAGTAATATTCGAAAATTTTTGATGACAAATATGAAACAGTAATATCTCGTTTGTGCTGAGAACACCGAAACTGGGAATATTTATGCGACGAATGTGTTTTGTTTGATAAAGGTGTGTCACATCGATGACAATATTATATAAAACGATATTCACGTCTAAACAACAATAAGCCGAACGAACGCAATTTTTTTAATTTATAAGTCAGCAGCTGTCGACACCGAGTAGACAGAATTGCTATAAAAACAAGATCAAAACCGAAACTCTTGGCCCGTCGCGAGGCCGTCGACTAAAACGAACGTTTTCAAAAACACGAACACGAACAACAACAACAACAACGACTTACTGTAAAACAGTTTATAAATAAATCGTCGAGACAATAGTCGATAAATGGAATTTTCAACAAAAAAATGTTCTCGATGATTTGTAACTTCTGGTAAAACAATCGCAGCGAAATGATTCGGTATAGATGGTGAACAGACGGGGGGAAAACGATGCTTCGGATCGAGGAGAAGAAAAGAAGTGAACCGGACGTGAAACTCATACAGGTACCCGGCAAAGCAGCTATTTTCACCGTATCTCGAGAGAGAGAAAAAAAGGATAACAGAAAAACACCGTCGGTTAGTGCCCCCCTCGAGCACACGGTCGCCGGGGACACCGAGTCCCCCCCTTTCGAACCGAGATCTCCCCACCGAGACAGTGCCGCAATTATGAATTCTGAGGCCCGTGTGCAAGGATTTATTTAGAGGCCCCAAATTAATAATATATTTATTGCTTGATCTTTGTATTACTACAGAAATTTTTTAGTATTTTTTAGTACTTAAATATTTGACGGATTCGCTCAGATCCGATCAGAAGAATAAATTATGTAAATTTATAAAAATTTGAGCTTCTAAATACCTCCTCTATAAATTAGTATAACGAATAATCAAAAAAATTATGAACAACTTAATTCAGTGATCCAAGTCTAGTATCCATACAATTATTATTTGAGAAATATTTCGCAATAACAGAGAGGGGCCCCTGCGATAATTAGACTATTATTCTACAAATTATGTCATACTTTATAATATCCTTTTCGTAATTTTATTCCCTTAATAATTTGTACGTTTTACTATAAAACCGAATTATTTACAGATCCAATGAAGCTGATTGCATGATATTAATTATCATCTACTTATGCTAATAATAAATTCATTGAAAACTAGTACAAAAAAATCAAAAAACTTTCGAGGTACGAGCCACGAGGAAGTAAAGAATACCAAAATATAGAGGCTAAATTCATTTTGAAACGGACAATCTTCGATTTTTAGCTTATAGTTTGGGAGGCCCCTAAGAACCGGAGGCCCGTGTGCATCGGACACCTTGCACACCCAATTGTTGCGGCACTGCGACCGAGATCGGCGCCGGATACGACATCTCGCGCCCACAGTCTCACCCCGTACGCGACGACGAATCGCCGTCGTCTTTTCGCCGCCGCGGCCGTGCCCACGTGTGCGCACACACATTTTCACACGCAATATTTATATCTGTGTGTGTTTTTATATAACACATTGTTACGACGACGCCAAGGTCGGCCTTGACGTGTGTGCGCGTACCTCGGCAACGCAGCATCTTCGGTACGGATCATCGCGTGAAGCCGACTATCGTGTACTCGCTACACACTCGCCACACATATATAATATGTACATGTGTATATATAATACGTGTCGTATATGTATAGCGCAGAAATAAATATAAAAAAAAACAACAAAAGTGACGTCATTATCGTCGTGTCGACCGCGGCGGCGGCGGACAGGTTCAGTGGCCGTGTTGCCGTGTCAAGGCCACCGTACCCCCGTCGCCACCGCTGCCGCGCCGCCGCCGCTCGCCGCAATCGGTCGCGTTTTTATACACACTGAAAAAATGTTTATACGCGTACTCTGGCGGCGGCGGCGGCGGCGGCGGCCGGCGGAACGGCAACGTCGCCGCCGCGGCGGCGGTACGTAATAAATACGCGACAATGCGCCGCACACGTCACACGGCGACGCCGCGCCGCCGCCGACGCGCGAGACAAGTGCGTGCGACGCGGAAAAAGAACGCGTAAAATCTCGGCGGCGGAAAACGAACGAAAAAAAACTTCGTCTCGATACAATATCTTCGCCTAGGTTCTCGCTCGAAAAACCCTATTTTTTCCCCGTCACACGGCGTAACCAAACGAATGCGATAATAGCATAATATCGCGTGGGCACGTGGACAACACGAAGCGCGGCGGCGAATAAAAAAATAACGATAATAATCATAAAAAAAAAAAAAGAAAAGACACCGACGACCGTGCACACGCGTTTTCGGTGCGTATTGATCTCTAGTCCGAGGGGCGGCGCGATACAACACACCGCCGCCGACGCTGCTCTGCCGCCGTCGTCGTCGTCGTCGTCGTCGCCGCCGCCGCGCTTGCCAGCAGGCACTTATGGGACTCTCTCCGCGCGCGCACACACGCATTTGGGTTCACCACTTTTCTATTATTGTTGTTATTATTACAAGTCGTCGCGAACGTCGTCTCACTCACTCGTAACAACTCTCCGCCGGAGTATTCTACTCTAGACGTAAGTAACGTCGTCGTCGTCCCGGTTTTCGTGTGATGCGAAACGACACGCGCACGCGAGAATCCGAAATACTACGCGTACCGAACGAAACGCGCGCGTATTTATTTACAATAGTTCGCGGAGATTACACACACCACCGTCGTATATACGATGAATGGACCGAAATACAGGCGGCAAGGGAGGGGCGGAATATATATATATAATTGTAGACCGTGATATATATATATATAGTATATAATATAGTATATACCATAGTATGTACTTGTGTATATACTATATATACTAGTATATATATATATATAAATATATATACGAGTGAATGAAAACCGTGTCAAGGTGAGTGCGGCGGCGGCGGCGGCGGCGGCGGAGGCGGAGGGGAAGAGTTGTCCGTATTACGGCGAGGTCATGCGATCCGAAGCGGCGAGAAGGGTGACGGGGACGGGAGAGTCGAGGGGGGAACGCGCGCCGTCTAACGCGGCGGAGGAGAAGGCACAGGAGCGGGGTTAGCGTAGTAAAAGTCGACGGTTTGTTTTCGTTCTCTTCCGCGCGCGGTTTTCTCGTCTCTCTTTCCGTTTCCGGAAAACACGCGTTTCCCCTTCTCGTCGCCGCCGCCGCCGTTCTTTCTCGACGATCATCAGCTGACGAAAACACACGCAGACACAGAAAAGAGAGTGCCGTTATATATTCTTTATACGTATATACGTATAAAGAATATACGAAGAAAACAAAATTTAAAAACCTGCGCAACTATTCAGGCCGAGCACAAACGAGATAGAAAACGAATTCCGCTGTAACTATTCATCTAATATATTATTATAATACCCACTCAAAACACATCTAAACGACTTTGCCAACTCACACGACGCGCGCACACACTTTGGCCCCAAAGACTATAATACGATTACGTACACGCGATAATATGTGTATAAGCGAAGCGAGTTGCCTGAAAACACCTACCGCCGCCGCCGCCGCGCCTATCCGCGCCGCCGCGGAGAGCCAAATTTTGAGTTCTTATCTGGGAACGCGCACTCCTGGAGCTGCCAAACTTCGAAATCGTATTGCCAAACGACGACGACGGTGCCCGATGTGACCCTATCCACCACACCTCAGGCTCAACGTGAGCGCGCGCGCGCGCTCGCGATCGCACGAACCCCCTCCTTCTGGCCACTTTTCAATAATAATCCTTGCCAGCGTTTTCTGGCCAAAATCACCCGAGCCCCTCCCCCACCTCCCCACTACTGCCGCGTCACAGCCACCGCAGCGGCCGCCCGGGGCCAGGCCGATCCGCATGTATACCGTTTTTAAACGGAAACCTCGGATATTCGGGCCAACAGCGCCCGATGCCAAATATTCACAAAGTATGTCTGGAACAGGAGCCAAAAAGCTTTAAATATACGACGGTTCCGTTTGCTTTTGATCGCGGGACAGGGAGACTTTTTGAAGGATTCGTCGATCGTCGTCAGTCATTTACTTGTACGAAGAGAAGACGAGCGCGCACACACACCCGACCGTCGTGCGGAATTGTATAATAAAACGAATTGCCGGCGAATAAAAAAAAAAACACCAAAACCCGACCGATAAAAGAGGAACGATATGCGTACAGAATAATACATTTTTTTTTTTTTTATTTAAAAATTTTAATTATAATTATCGCGTTGTTACAACGCACCGCCGGCAGAACTAATTGCTCGTTTTCGTGTGTGGGTATGTGTCGTAACGCGCGTATATACGTACACGTGTATGCGATTACGCGCGGAGAACAATAATTTCGAGTTACAGGATAAGACGGACCGTGCGAATCGCCGTTGCGGAACACGTTTATTTAGCAGGATCAGATATGAAACACGGTAGCCGATTAAGATTTTTAACGACCATCGGATATCGCGGACCGAGCCAATAATATCCGACCGTGCCAAAACACATTGTCCTTTTCCGCCTCTCGTGCGCACAGCCGACGACGATGACTATATAGCCGCAGAGTGAGTACTGAACGGACGTTGTTTTGGCCCGAGTTTCCGCGAACGCTTTGTCGACGCGGACCAAGTTGGCGACGACTAATTGTTAATTTTCGCGCACACAAACACAATTTAACGAGGCAGAGGATAGGAGTTTTTATCCCCGTCCACCCTTCACCGTGAAATACATGTTGATATTATTTTGCCGTTTCGAAAAACAGCACTTCCAAACGCACACACACATATTATTAAAAACGTTTTATATACGACCTGTAAAAAATGTATACTTTTTTTTTCGAGACCAGTAATATTACTCTATATTACTGGTCCGAGTTGGGAGTGATACCGTGTATATTATTATTGTATTATATACGTGTTTATACAACAAAGAGCTATTACGAGAAAAATGGAAAAAAGCAATTGTACGCGCTACGAACGTTATAATATATTATTATGGTGGTAATTTAACCCATTTGGGAGTGAATTAAAATTGTGGCGCGTACACAGTATTATATTATACGTAGAAGAAATGCTCGTTTCGATTGTGCGCGCAACACAAAGTTCTTAAAATATTTCCGGACGGTGTAATTGATACATTAGTAACGCCAAAAAGAAAGTAGTCGCCCGATGTATATTATACAGCCATACATATATATATTATATACGGGCTGCAGACGTCATTGTAAGTAGTCGATTTTCGCACAATACAACGGCCGAGCGCGCTATACAAACCAGAACAACATATTATGTGTATGAAAAAAAAAATAATACGTGACCAATAATAATGATAATAATATTTAACGCGTTTTGCTCTCGTGTTTTTTCGATTATTACTACACACCGTCGTCGGTCGTCCGGTTGCGCGCATAATATCGTGTATATTGTACTCGAATATTGGCGCGGCGGGCGTTTTAAAAATACACATAAACATATCGCCAAAACTCGGATCGAAGCAGGGCGGCGGCATGACGATACAAGTAAAACGGAGAGTGGAGCGATGGGTTTGAACCCGTCGTCGTGCGTTTCCCGATAATTGCGGTCGGTCGGCGGTAGAGAGAGGGCGAGAGGGAGAGAGAGAGCAAATAATAAAAACGTTTTCCCTACACAGTGGTATACGAAAAAACAATAATAACGGGAAAACCCATTAGTCCGCAAAAAAAAAAAAACACGAGTATATAATATTATAATAATACATCCGGCGCGCGCGAATGTGTCGCTCGTCGGAAAATCGATCGTCGCATATTCGTACGATATGGGCGCGGGAGAAACGACTTTCCCGCGCACGCTACGTAGACGAGGAGACTTCCAGAAGATCGCCCCCCCTCCCGACTTCTATCGTCCCGCTGAGAGAAGTTTTTAATAATCGCACGTCGCGCGTCGGCTTTCTTTGCGTTTTTCTTCGACTGTTTTCATTTGTTTCGCGAGCTCCTTACGAATAATTTATAATCTATTTAGACGAGTGGTTGGTGTTTTAGGATATTTTCCTACTTTCCTCGGTCGATATTTCTAATATGATTCGTTTGGAACGTCGAGATTTTCGACGGCGGCGGCGGCGGCGGCGGGGCGCTGTGAAATAATCGTTCGACCTTCTGGAAAACGCGACGTTTTTCAGAGGTAACCCGCGGCGTTATCGATACACGGCTCGCCCGCGGGGAGAAATAGGAGAACAACGTATGAATTATAATTGAATCGTTTCGGGGAAAAAATTTGGTCGCAAACTATAAAAGGTGAGTTAGTTATGTATATATACCGGTCGCGGGGCGGCGTCGAGAAAGGCCGCGGTAGAACTAGAGGGAGTAGCGTAAGAAAAACCATCGTTCCCCCCCGGCCGCGAGCTACTGCTAACGAGGGGGGCGCGGCGTCGGCGGTCGCGAAGAGCCGGCCGCCCAGCGAGCGCGGCGTGCGTGCGTGCGTGCGTGCGCGCGTACGTGTCCAAATGATATTATTATCATCCGCCGTCGCCGCCGCCGCCGCGGCCGATCGATAAACGTGTGTACACACACGCGCGCGGACGAATCGCGCTCGCGGATATAACGTAATATAATATAATGGCAGTGTGGTGGTGCAGAGCCGAAAGGCCGGTGCCGGAGCACGTACGCGCGGGGCATAAACGGCGGCGTGCGAGGGGGGCTAAGGGTCGTTGGCTCGCAGTATTGTTACTACGCGCGCGCGCGCTTATTATTTGTTAGTAGAGAGAGTCAAAATCGCATGTGCCCGGCGGCGAGGAGGAAGCGGAAAATACACGCGCGCATATTGTTCTATAAATTATATTTATTTATTTATTTTTTTTAACCGTGTGCAAAATGTAATAATACTGCGACGAACGAACGACGCGCGGCCGAAACACACAACACGTGTGCTCTGTCTCCCCGATCCTGCGCGATCGGAGGAGTAGTCGAAGAGAAGAGGCGAAAGGGCGCGCGAGAAATGATGAGCGGCGGCGGCGGCGGCGGCGGCGGGGCGACGATAAATTAGGAATGACTATTAGGCGAAGGGCGGCGGCGGGGGAGAATTTACATGAAAATCGCTTGCCGCGTGCGTGTGCGTGCATTCGGCACGGATCGATGTGCGTAAGTATAAGCCGCGCGAGCGAGCGAGCCGGCCGCGCGCGCGGAGAGTGTATAGGGGATGAATCACCGCCACACCGCGACCGTCGCCGACGCTGCCGCCGCCGCCGTCGTCGTCGTCGTCGCCGAGCGCGCGGCCCGTGGACGACACGACACGGCGGCGGCGGCGGCGGCGGCGGTTGGCGGCCACACCGCGCTTGTACGTGTGTATTTTATACGCGCTCGGGGAGCCGTCGTGGTGGCGGCGGCGGAGGGGGGGGCCAAAACGGAGGAGAAAAAAAAAACCCTCTAAACGGAGTATAGAGACGAGCGCGCGCGGAGAGAGAGAGAGGTCGTTGAACGCACGCGCCAAATATTGGCCGCCGCCGCCCGAAATGTCAGTTGTCGTCGTTCGTCCTATTATATATATATTATTATAATCAAAATGCATCTAGACCACTACAATATTTACAAAAAAAAAGTTATTCAATGTGCTTCCATTTGAGTCTGTATATAAAAAAATTACTGTTTTATATATTATCAAAAATTTTAAATCCTTTATGGATATGAAAAATGTTATAGTTAGAAGAGAACACACAGGGCGTTTGATATTAAAATTGAGTATACTAGGAAAGCGTTTGGTCAAAAATTCTTGGGATATCTCGGTCCTAAAAATTATAATTTAATGCCGATAAGTATAAAAAAAGAAATATACTATACTGAGGGAAATCGTATGACTACAGAAATAAGAAAGGAAATTCTGAATTGGCTATTCTCAATTTTGTAATAGGTAATGAGTTTTTAAAAACTGTTTCATGTTTTCATGTTTTTATGTTTAAAAATAAAATATGCAATGTTTATTTCAATAAGAAATACTATGTATACCTATTATACTGATAGTTTATTATTGTTTCTCTTGCTCTATAATTCAATTGTTCTTACAATTTTTGTGAATCGATTATTAGTGTTAATTATTTTTTCAAACATAATTGTTTATTTATATTTATAATTATCTAGTTTATCATATAATCTTAATCATGTATCCTATAACTCCCTACACCGCCACTTGAGCTCGCTTAAAGGTGTAGGTAATTTTTCTATTATTTCATTATTTTATTATTATTTATTGTAATACTTTAAAATTGTATTTTATAATGTAATGGAAAAAATGTGTTTAATAAATGTTTTAATATAGCGAAAAAAAAAATTATATATACGTAATACTTTAGTATATATTTTAAATAGGGGCGGCTCGACTAGAAGAGGACTCGGTGTTTTCGACAGAGCCCCCCCCCCCCCCCGGATATTCGTAGCGGGGATAAAATTTATTTTCACCCGCGGAAAATAACGATTTTTACGGATATTTTTTTACTTTGCAAACCGTATACAAAAAATTATCGCCGAGAGTTCGTAGGGCTTATTTTGTAGCGCTGCTCTGTCGCCCCGTCGTCGGTAAAAGTAAAAATAGGTGAACGAAAAACGAATTTAAGAAATCGAAAAATGTCAAATACCCTACCCCAATCGCGGTAGGTAATCGATTTCAAAACTCGTTCCCGTAGTTGAATTTCCAAATTATTGTTCTATTGCAAACACGTTTTGAAATAAATCGACGAATGGACGGAGCCAAAATGATATTTAGTCGGTCCGAGTTTAGCTTTCCACGGCCCTGCGAGCGTCGTATCGCAACACCACAACATCGTACTCGGATTTTTTCTTTTTCATTCTTTTAGTCGACGACCGCGAGGTTGGTTTGACAACGGCCTAAACTTGTTACAACAGTCCAGACTGTTGTTAACTAGAGAGTGTTTTTATAATACTCTGCGGCTGTTTTTTCACTGAAGTCGCCCGTCCAAAGAAAACCCCGGGGGGGGGGGGGTCGACCCCTTTCGTGGACAGAAAAACAGGGGCAAAGGGGACGACAATTTTTCTCGAGTTTGGAACGCAGCCGCGACACGCTCGTATTTTAGTTCCTTTCCTCCACGTCAAACGATAGAATGTTGATGCGGTTTTGATAGTCGGAGGTTTTTGTTTTTTTTTTTTTTTTAAATTTACATTCTGGCGAAAGGTTAATTTTAACAATCGTAATCGAAAATCGATTTTCGACGCGACGCGGTAAAAAGTATTTCGACGAAACGACAGCCGGTCTCGTAGCGCACGCTAATGGCCTCACGAAAAATATTCCAAGGGTAAAACGCGATTGGGCCAAACGAAATTTTTAAATTTTCCACGTAACAAATGGATCGAATAAAACATAACGTCTGCGTGCGTACCTATATATTATAGTGTGTACAGCAATTATTATTATTAAGCGCGTTCCTCGTCAAATAAAGGTCGAATGTAACGTGGCCGTCCGTCGTTTTTGTAAGTATATTTATATGTACGTCGAAAACTCGGTAAATTCGTTAAAAAAATAATCACAATAATTGGACCAATAAATTACGACCCGCGTCTATTATTTGACATGAAAATAACTAAGGTTAAGCCGAACGCAAAACTGTCATAAATGTCATTCGATAAAATAAGTGTAATTTACGAGAATATGCTTACTATAAACTCGAATGCGCTATTCGGTGGTATTTCGGTAGAATTTTCGTATAATATCGAGTTTCCAACAGGCAGCTATGGAATTCTAGTTTCGAGCGTTACACTACGCGCATATCGAATATGGTTTTGAAGAAGAAGAAAAAACGACAAAAGTCAATATTATATTATATTATAATAGTTGACCATTATTATTTTGATATTAAATTGAATGAATGCCGCCATCGGAACGATATTTTCAACAATATGTACGACGATTACCAACAACGGGTAATTCGATTTTAATTCAATTTTAATTAACGCAGACTTGGAACACTGAAATTGATTTGTAGGCCCGGCACATATTATATAAATTTTTAACGAGAGTTAGAAATTAATTTGGCCCGTTGACATAACCCCGCAGACATAAGAATGACGGTTTATTAAAGAAATAATGCCGTGATTAGAATTAACATTTCGGAAAATTCGACTCGACCCGTTTAGAGAACAACAACTTGAACATAATAACTCAATACAAATTCTAATAACATTGCAATTGCATTCGATTAATATCATAAAGTGTATCCTATTATCGAACAATAAAGCTACGGCTAACGATTTCAAACGGTCAATTTCATCTAATATAGAAAACCGAGAAACTTTTCTACGATAGTCTTTCTACGCGGCGCTTTATATATTATCATACTGATAACAAGAAAATAAAGTCTATACATTTTTTTCTCAATTCACTCGAGTACATATTATATAACGACGAATAATATACCTTATATGATTTTTAATCGTTTGTTGTTATCAAATGCTGATTTCAAGGCAACTATGTTAAAAACTAAATCGCATTTTAAAACGCCACTCGGGACATTCCACCATGGTATCATGGTGTAATTTCAAGTCTACGTATGGCCATTCCCTAAAATTTTTATATTCAACAAATGGAAAAAGATTTATACTTCGACGAAATAATAATAAGAAAAAATAAACATAACAATTTTAATTGCGCGTTGTAATAATTTAACGATATTTACCATTTTATATTCGTATTAAAACTTAAACGATAAAACCATGATAAGAATATTCTTGAATATTAAAATGTTTATTTTGTATAGCTATTAAAATTATACCAACATAATAGGAATTATAAGTTTACGTTGAGCACTAGTTACATACACTGAACATATTAATAAACTAGATAAATTAGTTAATATACGACTCTAAATTCTAATTAAAATAAGATGTTCTTATCCAAGGTCCTATATACATTTGCTAATGTGCTCGGTTTAAAACAGGAGGTTATGTGTAACAACGTTAACCTACTATGTGCCATATTAATGTAATAAATAGACTTGTTTTCAATTATTCAGCACAGTTAAGTAGTTTTGAAACGTGAATTATATGAAATTTAGCTTTCTATGTATGACTAGATTTCCCGTGCAAGATGAATATCTAATATACACGAGATCGGACGGATTTAAATCTACAACGCGAAATATCGAACGCCGTTCGGCAATTTATTTTTAGTTATCTCCGCGAGTGTGGTTTTCGAAATTAATAACGCCACGTGATTATTATTTGTTTACAAGCATTTATGTAATATTTGTTAGCAGGTTAAATTCGACGCATCCATTATACATCGGTCGTTTAAAGAGCGTACAAATTATACACAATTCTTTATAAACTATACAGTTAGGATTATATCGTATAAATTAGAATTTCACAAATACGCGCGCGTGTGTGTGTGTGTGTAGAAAGAAAAAAAATCGATTTTAAACTTGTCTACGAAAATTGGTTTGACAAAACCGCAGTTATTGTGTGTGTGTGTGCGCGCGTATAATAATACACGGTCGAGAAACGATACGTAGTTCAGAAAACGGCTACTGATCAAGCACTCGATCCGCACGTAGTATAATGTATTAGTTTAACAATAATGTAAATACAGATAATAACGATAATACAGGATAGAGTAAGAACGATAAAATTGTACCGACGAAAAAAAAAAAGAAAAAAGAAAAAAAGTAATTGACGGTAATTTATCATGTTTATTTTGTTAGTTAAAGAGTTTTGAAATCTTGCACAACGTTCAAGTAGTCGAGAGCGCTGTTTTATTTACTAATGAAAATCGCGGTGAAAACTTTAGGTGTATCCATGAGAAAACAATGTTGCGTTAAGTATTAACACCGCGAAACGACGAAACGAGTGACTGAATATTGTAAAAATAAAATTCGTACGGACGATCGATGTGACTTTTTTTTTAAAATCATATTATTATATTCACGAGTGAAAACTATTGAATTAATATAGAAATCTGATGGTCTTTAAACACGTCGACACGTCGAAAACTAATAGTTATACCGATGTGTGTAAGACTTATTTGGTAATTCGCTCGGACAATATGTACTCGTATAGTTTGTATTATAATACGTATTGTATGGGTAAATATCGTTAGAGAAAAAAAACCAACAATAAAAACGATTAAAGTTGCATTTGTAAATATAATAAAAGGAACTTGGCAATTATTGACAATGACTAAATGTGAGCAACGTAATGTTACTAAAAATACAACGAGAAACGGACAGGAATGCGACTCTAAAAATCATAAGGCAAAACCAGTTTGGAAAAACGCTATTAAAAATATTTTAAATCTCGTATTTTTTTTTTCACTCGGACTGATAGAGGTTTACGCGTTTGATAACAGAGCGCGAAAATATATTAGTAAAAAGTTGAACAAAACCAAATTCGCTAAATGCCAAACGAATGAAAGCGTGCGGCGCGCGCGGATGAGACAAACGAGCGTTTTCTGCAACGAGATATTTTTGAACGAAATTCCATCGACGACACACTCTGCTGCGCGGTGGTGTGTATTATGTTCTAATAATCTCGTCAGTCAAACGACGATTTCGATGCAAATTACGAATTTTTTATCGCTCTCGTAAACAATACGAAATAATACGGTTTTTTCGATCGCAGCGTGCGTGCGTGCGTGCGTGCGTGCGTGTGTCATTTCGCAGCAGCGGCAGCATTGCTCGCGAGCTCGTGTGCGCTGTGCTCGCGGCTCCACCATGTATAATCCTGCCGTCCTCTTTACTCGTACGATAATTACACATTATAATTTTATAACATATTGGATTTAAATCGCAACGGAATAATTATTTTTACTGCGCGCGGGACGACGACTAATATTATATATACTTTCGTTCCGAACAAAGGAAAATCGAATTATAATGAATCACTCTGTATACACGGCGCGCGCATAGGTATAATATGTGTGTGTGTGTGTGTAGGTACTGTACACACATACACAATGACAATATCACGACATTGCGAAATAAATGTGCTTCCCAACAACACAACAACACCCCGTTCGCACGCGGCATAAATACACTAAAAGGAAACACACGACGACTATAAGTCCTTCGCCGTAAGACCTGGCAACGTTGTGTGTCGCCGCAAAACCCAGGCCGTACGAGTGTATACCCTTTTAGGAATATATAAGTATCGTATTATAAATAATATATACTTATATATATGTAGAAGTTTCCATTATAATAATATACGCGCAAACACAGCCGTCGCTTATAATGGTCTGGTTTTATGTTAATGACGTGTGTGTGTGTGTGTGTGTGTGTGTGTGTTTCTGTGCGTGCGTAAGTCTTTCTTTAAATATGTATAAAAATATTGTTAAACAAAAAGAACCGGTCCCGCGCAGAGCTCCACACGCCGAATGGCATGCTACAAGTTCCGGTTAATGTATTTATACATATGTGTGCGAGTGTGTATTCGCGTGTTTGTGTTTATGTGTGTGTGTGTTTGTGCGTGCGTATGTGTACGCATAACGGATTTCTGGCTTGCCACTACGGTGCAATTTTTTTTCTTTCCGGAAACGGATGTACGACCATCATTTTTTATAACGTTCCAATTATCGTACGAATTAAACCCGCGATGGGTGTGCGTGTGTGTTTGTGTGTGTTGCGATGCGTTTTTTATTAATAATAATTTTTCCGACAATTGCTCAAGGGCCGAAATATTATTACGACGACGCGCGACGCGACGCAGACGAGTGCAGAAAAAAAAAAAAAAAACAACCGACATCCACTTCAAACAGAGCGTTATTATTTATTATTTATAGAGTATAGGTTTTTTTTTTTCCTTCTAAATAATATAATCGTGTTTGTTTAGCAGAAAGCGATTTAGGTACAGACGCGGTGCGGGCGCGGCGGCCCGGATTGTAGTTTTTCTCCGCGTTATGGTAGGAAAATCGGGTTAAACGCGCGCGGCGAAAAGAAAAATTTTTAACGTCCGCCGCGGCCGAACAACAATAATGTGTGTATACGTCACGATTTAAAACGCAACAACGTTAAATAGAAAATATATATTTTTTACCATTATTATTATTGCTCGTTTCCTGATTACGCACGTCGTCATCTCGAAAGTAAACAGTATAGAAATAATAATAATAATAATGTACTGTGACGAAGTAATTCGTTATAAATACTAGTTAATAACAATATAATAATTACGCGCGCGCGCGCGTGTTTTCACGAATAATATACCAATGTTGTAAATAAGTAGTTACGTCGTCGTCGACGAGATCGCAAGAGCAAAGATGTGGCGATTGCCAGAGGTTTGTCGGAATAAAATATGTTTTCCAATTTCGAGCGTTCGATAGTTTATGATATTCTCGGGAGTATGGTAAAAAAAAAGAAGCGAAATGTGGGTTTATAGTATATATTATTTTGATCGGTATATTCCGCCCGCCGCCCGTAGTCGACGGTGGTGGGCCGCGCCACAAACTCGAGCGATTTCGAGAAGACATCCCCGAGGTCGTCTCTTCTACGGAACACGAATTACTCGGATTAAACGCGTACAAGAAATACAACGTAAATAATATATAAATAATGGAAAACCGTTTTGGTTTCGTTTTATTGTTGACGCGGCGATTTCGGGTTTCGCGTGAAAACGACCGAGAAAATTATCACACGAGTACATTATTGTTATTATATTATTATTATAAGATCGGTAAACACGAAAATACCATGGACGGTATACCGCGCATACGTCACGTGACGAAAAGTGAAAATAGTATTCGATCAGAACGACAAGGAGGACTCCACGTTTGCGATAACATTTGAAAATCGGTCGATGGAAGAAAAATAAAATAAATACTCGACATAAAGTTTTAAGACGGCCAAAAGCGAATCGTATTTTATAACATTGCGGCGTACACCGATAGTAGACATATGCACTCGCGTTATGTTTAAAAAAAGGTTATTGAGCAACGCTCTGCTCGCGTCATAATATATTGGATACTTTCATTCGATTTTCAATGTCTACAACGAGCGCGCGTTTTCTGAGCATTACATAAATACGAATATATTCTCATCGCGAGCGAAGTATATATTATTTTTCTTTTTATACGTTTAACGTGTAATTGAGATTTAGGGAACAACAATCAGACAATGGTCAATGGTCGTTTGTGCGCGCTCTCAGTACTATATATTATATATATATTACATATACGTACATAAAATATGTAATAATAATATATTGCGGTTTTATTTTTCTTTTCATGTGCGCTTACAAAAGGAAAAATAATAATAATAATAATATAAATACGTCGTACAGAATTTTCGAGTAGATATTATTATTTTACGCGCCATCGAGTAGAAACTCAAAATTAAAAAAAAAAAAAAAATGATACGCACAAATATTATACAGATACGCGGGGCGGCGCGGCGTACGTATATAATATAATGGGTCTCTTTTTTTTTCCCCCCTTTTCGCGATCGCGGACGACGCGTTATTACAACGGAACACGTGTCGTGTATGTACGGTATACTATGTATATATCGGCCGACACACCGCGGGAGAGAGAAAACACCGAGCGCGTAGAGTGTGGTGTATTTGTTGCCTGTGCATTTACGGTGAAATAGTCGACAGGAATGCACGCGCTGCTGCTGCTGCCGATGCCATCTCTCACGCACATCGTATATGATATATATTTGTAAATCATACATACGAGTATATACCCAAACCCTTCGTATGTTTTAATAAAGGGCGCGCACGAATACAAAACTTCGCGAGCTACTACCGTCTGAAATATATACTTGAAATCCGGAAGTAACCAATTACAAGTGGCTTTTAAACGGGGCGACCTTGCGCCACCGCGTGTGTAAACTCGCAACACTCTAACCGACCTACAAATAAAAAATAATATACAAATATTATACAACACACATACGTATTATGTATGTGTGTATTAAAAAATATGTGTCACGTGTGTGAAAAAACTCGGGAGAACAATCGCAATCGACTATTGCCTCACGCGCGCGAGCAGCACTGTCGAACGGGGGTGGGGGGGGGGGGCAATATATATTATAATAATAATATATAGCGCCGTGTTCTCTCCTCTCGAAACGCGTTTACATATTTCATATACATTTTATTAACAATGAGAATTTGAATATTTTTAATTATGTTAAGTGGCCCGCTAATACTTTTCCTGATAAATATTCAACATTATAATTTACATTTAATGGTAATTCGGTTTTTTTTTTTTTTTCGGTACTATTCTTTTTTTTTCGGTCCGAACAAAAAGCCGGAATATATAAAGCTTTGGTTTTAGCGAAAAAATGTGAATAGATTAAAATTTTTGAGGAAAAAAAAAAAAAAACCTCGCCCGGACGACGGAGAACCCACGGTGGTGGTGTGTGTTGTACGAACGAGTCATGGTATATTATTATTATTATGTAAACGCGTATTTATTATACAATATTTTTAACACGCGCGAAATCCGCACACAATCGGCGCTGCGTCGTCGTCCCTCGCTCGCCCCCGCACCCTTTATACACACTACAGCAGTTTTCACGCGTGTTGACGCTTTTCCGACCGTTCTTCCGTTCGACACACACACACACACTTTGTACGCATAATTTCATTAAACGAATATACGTTTCGATACGCGAAATGGGGAAGGGCCGAGGGGGCAAACTGTTATAATTGAGAATTGTTTATTATCGCGTTGCGTGTCGCGCGGAGCGGCGGCGGCGATCGCGTCGTGGCACCACCGTCGTCGTCGTCGTGTATAATATAGTATAGTAGTTCAACACGCTTTGGGTTTCCCTCCCTTCTTCTTTCCGCATAATAATAATCGTCGACGAGTTTTTTAAACCCGTTGATAATTTTTACGGTCCGCGGCGGGAGCACATTCCACCGTTCCTCTATAAGTGGAAATTTCACATCCGAGTGAAATAATAATATTGCGCGACGAGAAATAGTGAACATGACGTACATTATATAATGTAAAAACAGTGACGCGTTTTTGCGACGCGCGTTAAAAGAGCAGCACAACGTACGTGGAACTTGGTATAATAGTGCACCGCGACGAGCACATCTTTGGGAGAGGAAAAAATCACGTGCCGAGTTTGAAATTATCACGACGCGCCGCCCGCCCGCCCGCCTCTCCTACAAATTATTTTTAGATTTAATTTTCGCGCAAACACTTTTTTCGCAAACGATTTTTTTTTTTGTTTTTTAATTAAAGGACCTACTCGTACACAAGAGTCGTTCCGGATCCGGTCGACGTGTATATACTACGGTCGTGAAATACAATTAAAACTTCGGAAATTATTAAATAAATTATGGCGTTTCGAATATAATTTATACGACGGCGACTGTATATAAATATATATGGAAGCGCCGCGCCGCGCTGTGCGCGTCACACGTTTCGTCCGTTTCGTTCGATTGATCGAAATGACAATAATTAAGAGGAGAGAAAAAAAAAATTGAAATCCAATTTTTTCCAAAACGCCGCCGGCCCGCAAAGTACGAAGAGACGACCCGCGGCTCTTCTAAATAATCATTTGCCGGACAAAAGTGTCGGTGGAGGTCTGTCGCGGAAATTTCACTCTCGCCGAGGAGGCGAGCGAAGAAGGCGGCGGCGGCGGCGGTTACGGCAATGACGCGACGGTATTATTACTTTGGTTTTTTGAACGCGGATCAAGGATGGCGTGTATAAAAATAAATATATAAAATAATGAACGGTACGTCCGTCGTCTCGCGGCGTGCCCCCTTCGGAAAACGGTCCCGGGACGTCGTGTGCGACATACATGGTGTATGTAATAATAATATAACCCACATATTGTCGACAACCGCGTACGTACGGGCGGCCCGTCGATTCGGACTGGTTTTCGTCGAAACACGTTTTATTTTCGTCGTCTGGGTTTTATTATGTCGCGGGGAAAAATATCGACGGGGAGACGAGAATTTCGCGATCGTCAAATCGTCGGACGATCGATAATACGCGACGAGTAGTACGCTCGGGCGGTGGAAACGAATATTTTTCCTATATTTTTTCACAGGTATTTGTCGAGAAATCGGAAGAGTCGTCCAGAGAAAAACGCGTCGACACCGCGTCGATTTGTACCGTCCAGAAGAGAATAATCGAGGTTTTTTTTTTTACGCACTCCTCTCACGCGTACACGGTATTATATTTATTATAACGTGCTGCACGCGCGGCGGACATGTGTTACCACCGGGCACACAACGCCGCTTGCGCGTACGTAATGATAATAACAATAAAATAGAAGAGTTCGACCGGAGCTAGTGGCGGCGGCGGCGGCGAGAGATTACGCACGCACGCGAGTAACGCCGCGTAACGGGAAGCGGCGGCGGCGGCGGCGGCGGCGGCGGAAGAGGAGGAGTAAGGCGGACGGCGGAGTCTGCTGCCCCTGAAACGCGTTCTCTGAACCGCGGGCGCGCGCGCGCGTGTGCGAGAGTATATTCCAATCTCGTTTTCGTGGACGGGCTCTGACCACCCGCGACATCCTCGTCGTCTACGAGGAGCGCATTGACACGCACACGCGCTAGCGATCGGGCGAGCGAGGAGAGCGGCGACGACGACGACGACGACGAGTAGTAGTAGTAGTAGTAGTAGTAGTATCCGTAGTAGTAGTAATATCCGTAGTAGCGTGTGTGTGAGAGCGTAGACGCCGCCGCGAGTGGTTGCCACGTTGCCGATCGGAGCGTCGTGTCGAGCAGAGCGCGCGCGCACGCCGGGGAGGGGGCTGATGCTTATATGCGGCGATGGTGTTTTCCTTAATAGCCGCCCGGCGTGTTGTGTGTGTGTGTGTGTGGTGCGCGCTGCTCTTCTCTCCCGCCGCCGCCGCCGCCGATCGCCACGCAGCCCCACGCACCGACCGTGACACGTCACCTACACACGAGTCTTCTCCCCTTCCTACCACCCTTCCCCCCCCCACATTTCCCTCTGCACACGCCCGCGACAACCCTTTTTTTTTTTCCGTGTCGATAATTTATCGCGTTACATTATTTTATTACATTATATACGACAATAAAACGTGTACGATATAAATAAATCGAAAGAAAAATCTTTTCCGCGTCGAATCGTCGGTGCGTGCGTGCGTGCGTGCGCGCGCGAGCGCGACGGTTACTACGACGGTTTTGAGCACCCCTGAGAGACGGCGAGGGCCAGGTGCACGCGATAATCTAACGATATTACTACAGTCAGCTGCCGCCCGCCGCCGTTCTGGACGAGAACTCCTCTACCACCGCAGCACGACTGCTGCGCTCGGTATAGATTTCTCCGTCAGATACAGTGTCCGGCCGTCGATGTAAAAATACATCAGCCGATATTCGTTATTATTACGCGCATAATGTCTGGGGTTCGATCCATAATACGACGACGCGACCGCCCCGCCTTCGATCGGGCCAAGGCGTTCTCCTCCACATCTGCTAAAACCACATTTTTGGACCCATGCGGTTAACGACGACGACGAAGCGAGCGCGGAGGGTCGGTCTCGGATGGAAATTGGTTTTTATCTCACACACACACACACACTGGGTCCGTCCGCGCGCGGTTAGGGGAACCGGGAGACCGGTTGCGGGGTGAATGGAAAAATAAAATAGGAAAAAAATGACGATAATATATAATTATAATAACGTGTTATGTAAAAACTATTTTCGTGAGAGCCGTAGTACACGCACGCGGCACCGGCGGAAAGGGCGGCTGTCCTGCCCGCATGCGATATGGTTCTTTACAGGGATGAAAGATTAAATTTTCTCATTAATTCATATTCGATTTATTTATATTTAGATGTTATTTGTACAACCAAAAATAAATACTTTCCCGTATAATCAGTAGAACACTAGGTATAGTACAATGTGTTCGAAAAATTGTAAACAAATATTACGGTAAATCAAAGAGACTGTATTTTAAATCCTGCACGAATAGAGTTAAACCTAAACACGAATTATTATTAAAAAAATGTCAACGATATTGCAGTCATCGGATACGACGAAAAATATGAACGGGGAATATTATTTAAACGGTACCGCCAATATTTTGAATCGAACTGAGTTAGGTTAGCTGAGCCTGTGAATTCGTTTCCAGACGAACATAAAACACGAGTGTAATAAGACTCGCGTAAAAACAAATGAAATTTTTTGGTATTATACGCGCGCGCGCGGAGAAAATATCGTATCGCCCATGACCACACCACCCCTCCGTCGTCGGTTTCGATTTCGGCGAATATATTATTTCTCACCCCCTTCCTAGTTTTTTTTTTTTTTTATCCGGTTACGCCACGGGGCCCCGGCAAAACCTCCCGCCGCCGCAGCCGCCGGCACCGCACGCTGCCGTCGACAGCAGCACTGCACACAGCAGCTCGTATAGTAGTAGTAGTGGCGTGTCTCGACCGGACAAAATAAATAACGCGAACACACTCGAATGCGAAAACGACGTCTTTGGCAGCCGCAGCCCTCGTCGTCGAGGGTGTTTTGGCTATACACGGCCAACACAATGGGGTCGGCCGCGCAGGATCGCGCGGGGCGCGGGGAAGGACGGCGTGGTCGTGTACACGGCGCGTACAACAGAAAGGACCGGTGCGTGTGCGTTCGTAGGAGAGGACTACGGGGGTCGGAGGTGGGAAAAGACGTTCGTCGCTCGACGAGCCGCGAATATTAACCCCGGCGGCGCGCTGTTCGATTCGTTCGTCGTCGGGTTTTTTTTTCTTTATTTTTTTTTTCAGTTTCTTCCCACCCCTCACCGTGTCCGGGGCACACGTGGCGGCGCAGCAACTGCCGCGGGAATCGTCGTCGGCGGCGGCGGCGTGCCCGTGGTGCTGCTGCCGCCGCCGCCGCTTCTACTCGCAGTCGTCCATACATTGTAAGTGGTATGTTTTAAAAAGGGATATGGGGAGGGGGAAAAGTAACAGCGTATTACGGGAAAATATCGCTATTATGTTTGCGCGCAACGAAAATACGATTCCGCTTTTTAGGTCGCGAAAAATAAACTGAGAGAGAGGCAGCAGCAGCCGCCGCCCCGTAATAATATTTGATACCTTTTTTAAAAATTCGGTTTTTTTTTTCCCCCCAAACGTACAGAATAAAGGGAACACACACGCTCGGTCGTAAAAATCGCTTCTTTTGGTATTTTTTTTTCACAAAAACGCGCGCGAGATACGAGTCGTACCGGTATATAATAAAACAGGACTCGCAGTTTAAAAATCACAGCCTTTCGTAATCGGAACGTAAAAGAATTCTAGTCCGGGAATTTTACACGCGCGAATTGATAAACGGAAATGGTTATACTACACCGCAGATTAGATTTAAATAGTTTTATATAAACCTTGGTGACTCTAGATAATATATAGACGCGTGTTATATTCACAGTCGATTCGTCTACCGTTTTGCAGAGATGACATTACCGAAAATCGAAGCACAGACGACGACTTCAGTATTAAAGAATTAAATTCCGTGTCCGATATTAATTTAATATTTTTTTGCGACTAAACTCCAATTTTAACCCAAAAACACCGATCAAGTCCAAAGAAACAATGCACATATTATATTATATACGGTCCGAAAATAAAAAATAAAAATTCAAAACTAGGTAGACGAATCGCGTAAAATCTATATAGACTTCTTTACACATCTGCGACATTCATAGGAAAACATGACCATTTGAAATACAACAGCGCTCCGGGCACGTAAAACCGACAAAATTATAGAAATAAACTCATATTGGTAATTATAATATATCGATAGACTCTCGTCGACTGATGTTTCGCGTAAATGTCACGACCGCAATTTATCATTATAAAACGCGATTTTTAACTATTTTCCTTCTCTCATTCGTGTACACCACGTCGTGGTGAGGGGTCCACAAAGTATATTATATTCTCTCCGTACGCAACAACAATAATTATTAAGCGCGTCCGACGCGAATTATTCAAACACACTGCGAGCTATAATATTATAAGAAACAATAATGCAAGGTTCCGTACATAGTATTTTGGACGTATAATAGACTTCCTATAAACACACGCGCGCCGCCGGTCGCGTTTTATTCTTTCGTTCAGCTGCTGCCGCACACGAGAAATCCCTTTTCGAGAAACACAAAACTGTTTCTTTGTCTGACGACGCCATCTTGCTTGCGAACACAAAACGAACAACAAAATGTGCGCGCGTTTTGGTCGTACATTATAATAATATTATTTATATTATATTATATATTTTAACGCGCGCGCGGCGGTGTGAGACAAATCGCTAATTTTTATTTTTTTTCATTCCAAATATCAAACCTACACAAGGGTAGGAAAAATCACGTGAAAAATATAGGACAACGACGAGAAAAGGGGATTTGTTTTTACGTTCATTTTTAAGTACACGTTGAAACGCAAAAACGAAGAAAAAAGCAGTATGCACACACACACACCACGAGGTGCGGCGGCGGCGGCGGCGTGTAAATCGCACTGGGAGAAAAATCAGACCGATCGGTAAAAAACGAAATAGGATTCGCAAACTTTCCAGTACCTACTGCTCGACAATCAAGAAAACATGCATAATTCATGGGGGGGAAAAAATCGCCCACGCTGACCGCGTTCGCACGACAAAGAATAAAGAAACCCGAGTCGTACCGGGTTCGAAAATGTCACCACTATATACACTACACGGGCTCGGCAGTATATGATACGAGCCAATATAGTCGCTAAAAATTGTCGAGATACAGACTTTTCGGAGAGGGGCCGACGACGATGGCACGCGGTTTATCTCGTTAATTATTACACTGTCGTCAATAATAATAATTATTAGTGTTGTTCTTCTTTTAAATGCCGACGACCTGCTGCTGCAGGGTGACGACAGAGTTATCAGCGGCGCGCTGTTTAAATTTTCGCGATAAAGGCCGGTACATTTTTTCCTTCGTAATATAAACGCGCGTGTCATACGATCCGAATCGATTTTCACATGCTCGTAGAGTACCATAATATAATAATAATAATAATAATAATAATAATGATCAAATGATAATTCAAACTTTTGTTTGTCGAGGCGACGAACAACAATATATACCCGAACGCGAGGAGCGCGTGTGGTGGTGTACGAGCGTATATACGAAATATATTTTATATGACTATTGTTATATTGGAAACGCGATGACGCCAATTGTTTGTTTTCGGGCAAAGATAATATAAGGAGAACCCTCCGGGGTGGCGGCGCGGCGACGACGCGGCTCGCGGGGGGGGGCGTCGTCGTGCGAGAGAGGTTTTCTATAACTCGTATACGCCGCGCGGCGCAGGGAAAAATATTTGTTCAGGTTTCACCGGAGAGGGCGAAAAAAAAGGTCTAATATTAATCGTAATGAGAACCGCATATACGTGTACGCTGTGCTCCGGCGCCCGGCACCACTGTGGCCTACAGCAGCAGCGGCGGCCAGTGAGTGTAGGAGACGCGGTCTCGCGAGACTGTACGCGTCGACAAAACGAAACACAAAACTGACGAGGGTGTATAATAAACACGTTGTAAAGTAGTTACAATGATAATATGAAAACGGCGAAAACGTCAAATTTTCAAAGAGCCTCGCATCAAGAACCCGGGGTAGGAGAGAGCGTTGGTTTTTATTATCGCGGCGTTTTCGCTAATTCATCCGTTTTAACGCGGTCGATTGGTAGTATGCGTCAACAATAAGAGAAGAGGAACCACACACGCGCGCTTCTCTTCAATAAATAGTAATAATATTATAACGAATCGATGCCGCGGCGTTTTGCGAGGGATAATAATTCTACCGTATAGACAGTACGCCTCTACGCGAACTATCCTGACAACAACAAAAAAACGCGTCGTACATTTACGCGACTCGCGGTGCAGTATACGTGTTCTTATCGGACGTTCTCGGAGCGTGGAATTATCATTGGAAAAAAAGACTGTTGCGCGGCCGGGGGAAAAACGAAAAGGAAAAAATGTAACAAACACGCAATGCAGCCGAAATCGAAAACGGCGTGTTGAAAACGTGACGTACGCCTACCTACTACCATTGATTATAAATACTATATAGAATATGTAATCAATGCTACTACGAAACGAATAGGTTATCGGAAAAAGCCGGATTTTCGAGAGGATAAAAAAACGACGACGACGACGACCGCCGCCGCTGGCACACTGCACTACACAGACTTCCGGAAAGACGTCGACGGGCGCGTGGCTAGTTAATGGGAAAAATTTACAGATAGGCCGCCGCGATGCATACCGGAAATTCCTGAAATCCGTCGGCGGCCCGAGGCGGCACCGGCCTTCGCCCCGCGTCCTGCCGGCCGACGACGATCACGTAGTCCCGGTCGAACGCGCGACGGCCGAGAGATCCTGTGCTGGATTTTTCTGCGCGCTCTTTTTTGGCCGGCGACCAAAAACCAACTTCCGAGCGGCGTTAATACGCGGAATCGAGATAACGTTGTGAAATTGTTGCGCCTTGCCGGGGCAAGATTATAATATTATCACTCGATACTTTTATAACACATTTACCGATTAATTAACATCGATAAATCCTCAGGGTTTTTATATTTCAAAACGGACGGGAAGATTTTTCGCGTACGACGACGGGGCTCCACGCCGGTCAATCACGGCGACCACGTGATAATATTTTTGGTCATCGTCGGACACCGCCGATATTTGGCGGACAAGACTGGGCAGGGGCGATAGGGGGAATATCTACTTTCTACGCGCGCCGCGAGCGGGGTCCCCCGTCGTCGTCGTCGTCGCCGAGAGCGACGCGCGCGCGCGTGTGTGTGTGAACGCTGTGCGGCGAAACATTTGCATACAGCATGCATGAATACGACGCAGAATTAACGACGAAAAATATTTTATAATAGTTATTGTAATTTATTTTAATTCGTGCGCTGTCCGCGCCGTGCGGAGGGAGGGGGGGCGACCGGAGGGATGGCCGGCGATGGCTGGCGGGCGGACGGAATAAATAGGAGGCTCGATAATAATAATTACCGCACGCCTATGTGTATCGACGTTTCCCCCCTCAGAAACGCGCTTTTGAATAATGCATATCCGCCGGAACACCTGGCGGCGGCGGCGGCGGCGGCGGTGGCGACGACGGCGACGACGACGACGACGACGACGACGACGACGATCGAGTGTCGCCGCCGCCGTGCAAATATAGGCAATATAGACGGTTTTCGTGTCGACAACACCGCCGTACGATTATACGGTGTTCTGCGGGTCGTTTACGGTGATTTTCTTTACGTCCCGCCCGGTCCCCCCGTGATACCGTGGGCTCGGGGCAAGTAAGAACGCCGCCGCGGTCCTACAGGGGTCGGAAAGAACGACGACGACGAGCGAGAGACGGACGGCGCGGCTAATAAGAATTTGAAATGAGTTGCTCCTGCTCGACGGGGTTGAATTTCCCCGGACGTGCCCCGCATGCATTTTACATAATTCCGCCGGCTATTAGATCAATATGACGCGGGCGCGCGTGCATGTGTGTGTGCGTATCCCCCACACGTATGCGTACACTACTGCGACGACGACGACGACGACGACGAAGCGTGCACACACGACGCGCCTCCCCCTCGCGGCCGTTTAACCCGCGAGTCGACGGCCTACCGACTACAACAACTCTCTTCGCCGCGCCGGGAAAAAGCAGAGTTACGCTCGCAAACACGCGCACGCACACACACATACTACCACGGCGCTCGTTATCTTTTGCGAAATTCCTCCTATCTCGTTATATAGCTTTCAAACCCGTTGCGGCGGGTACGAAAAAAAAACGGACCGACATTTTTAGAAACACTTTTTAAAATACTAGGAGCCGAGATCGACAAAAGGTACTCACCGACTTGTAGCACCCGGTCCACGCAGGCGGTCTCCAGGAGCTTGAGGCCCTTGTAGAAGGACAGGTTGCTCTGTTCGGACGTCTGCGACGACGAGCTGGCCTGCGACACGCGCAACAGCGACGAGTACATGAATATGTCGCGCTCGTTGCGCGGGAACGACCAGTAGATGATCTGCCGCTGCACCGGCTCCGGGATGCGGCTGTACCGTTCCTCGATCCGCTGGAACGGTATGGTCTCGGCCACGATGCGCGCCGTGATGTCCAGCAGCGAGTCGGGCGACAGGCTCGGCGCCGAGGCGGACGCCCCGGCGCCGCCGCCGCCGCCGCTGCCGGACGACGAGTCCCGGCAGCACAGCCGCTTGTTGGCTACGCCCGAGCCGCGGCTGCAGCACGGCCGTTTGCACGACGTCATCGCTACGAGCGGGTAGCGGCGACGGCGTTAGTACCGCGACGGCGGCGGCGGCGGCGTCTGCTGCTGCTGCTGCTGCTGCTGGTGGTGCCGCAGACGACGCTGTTGATCTCGGTGTCGTCGGTGTCGTCGGTGTTGTTGCTGCTTACGACAACGGAGGCACCGGCTCGGCGGACACGCATCACACGCGCGAACACACACGCAGCGGCGGTCGGTCGGTCGGGCGACGGCGGCGGGCCGCGCGCGGACAACTACGGAACTGAACGCGGACACGCCGACGGGCGGGCGGACGGACGGACGGACACGGCACTGGCGTCCACCGGGGGGACGCGCGGACCGGACGGGATCCGCCGCGAGGTATCGCCCGGAGACGAGAAGACACGGTCGGCGCACTGGTGACGGAAAACGACGACCGCCGGGGGGTCGCGAGAGA
The DNA here is from genome assembly GCA_948098885.1 of Drepanosiphum platanoidis. Taxonomy (NCBI): domain Eukaryota; kingdom Metazoa; phylum Arthropoda; class Insecta; order Hemiptera; family Aphididae; genus Drepanosiphum; species Drepanosiphum platanoidis. Next base: position 12,021,677 of record OX402538.1, read on the forward strand.
CGTGACGCGAACGCGAGCGAGGGGTGCGAGTGACACGGTAGAAAAAAAAAAATTTAAAGTAGAGAAAGAAACGAAAAAAGAGAAAAAAAAACGATCTAGTTCGCTAGCTCGTTCCGCGGTACGGCGTGAATAATATAAATGAACTGCACATCGATACTAATTTATGATTTATAACTATAATATACCACGACGACGACCATTATCGGCACAAACACGACGACGGACGGATCTCGCGACGAACGACGACGGGCGTAAACACGGCGCGCACACGTAATAAAATAAAAACACACTCGCACACTGACGACGACGACGACGACGACGCGCGCGCGTTACGACCACGGCGAATATAAAACAATATATATAAATTTTATTTTATTTTTTTCACACGCACGCACACGCCGCACACAGACGCGCACACGAAACGACGTACTGACCGCGCCCGTATCTCGTTGAACACTGAACGCCGATGACGGCGGCGGCGGCGGCGGCGGCGGCCCTCCGTCGTCGTTCCACCCCCACCACCGTCGCCGCGGTCACGGAGAGCGCGTACATGTGTGCGCGCGCGTGTGTGCTCTCCGCGTTCGGCACGCGGCGGCGGCGGTGTCGACGGCGGCGGCGGCGGCCACCGCTCACTATCGATACGTCGCACGCACTATCGATGTCCCCGCGCAGCAATCGGCTTTTCCCCAATTTTTCGCGATTACTTATAAAATTATATTATTCGCCGCCGCCGCCGCCGCCGATCGGGTTAAAAATATATACTCGCGGGATTGTGCGAGGGACGTGATAAAAAAAAAGAAAAAAAAACCGATCGAACGCCTATATTATTTTTTATACCGCGCGCGCATCGGCCTCTGCCGGCGGCGGCGGTTCGTTTTCTTCCGTTCGAGCGTTCTAGAAAGTGAAAATCAACCGTGAAAAGGAGGAGGCGACGACGCGAGTTTGCGCGCGCGCTTCCGCGGATTCGGGAATTATTAATTAAATTTTATTCGAGGGGAGGGTGAATTTTCAAATACGATTTTTACGATAATTACGCGCGTGTTGTCATCGCGGATTCCATCGAGATAAATCGCTGGGGCGTAACGCCGTTTCAAAGAAAATATCAATATTTATGCGCCGCGACATCTTGGAAGCTCTTCGGTTTTTCCGTTGCCGCCGGTCGTATATTTAAATCCATTTGATAATAATTAATAGACATCACGCGTTTGTTTCTTTTGTATCTTTTTCTCGCCGCCGAATTTTCCGACGCGTCTCTTCGAGAAATACCTTTTGTAATAATCGTAGCGTCGGCATAATTTTATTGTTGTAATTTAATTTCTATAGTATAAATAATATAGACACTAAACTGGATTTCATAATCCCCCCCCTCTCCACGAGCGATCGCTTAGAGGGGAGTAATATACTAGTTTTGTACATTTAATACAAAAATGTGTACATATATGTATTTTATTTGAAAAAAAAAAATGTATCATTATTATATTTAATTTATTATTAATTACTTTTTTTTTTTTACCCGTCGAACCTTGAAATCAGAGTTAATTGCTTTTACGCGTTGTGTTTCTCTTTGAATGTTATTACCGATCGAACCTGCAATAGAATGTTATCACGAAGCTCCGGACGCGTTATTTCCATAACCGCGTTAAAGACGGTCGGGACTTATTGAGGTTGCATGTTTTTATTCCATGATGAAAACAATTATTATTTGCTAGTCGAGATTAAAACATTATGTTTTTCAGCCGTTTTACGTAGGCCATGGCGAATTCAGAAATAGTGTAATAAAATTGCATGTTTATGCAAATCAGCATGCCATTAGTACGCTCATTAGTATGAAAATATATTTATATTTTTATCGCGTGAAATTCTTATAAGCACAGACAGACGCGTGGCAGTAACGGCTCGTATGAAAACGACACGGTACGTTTATAATAATCGTCCAACAGAACAGAATCGAGTGAAAAAATCGAGTCCGCGGGGGCGATCGCGTTATCGCGTTCCCGTCGCGGCCTTTTGTTTCGTCGGCCGAAACAACACCGCGATCTCGTAAGTCGAATATTTGAAATCGCCGTGGCCAAAAGCCGAATAACATAATCTTATCGTCGGATCCGGCTATGCGGGGGTTACACGTACCGTCGTCGTCGTCGTCGTCATTTCGTTTACGGGTGAAAAAATCACGAGATACCGCCCGGTATATACCGCGGCGGCGGTATGACCGCACGGTTGGTGAAAAATTAATTTACACGCCGCAGAGTACCGCCGCCGCCCGGACACTAGATGTGTCGAAAACACCTGTGAACGGGATTAGAGCTTTACGAGCGCCACCCGCCCGCCGTCGTCACGTCACGCGCGCGCGTTCGACCCGAATTTTTCGACTCTCCGCCGCGGCGTTTGTTCTTTTTCGCCCCGACGACGACGACAGGAGGTCTCGGACCCCCGGCTGCACGGTTTTCGGTTTCGACGGGCCAACAGAACCGTCGGAATATTTCGTCACATCTGGCCGCCGCCGCCGCCGCGAATTTTTCCGAAATATTTCAACGCCAACGCGATTATAATATTATAATTATTATTATTACTAATCGCGTGGTGTTGTACGCCAACTCGGTAGGCGCTACAGCTCGGTTTTCGCACGTTTCTGCGGAGTTAACATACGCCAGTGGTTCCCAACCTTTTTTATTCTACGCCCCCCTTTGTATATTTTCGAAACTCTCGTGCCCCCCCCCCACCCACCTTCTATAACGTGAAAAATATATCACTTTTTTGTGTACTTTACGAATAAATTATATAAAATATCCGGGATGAATTCAATTTTATCGATGAAAATAATTATAATTTTTTTCATATTTTCCCTACATTTTAAAATAAAAATAATTGTATTTCGTAATAACTGCTTGCGCCTCCCCAGCAATGTGTACACATGCCCCCCAGTTTGGGAACCAGTGACATACGCGAATTAAACGCTATAAAAAAGAAATTGTAATTTTCCGTGTAATTTATTACACGCCGCGACTCGTTAACGTTACAATATGCTTTTAGATATATTAAAATTTAAAATATAGCTTTATTTCGACTGTGTCAAAAAGTTAAAACGGAAAGAAAATAAATAACCGACACAACAGTTAAGTGTGTTTAATTATTATAATATAACATGTGGGTAACTAATATTCGTCCGTAGTAATTGACTTTAATGAGTAATCGATGCGTTCCGTTCGAGGAGGGCCCCCCTCCTCGTCGTTATTGTCACTCTCGGAACAGATAATTCTTCGTGTCCCGGGGCATTTGTTTTTCCACGTCGGAGACACGATAAACGCAGACGGGATCGCGGTAGTCCAACACCAGAGTACGGCGAAAATTGTTTGGGAAACGAAATTAAAAAACACTTAATCGTCGTGTGTTAAATATTAATAACGTATATATATGTGAATCGCGCAAGTTTGTTGAAAAATGTCACCAACATTCTTAATAAAAAGCCGCCTCTCTGCGCGAACGCGTCCTCAGTATCTGTATGTAAATATGTCGCTGAATCTATGACGCTTTTGTCCCGGTTTTGTTTGAAACAACAATCTGATCGTTTAATCGGAATTTAATAGCTTCTTTCTTTATTTTTTCCTCGTCGATAGCGTTTATAGTTATTCGAATGTCCATTTTACCTTTCGGGTGACTGGACAATGGAATTTTCGTTCGGCTATCGAAGGATTACGGTCTCCGATCGTTTCCGGTGCATATACTACCGCCGCCGCGACGACTTTACTACACGCCGAGGAATGTTAAATGAAAAATAAACGCGTTTATTAATTTTGACATTCGTTTACCACAAAAAAAAAAAAAGTCTAAATGTAGGTAAATTACCATTTCCAGTTAAAATATACTCTCGTTTAGTATAAACGACGGGAATGCGATTAATGACGGTTTTTTTTTTTTCTTTTTCCGCATATTAGCTAACGGTCGTCGATTAGTTCTCGACGCGGTCTGATATGTGTGTACGCGTGAATTCTCAGACGCCTCGTCGGGATATCTTTTTCTTTGTATTCGATAATGCGTTTTAAGTAGGTATTTAAATCGACGCGCGCCTCGAATTTCATATGCAACGAGCATTAAACGATTTAAAATATTTTCCACTTTTTTCGCTAAATATAGACTTTCCGAAAAATCATCGACATCGCATGATATATATTCTATGAGAGTCGGCGGCGCGGCGGTGCAATAGTAGAGCCGACGTAGAATAAAAAAAAAAACAGTTTTTCACATTGTTTCACAACTATTCAAATCGGCTAAATTTATTCTACTCATTCGAATAAAAATATTTTTACTATTAATTTAACACCTCGTAGACTACTCGATTATTTCCCGAGCACAACGATACCTGCTTTAGGTATGCGTTACCAACACCTATCGCGTTACGTTTACGTCCGTTTTTATGCGCATTTGTTTTGATTTCCGAGTGAAAAAAAGGAAATTTACCACGGTATGTGTTTTTTTTCCCGTAGCGCGCGCGCGCGTGTGTAAAAATCGAAAAAAATATCGTCCGATTTTCAACTCCAGCATAGGTTTCCGGTAACAAATTTCATCTAGTCGGTACTTTTGAGTGCGAAAAAGCCTAGATTACGCTCACTTTATTATAACATATCACATTGCTAATGATCTATCGGATATGTTTTCACGCCGTCTGCGCGCGCACTGGACGCGTAATGATTATGACGTATAATATTAATCTTACGATATTTCGGAGTTTCGTTTCGTTCGTTCCGCGAACGCGCATCGAATTCGTATTATTCATATTATTCGGAATAATAATATACGCCCGAGTGTGTGTGTAGGCCGGCTATCGTCGAATGTGTGCGAGCGCGAAATAACCACCACAACGCGCGTTATTATTTTCCGACGAACTGTGGAAAATAATAAACGTCGCCGTTGTTAAACGATTTCTCAATAACGACGAGTACACCTCTGCGTATATAACACCATAATATTATGCCTTACGGTTCGCGCCATTATTCGCCGTAGCGCGAGCGATTACCGCGAAACGTTTTTAGAATTATTTTCAATAAATCAACAGTTTACGGCAAAAGTCGTTAAAAATACCCCGAACAAATTCAATAGGAACGTCGTTTTTACGCCCGAGTATAGTAAAATTATGTCGCGTGTCGATTCCACGCCGATCGATTCTAAAATCCGTACGTCGGCGGAGCTCGTTGACGGTTTCACTCGTTCGACACCACTCGTTCTCTTTGCGATTTCGCAACACCTGCAGCTCCCTCGTATACACGACCCGCCGCCGCTGCACGCTGCATCGTCCTGCTGCAGTTGTCCGCCGTGCACGTCACATGTTATTATATATATTGTCCGGCAAACCAAGGATTTCTCTCGCTTCGCGAGCGTTCGAAATAAAGCCAAACAATCGTCGGGGGTGGGGGGGGGGGGGGGCGACGGTATTGTTCGGTCGGGGACGCGCGGACTCCCGCGGGTTTGTGAATTGCAATTGATTTACGTTCTCGTCCCCCTGAAATGTTTGCCGAGCGCAGCGGCCGACCAATGGGTTTGCGGGTTCTTCGAAAAACCTATATCCCCTCCGGACACGTTCGGCACGGTTTTTTTTTTCATAGAACTTCCATCGCCGCGCATGAAATATTATACTTTGCGAGCGAGTAAAAATAGCCACATCAAACGGACAATATTGTGGTCGACACAGATGATCAATATAATCAACTGTATATTGTCCCGACGTACGTATGACTACTGTACATAATATTATAGTCGTAATCGTAATGAATCGTTCGGAAAAGCGTTCGCCTTCGGGTCGTCGAATTTCGGCGTGCGATCGAAATATTTGGCACCTGGCGACGGGAAATGTCGTCTCCCCCGTGTCCTCCGTCGTCGACACGTGGTGGGAAACGGCAAACGGAACCGTAGCGTCAGAAATGCGTATTTTATTGTTTCGTTGTTAAAAATTAAATTTGTATTTGTATTTTCACACTTAATCATTTTTCGTTCTAATTCAAGTATCGAAATCACGATAAAACACAAAACGCATTTTAGAAATGAAATACTGACGTTTAAAACGAATACAAAAAAATGACGCGCTAATGGAAAAACGTCAATATCACGAAAACACCTATATACAAACCTAACAACGGGGCGGGCAAGTCTCGATTTTTTTTTTCTTTCTTTCTACAAACGAATAATAATCACGAACGGCTTACGGTTTTGAAATGATATAATATTCTTCTTTTACTTGGTTTTAAATCGGAAAAAAAAAAAAACGGACAAATTGTAAACGTTTGTAAATTTATAATATAAACTATGACGTGTATAGTGTAAATCAACGTACGTCGTGTTTCTTGTATACGCGTACGAATAATATTCGCCGCGACTATCCGGACGGAAACGTTCGTTTTGAAACACATCGAATCGATTTAGAGATTTTTCTCCGTTCATTTGACGACGATATACGTAATATTATATCGTACGGTACACCTTTACACGCTGCGCGAAAATGTAAAACAAATTTTCAACGAATGCGGAGGGTGGCGGTGCGCGGGTACAAATAATAAAGCTCGCGAGTGTACAGAAGATCCGAATAAATACTCGTTAGAAGTGTTAACCGCGTGCACGGTGCACTCAAACTATATCGTGTTGCGGGCGTAAAATTACTTCACTACAACGCGACCGCGGTGTGCGTTTGAAAAACGCGACGCTGCTCTCTCTTTTTCCGTTCGCTTTGTTTTCCCGAACCCCTCGCGCAACGGAACGCGCGGTGTCCTTATACGCGCCAGGACCACGGCGACATGAGTATATAACGCCGCGCAATATAATATTCATATTATATACACCATAAACCCTACGCGTACATTATGTGTAATTATTATCGTGCTCACAGGACTATACGCTCTCTACGGAATACCGTTGGAATTTCTTTTCGTCCGTACGCACGAGACACTAAATACGCGTCCGCACGATATTTGTGTCTTCTTTCTTCGTGTCATCTTTTATTAAATTATGTAATTCGAAATAAGATTTACTGGACATGCGAAAAAAATTTAAAAATTTTGACTCGTACTTTAGAAGATCGGGAAATGGGATATTAAAATTACCCTTTTCTATTCTTGCACCAACAATCGGATGCACCCAATGAAGTCTTTTATGTTTTCTTTTAATTAAACAGTAAAGTAACAAAGCTTCTTCTACCTCCATGGTTGGATCATCCAATGAATATTTAAAGAAATATTCGTGTTGAATTGAATCAGACACACGTGTACGACTATAGTGTCTCGTGTGAAAGGTTCATTATTTCGGGACACTTTTTGTGTCTTGAATCTGGATTCTAGTGTCCGGCCACAAAGTGTCTCGTGTGAAAGAGCTCGGAATCGTACGATAGGTAATCGCGGAGGTAAGAGCCGGAGGTTTTGTGTGCGCTCTATATATTATAATAAGTTTACGCCACGCCGCGTTCAATATCGTCGACGTCGACGTCGAAAAACCCGAGGGGTTCTCGTAGGCCGGGCCGCAAAAGTACACGCGATAATAGGAAAAAATCTACTTTCGTTACTGTCCGGGAAACGTCGTCGTCGTCGGTCGACGAGACCGTCACGAAACCGTTTTTCGAAAATCGTACGTTCGCCTCGTTATTATTGTATCGTATGACGGTCGTGTACGACAATTGTATAATACATAATATACACGGTGCGGTCTGAAAGCAGTAACACGTGTTGAATTATACATAATACGCGCGTATTGTGTAACGTTATTATCTCGGCGGAACTCTTCCCCGACGGCGGCGGCGCATGTGTTTCCTCTTTGCGCTTTCTTCTAAATATTTATCGGCCGAGGTCTAATCGTACATAATACATAATAATGACCGGCAAGACGTCGGGTAATATCGTTCGATATGATATCATTATGTGCTCGACGCCCTCGGTTTAATGCTATCGGCGTCCGACTGTGGCCACGTGATGACCATACGGACCCGGCGTCCCGGCACGTATTCCGGCGACGGCTTGGGCTGCCAGCCCTTATCGAACGGTCCCCCGCGTTCAGCGACGTCGTCGTAGCGTGTACCACGTCGTCTCCGGCGGAGTCATTAATTTCCCCAATCTGTGCCGCACGTTATTATTTCTTTGGAATATATTTTATTTCGGTCGGCCCACACGCGGCCCGCCGGCCACGTGTCCCCGGGCACGGGTTGTTATACTACGACTATATTATCGCAGGCGTTCTTCGAATCCTCGGACAAATGTGTTCCGGCTCGACTTCTGAGCGCACGGCGAGCCAATTAATTACCGTGCCGATAACAAAACCATACAACGTGTACGTTATCCCGTCTGGAATGCATCGCGGGCACTTCCTGCCGCTTCGTCTCTCGCTACTGTACCGATAAAGGGGCGACTCGTTCGTTTTGTTCCTCCGCGAATCGTTGTTCATTTCTAAAAGAATATTGTAAACCTCGAGCGAGGTGCGCGTTAGGTACTTGGGCAACGACCGACGCGCGCATACGTAATAACATAATCCGTTATTAATAACAAAATTATACGCTCGCGTATTGTTATTTATGTAAGCCGAATAGTTATACGTTTCAATTTGCATGCGCGCCCGACACGGAGACTACGGGGGAATTTTAAATTAATTAAACAGGCAGATGGTAACGGCAGTATGAGAATATTCGTGAAACACATTTAGCACACACACACACACACACGCGATAATGATATGACTCAATAAAGACTATAATATATTATAATATTTTAAACCGTCGCGATACAGTTGCACACGATATTACAGCTGCGCGTTATTTAGCCGCGCAATATTAGGTAGTTGTATTGTCCGAAATTAAAAAAACACGCGTGCAAAAAAAAAAAAATCAATGACGAACCGCCGCCGCCGCCGTTCTGCACGTGTCGAATTCAAAAAGCGGACTGGGCTGCGTTTCGATCGCAACGTCCGCGCCGAACTCGAACATCCGGCGACCAAGCATATACGGGCGCGCGCGCACGGAGAATAATAATTACAGTAAAACTCGCTCAAGACGCTCCCGCTTAAGACGCTTTCCCGCATAAGACGCTGTTTTCCGTCGGTCCCCAGACATTTCCTATACTAGTCAATGTAAAAACCACCTGTTAAGACGCTCGGTTTTTCCATGTCTAATCGGATAAAACGCAGATAACGATGAATTTTAGTAGTTTTGTGAAAATAAAAATAGAATTTTTAAATAAATTCAGAATAATGATGATATAGCTTCGTGGAAAAATAACGTGTTGCCTTCATTACTTCGTGATTATGCTCCTGACGATGTATACAACGCTGATGAATTCGGATTGTTTTTTAAGAAGAAGATCAAGACTTTCCAGTATCTACGTACTCCTACAATATAAAATATGTAATAATATTTTTTTAATTAAATTCATATACAATTAATTATAATTAATTTACAAGTGTATTTCCCATTGAATTATGTTTAATAATAAAAAAATAAACTCAATATTTCAATCGCTTCATTTTTTTTCATTCCCGCATAAGACGCTCTAGAGAGCTCTGGTCCCTTAAAGAGCGTTTTAAGCGAGTTTTACTGTATCATTATTATCATATTATGCGATTCGTCGACGGTTACGTCGTCGGTTAAACGTTGGGCAACCGCACACAATCGTTCCGTCGTCCGTCGGTACAATAGTGTTCTTCTCCTATTTTTCTTTTTTTCGTTCCCCAACAACGTCCGACGAGCCCGCCATTACGAACGGGGCACACACAAACAATAACGCGCGTATTGCAGCCGAGCGAGTGCCTCCGGCTCGCGTTTTACAGTCGCTTTTTATTTTCGGGTCTTATCTGGTCCAAAGTATCAGAGCGTCGTGGTACGTGCACATACGTGCGTATGCGCGTCGGGTGAGTTTTTAGTGCGGACCGCTGCGGACGCACAACCGGTTCGCGCATTAAGTATTTGGCAACACTCTCCGGACGAACGGCCGTACCGAGCGCGACCTACCTACGCGCGCGGATCGGCAACCTGGCGGCGGCGGCGGCGACGACGACGGTATAGTCGTTCTCGTTTGTACTCTCCGTCCGAATGCGCACACGTCCCCGAAGATTATTAAAACGCGCCGCCGCCGAGGGATGCTATTATATTATACTGTAAATACTTGCATTTAAATAGAGAAAATTTGGCGGGGGGGTACGAGATCGTTACAAACGGACCTACACGTCGTCGTCGGACGCTCTCGTGGATATATTATACGTATATAAACATGTGCGTGTGTGTGCGGAGACGACGAGGCAACAAAGAACGCATTGTGTTTTCGATCGTATGGCACCGGGTGCGAGGCAGGGATTTAAGCGAAACCTTCGGGCAGAGTTTACACCGAGACTAACTATACTGCGGACGCGCACTTTTCTCGCAGACGGTTGTCGAAACGTCCGTACGTTTCTCACGCGAAAACGCGCCCCCGCATTACACGCGCGCAATGACGAAACGACGTGACTATTTATTTAGACGATGAGCGATGGTCGAAACGCTCAGAGTTGACAACATCGAACGATTAAACCTAACGCTCGGCGGCGCGACTATGGAATTTCGGGGCCCGTCTCCCGATGAAAAAGTAAATATGGGGGGGGGGGGCCCTAAATTGAATGGCTGTCCGGAACAAAAAAGGTATTTTGTTCGAAGGAGAAGGTGGGGGGGGGCGTTAAAAATTATTATTTATAAATTTATAATAAAGCTCGCAAACAAATAACATTGATATACACCAGATACTTACATTTTTTCGTTTAGATTCTGAGTGAAACGAGAATTATGTGTGTGTGTGTGTTTTTTTTTGTATGTATGTGTACACGTTGAGTACTCGAAAAAATCGTCCGATTTTCAACTTGAGTATTGGGTATAGCGAATCGTATCTATAGTTGGTATTTTAAAAATAAATAAAAAAAATTTAAAAATAGGTTTAAAAATTTGTTATCTACGAGTATATACATACATCTCGCCAAAATGCGTTTGGAAACTAGAGTCGTGGAAAACTGTTACACGTATATTCTACATAACGTCTGGTATACGTTACTGGAGTGTTGCAGGTGTTCGGCACTACAATAAAACGTTTGAGTTTACGACGGTAGAAACGCGTGTGTATATGACCATTTTAGTAGTATATTATATTGTGTTACGTCGTACGAGCGTGTAAAAACGTGAAACCTCCGACGATTCTCTGAGAGAAGCAACAAACAAACAAAAACCGTGTACTAACGCGTTGTTATTATATTGATCCTCAGACCCCATTATATACGCGTGTACGATATCCACGCGTGTGGATGCCGCGCGCGGCAAGTCGCAGACCGATATTATTGTGTTCGCTTTAAAAACAAAAACCGTAGTGTGTTACGTATATAAGTCACGAGGACGCGACGGCAAACGAATAAACATTAATAAGTATAATAATAATGTAAACCCGATTATTTCTAGGAATATTTTACGACACACGAAAAAGCACGGGGGGATGATGGCTTTAAATTGATAAATAATAAATGCGCCCATTCAATATTTATATCGTAGCGTTGCGCGTCGCACGATACTTGTGTCATGTAGGTATATAAGTACGTTACGATTTAAATTATTGAATTTAATTAAAAATATATCCCTCGTATACCTCGTGTGTGTGTGTGTGCGTAATACAGAGTGAATACCAATTTTTATTTATGAACGTAGTTGTGTATAGCAGTTATGCTCCGAGTATTTTTCGTACTGCTTTATCTTTATGTATTATGTATGCCGTCAAATATTGAACTATATTATATGTTTATTTTTCGAAAACCACGTAGAGGTTGCAATGGATAATATACGTATATATTATATACCTACGACGACGACGACGGTCGCCGTCTCGTGGAATTCGTTAAATATTTAAGCCGTGTAATATAAAATATAGACAAATTAAATACATTTAAACGAACGATAATATGATATTGTTGAAAATCACAGCGTTTATATAAATCAATCAAACTACACTAATAGACAATAGTCGAATAGTGCAATATATTATATACTCGCGTAGCCACCGGGTATGGAGTCATATTGTCCATAAGCGGCGATGCAATACACATCTCTAGGACAATGCCATTATAAAGTTATGCACAATTATTACACAAGGTTAAGATCCACGTGTATAATTATTAAACACAATAAATATTATTAAAAACGAACAAATTATACGACATCGTTCGTTATTTGACTTTAAAATGTATAAAAGTCCGGAAGACGATACCGAGCTTTTACAAGGTATAAATAGTTTTTACAGTCGATGCGTTTCAAAATGGCATGTCTCGCTTAATGTAAATAATTGTCAAAGTATTTGTTTCTCTAAAAAAAAACGTATTTTCGTCTCTTTTAATTACATTTCATCCGGACCATATCGTTCCGCTCCTCTCGAGCCAAGGTTCTAGGACAGTAGTGTTTGATTCCAAACTTTTCTTTAATCTCCATATTATATTAACAATCGAGAAAAAAGCTGCTTTCTTGTTTGAAGCACGATCAAGCGCGATTGCTCTAGTTCTAACTACCGCCTTTAGTTCTCTTTTTACTTTGAAACACACCTTATTTATATACGTAGTTTTGTGTTTATTCGTCCCTAACTGTAATATGCATATAATTGAAGAATTATATACGAATAATGCGACATAATATCATCGCCGATTTCGATCGAATTATAACGAGAGAAGTTTTCTCAGATGTGTTTTTCGTTTTAAATTCCAGTGAGATTCGGGCTGCAAAGCGATGTGTTCGTGGACTGTTTTGAAATTAAAATTATTTAAAGATAAAAAGCGATATTTTTATGACGTTCCTTATCCGAATCACACGATAGTCGATAATAATATCGACGGCTCCGCGTCGTCCTACTCGTAACGTTCAAAATAACTCTCGAAGTATCCGAAATATAAAGATCTATGTCGATTCAAGGACATCCACCTGCAGGGGGAGGGGGGCAAAGGGGCCATCGCCTGCCTCCCCTGGGAATTTTTTTTCATCGACCGTTATGAAATTAATGGAAGTAAAAATTATCATTAATTATTTATCGTTCACGTCTTCGCGATTTAAAACGATGTTATTAAAAATAATTGAAGACGGTTATACAATTATTTCGTATGTATCCAAGACGCATAATGCGATTTCTATTTCGCAATTAATTTATCTATTAACATATAATATAGTTAATTAAATAAACCCGTGTCTACTTGAAAAAATATATATTAATAAAGTATTATTAACTTACACAACACACGCGTACATACGGCTCGGTCGTATATGGAGATACTAGATAATATGAAAATAACCACTAAATATTCAGATTCGGCCTATAACATACTGATTTTGATCTGGTGGGATTTCGTCCTGCGGCCGCGCTCGTCCGTATTGCACAATGTGACCCGGAATCCGTCGTATTACCAGTATGACGTCACGTACACGTCACACTCGTCGACATTTCGCTATCTTTTGGGAATAGTGTAGATTTATTTCAGTATAGTTTTGGCTATATCTCGAGTATATAGTTATATCTTTTACGTACAATACTGAACATTGGGCACTTGCTTTCGTCAGAACAAATTCTACACTTTTAGATAAACACATTCGTGTACAATTGTGTGGAATAACTAATATTTTTTACTTTTTTTTCTCAATACGAGAGCGACGAGACGATTGCTGGGCGCGCGCTTTTTCAAAGTCACTCGTCATTTATTTTCCGCCTAAATATTTCACCGCGGCCGAATAATATTTTCACACTGCCCTGGCGGCGATGGGAATTATTATTTGCCCGTTGTAAGTCTGCACGCGATTGAATGCGATGATTCGTCGGCGGGGATGATGTGCGGCGGCGAAAAGGACAACGCGCGCGTTACGGAGAAACGCCGTGTGCAAGGTCGCGAAATACGGCGTCGATGAACCTATTACGCCGCCGCCGCGCCGCAAACTCGTGGAATTCGAGTGCGTCGGAAACGGTCACGGTGCTGCGCGGGCAAGACGAAAAGTAATTCGTCCGATGCTTTTTAAATCATTTCGCCACGTCGACTGTTCGATTGTGGAAAACGTACGACCGCGAAACGACGATTGAATTATTATATTATCGACGATTTAACGTGTATAATATTTTTAAGTAAATTCTTCGACGCGTGCACGACCGACTCGCTTTGCCGACGACTAGGACACGGGATTCGTGTACGGGATTTTCGGATTTTTCTCCGCGACACGGCGCGATTTCATTCAAAACGATTCGCTGCGTGTACGCGAATTCGGAGATCAATAAAGATTGAAAAATATGATTCGCAGCAAACGAACGACGACGTTCGACCGACTCTGTCGTCGATACGTGTGAAGTGACTAACGAGCGGCGTGCAATGAAAATATCGCATTGCCTAACTCGATCGAAAATCAAAATCTGCATCGTATCGTAGTATCCGGTGCAGGCAATAATATAATATTATGACTCACGGATATTTTCGTCGAAGTAAAATAATCGTGTAATTTTATGCCATCGTCGTCGGTCACCTCGGTTACAACGGTTATCTCGGAATCGTCGAATCCAATTTTCAACGTCTTTTTTTTGTCCGTCCGACGACGACGGTATAAATTCTAAAGCCACTGCAGACTACGATAATTTTTAGCTTTGTTCCGAGTCCTCTGCGCAGTGATTTGAGCTACAATATTTATACAATATATGTGGCTCACCTTGTCGATTTTCATTTTCTATTGGAACGCGCGCGCTGTAATGCTGTATTTTTAATCGCACGCGATACGTTTATATATACATTTTTGTTTTTTTGAGCGTGTTGCACATCGAGCGAGATGTATCCACATAGTAAACGTAGACGATATGTTTGCTAAAACAGAACGGCGTATTGTATTAAAATAAATACCTATATAATATGGTGAAAAAAAAAAAAAGTCGAGCTATTTGCGACTGTGCATCGAAAATATAAAACAAAATAAAAAATGTCCGGTGGTTGGTTAATATACTTTTTGTTCTTGATAGTTAAATAATATAAATAAATAGGTCTTGCGAGAAGTACAGAGTGCAAAAATTGTTACGAACGCTCACACTGAAACGTATAAAACGAAACGTCTGAATAGAAATGAAAATGTTATTTTTATTTATTTAATAGTTTTAATAAATTAGTTTAGGTATATACTTTGTTATCAATAAATATACGAGTGTAAATACGTATAAGACAATTATTATCCTCGTCCTTTTACGTTTTTATCAATATTTTTCTTCCGACTAGGTTTGTCGTCGAAATAATATCTGCAATCGACGCGTCCTGCAGTCTTCGAGTAGAATATCGCGACGAGAGAAGCTTGGGAAACCACCCCGGGCGACGATAGTCCGCGTGGGTCGATCAAAAGCCGGCCGGGCCCGGCCACGTCAATTATCTGCGATTGAGTTTTTTTTTTCTATTTGTCGGGGAGAGGTTTCGACAGAGACATCATAGCGTTCGCAAATGGATTACTGTGATCGCGCGGACGTCCGACCGGGCATATGAAATCTTTCGTGCGCGGCGAGTGTTCGCGACTTACGAGACAAAAGGGACGACGGAGAGGTAGGTAGGTAAAACGACGCGGGATCACGTTATCATGGGATCTGCAGAAACACGGTATGACGCTTTTGTAATCTGTTTTGGGTTTTCGGATTGACGGGTTTGAATTCCGTTAATGTCGGTTTAAGCTTTGCCGACCCTCGACGACGAGACGACCTTCTTCGAGACGCGTCCCGGAGAACCCGCGACGAACTGCGCCAGTGGAAATTTGCAAAAGTCAAAAAACGATTTCCCGTCGGTCTAGGGAGTTTTTTCAGCGCCGCGCGATAGCGAGAGTGGTAAATAAATGATTGAAAACACGTTTTTCACACACGCACGCCGCGCCGCCACACAACGCGTACACTGCGCGCGGTCTTATTTGTGAAATATTTATTTTCCTGCCTCTCCCCACCCTCCGGCGCAAAGTTCGAAATCCTTACAGGGAGCACATCCCAGCTCGCATATTCAAATATAGAGTAGGCCAATCAACGCGCGATCGGTGGCGCGACCTGCATCGGCGACGGTTGTTTTCCTAAAGGACGGCGGCGGCGGCGGCGGCTCGAACACTCCCCCTCGACGAAATCTGTGTTTAAACGTGATCAATGGTCATCTATTGTACGAGGAGCAGAAAAAAAAAAAACTCGTCGTTTTGCATCACGGTTATTCCGTGCGGAATGTATTGATTTTATATAATGTGTTTTTTCGCCGTCGTCGTAGCAGTGTCCAATATTTCGGCTATGAAAAAAAAAAAAGTAGACACTCGAAAACTTTCGCACGACCCCTTCTTCTCGGGCGGCGCGCTTATATTACTGCAGGGGTAACGAAATTTTTTCATCCTAATTAAACACTCCGTTGCGATGAAATAACGGCGTGAAATTCACGTTTTTTTTTTTTTGCTTTTCGACTGAATCGATTGTTTCTATGGTTTTGTCGAGAGCGTTTTCGAAAATAACGAAACGTATATTTATGTATACGTATATTGTCGTTATAGATACTCGTTGTACAATTTTCAAACGTAGTTTTACTGTTTTGTTGTTTTGTGTTTTTACTTTTTTAGTCTTATCGCCCGCGTGGTATTTCATTCGATATGGTGTAAAAATTTAAACGGGTTTTTTCCCGCGAATGTTTTTGATTTTGTAAGTACGAGGGTTTTCGTTTCGATTTCAACGCGAATTAATTCCACACTAGCGTTCAAAACGATCGAAGTGTTTACGACATTCGACTCGGTGATGAAATCCTGCCTGGGCAAACACAAAGCAGCCGCCCAGGGGCCCCGCGACCTCGACTAGAGCCACTGGCCGATTACCAGAAGGGTGCAAATGTTAAAAACAAAAAAGTCATTGTAAATCACACCGATCACAGGCGAGAACGAGTTTGAAAATACAGTTGGTCGGGTAACGATTCGTACAAGTTGAAAATGATTTCGTTTAAAAATAAAAATGTAAAACGTGTAGTTGAAAATCGCAGTCCGCTTTGTTTATAACTTTATAAGTCTGCTATTCTTAATTTTTCACGTTATTATGGCGTACTTAAAAGGTCAAACTATAACCATGTTGTCGAATGAATAGAAAAAAAAAAAATGGTTTTCTTTTAAATTAGCTAAAAGGGGACCTACTTCGGTAGCTGCCTCGGGAATCGTATAGGTCATCATAACTGTTCGCGCACACAAAACACAGCAGTGACGCGGGGGGGTGATGTAGACCGTAGTCTGTATAGCGGTCCAAGCAATCGTCGCCAACCATAAGACTGGCCCCGTCAGGATTTTCTCGGGGAGGGGTGTTTCAATTTGATAATAATTAAATATGACCGGAAAAAGACTTATCGATGTTATCCGCCGCCGGTGAGCGCGAAAACACCGGCCGAACGTTATAAATATGCGTCGGCTGTATTGTACACAGCAGGGCCTAAAATGATGTGTACTACGACACAGTTTGCGTGACACGAAAAGTCGAACGTGTGGTACGAAATTTGAATAATGAATTTTTTGTTTTTGCAGTTTGTCTTTGTGGTCTGTTAAAAAAAAAAAAACAGATAAAATCGATACTGTCTATTGAATTGAATTTATCGGTCTCAAAAAATATAAGGTATGTTAGGTATTTACTGAATAATATTTCGCGTGTAGTATGAAAAATCGGAAATTTTAGGCGCCGGCGTAAGGAGAATTTTCCGTCGACGAGAATGCGCGCGTGCGGCGGCGCGCAGACCATAATTTCGGCCGACAAATCGACTTTTAATAAGCGTGCCGCGATTAAATCCGCGGATCTCGCCGAATCTGCAGCAGCAGCAGCAGCCGTACCCAACGAGAAATCCAAAATGGCTGAGAGGTTTATCATTAAAAAATAAAAGGGTGCGCGCCGCACAGCACTACGGGCGCGCGCACATGTGTGTCCGTATAATAATAAATAGTAAATATACGAGTGAACTCGGCGGCAGCGCGCGCCAGTTGCGAACCGACTGCGCCGCGTGCGTGTGCGTACGACGACGACGACGACGACGAGAGAGGAGCAAAGAGAGCGTATTGTGTGATATTAAAGCCCCTCGGGGATCGGATTGCACTTTTTTTTTTCTCCGTTTTATCGCCCGACCAAAACACATGGCGGCGACATGAGCCCGCGGGTCGCGTTCGGGGGTTACGGAAGATAAAATTTCTTTCCCTCCGCGTATATTATAATATAGTAGTACGTTACCGACGAGCAAAGTGTACGTGAAATTTGTTCGAAACGCTGCGACGTATAAACACGACAGCCCCGGCGCACACGACCGAGAAAAACGTTTTGACTTTACGCGTATTATATTGTGACTGACGTGCTACGATTTTTCTCGTACAGCACACAAAATATTTGTAACCGACGACGCGCGCTCGTTATTATGAAAAGATTTTATTTTTTAGAAATACCAAATCAACAAATATCGATAGAGTGGTAATAATTGAAGGGCGATAATTCAAAACGTGGTATTGCCAATATAGAATCGAGATAAACATCGATTCGTGTAAAAAAACACGAGGAATTTAAATCTGGCCTTAAATTCAATTTATATCGATTATTTCTATGGAAAAAAATCGATTTAAAAACTGCCATTCAATTCAAAACGTGTTATTGCCTATTTTTATATCAAGTCAAAACGTACTATTGCCATGTTCAAACCAAAATGCTGTATTGCCCATGTTATTGGTATAGGGTCTCATTTCATGTCATGACAAAACGTGATATTGCCATTCTACATTATTTAAACTTATAAGTATAACTTATTTTTATTGAACAATAATCGATGTTATTTCAAAGTACTTCATACTTTTTAAAAGTATTAACACTTTGTATTAAACTCTAAATAGATTTATTTTGACACCACCAATCGTTGTTTTGTCATTTTTTACATTTGAATAAGCCAATTCAAAGTGTAAATATACACGTCATAAGACGCGATATAGATTTTCTTAATTTGTGAACATTTTGATTTTTGGCAATACCACGTTTTGGATTATCGCCCTTCAATAATTATCGTTTGAATTTTTATGAGCAAAAATTTACCGCTGTAGGCGCGTGCCCGTCGTATTACTATACTCGTCTGCTATTAAATCAATGATAATATACGATCGTTTCGATGTTTTTCTGCGCGAACGTCATAACGTGTTTGATTGTACGCCGCACGCCAAATACATTAAATACACATATTATGCTACATATTTCTTTGTCTGGGCATATTCGTTTCTTTGTAATCGTTTCGATGTTTCATTTTCGCGCGCGTGTGGCAATCCTCCGGTCGGGTTGTGTGCGCGCGCGCAATGCGTGTAGAGAATACGCGCGTGTTGTGTTCGCCTATATGAAAATACGAAACGGTGAAATTAGAGGGCGTCCGAATACGGGCGATATACGGACACGGACGTCGCAGTTTTTCCAAAGCTATAATTATTATCTATACAACCGTGTACACCGGAACACGTCTACAATTTTATAATATGCACATGACTAATGTTATAAAATTATGTTTTATGCACCTGTGTGTACCCGTTGCACGCGCGCATAACGCGATATTTGTCGTGAATATATATTATACTCGCACACAAAAGCGTCAAAAGCCCGACCGTAGCCACGAAATCGTTTGATTTCGTTCTTAAACGTTTGACATCCGTCGAAATCAATATAGCTCGTGCGCCCATTTCCGACGGGCGAATTCTGTTTTCGTGTAAAATTAAAATATTTCATGATATTTCGCGTGCATTGTGCCTGCGAATAAATTTATTGCCGGATCGGTAAATTGAAAAACGTTTGCGCACAATACAACTACCACAGTAACCGTATAAAACGAATATCGCATACGTAAATAATTATAATACCGATCGAGCCGCCGTACGGTTTATTTATACGCCGCCGCGGTGTCCCACGGAGACACAACAAAATATGCAATAGCTTTTTGTTCCGCTCGACGTTTTTACGTTTTAGTTTTTTTCTCTCCGTTTCGTTTTCCTAGTAATTATTACTACCGAACGCCGAAATGTTATTAATATATCGAACTGAAATCGGGTTAGACGCGTTTTCTTTCCATATATAATAAAAAAAAAATGGCCGTAAATTTATTTTTGAAAACAATTTCGGCGTTTTTTGCTAGCGATAACAATAATAACGAGCCGTTAATTTTTTTAAGTTTCCGGATAGTTGATTTTTTCCACTCGAGAATGGTAAAATGGCCATTGATTATAATATAATACGCGACGATTGCATTGGGCGCATAGTTGATTATAGCATTATTATAGATACGAGTAATTAGTAAGAAAATATTTAAATTTTAACAAATTTCAAACTCGACGACGTAACCCAATCAAAAGCTATACAAACACAAACACTTTTTCTAAGAACAGTAATTACAAAATTGCGACTAATTTTCGTTTATTTATTTTTTTTTCTTCTAGAATCAAACTTGAAATTTTTTATTTCGAATTCTTTATGAGATTAAAATTCATTGAACATCGTCATAGCAAAGAAGTGTAAAGATTATTTGAGAGAAAAAGAAAACTTTAAAACGCAGTAGAACGATAGCCAATACTATCATGATAATATGTTGGCGTTCCGATTGTCAGTCCTCTCCCTGCGTGGGCTCATATATTTTCAAGTAAATCTATGTCTTATGCTCGTAAGTTTACCAACAAAATGTTTTTCACGGCGATCGCGCGGAGACGTATAATTCCAATAGTTTAATTATTACAATCAAAGTAAAACACGACATATCATTATAATATATTATTACACGACGGCGCGCTTTCCCGCTAAAATCGCGCGCGTCCACGTTATTGGTACATACGTCATGTATACGCCGTATTGTACGCACACAAAAGGCTAAAAATCGCGAGCGAAAACAAATTCGAAACGTTAATTCGGTTTTCAGTAAACGCATAAAAACCGCACTCGCGTACATATATACGTACGTATAGTGTAGTGTGTGCGGGTGTATATATACCAACGACACAGGCGTATAATAAACGAAGGGATATTTCGAAAATAAATGTAAACACATCCTGGGAGTTGAAACTTAGTTAACATAATTCTTTGCGACCGTGCGCGCCAGTGTACCCCGGGGAAACGCGAATAAAAGTGGATGCAACCCTAAAATCTCCGCGGACGCGTTCGTTCCTACGTACGTACATATATAATATACGTATATACGTGCGTGTATGCGGGTGAGTCAACAATCGCGAGTGTCGTCGGGTTTGCTCGTACGTGTGTCTATAGATAGAATATACATACGCGAGAGTAAACGGAACCGATTTTCGGCTGTACACATCATCACGCGCCGGTGTACTTATTTATTTTACAATAATTGAAAACTACAATATATACGTGTATACGAGCGCGATCGAGTGCGAGTTAAACGCGTCCGCGGCGCTCGTCGTCGATCGTTCGTTAAGAATATACAGTAATCCCTCGTTATCCGCGGATTTTTAATCCGCGGTTGGGTCGGCGATAACATTTTATTAATACATACGATGAAAACGTCAAGTTGGTTGGCGAATTTTGCCTCGGCAGACCATTTAGCAGCTACAAATTTTCCTATAGAGTTAAAAAATGTCATTGAACAGGGTGGTTACACCCCCGAATAGGTATTCAATGCAGACGAAACTGGTCTTTTTTGTCTTTTTTATCAAAAAATGAAAAAACAGCACCGGGATTCAAGGCAGCTAAAGATAGACTCACCTTATTGCTTTGTGCTAATGCTTGTGGTTTCGTGATAAAGTCAATGGACGTTTATAAATCACTTAAACCACGAGCCTTCAAATCTAAAGACATGAATCACTTGCCAGTGTTTTGGAGAGCAAATAATAAAGCTTGGGTCACTACACAGATTTTTAGTGATTGGTTTTGTTCCTCAAGTGGAGATGTACCTAAAATTAAAAAATCTCCCATTTAAATGTATAAAGAATTAATAAATTATATTAAAAAAATAAATAGTAATCAAATAATTGTAAAACATATTATTACATGTACTAAATAATAAAAATTAAAAATTGTATGTAAATAAAACCGTTTTACATTGCTTTATGGTCTCGTTATCCGCGGTTTCGATATCCGCGCAACTTTGCTGGAACCTAACCTCCGCGGACAACGAGGGACTACTGTATTATGATTCGTCTGAACGAAACAAAAGCGACGTTTATTATAGTATAGTACGCGTTTTATCGCGGGCGGCTCGAAAACCCTATGATATGGTTAGCATAAAATGTATAATCGTTTTACCACATACCATGTTGGCCAGCCGATTTCGTTCAACTTCCAGGCCTCGGGGGTTGTATATTATCGGCGGTCCCTGCATCGGTCCAATAAAAATGCTTAGACTGCAATGATATAACACGTGCTCTTTTGAGTGACGGCGGCGGGTATTTCAGGTATAACCGTGCTCTTTTCGTCTGCAATATATAGCGCCGAATATTGTTGCTGATCGTACGGGATAATAAAACCGCGTGCGATAAATCGATCCGAAGAGAATATTACCTTATGTAACAAATATATTATTATTATATAATCGACGGTGATGATGATGGTAATAATAATAATTGGGTCGACGACGACGACGACGACGACGCCGACGAGTACATAATATCGCGTGTTTATAGGGGACGATGTATTTATATATAATATGTGCTTTGCGCCGTCAGAGAGGTTTATTAAAACATTTTTATTATTTATTATAAAATACGCGATATCGTACTGTTGGCGCGAAATGAAGTAAAAAAAAATTAGACAAACATTATGACAATAGGCGACGAGGCTCTATGCGATGAAAGAAAAAATACGTCATCGATACGTCATTCTCTCCGAGCGGTTAGATGGAAAAACGTATCGGTTTATTTGTACGCAACGGACGACGGCGTGAATTAAAAGAAAAACAGAAAACGCTCTTCTCGAGAGTCAATTATTCCGCGCACGAGGTTAACCTTTAACACAGCTTTAACAAGGGCGCCCGCAATATCGGTGTCGTTGCCGTCTCGGTTTACGCGTCACACACGAACGTAAGTACTCGGTAGGACCCGAAATATATATGACCTAAAAAAAGAAGAAGCATTTCTCACTTAAAAATTCTGAAGAAATGAACTAGACTGAACTTTTTTCTCGCACAACGTCCGGCAACAAAACGTTTGTCAATTAATTGACTCGAAACAAAACAAAACTAAAATAACAATATAGTTAACCGCTATGAGTGTTATAATATTATAGCCATAACGTATCGGGGTAAGTGTATTTTTAGGCAGACGAGGCGAAATGTTCAAAACGAGATGTGTCGTTGTCGTATAAAAGTCTGATCGTCAGACTCGTTCGACTGAAAATATAGTCGCTTACAAATTATTGTAATTAAAACTCGTTTCGTTTAATAAAAAATAACGATTATATTTATCATCGTGTCGCCCCGTCGTCGTCGCTTCTAAAGTTTGGCGGTTTCTCGTCGCGAGTTTACGAGAAATCCCGCGAGTAACGCTAAACGTCGACATACGTTTGCGTCCCATTGCAAACATTTTGCCAATTCGAGCACCGCCGTG
Source organism: Drepanosiphum platanoidis (assembly GCA_948098885.1). Taxonomy (NCBI): domain Eukaryota; kingdom Metazoa; phylum Arthropoda; class Insecta; order Hemiptera; family Aphididae; genus Drepanosiphum; species Drepanosiphum platanoidis. Next base: position 12,045,234 of record OX402538.1, read on the forward strand.
GATCTGCCAACAAACGATGGTAAATCTCTGAGACTTTTAAAAAATACAGGCGAGTTTTAGATTTTAGAATATCACGTCGCGCGTGAACGAATTTCTCTCGGATCTTCTACGGCGGGAACGGGGGCGGACTGACCAAAGACTGAGATACCAAAGTCACATTGCACCTCGGATCATTAATGAAAAAAAAAACTTATGGACGAACAAATTTTATTTTTATTCTGTTTTGTCTCCGAAGGTTATTTAGACCCCAAATAGTTTTGTTTGTAGTTACTTTTACACAATTTGGACTAAAACAAATTATATCAATTCTGTTTAAAATATTATAAAAGTACAAAATCCGGTGATTTTATTATACGCCATCAAATTGTAAAAAAAAGTCTAATATAATAGTTTTCTATTGAATATCCAATATCATATTATTTTACACTCTGTGACGGACGGTAATAATTAGGTAGAGCTGAATAATTTTTAACGTCTAATTTATAGGATTTAGATGAATAACTGATTTTTTTCATAAGATTTTTGCTTTTTTTAATTTTTTAAATGCGATTTTGATAATTTAAGTTTCTAGTTTTTATTTTCCACACGGAACGATAGTCGAAAACTCGAATGATTTTATTATCTAATAAATATTTATGAAATACGCGCAAAACAACAACGAGACGAGATCATTTTACGGAAACGAACGACTACACTCGGCGAGGAAATAAAACGCTCGCGAGAGATCTCGCGCCCCGGGAACGTTTTCGCACGGAAATCTCATCGATCGATTTAGTCGCGGATCCGTGACGTCAGCGGACGTAAAAACAAGAGAGGACTACGACGGCGGCGGCGTCGTCGGTTGCACCTCGTGTTTATTGCATCGGTCTCGCGCGCGCGCGGCGGCGGCGGCGGCGGCGGGAGCGGTCGGCGGCGGGTAGGTGATCGCGAACATAAACAAAACGATCTCGCGGGTCGGCGGCGGCGGCGGCGCGCGCGCGTTCGGTCGGCGCTCGGGCGCGGAGAGGAGACGAGCGAGCGAGGCGGCGTGCGGCTCAATGGGCGATAACGCGCACGGCGGTGTGGAGGGGTGAGACGAGTGTGAGTGACCGTGTGCGGTTCGTCTTCAAAGGAAGAGAGGAGACGGCGGCCGTCAGCTGTGCCTCCTCCGTTCGCCTCCCCCGCACGGCGACGCGGAGGCCGTCAATGGTCGCGTAGTCGTGTCGTCGTCGACGCGGCGGCGGCAGCAGCGCGATCGTGCGGCGGCGGCGGCGTAGGGTAACACGACAAAACGCGATTTACATTTTTATATCGTGCGCGCATGCGCCCACACCGTCTCTAATCGCGATTGAAAAAAAAAATTAGAAAAAGAGAGACGGGGGAAAAAAAAATCGTACGCTAGCGCGGCGCACACACGCGCTCTAACCGAGCGACGGAGCTCGCACATCGCGCGCCCCAAACTATCGATTATATTCGTTATCGATTTTATTCGCGCTCGCTCACTCTCTCTCTCTCTCCGTCCGCGTACGTATTATTACACTCGCGTATTATTATTATTATTATTATGTGTTCTCTCCTCCGCGATCTCTCCGCCGCGACCCTCTCCTCTGCGCGCCGCCGCCGCCGCCGCGACCGTAATCGTCGTCCTCGCAATAACGACGACTACGCGCGCGACGAAGACGGGGCCTCGGGGGCGTCGCCGCCTAATCGCCCTAAACGCGGGCGCGACCGTGCGGCGTTCGCGGAGCTGAAAAAAAATTAAATAATCATACGACTTTAGTTACGCGCGCGATAATTGTTATTGTTCTCGCGCGTTCGATTCGAAACGATTTCGTCGTAGTTTCTCTATCGTAATAATAGGCGTATTTTTTTTTTTATATTTGTCCTTTTTTTTTCTTTCAAAACGAGTCCGAGAGCGTTTTCCTCGAATTCGTGTCGACTTTACAGTTTTTTCTCCGCCGTGTTTTAAAATTCACCGGCGCACGGACAGCGAACGTACGTATGTACGTGTGTTTACCGAAACGGAATCGGTAGAATATACGTACAGTTATCGAGTGCGTTTGAGACGAAAAAACAGTTTACGGCTTTCGGCATGCTGCGTTTCTGTGGACTTCTACACTGTGAAAGGACGTGGTCGTATTATTATATCGATACGCGCGTCGGCGGCACTTTCAACACGATTCCCCGTCGTCCACCCCGTCGCGCTCTTCCGCGGATACACCTGTGCGCTGTTTTTTCCCTTCTTGACGCCCCCTCCCGGAAAGTTTCTCCTCTCGTTTTCCGAAAGATTTTCACCTCTTTTGAAAACCCGAATTCAACATCACACCTCATGGTATATAATATATACTTGTGATCCCTTTCGTCGCAGTCGACCGCGAGTGTTTATTTTACGCGTAAACATGCGAATTTACGCGGAACGCCTGGAAATCACGGTCGGAATGAAAAACAAAAAAACAAAAACAACATTAAATCCGGTAAAGTCTTCCGAGAACGAACCGGGCGAGAATAACGACAACTATATTCCGCCGCCGCCGCCGCGATTCTCGAACGGCAATATTTATCGTATATTCTCATACGAGTGGATCAAATAATCGATCGTATATTACACGCAGCACATATCGCGTAGTGTGCGCGGCCGTGACACCGACCGTGTACTTTTATTATCGTCGATCGGCTGCGGCAGAGAATTACCTTACACACCCGTTGGACTACTCGATGATTGTGTGCGTAGACGTACATATTTCGCGTTACAAAATCCGTTGTTGATAATCCGAAAAATCTACAAAATAGGAACGTTTTCAATAATCGACCATACTGGTGAATAATAAAATACTTTGTGTTCTCGTCGAGTTCGAACCTCACACACGGTCGAGACCGTTTTGCCAATCTGGGCGTGCGGATCGCGTAATGAAAAACAAATTCGAAAATCATACATTTTAACATTCCGTCGGAAATGATTTTTTTTTAATGAAATTCAATGGAAATCATCGACTCGCTCGCGCTCAAATGAAAGCCCATAAAGTTTTTTATTATTATAATTTATAAGTACTCGTGCGATTTTATCGTTTCAATACGTTTGTAAGTAGAAAAACATGCGATTTTTTTTTGTTCTTCTCAACACTATACCATTAACGCATAATAATATTGTATTAATTATTTTTATAATTTCATTTCTGTATTCGAGAGAGCCTTCGCCTTTTATTGGTCCCAAAGCCTCCGAGAGTTCTACTCTACGCCGCTGCTTTTTTTTCACACAAACACACACCCTGTATTCTATATATTATTATAAATACGCGTACATATACGAGCTATTAATTATTATTGTTTTAACCATATGTGCGCGCGTTCTGATTCGCTGATGATAAATTAAATACTGCCGGCAGCTTACGCTATTGATTTTGAATTAATTTTTTTCCTGCGTTTTCAATCGGCTACAAAAAGTTTGTAGACTCGCCGCTGTTATGATGCGCGCATAATATTCGTTTCGTATTAATCGACGCGAATTTCTCGCACGAGAGCGGCCGGCAGAAGAAAAACACTGGGTTTTTTTGTTTTGTTTTGTTTTTTCTACTTTGACGATCGAGAAAAACTCGGCGGGGTAAACTGAAAAAAAAAAATAAAATAAAAATAAATAAAACGGCGCGAGTTTTGTGCGATAAATCGCTCAGTATTTAACATAAGGCTTTTCGCCGGTGTTGCAGCAGCAGCAGCAGCAGCAGCGTCAGTCGACGGACTTTTTTTTTGTTTTGCCCTCTCCCCCACGAGCTCGTTTTATCCGCCGCTCGTCGCGAGACCCCACGAATACGTTATTTTAATAATATAATGTTATTATACGCTCGGTATACAGCGCGATTCTCATCGTCAATCGTCAAACTGGCGCGTGAAAATAATAATCGCCTAGAAATAAAATATATAATATGCCTATTATATTATTGATAAAAACGTACGAACCTTTGCTCCGTTTTTTTCGCACACAGACGTTGCAAAACATGTACTGACTATCCGTTGTTCTGGTGTTGGATTCTCGTGCACGTCTAAATTGAAAAATCAAAAAAATTAATCTTTCACGAGGATATCGAATTTGAATAGTGCATATACGTATTACCGTCGTAGTTTGAAAATTTAAATTCTACGCCGTTTTTACAAACTACGGTTTTTATAAAAGTGACGAGGAAAGGAACCGTTTAGAGTACACAATATAATATATATATCTATGCGACTTGTAAACTTTCCGATTAAACGCCGACCGCTCGTGTATTTTCTCGGATTTATAGTCAGAATCGCGTTAAAAGCTCGCGTAATATCTATATATATATATACAGAGCGTAATATAGCCCGTCGCGTTTTCTCGTTCAGTCGTTTTATTACTATTATTCCGCGTTGGCCATATTATACGCGGGAAAAGGCGGCTGCCCACCCTCAGCAGCAGCAGCAGTAGACACGAGTAAATAAATCCGTCCGTTTTTCCTCGAACGTTTCTCCTATCCGAGAAGAGGTGTTTTTCTCGGCGCGTTCCCTGCGTTTATCAAATTATTTACACAAATTACATTCCTACGCGCGGACAATGCGTAAATCTCTCTTTTTACCGATGACACTGTGTTCTACACACCGTCGACAAAACGCAAACAGCCTTGATCCGACTCCGACGTCGATATTCGACCAGGCGTATGGTTTGCGAAGCGGCGCATTCGTATCGACGAATCGAAAAAACCGTCGACAAAACACGCACATTCTTCAGATTCTTTACTGTGCCCCCGATGATGCGAGTGAAAAATGTCAACACAGTCGTCTAATCATGAAGCCTCCGCGTGTTCATCGGACTAGCCACCGTTCAAACCAAACAACACTTGACTCGGCGAAATATACAAATTATACACTAAAATGGTGTAGGGACGCTAGATTTTTAAAAGTCGCTACAGTAGAACCGAAGACCTTTCCCCCCGCAGAATAGACCGGACCGCGTGATGTTACGAGTGTTTATATGCTTTCGCAAACTGAGCGTTATAGATAAAGGACCGCGGTGAAACGAACGTTTTTCGTACACAAAACGACGCGCAAAGCGACGGATACTTAAAACGATAATAATAATAACGAGCGGTAAATTATGCGATCGTAACGTTTGATTTTAATCGCGTAATATTTGCGCTTGTTTCACTGTACTCTTCTCGTCGCGGGAGATCGCCGGAAAAAATATATCATGTTTTTCCTTTCTCGCAGCAATATATACCTATTATCCGAATTATCGTTTTACGACCAAGTCTTTCGAGTCGGGCGCCGGGACGAGAAAGACCAAACAGTAGGTGACAATGTTTTCCGGTCGATTCGTCGTTGGATTTTTACGGGGCTCCGAAACTGCGCGAACAGGAAAAAAAACACGACGACGCGAGTGCGCGCGGCATAATTCGGGCTGCGCCGAATTTTAGTCCGCGATACACGTGCCGACGAGAGACGTCTGTCGTTTCGGAAAATCGCCATTAAAAATATAGTCGCACGGACATTTTCGATATTTTTTCAACGACGTTTCGCCGCGAATCGTTTGACACGGCTCGGCAACAATCGCGTATTTTATCGTTAGAGCGTTATTTTTCGCATACTGTTTATTATTATTATTGTACCGAGTGTTTATCGCGTTTATCGCGGCGTTGCTTGTGAATAAAACCGCGGACTCTGTAATAAAATTATAATATATTGCGAACGACGATTCGACTGAAACGGAGGACGACGGAGAAAAGGGGAATGATTTTTCAAATTTAAATTTTACGTCGTCAGGCGAAAACAAAGTTCAAGAGAGATTTATGAACAACGTATAGAGACGCGAGCACACACATAATATTATATAGTAGTAGTAGTATTGACATACCTGCAGTAATTGGCTCGTGAATATAAATCGAAACGTATAATCGTTTTTATTTTCTGTCCAAATTATATTCCTCAGACTCTTTTCGATTGAATTCTTGTTACACGATTCGTGATTTAAAATTCAAATACAAATTTCAACGGAATTCTTTTCGCTACATACATACAATATATATATATATAATGGAGAGAGAGACAGAGAGAAATATTTGTACACTAATGAAATATGTTATGGTGTTTTTAACAAGAAAATTATTGATGAGAAATAATTCCATTTTCATTTTATATATTCTTTTAGGATTTCGAGGACAACATTACCCAAAGGCATTTTCGCTAGTACTCATTATTCGCGATTTAAAACGACTTTTATTTCAAACCTTTTTCTCTATCTTATATGGATTTTTGTTACTTTTTTCCTACCGTCCCGTCCGTCCGCGCGCGACTTTAAACATTTATAGGTCGTTCGATTTTTGACATAACCATAAAAAGACGAGAAAAAAGATAAAAATAAAAGAAAAAACATATAGCTAGCTTCTTCTTTTTTTAACGATACTCATTTTACCCTCGAATAAACATATTTCCATTATTTTTACGCTGCACACTTTTTAGACCACATTTATACGTACCAACCTACCTACCCTACCTACCCACCTACTTGTCTTTTCTCTACAATGTACTCCAACACTTTATTCATTAAATAAATTACCCGTGAGAAATGTGGAGAAAAAAAATAAAAATATAAACGGCCCAATTATGTATGCATTAAAAACATTTTATTATAATTGTATTGACGTTAATGTTATTTTTCAAAGCCTCGCGGAATATCATTTCTTGCCATTATATTTACAATAACATTGATCGTTTTCTGAAAAAATAAAAAATAAAAATGTCAATTCGATACAAAAATGAGCACACTTAAAGAATAGCAAATCTCCTTTTAATGGCTTTAATAATAATCCTCATACAAATTTATATAAAGTTCCTAATGATATTGGTTTAATTAAAAAAAAAAATAATAATAATAATAATATGCGGATTCCTGCAGACTGAGATTGTTTTATGTTGAATGTGACATTTTATTTTGCAAAAAAAAAAAATAAAAATAATTGAAAGGATTCTCCGTGTATAATGGAAATACAATTAATCAAAAGCAAATACCACGGCGATTCTATTTAATTATTAAATAAAATACGACGAATCGGTTGTTTTTCGACCTTTATTTGAACGAGAAATCCTTGACTTTGTTCGTATTTTACGGCAATAATAAATATTATTATTATTATTATACTAATAAATCAAAACTATTGTGTACGATTAATAATTATTATAATACAAGTGGTAAATTATTGAAACCGACGGGGCCGAAAACCATTGTGAATTTGTCAATATTATTACATACTGTACGGTAACGTGCACGCGCACGCTTTCGGCCCATATTTATAATACACATTATTTTATATTTGTGCGCGTATTCATAACCCATTCACTTCACTGTATACGCACGTAATGCGTAAATATTAATTATTATATATAAATATGTAGTATATAACATACACGTACGCGGAGGATAAGGTAGATATTATATTCCTAATGGACTATGACTTCATTAAAATAAATAGTGGGCGTAAAAGAATAGAGGTAGGTGGCTTATTGAACGGTTTCGGCCAAATAGTTCATTACGGGCCGCGCGCGCGAGCGAGTCTATTTATTTTTCAAAACCGTTTTCAACGGATACGGCCATTTCCATAATTACTGTACGCCACGCGTATACAAAAGAAGACGCGCGTACATAATAATATTATACCATATTATGGTAGGTATTATATGTACGGGTACCTATATATCAGGTACTATAATATGCTTATATTACTATAGTGTTTACGAGTTGACGTTTTACTCGACTGTTTTAACCGTCGTCGTCTCATCAATATGGAAGTAGGTACAGGACCATATAGACTATTTTAGAGTATTAGACGCTATTATTATGGGCACACGTATACACGTATATATATATACAATAAACATAGAGAAAGACAACGAAAAAAATATTACCGAGTCTACCGATATTTTGTATCCTGCTTCTTATATCGAAACAAAACAATGTGTACTGGAAATTCGTTTGAAAACTCGTTTTTGTGACTAATTCCGCGTGGCGACCCAGAAATACAGTCAAGTAACATTCGCTGATGCCCCTGCAATTCAGACAGTAGAGGCGTGAGCGGTAAGGAAAAATAAATCATATCGATAAACGCGGGGAGTATACCCCTTTCAGCACTAGACATATTATCACCTCTTTAAATCCTGACGTTAATTTCTATTTTTGTATTGAATGAAAACTTACCTGCACAAATGTGTGGTTCAGTTTAAAAAAAATTGATATATTTAAAACTAAATAAGATGGAGATTTCAGACCCATACCACTCGATTGTGTAGGTAACAAACTATATTTGGAAGAAAAAAAAAGTAATAATATCGAAATAAACCGAAAATATTCCATTTGTAATGAATTATAATGGGTTTCTTTTTGAAGAAAAAAAATAGTTCAGGATTATTTAAAGGGGGTAAACATTTACCTACACAAAATTGTAGCTTAGTTGACAATGGATATAAAATTGAAATAATATTTAGTATGTAGTAACACAATTATGCACCTACACAAATATGTAGGTCAGTGCTGAAAGGGATACGCGTATAAAATAGTGGTATATGGTAAAATGTATTATATTTTTCTGTTCGTAATTAACGGCGAGCGCTTTGGAAAAAAAAAACCAGACTCTTACAAGAGCTAAGATTACAACACTGTACGAACGCGGCTCATGAGACGATAAATATTGAAACGTACCCACAGACGTCGTCGGGTGGCTGGCCGACGACGTCTAGTCGCGACTTTACATTGTGTGTACAAGACGTATCCGGGCGAGATATTTCTTATCGTACCCTACACGGTCCGAACACTTCTGGAGAACGGTGTACAAATCGACCGAATAAACACTGATGCCGTTGATGTGTATCGTGAACGAGCTAGAATGATAAATAAGTGCTGTACCTCTTTGTTACGATGCGTTTACCGAAACGTTTATTCGGTATTTAGTATTTTATTATTTCGAAACGCTGAGTCACCGACGCTATATAGATACATATCTATATATCACGCATCCCTTTTCCGATGTAAAATAGAAATTTCATAATATCGTCCGTGTACAACTGAAACAAAACAAAATCGTATTATTGTTATATAGCGCAGTATAAAACTATACTGTTGTGTACATAAATTCAGTCTACGGACTGTACGGTTTATATATATATATACGTCGTATTATAACACACAATTTAGTGAAATTCCAAGTATTGTAATTCATTTTCGTTTTGACGCAAAAACGTATAATAATAGCGTAGTGTATTTATCGCCGTATTCAAATAAGGAAATAGAAATGATAAAACGAGAAACGCAACGTTATCGACGAAATAAAAGTAATTTCCAAACAATAATTCGTCGAAAGTCAATATACAGACGAGCGAAATTTTTGCGAGTTTCAATCTGATAATAGTTTTCTCTAAACGATAGATCACGTCGTCATAATGTATAATTCCTTTTTTGTATTGCGCCAAGATTATAGAGTCCAATTGTTCGGGACCGCGGCTGATATACGAGTATCGCATCGTTGTAACAAATAGTCTGCAATTATATCAAATGCATTATACATTCTATAACATAACGAATCACATTATGTGATAAACGGAGACATGATTGGTCATTATACTGTTAAAATTGAAAATTTTCAAAAAAACACCATATCTAGGTCGCGCGTCGCCGAACGGTCGATTTATAACGTTGTATACTATTATAAAGTATTGTTGCAGTACGTAATAATATTGTCATCCTATTAGGTGACATCTGCGCACCATCGATTTTAATACTACCTACTCGATGGCAACGGACTTTAGAACTATAGGATTTTTCGAAACAACTGCTTCGAGCCGCAATATCGATGGGTAGGTGGTGGCTATGATATAAACGAATACAGGGACCTTATAATATCAACTGACTGTGTGTGTCTTATAGTGTACAAGCAACGGGTGTAACTCGGACCTGTAACGATTAATGTTACTTGTTACTCAAAAACAATACAATCAGATGTAGCTTTGGAAGTTAGACGGCGTTTCACCTGTATGGTGTAAATATAATACTCGAAAAGTTTATTTGTCTTAGCCTCTTAGCTTACCGATAGGCCGAATAAAGTAATTTTTTTCTTCGATTCTGCCATTGTAAAATGTGCAATACACCGCTGAATAATGCGACATGAAATTTACAAGACTTAATTTGTCTTCTATGATAATGATGAAATAGAGGCGACCGTGTTCAAAGTCCAAGTAAATCCAATCCGTCTGTTATTGCGCCGACTACGTGGCGAGACAATGGTGTACACCCGGAAATAAAGGCAAATAAGGGTTTCTAGATTTGAAAATTTGCCTACCGAAACATTGCGAATTAAAGAAAAGCACGTAATATAATAATAAAATAAAAGTAGTTGCCTTTTCGTCATTTCGATTGAATTTGTTTTTATTTTATTTTCATCGAAGGCAGTTCTAAGAGAGAAGAGCTCTCCATATTGGTAATAATATTCTCGATTTGCTCGACGAAGACTGAAAAAGTTCACACGCCCGCCACCGCCGTAAATAATCAACTCTGAATGTCGCGTATAGAGAAACAGTTTATGCTCGAATACCATTACGTTTTGGGTAAACTAGATATCTATAAAATATGTGTATTACCATAATACGAGCGGTCGTCGGGAAAACGGCGACGTACAGAGCGCTTCTGGGCCGACGAATCGAGTTCCAATCGTCTCGCGTAAAACGGAAATCTGCGCTACGACGCGTACGACAGAGGTGCACGCACGATGTTATATTGTGTTTAGTCGCACGGCGAGCCTGCACGTTCGCGCCCGCGGCAAATCGCGCGGCCCTCCGTCAAAAATAGACATTTGTTTGCTACTGCTAAAAAAACACAAACTCGGCAGCGCATTTACGCGCGAGCCCCCGCAGCAGTGTTGGTTGTTGACCGGCCGAGGCTCGTCGTATATGTATTTCATAAGCCACGTGTGCCACGGATTTCATACGGATTTACGTTTTGGGAAACTTTTGCCGCAGCAACGGTTTCCAGTCTGCGCGAATACCGTTCGCTCCGAACACCACCCTGTACACGCACACTTGGCGCGTGCGGGGGAGAGGGATTTTAATAAATTGTATTTTTCGTCAGTTCAACGCCCCCGCGGCCGGTGCGGCGCGCTTCACTACATTATAAATAGGGCACGCGCGTATTATTTATACGCGTATCGTGTGTACGATACATATGAAACGCGTTTGCCAGACTTTGAAATACTTGGTTCGCGCGGGCGGCCCTTCCGAGACGAAAAACCGTCCGTCGGTCTTCAAAATCCGCAGACGCGCGTATTACACATACGTCCAGTACGTACATATTTGGACGATTTTTTGCGGAAAATTTAGTAAAAAATATATCTCACAAATGTCCGCCTATACATTGTGTCTACCGTTTATTTCGATCAGGGCCGTGGAGAGAAATCAAGGGCCCCAGGGACAAACTTATCCGGGCCCCTCTTACACGAGGTATCAAACTTACCACTAACATTCAGTGTCATCCCAATGTGTATACCGAAGAGGTAATGAAAAAATATTATAAAATTATGAATTAAAATATTATGCAAGAATTGTCTTGTCTTGTTATAACTATACAGCGTACGCTACTATAAAATGGGCATGCCGGTGGTCCATAAATAGCTCAACACCGTGACCAAGACGTAGTGGACTTGGGCAGACCCCGGGCCTTTTTTGAAGCCCGGGCCCCAGGGCTACAGCCCAGGCTGCCCCCCCCTCTCATCGGGCCTGATTTCGATTATTCGACGCGATCGTCGAGAGTTCAATAGCCAAACGGGTAATTTTTCGATCGCGATTTTCGCGTGCCGATCGGTCTCTTTCCGAGCGCTCGGAGCGTCTAGGTATAATACTCGGGGGCGCCAACGTTTTCATGCTCGCCGTCGGGGTAAACGTAATATTATGAAAAAAAATAATACGTTTTTCGTATCGGTCAATTTCGTCGCTTCGAATTCCTATATTATAATTACAACGATAATTATTATTGAATATCGCGCAACGCGTGTTTTTATTAAACCAGCGGTTCTCAAACTTTTTTGTTCGCGGAGCCCTTATGTTCCTAAAAAAAATTACGGAGCCCCGAAAATCAGAAATGTCTATTCGAGACAACAATAATCCATAAAAAAAAATGATGTCAGTTGTTAGTGAATAATGATTATTGCTTTTTATTTAAAAAATTAACTCAATTATTGTACAATATGTCAAATGAACGAAAAATCCGACTTTTATCTAATCTCATTTTGACTATGACACAAAATAATATATTATGTGAATTTATAAATAGTTTAAAACGTTTAAAATAATACATATTGGTACGGTCCAAATAATATTGAATATAAATATATAAAAATTGAAATTGTAACTGAGAAATATAACAATAATTTAATAATTTGAATTTAATTAATACAAATATGCCCAGGGAGCCACGGAGCCCCTAGACTACTCTCGCGGAGCCCTAGGGCTCACAGTTTGAGAACCGCTGTATTAAACCAATACAATAGTCATAATCGAACGGACGAAAAATCATAATGCGTGCGCGCGTGTTTTAGTTTTGTTCGAGAAAAACACACGAGCCCGGCTCGACGAAGGAAAATTGGCCTGCTCGGATGTTGGCACCCCTATTTTAATAATAAAAAAAAAAAACAGCGCAACCGGCATGATAATATAAAAATATTATACGCCGTCCCGAGTGATGTGTGTGCGCGCGCGCGAACGTGTACGAAATTCGAGGGAGGAAGTCGCATTGTTTCTAAACGATAGACCGGGTCCCGGGGGGCGCTGCGCCGCGATAAAAGTGCGGATGTGTTGGACGGCGGCCAATCCGCGAGCGCACTGTGCGCGCGTATACGAAATCGCGGCGGCGGCGGCGGCGACCGCGCGGGGTGCACCTGACAGTCGGAATTGATGTACCGCCGCCGCCACCGCCGCCGCCGCCGTCCACCGATCTCATTACAATATAGCACAGTGTTTCTCAACCTATGGGCCGTTACACACGAGCGATATTTCATCGTACGATTTATATATCGTACGAAAATATTATCGCACGATATTTGAATTTACATGTTTATAAATAGAGCTGTTCACACGATCACGATAAAATGTCATACGATTATCTTATCGTACGATACCTCGAAAACTGTCGGATGCACTTTAATATTCCAGACGATAAGAATATCGTAAGACTAAAATATCTCAATCGAAATGTACAGAAATAAATTGATTAAAACACACGAACGATCATTATCGTTCGATAAACCAAAAAAACAAACTCAGTACCATGTCATCCTCCGATGAATGCAACCGCTCTGGCGGAGCAAATACACCATCGCCGAAAATTTGTGAATTTTCAGACGACAATTTAAACATAGATATAGATGTACTTATAACTGAAGTCCAATCAAGAGCCCTTCTTTGGGATAAAAGCCTGGATCATTATTCAGATAGAAATTTAAAAAGAGCGGCTTGGGAAGAAATATGTGTTTTATTTTATCCAGATTTCAATAAGATCTCTAGGCAGCAACGAAAAGTTACAATGTTATCCATTGCAGTATTTAAAGATATATTAAATTATTAATAAATTAAAAATTAAATGTATCACAACACTGTATAGTGCAGACGTGTGTCTCGTGCAACTATAGAATTACAAATGCAAAAATTACATAGTATCGTCCGATAAATATCGGTCATATGTTCTGCCAACATAGTATCGTACGATAATATTTCCGTACGATAAATAAATCGTACGATGAAATATCGCTCGTGTGTAACGGCCCTAAGTGTCACGCGCGATGACGAAACAAACTGTGGGAAAAAAATTAAAAACGACCGAAAAACCTCGCGAACAATATAGGGCTCGTGTGTATTTAAAAAAAAAAAAAACATAATCATAACTGTAATAATATGAAAAATGATCACTTTAGCGGATATATTATTGACAATCGTTTGCGCGATGAAAAAAAAAACTCAAAGAAATATGTGTTTTCGCGATGAAAAAAACATCGAGTGTGGCTCGTTTTATTGCAAAAACCAATTCGATATTAATTTCTATAGCCAGCCAAAATGTGTATGTTTTTGCACACGTGATAATACCCCACCATAAAACCTAATTATAACAACACGATTAGCGTCGATAAGCAAATGTATATCACTCTGTAAACACAATCGCCACAGATTATAAATGGTAAAAACAATATTATAATAATCAGCTGTTGGGGAAAAAGTAGACTCGCGATAACAAACCGGGTGATTAGAGCTGCGGTCTTTCATGGAGCGCGGTATAGTCGCGTTTGAATTTTTACATATCAATCCGGGCCTACAATAAACGATTTGATGATTACAATACTATGATTATCTATCTCTTTTCAGCTCATCTAATAATTATTATTATTATTATTATTATTATAATACGGGCAAGCCCAATGGTTAATTTACAATTTAACTTAAACTAAACAATTAAGGAAGGAAGAAAACATAAGTGAAAAACAGAGAAAAATAAAATTAAAAGTAATAGTACATAGTAAGATATAACATAATTACTAAGACAAGAAGGAGGGTTCAGCATTGGCAATCCTCATCATTCTCGTAAGGGGTTCATTGGCAGCATAGTTGGTTGCAGAGACAGGGACATAGAAAGAGTAGCTAGAACGTGAAGAAAAAGAAGGCACTTTGAAGTTAATGCATTGAAGAAGGGACGGGGAGTCTATAAGACCAGAAATTAGTTTGCTTAAAAAACTAAGGTTCGCTCGAACTCTTCTATCGGCTAGTGAGGACAATTTCAGGGAAGCAAGAACAGGGGTGTAATCATGTGGTGGATGATTTATTTCAAGCACGTAACCAGCAAAAGACAAGAATTTACGCTGCACTCGCTCTAGGGTATAGCTATGCGAAATGGTATGAGGATCACATATTACAGACGCATATTCCAGAACGGACCGCACCAGTGCACAGTATAAAGATTTGATAGGCGCAACTAATTTAAATTGAGAACAAACACGCTTAACAAAACCCAGGATTTTTAGTGCCTTACAGCAAGATACTTCGATATGCGGATAAAACGTTAATTTCGTGTCAAATACTATGCCTAAGTCTTTGATCGTGTTGCCCGCACGGGTGAGCTTAGAGCCACTAATATTATAGTCAAATTCAAAAGGACGACGAGATCTGAAAAATGACATAGTAGAGCACTTAGAAACATTGAGGGATAGGCCTCATAATAATATGATATTATAGTTATACCAACAGTAATCAATACGATACGCCATGTCTTTCACACACAATATAGTAGTCATGTGACTCGCGTCCGTTTATGATGTAGAAAATAAATAAATATAATGTCACGGTACTCGCGCGACGTAATTTTATTTGATAATAATCAGTAGCCTTACCTAAGCTTACGAAAGAATATAAGACTAAAGGCGTGTACCGCTTGAAAACCAACACTCGCGATGGAGAGGATCGCTATGAATAATGGCGACTACGACTACGTTAAATCAAAGACTCGTTTCTCGGGCGGAAATCGCGACGAAATTTCAGCCACGTGTTTTTGCGTCGGCTTAATATCACGTCATCGTGCCTGCGTGTCGCCGCGACCCGGCGCGGCGGCGGTGGTTGAGAAACACTGCGCGGCGACATGGCCGTCATATTATACTCGTCGAAGGGGACGCGCGACCGTCAGTAGAAAAAAAAAATAAAACGTTTCGGTTCGCTCGTAATTACTTTACAAATATTATACGCGCGCGCACGCGTGTACGCTTTTTACGTTTTTCAGATTCTGCAGAGTGAACCGAGAAACGTATTGATTTCACTACGATAACACCTCTACGTTTTTTTTTAAACAATAATCGATGAGATTTTTCACTCGTTTACTTGACTTTTTACCGAGATCGTTTATGCAGGTGAAGCGAATTAGTTGGTGCACATATTTTTGTCTGGCGTGTCTCACTACGACTTTTCAAAAAAAAAAAAAAACTAACAAAAAGGAACGGGAAATCAATTTTTTTTTTTTATCGCGACTCGAAAAGGAATAATTTCAGAGATTTGAAATTTTCCCAGATTATTCGTATTATTTAATATTATTATTCTCCGAGATGAAATCAATCGGAAAAAATCCACTTCTTTGAGGTTAATTATACATTATACAATAGTGTATAATTACAACAGTCGAGATTTATGAACCCTAAATATATCCCAATCGAAAATCATTCGACTACGTCGTATTTGATATTGTACAGTGTGATGGATTGTATTCGTGAACACGACTATAAAAACCAATATACTTTTAAACGGGCGTTCGAGCAGCAGCAGTTAAACACGTCTTAGCGCAAACTCCTGTTCACGGACGAAAAAAAAAAAAACTCGTAAAATAAGATTAACTACGAACGAGCGTGTGTAACAATATCGTCACGTATAAATATGTAGGGCGTCGTTGTATAGAACGAAACAATGATATACCTACGTCGCGGAGTATAAATCAATAAACTAATTATTATTACTGGTTTTGCGAACCGACAAACAGTTTTAGACGATTTATAAAATTGTAAATAAAATATTTATTTTATTATAGTCACTGCAATAATATTATATTATAACGTTACTATTGAGTTGCTATTATTTTTCGATCAAACGCGTGTGTATTTATAAATCCACAGACATAAATCACTCAGATTTAAATGCAAATAGCTTCGTGGTTCAAACAAACAAGGTACTAATTTCGCTCAGGTGAAAAATTGTTTAATGAGGCCGACCGAAAATCCGACGCGACAATCTGTCACGATACTTACGAATTATATAACACTGTACATTTTTAGGCGTGTACGACTACGCGCAATGTCTGATAAACAGACACCACGGGTACCTACTCCCGATGTTTGGACGAGTGTTATTATTTTTAAGCAAATAAAAATAAATAAGCGTAACGAGAAGAAAACAATATTAACGCATTCGTAGAATTGAAATAAATATCATATTGTCGTCGTCACTGCTGCTGCTGCTGCTGCTCTTATGTAACTGCGCGAAGAGAATTGAATGCCTAAATTATTGTTTTGTGCAATTACGATTGTTTTATTACTCCGGGACGTCGTCGTTCAGAACCACAATAGTTTTTTTTTCTCTGTGAGTCATTCTCCTCGCGTAACGAACAATAAATAAAGATGTTTTAAGCTCATTATTGAAATAAACTCTCATTATTGGTGTACACTACACTAGTGAACGGACTCGATCACAACGTGCGCGCCGGCGACTTTGGCTTTATCTACAGCGCCTTGAACGTTTTTTCGGGGAAGACCTACGAACTCTATTCCGAATGAAAATACAATTTATATATTTGGTCGAATGTGTCTCGGTCGAATTTTCGAAGTGAAATTGTATTCTTCTTGGCTCATCGACATTCGAAATTATTTAATATTGTTTTATCTATTCGACATGTGGTTTTCACTAAATCTGACTAACCAAGTGTATCGCTAAATATAGCAATAGGAAATTTTGGCATTAACAATTGAGAAAACTTGATTCGTTACGTATTATGAAATACACGTGACCGTATATTCAAAGTTCAAACAAACGAGCTAATGAATCCAATAGTAATAGAATTATATTATAATATATACTGCCTAACATTAAACTGACTAATCCGGAAATGGATATAACGAGGTGAAATCGATTCGGACGAAAATAGTAGACTTTATCTTTTCAATCTTTATCGTTTCGGTCTTATATTCAAATCTACGTCGGATATCGTCGACCGAAATACGTTGTTAATTTATTCACAATTACACGCGTGCGTCATATAGTTTTATAGATCTCGACCGATCGATTAGGTTTTATTTCAAGAGCGTGGGACATCTAAATGAAATTCACGTTATAAATTAAGTCGAGAATGGACGCCGCGGATGTATTGTTGCAAACACGCCGCAACGAATCAAACGATAGATACAAAAATGAACGCTAAAATCACTCGAGTCTTCCCGTATTTCGTTATTGTATTGTGGTGTAAAATTGCGCAATTATTCTAATTTAAAGTCTTTGGAGATAGACGCCTTGAAAATAATTTTTTACTCCATTATAAATGTACCTATGGTGTAAGTTTTACCGGAAAAAAAGTCGCCTCGTCCGAAAAAATACAACTAGCACCCACCGCCAAGTATAATAATATAATGTAATAGTCTGACGTATGATTAAACGCTCGAGATTTTATTTTTTATTTTTCAATAAATAATAATCAACATGCAAAACATGTATGTAATCGATTTAATTGATTGTTTTGATACACAAGTCAAAACTATTATAGGCAGTGGATTAAAATGCAAATTGAATTTCTCAGTAAGAGCTCTAAGACTATGCTTTTAACAAGGCCATTATATATTCTTTTTTTAAAATAAAATCATTTTCAACGTTATACGAGTATATATTTTGTATTTTATCTGATTAAAATATTGTACTACTCAGACAAACAACAAATAATTGCCTTTTAGTCTTTTCGATATCGTTTCTCAACCTTTTAAGTATCGCGACCCCCGAAATAGGTATAAAATATGGCCGATCACATATTAAGTATAAATTTGAACAGTACAAATGTCATAGAATAAAAACTGAATACAGAAATCGTTTGATATTTCTAGAAAACAATCAAACATTTATGTGTTTCAAAATGTTGTGTGAGCCACAGATTAAGCAACTTTTAAATATAAAACAAATTCAACGCTCACACTAATTATGTATTTTATAATGTCTATTAAGTTTTTTTTAAGCATATCCTTATTGTTTATATTATTATAATTATTATTTCGAGTTTTTTTTTTTTTTTATTAAATAAAAAATTGTCAATTACATTTATCATTTTTGACATACGCGACCCCTGGTCAAGGTGATCGCGACCCCCCGGTCGAGAAACATTATACATTATCGGATAATGTCAATTTATAGAAACAAGGAGGCATTGTCCTGTTAAATTTGTACGCGAGACGGTGTTATACAATATATAATACAAATTATATTATTATGTACAGACGAGTATATAGGTACTTTCGCACAATTATTATAATTATTCTGAAATCATAGTCTACTCGAAAAAAATTCTTCATTTCAGTCATTTTAAAAATCGATTAAAAATAAAACTCTACAGTTAGAACTCGGAATCATTTTGAATTTGATCGGGAAGAGTGGGAATAGTAGAGAGCTCGCAGCTCCGATTATTATTTACCACACGAGTTGGACTGCCGGTCCAGCTCGAACGTCGAACACGACGAAATATTTCAACGAGGCCACAAAAACCGATGGCCGATGCCCGCCCCAAACGCCGCGGTTTCACGCGTCGAAACGCGGTCGTTTGTTTGAAAATCAAAAGTTGGTAGTCCTTATGTCGGGACGAGCGGAGTGCAGCGTACACGCGCACTGTGTGTATACACACATCGGGCGGTATTTATACTTAATAAAAATTAACGATAACAATGCGGTAATGACGGCGAGCGACGGCGTAGCGTTATGTACAATGGGTTTCTGTGGCAAACACTTAGCACCGGCGTTTCGGTCGACACAAAAGAGATGCCCTCGCTCGCGCGCGCGCGTAGGTCGACGACGGCGGCGTATTATAGTAGTCGCGCGCGCGGTGACAACGCGGCGCGACGACGGCCGAGGAGACACACAAGTAAAGAACGACCTTGGAAAGAGCGAATCGACGGCCGCGCGTCCTCAGGAAAATAATAATTCGCCCCTCTCAGTCTCCGTCGAAGGAGAAGGATATTATTATACGCGCGCGCGCGAGTCCGTGACTCGGATTTTCCGCGTCACTCGAATGTATATTCGTGATAACATATTGCGTTCGACGGAAAGAAGAACGGATGAGCGAGAAATACTCGTAGAAAATTGATTTTTTTTTGAAAACGGTTATAGGCATTATAGTTAATCATAGACACCATCGTTTTCAATTAAAAAATATATACGTGTTCGTATATACCTTTCGTATACTCGCAATAAGTTAGTTATTTTTTATACTACAAAATTCACTAGAAACATACGGCAAAACAACGTTTGCCACGTCAGCTAGTATTATATATGTGCAAACACATAATATACATGTGATTATTAGCAAGTACGAACATTTTTATGATCGGCGTATTGTAAATAGAAAAGTTAATTTCAATTTTATATAAAATATTATGAATAAAAAAAAAAAAAAACACTCGACGAGTCGAATAATAATAAACGTCTATTTTACGTTCGTCTACGTGAAATCATTAAAACGCGCACTTAAATAATATGGCAAATTATGCGAAATAAAATGTCGAATTAAAATTCCTCGCGTTATTTAACACTATCAAACGTTATGCGTTCGTGTATTACGGTCGATGGCGTTTTACCTCGCCGTCGTCGACACAATCCGAACGCCGCACAGTGGTCTGAAATGTAATTTTAGCTTGCCGAAATCGAATTTTTGATGACAACAATTATAATTGGAGCATATATATATACATTGGGGACAACCTATAGAAGACGATAAGTAAACTGTTTGTAGATAAAAATGGTCGTTAACTTAATTAACGTCTGATATTGAGTGAATAGTGCATAAAATATAATCTGAAATTTGTGACCACGCGCGTTATGTGTTACTCAGCTTTTGACGATCATTGTGAACACAACTGTGCAGTTTCAAGAGTTTATTTTTTTCAATATATACAATGGATCATTTAAATGAAGGTAAGTAGTTAAAATTAGCTAGTATGTAGACTCAAAACTTTTAAATTTTAACAATAAATTTCAAAATTGTTGACGATATTAGTTTTATTTTAAACAATAGAAGATAACTAAAAATTGACAAATTTTGACAAATTATCATTACATGGTACTTATAGTAGACATACTTGGCTTAAATAATACATAATTTCCATTTGCCCCAATTTGCCCCAATTCATTACGTGATTTTTTTTTTGTAGCTGGATGTAGCGCCGTAAAGTTCGGGTGCCGACTACTGCTGAATTTTAACTCTTTCGACTTTCCGTCGTCGTCGTCGCGACCGATCCACGCGATTCGTTCGTAATAATTAAAAACTCCGGACAACACCTTCCGGGAGCGTGCTCGTGATGATTAATAAAATCGTATAAAACGACGCAGCTGTAGGAACGTGTAACGAACGTAGGTTTCAAGTGATATTTTTCACGCGGGTCAACGTTGTCAGAGTTACGAGTTGAAAGTCGGCGCGAAGAAAAATTACAACTCGGTTGAAGAAAAAAAAGAGGTTAAATTATTTTATTTTTTAATTAATGAATCTCTCCTGAAAATAATTGTGCGCGGTTTTTTTTTCTTCATTTTTGAGCTCGATAATTTACCGTTTAGTCAAATAATATGCGACACGATGACGCGACAAATTATACGCGAACTATAATATGGAAATCATTTCTCGTGTTATTCGCGGAGTCGACACTGCAGCGGGAAAAGCTCGGCGAATCATTGCCATGGCGTCATTTAAACTGTACGAAAATTACGATTCATCGTCAAGTCGATATAATTAATAAAACAGTTTTGGAAAAAATCAATCGGTATTTTCGATTTAATTTCATTGATCGACAGATATTTTCGAAAAAAACACACCCAAATTTTATTTCACTGTAAAGAAAGAAAAAATTAAATTTTACATTGTACGTAATTTTACGTAAAACTTAACTTTTGATACCATAGACGCGCGTGCCATGGAAACAAATAATAAAAAATAACCACATAGAGTGTATATATATATCTCCATGGCAAAACAATAATTGTTGAATATCGTGCGTGCGTGCGTGATTAATATTGTACACTTAAGAGGCCATAACTCCGGGACCACATATCGCACAGCGTACAAACTTCACAGAAACCATCTACATATCAATCTTAATATGCCCTAAAATTTTTATCGAAATCGGTTCGGTGGATCTTGAGCTATAAAATTTATTAAAATGTACATCGATTTTTATATATATACATAGATATATATACCTATTCTGTAACCATAGTAACCGTTATCATTGTTTATACATTTTTTTGCGAATCATTTTCGATTAAAACAACGTTTGCGACAGCTAGTATCATTATATAATTAGGTGCCTATTATATAATAACTGATTAGTTCGATTGTTATACGTTTCTGGTGTAAAAAAATCACGACTTTTTTTTATGAGTAGCAAACATAACATGATTCTAATACCTCGAGAAAAAAGGCGCCACTGTCGGCGTCCGTGTCCACCGGTATACCCACCCTGTTAGTAGTGGGTAAGTATACCGGTGTCCAGTGGCGTACTTTCAAATTTGCTCTGGGAGGGGTTTAAAAAAATAACTAACACTAAAACCTTCTCTTTAAAACTACCCATTTTTCATAAACTTCTCCAACGGCAGAATAAAACAGAATGAACGAAGAATTCATAATTTTATTTAACGAAAATGTTTAACATGATCATTTACGATAGTGCTATAAAAATAGAATCCATTTTATCGTATAATTGTTCACACGAACTTTGACGATTATAACGTAATCGGTTTTTTCTCCGTTGTCCGATCGAGTCGGTCGAGATAACGACAATATTAATATGTATTTTTGTCTGCACGCAACTAACTGACTGTATACAATCAAAATTTTATGACATTTAATGCCTATTTTGATTGATATATTATGGCACCCATAATTTCGTTATAAAATCTTTTTTCGTTGTTGGTAAAGTATAGTGTATACTCAATAGTCATATTATTATGACGTATGTTTGTGTATACACGGATTATTAATAATAAAAAATTCATCAATAATATCAATTTTTTTTTGGTCCTGGGGGGGGTTTGAACCCGAAAACCCCCCCCGTATGTACGCCACTGCCGGTGTCGCACACGCTACGGTATGGAAAAGCACGAGGGACAACGGCGGCAGTCGTGCTCGCCTGCCACCGCGCGACGTCCGTCAGGAAACTACATTTATACTCACGGCTCGCGTATTTATCGCAGCCTCGGCAGTTTAGAGCGCTTTCCTCGCCGTTTTTACCGGCCGTTAAAATTGATAAAATATCGCGGACATATTACGATATATACGAGTCGTCGCTGCGGCGCGCGTTTCTGGCGTACTCGTTATTATTGTTACGCGCGTGCACAGATGCATAAATCGGTTCGGACCTTGACGTTTGCCGCGGCGGCGGCGGCGTATAAATTATCGCGCGGCGGACCCGGGATCCGACGTGTTACGCGCGCGGGATTTACGACTGTAAATGTCCGTTGCTCTCTGCGTCGAGTATAAACGTTTGCGTTTGCGTACGGCGAAATGGAGCCTATAACGCGCGTTACGCGGACAAAAGTTCGCGTCTGAGGAGGACGTTGTTCGCGGGGCCGCTAGTCGTTTTCCAAAGATGGGAGGGCGAGAGCATCCTATAAATCGTATTCACTCGGAGAAAAAGGTTAATTCACGCGGAGAACCGCGTCAAGGTTAATATTATGTATAACCGTGGGGCGGTTACCAGAATATGGTTAGTGATCACGACGATACCAAAATCGGTATTATATCAATAGTATTATTTATCGACATTTTTTTACAACGTTTACATGGTTCTTTTGATTTCGTGTGATCCGCGTATTGTTTCGAATCAATAAAATCTACTTACGTGTTTAGTAAACGTTTAAAACCGTTCAGTATGCTTGAATCACTTTGCTTCCGTGTAAATCGTCTCCCCCGAATATCATCGTCAATTGAAAAACAAATTATACCGCGAGAAATTTCGTCCGCTCCCCTTCCTCCCCCCCCCCCCTTGTCAGCGCACGAGACTTATTTCTTCCCACTTTCTCCCCGAACCGTGAGAAATAAACACAATACACTGCGGTGTTTAGTAATTTGCAAACACGTTTTGTATTTTGACTTCCATATAAAAACGTGTGTACGTGTATACACAAAAAAAAAAAAAAACCCCCTTTAGTGACGAACGAATATTAAATATTACGAAACGAAAATGTTTGCTCGTTCTAAACTGAATAGCGTCCTGAACCGGCCTCGGCGAATACGCCGACGTCGAGTATTGAAAAATAACGAAACTTCCACTTAAAGAACTATACCGCATACAAACATTTCATTTTCGTGCACTACTTCTGAAATGTAATTGCAAGTATGTTTATAGTCTGTCGAAAAGAAAAACGCGATATGAAACCGACTCGTGTAGAAGTGTATAAATGCTGCGAACATTTCCGTCTTGTCGTAAAACACCGTTTCATATATTATAAATATATGGCGTATAATATTATACATATTGTATATGCTTATTATGCGGTCGGACGACGGAACGTCATTATTTTTCGATGAAAACGAGCGGCAAACGTAGAAAATAAAATTAAAAAAAAAACACAAATATGCGAGTTTCAACGCAAAACCACAACTATACACAATATTATATTCCATACGAACGTAATAATAATAATAATATAATAACTAAAATCGAATAAAATTCCGCTGTAAAATCTGATACGCAGCAATCGTCTCTTCACGGCGCGGCGTGTTTTCTAAAATTTCGATATCATAATGGTTTTATTATAATATTATTATAGTTCTACATTGAATGTATTTCGTTATCGCCGTAAACGACTGTTGTAATAACAATAACGTTTCAAAATCAAAATTATTCATACAGATTAAAATCGTTATTATTACTTTACGTTTTTATTACGCGATTTCCCGCGTAGTGTGATGCGTCTGTTTTCTCTTTTCGGCAGAGAAACGCGCACACATCGATATAACACACGTATAAGAAATATTCGGCGCGATAATAAAGGTCTCGGTTTCGTTCGTACGTTTTTTCACGTTTTCGTTTTCGCTAGGCCGTGCGCGGGCGTGTATCGTCCGCCGGCAACGCCGTTCGGTTTTTGTTTTATTCCCGAACATCCGCGTATAAATCACACGACGACGGCCGAGATAAGAGGAGAGGAAAATTTGCAAAAACCAAACGTCAGCGCAGCGTTTCCGCGAGTGACAAAGTGGGTTAGCAGGATAACCGTAGCCGTTCGGCGCGCGCGATACGACGCATAAAGGACGCTGCAGGCAAATGATGACCGGCCGAGCCGTCGTCGTCGTCGCGAGGTGGAAATAATATATAATATCACACCGTGACATGGAATAAACGTCAGCCACTGTGCTGCGCGGGGGTAAGCCTTTTCAAATATTACCTCCGCCGCCGTCCCGCCGATAAAATCACATAAAAACGTATTTATTCGCGTAATTCCTGAAACGCGCGAGCGAGGCTGCTAATTAAACTCTAGTGCGGACAACGTTCGTTTTCTCGGTCGATTTTGAATATGAAATCAGTAAAATACGCCATATTATGTGCACGATAAACGTCCATTCTCTGAGCGTTTTTCTTTCGGGGGAGAGGCTGTTTTAATAAACTTAGACGAGGCGCTATTATTTTCGATCTCGCTGCGGCCATGACAAAGCAATGTACATTCCCGACGACTAAATATTATAATCAGTGACGAATTTTACGGGGTTGATAACGCCTGTTATATTTACATTTCATACATTTTCCATAATGGAGTGTGGAAACGAAGACTGTTTCGATACGACAGTATATCTGTGGAATATATCAAAAAATGAGTTTCGTTTCTCCAAAAATCATTTTCATTCAGAGACATTTTAATATTATATTATATTTATTATATGGGTATGGTAAATTGTTTTTAATTAAAAATATTAAAACGAACTAATAATCATACAGATTGCATTTACCACTTATTTATACATTATTTGTTGAAACGTCGTTCACGTGTGCTCGCAGAACAACTGCCGGGACACAAATTTGGCGCACTAATATCACAAGGCCATGTCCAAAGGAGCACACACAAGGATTCGCGGACGCTACAGCAGAGAGGCCGTGGCGGTTATCTATCTCTGCGTTCCCTATAATCAGTACCTTTTTTTCCTCGCTGTTTTTCACGGAATCACTCCGCCGAAAACATAATATAATATTTTACGTTGAAATAATGTTTTCATTTCAATACAAAAGATTTAGAGTTTTTATATTTACACCGGGCAATAATTGAATTAACCCGAGACACTATCGGTCCACGTGCGCTACCTACCCCGGTCAATATATCGCAGTGTATTAATATAATATTATTAAACGTACTACATGAATAAAAAGAAAAAAGTTTATTTCGTTTTATGCAGGAGTAATTTTTTTTTTCAAAAGTCTTCAATTTCGTTAAATGAGACGATTCTTGGAAAAATTTCTTTTGAATTTGAATGCGCGTACCTATTTATGTATATGTACGAGTATATATACGAACTCGTTAGGTTAATTGGTTTATGAGCGTTTCGAGTTTATAACAGTGGGGAGTGGTGTGATGGAGTAAAGGTAATTATAATTCGGATTTGGCGTCTAGACACGGAATATAATATTATGGTTTAAATCGAACATTCGTTTATTTTCGCGGCGACGATTTACCGAGAAAACGAAACGGCTGTTGAAAAGTTGACTCGCTCACGGACAAAGACCGTCAACGCGCGCGCGCGCGCGTTTGTGTATAATAGTACACAAACGGTGTACGAATACACACAGCACATTGTGCGTTTTTTTTTTCATTATTATTCTTATTATTACAACTATACGCTAAACAGCGGATTGACGCAGGTGTCGGTGATTATACGCGCGCGCGCGGGCGCGCGTGTGTGCACGTTATCCTACGCGACATTTTATTGTATTCGTTCTAGAAAAGACTTCCTGGTGTAGACACGCGAGTGGTGCTTTGGATAATCGTCAGATTTTATAAACTCTTGTCGAACGCCCGAACCTCAGCGACGATTTTCCTTGAACAAACCGATTTCTTCGCGAATTCGCCACTATATATTAGGCGACACATTTAATAAGCGTAAATTAATAAGGCACATACTACACCCTCGTTCGCGTTGACATAATAACACGATGTTTTTATATTTTCTGATTTTAGTTTGCGCCTAAATTTGCTCGAATACAAGCTCTCTTTAAATTAAAAACATGAAACGTGTCACGGGCGTGTCGGAAAAGACGAACAAACGTTCTTTATATAAGAGCCGCGAAACGTCGGAGGCTTGGGGGCTTCCTTTTTTTAGTTCCGAATTTGATTAATATGATTTCTGTTACACGATTACGGTTTGTGGCGATCGCCAATCGATTATTTCGTTGAAAATTATTTTTATCGATTAATTTATAATAATCTTACTTACTGTTGAATGTCGATAGAAAATCGATGAAAATCTTATTTGCATGGTGTTTAGTTTGTGTTGGAGAAAGTAGAAAAACGGCTATAGTCTAGCCGAAAAATTCCCGAGTGCGCGCCTGCACCCGGTATATTATAAATTATACTCGTCGTATTCTCCAAACGTCTCGCGTTCAGACGGTTCGGAATATAGAGGCGTGTGTTGTGTGCGCGCACCTGCAGCGCAGGAAGTCGTTATCGCGGAGTCTCCGTTTTGCCGGGTAAGCTCGGATAGGTACACGTCCGAGCCCTCGGGGGGCGGTTTTTAAAAATATAAATAGTCGCCCGCGGGTAAACGGATTTCAATCGAATCGTTCGTGAACCGAAGGATGTGTTGCGCGAAGGACGCGAACGCAGAACGCTCGCGCGAGCAATCGAGATGAATTCGGCGCTAGAATCGAGGGGGGAGGGGGCGGGGATTACGGAGTAGTGCGCCTTTTTTTAATTTAAATTAATCTTGCACTTCTGACATTTCTAGACGGAACGCCGAGAACGGTACCGAGGTCGGGACATTTTTCTACACGCGCCGCCCACGAGACGTTCATATAATTCCGTTGCTTGAAACGATTTTGAAATTGGAAAAGTTTTCAAAACTGTTTTGTTGAAATAAAACAACAATACCTATATAGTATGTATGATATTGTTATAATATGTAGGTATAAAACTAGATGTAAATAATAGGAGTCTGTCGATTAATAAATCCGCGTGTGGATATGGACTATTATTTTGAATAATATCGTACGAATCGTAAATCGTTTTTCGTTCGCTAAAAAATAATATCGGTTTATTGTTTCGCGTCTCGTCGAACGGATTCGTGGTTACAGATTCAAGAGTCTCGACTTTGCGGGCAACGCTAAGATTCTCTACGAATTATATACGAACGCGTTCCTCTTTTAATTCTTTTCCAATCCCAGCGCCGCCGGTATATCATACCGATTATACGGCGTATAATAATAACACACGTACGACACACCCCGGTGTACTACCCCCGTCATCCCCTAACGTTTTTCACCGTCCGTCCGCACGTCCCGCAGAGTGATTATTTCTTATACGGGTAGGCAGGACGTGTCTATCCACCGGCGCGTTTATACTGTGTGTAATAATGAAATACCGTATGCGATGCGCATTATTTCCCCCGAGCTCGCCTGCCCGTAGAGACCCCAACGCGCGCGTACTGACGACTACCTGCGGGCAGAGAGACTATACCTCGATATACCGTCTATTATACCCGATTTCCGTAGATTACACTCGGCGCGCGTGTAAATACGAATACGAATATAATCGTCGTTGGACGACCGACGAGTGTCTGAAACGCGAGAGCGCGGTGTGTTTTTTTTTTCGGTCGAAAGAAGAGGAAAAAAAAACAAAGGAAAAAAAGGATCGGGGAAAAAAATTCCTTCCCGGCAACAATGTTAACGACATACGAGACGCGGAATTTTTTTTTTCCCATATAAATCTATCTGTTCGCCGTACGGGTAATCCGAACGAAATCGTTGTTCGAGTTTGAAACGCGAGCGTTTCGGATTTTACTGTTCGAAAGAAGAAGAAGGCAACAGAGACATTTTTCACCTGATGAAAAGCATTGTAAAACCTTGCGATATTAAAATATCGTGTCGCAGATATTCAAAACGGATCTGAGAGTCTACAAGGCAGAGGGCTCCCCGAATTTCTACGATTCAATCGCCGACATTGCGAATAAAAACACACAACCGAGCAGGTCGTCTCACATTTGTAGAGGAAAAACGTAGAAACGTGTTCGATTCGAACGCGTATTATATTTATATCGTACTATTTTTTTGCAGTCGGATGTTTTTTGGTACGCCCTGTTTGTTACGACCGGAGACGGTCGTTTTCTTCGGCGGCGACGCGATCGCCTCCTCCCGTGGGTTATGATATATGTTTTTTGTTTGTAAACGTTGGCAAACGTTGGCGTCGATGACGATATCGTAAATAATATCACGCGCGTGTTAAAGAACGCCGGCACGGTTTTTGTTCGTTCTCAGATAAACCAAAGCCGACGACGACGAAGAACGTTCATACGCTCGGTCGACCCGCCCTTGTTGATTGTGTTCGGCACGGATTTTATTAGTGACAGCGTGTGCGCGCGCGCGCGCGTGTATTTAACCGTTCAGAGAGAATTTTAAGGGGAAAAAAAAGAATAAAAACCCCATTATAACAGTGTGGTCGTTGTAGCCGTTCGCGCGGTGCGACGGACAACAAAATAATATCATTTAAACGAGCTCTCGCGTGCGCGTGCGTACGAATCGGTCGTTCGTCGGGTGTGTGAATCGTATTGAATTTTTCGGAACGCCGAGCCTCTCGCTCTCGCTGCCTGTCTCCCGATAACAAATAATATAATGGGCCCGCCCCGTCCGGTTGTATGTTTCTACAAAAACGGCCGACAACACTGTGTGTAGATAATAGCGAAAACATGTATCGAAGCGCAGTCCGGTCCCGAGTATATAATGATATATAAACGCGCGTGGATCGGCGTAGACGCCACCGCGGGGGTCGCAGCACAGTGCAGGGCCGTGCCGTTATCCGATTGTGGGGATACGCAGTGCAAGACGTACCGGGAAATGAGAATTCCTCGGCAACACGTGTTCGAAACGCGACGGAGACTCGTTCGTCATTTATAGTTTCCACGGCGAATAAATCGAAAAACGTCCCGGAACCGGGAGCAAAACACAATAATTCGTATTCGCGACCCGCGGCGGCGGCGGAATCACACTGCTCCGCGACAAAGTCTCCTCGGCCCGTTCGTTCCTGAACGAATTATTATTAAGTTCTCGTACTTTCAACATTATGTTTATCAGATTGGTTAAAAATCAGAATCGAGCGATTTTCTTTCGAACAGACCACCCACAACAGTATGAAATAGATTTGAAATCGAAATAAAACGTGTGAGTAGAATGCGATTTATCTATAGTGTCGATCGAACGTTTGGTGCGACGACGAGTGTGAATTAATAATTTAAATAATTACACATTAGAGTTGCCTAGTGAAAATCAATAATTTCGTCTTTTCGTTAAGTCCTTCGACCGCAGGGTACTCTGCAACAAAGACTTTTTTTCCAATTAACTTTTGAAATGTTCTGAAAAACCAGCCTTATTATTATTTAGCCGTTTTAATTCATTTTTTAGTTTGTGCTCGAAAAAATATGAAAAAGATATAATACTATACCTGTAGAAAATGTATAGCCCATTCAATATGAAGTATTAGTTTGATTTCAGAGAGAGAAAAAAATAAATTAGGAAAAGAATTGCTTGCGACACGCTCTCGGAGACGCGAAAAAAAAGCCACGACGCTCAGCTCCGGCGTTTGAAATTTCGAAAAGCGTTCGAAAAAAATGTCCCGAAATCAATACCACGGCGATGTCGAAAAATCTACGAGACGATTTAACGTGGCGACGGGCTTACATAGAACTCGTAAAGTCGGCAACGCTTTCGCGGATTCGATATAGCAGACTCGATCTATTTCGGTCCGCGTCGGATGAAAAAAATATTGCCGGCCGCGTTTCGGTAATAATTATCATTATATATACGCCTACTGTTTGATTCCCGTACGATTTGATTTTTCCCAACTGTCAAATATTTTGTTAAACAACACGCGACGTCGTTACGGTTTAGAGACGGTATTTTTTCCTCTCCCGCTCCAAACGAAATTATACTTTAATCCTGCGCGATGATCGACGTTGTACGACATCGGCCGTTATTAAAATAATGTTCTCGCGGTTCGTTCTGCAATTATATTATGCGTTATTGTGTGTATGCGCTATTGTGTACACACACACACACGTACGAGCCATTCATTCGAACGGCGGCGGCGTGCGTGTGAATGTGTTCAAATAGTTACCAATAATTGATTTTCTTTCCGTTTGTTTAAGTTCATATTTTCAACGTGAATGACTTGGCTCGCGACACGGCGTTTGTTTAATATCCGTACAATACGAGTACGTTAAACGCCACTGCGCCAAGTCGGTTTTAATTTCACGCGCACTCGATACAGTTTGTGCGTTATTATGAGCGCGCGCGCCCGTGCCCGTACCGTTTTAATAATAAAACAATAATAAAGAGTAAACAGGTATAATGGTGCATAATAGCGTTGTAAAGAATAATTTAGTAATTATTTAGTAATGAGAAGTACGTTTTTTTTTTTTAGTAGGTTTACGGTATTGTTTTATTGTTTCGAAAACTAATGCACACCGACCATACTAGTATTATACCTACCCGTTATACTAGTATAACCTATACGTTTCAGGGGCGTACACGCGTGATATTTTCTCACGAGAGAAATCCATGATGTTATCAAACAATTACTTTACGGGACAGGAGCCGTTGGCGTATGAACGCGTATTAATTGAACGCGATCGAGGGAAAATAAACGATATTTTCAACGTGGCCAACGCGTTGTGCTATGGCGTTTTTTTTTTATATTAAATAATCAAATATTATAATAACTTATAAGATAAAATAATAAAATAAAATAATTTTTAGAGCATATTTTATATTATTTCTTGATTTTTAAGTACTAGAAGTTCTCAGCTCTAGGGATGACGTTTCTTTTTCACAAACTCGATTCGCGTAATAACGATTGAGATTACAAAAACAAATCGTTCTGATAATCGGATGCTTTTGAGTTTCGACTGATTATTCAAACGTATAACAAACTCCCTGTAATAGGCATTCTAATTAGGTAACTTCAACATATAAGACTAGTGTAGGAAGCTCAGAGTAAAGAGTCGAGACAAAAGCAACAATGATAATATCGGCTTCTTCTCCGACAAATAACAAACACGCTGAAATTATCCGCCGACATCACTGTCAAGCTGTTGACAAAACCGTCTTCTCAAAACGCACGCGTTTCGATGTCGACAGACTGTTAGACTCGTACGTTCAGGGACGTCAAGAATTGAGACGTCTTAACCGTTCGGTCGTAGATTAGGGAAGAGAAAAAAAATATACGAACCGTTTCAAAGCTCGTCGGACATAAATAATTTACAGTTTACACATACGCCATTTTTTATGGCGAGGTTTTGTAGAGAACTAGAGAACGACGTATTATTCTTCCGTTTTAAACTCGTAATATGTATATAATATTGCTATATAAACATAGTGTTTTAATTAAATACACGCGTAACGTGTTCATAATATGTGTGGTTAATGATAATTTTACTCATTATGAAACTAGGTGCTGTGCAAATATGACGCGCGCAGTGCTATAAATTTTATTTTAATTAGTCGTTAACTGTTATGCGCGCGTGGATTCGGTTATGGAAATCGCCGGCCGCAAGTGTAAAATGTAGATCGGCGATTCCCAAAGTAGATGACGTTGAACCGAACCCGCGAGGAATAAGATTGCGCGTTTATGGATAATATATTAGAATGCAATTTCGAATTATTGATTTGCCATTTGATTCGCGGAGGTATTCGCGCGAAAATCGTCGCTCCCCCGGTCGAAAATTCCAATACCGCCGTTTTGTTATAACAACTCCATTATATTCGTTTATATCGATCGCTATTGAAACGGAGGTCTGCTCGTCAATGCGGGTCGATCAAATGCGATTCGTCGCTTCTGCGTGAACATCGACCGTTGTCACACTATAGAACATACTAATATTAACATTTTTTTAATAGCGTTCGCTATCGTTTCGAGCGTTTTTTAATCGCGTTTTTACGAACGCGAAAAATCGTCTCGTTCAAGCCATTGTGTGCGGACGACACGCGCGCGCGCGCGCGTGTGTGGCTTTTCAATCGCATGCCGCTGGACACGACGAAGTTTTGTCGAACGATCACAATAGCGGTGCAATAGTACGATGGAAAATTATTGAAATAACACGTGTGCTCGTCGGGAAAAAGAAAAGAAAAACGTACATCGTGAATCGAGGAAATTTATACGCATAACGTTTTTGCTAATCTCGCGAGTATGCTGTTGCATACCGGTTACATAACAGTTTCAAAAGAACACTGGCGGAATAAAAAATAATTTTCTTTTTAAATTTGATGTACGTCACGACTGACTATATTATATTTTATGTATACCGTGACCGCGCGCGTAACCAGTCCTGCAGAGTGTGTGTCAAAAACCGAGTCGTAACTACGTATAATTTTATAGTAACTAAATTTAAAAGTTAACGTTTTTCCTTTTTTTCCCCTTCTGTTTCATCACACTATTTGTCTTCGAAATTACGTTTTAAGTGTTTTATTTTTTTTTTTTAGTTGTTTGCATTTTATCCCGCCGAGCAATATTTCAAGAGATATGAATAATAAATAATATGCCGCGCGCGTGTGCGCTGTGCGTTTGAAAAAATAAATGTTTCGAATTCTATTCGACCTAGATATCGCGGTAATTCGATATGTCATTTAATCGAATGCGCAGGTAGATACGATTTCAGATGGATAATTACACCGTTTAATATGGTACTGTTATTATATTAAACGGCGTATTATGGCGGTTATTATAATATTATATTTTTATAATAATTTCGCCGTATTGATTAATAATATTATCATTACAACGACGAAAACGCACGTGATTCGACTTTCGCGCTGCGAATCGATCGTGTAGAAAAAAACAACCGATTAGAATATTTTTCGGACGCTTTTTTTTGTCGTTCGGTTCTCAAATGTTTATAACGCGTTCGACGAAAAACCGCTTATCGCCGCGACCCCGTTCTTTGTGATTTCATTCAACAAAACGATAGTTTTGTTTATTTTTTCAAAAAATCTCAATCCAAACGACTCGATTCAACATCATCATTATTTATCGTTGCTAATGCATCAATTGCCTCGGGATTCATAGAAGTCCGTGCAAAATGTCTCCTCGAGTGTATATTATTATCTCGGAATACTAAACTTGTAATTTTTCGATAAAACGATTTCTCCATAAACGGTCGTCGATTATTCTTAACTGATTAAAATATGGTTGTAAATCGTTGAAAATACTGCAGGCTATAACTTTAACAATAAAGCTTTTTAGTAAAATTATAGCGGAAAGTTTTCATTACGGCGAATAAACCGAAACGCACTACCCGACGTATTACGTTTGATTAATAACAGCGTCACGAAGGTTTACATATTTATAATATCATATTTATAGTTATATTCACTGGACATTTTTATTTGTAAACGCGTCGAAATTTATGAGCGAGATATCTTTGACTTGTTCTCAAATTAATTTAACTCGTCTATAACAATCAATTTAACTCGACAAAATAAATAAATTAAACAGTTCGTTGGCCTAAAAAGTAATTAGCCTTGATGGCGTTGTAATTTCCCGGAGTCGTTTCATTTGTTTCTATCGCGTTCGACTCGACTATTAAAGGTACATTTCAAATATTGCTTTGCGGACAAATAAATTATCGATTAACCGATCGCAAAATCGTGTACGTTAGGGCGGTCGTTTGAGCGCGAATCCGCAGGGTTTAAAAAAAACCGTCCGATAGGATTAAAACACAATTCATTTCACTCGTGTAAAACAATCGTTCCGAATAATTGTTTATTTTCCGACACTTCCGAGTGATATTCTCGTAGGACGTTCTCTACGTCGTCGTCGTCGTACGAGTATAACGAGCAGCTCGAAAACAACAAAGATAAAATAAGTAAACTAAAATGTCTAAGAAGTATTCGCGTGAAATTTCACTCTAAAACGCGTTTTCGACAACCGTATTTGAATGTTATTCTCGTCGTTAAAGGAAAATATGACATTTTGATTTCAAAGTTTACACGGCTAATCGAATCATTCGCAGTTCGTTATTGTACGCACAACCCGATTGTTAATAAAATCAGCAATCGCGAATCACGTGTTATGATTGAATTAGAACGGACAAATAGGATTTCCAATGATTTATTTTCGAAATAATTGATTGTTTTAATAACACGCCGCCCGTAAGTGTGCGTGCAATCCTTGAAACCTTTTATCAAACGGTTTTATTGACTTTACACGGTTAGTGTATTGAAACGTAAAACATTTTTATTTTTTAATTTCAATCCGTATACACTTTTATATCTTCGGTTTCGAAAGTTTCAAATCCGGGTGTATTAAATTTCAATAAAAAAACTGTACATTTTTATAACATTATCGCGGAGCCGCTCTATGAGATATTATATTATTTTAGTCTACACGAACGGCTTTTTTTCTCGTGCCATATATTCGACTTGCCCTTTTTTTCTAATAATTTTAAATACATTTTCTGGAATATTATTTGGATTGTAGCGAAATAGCAAAACATCTGAGGGTAGAGAAAAGCATTAGGTACTTTATCATCAAATCATTATTAGTAAAGAAAATTTAACTGATTTTTTATTCATAAAATTAATAACGATATAACATTATATTTTAATGTGTTGTATACTGTAAAAAACGGTAAATTTCATATAGAGAATTCATTTTTTTCTTGGCAGTCATTTGGTATTCTTCAACTTTATTTTTTGTGTTATGGTCAAATTTTGCGACGTTAAAATAAAAAATATCTTTCCGGTGAGATGGGGCAGGTTTTCCAGGATTATGGCATAGATTTTTTTTATTGTTTCAAAAATGATCGTCAAAAATAAATTTTCTCGATTCTCTATGGGGTTTTGTAAATCCTGAGTGTTCGTACAAAAAAAGAAAAGAAATTTCGATTCAATTTACCCGACGCGTTTTGGACATTTTTTGGCTGTAGTTTTTAATTTTAGAATATTATTCGCATAATTATCATACCGTATTCACACCGTACCGTAATATTGTTTTAATATCAACACATTTTTTCACAACAATTTATTCGATAACACTGTATTTTCATTCGATATAAAAAGTGTGAGTAATAGTATATCGTCACATAAAGTTACACCGTTACCTATATAAATCGTAATATCATACTATTACACGTTTTAAATACACGAATGTTATATTATTTTAAACGTTGCGATTTTCCGATTCCCGACAACTATATTATCTGATAATCATGGAATAACGGTACACGGAGTACACGCGGCTCGGGATTTTTAACGAAACGCTCGTATACTCTGTGTGTAGTAACGATTTGATATTCAAATCTATTCCAGCAGAAGCAGTGATTTTTCTCGTCCGCGTCCTTAACCGTATCACATATACACTCGAACCGAACAAAACGTATTGTAAATTACGAGTGTTGATAAAAAAAATAAAAAAATTCCGATCATTCATTATCTGTATAACCCTACGGTTGCGTTTATATGCAATTACCGATTTTCGTTGGTTTCGATCGCACGACGTTTTCCAATCGATACCTATTACGACGTGTACGTTTTACACGTATAATATCTTCGCCTTAATCCCACGCACGTGTGATCAACTACTCCGATTTTCTTTCGTCTCCCGTTGTTTCCGTTTCTTCGTCCAATCCACACACTCTCGTCCCGATGATGACCTCAGGCCATTTCCCCCCCCCCCCCGTACACGGCCGGACCAAATTTTCGGCAGACGTTTACGATGGAATCATTATTTGAAATCACGCGCGTTCGAAACGAGAAATATTATTATACACATGATAACGATTGCAATTTATTATGTACCAATAATTACGATTTGTACCGGAAACTTCGAACTACGAGTATACGTATTGTAATGTATAGTTTCCGAGAAGAGGTCACAACTTTCGACCACTCCGCGCGCGCGAACGTAAACCGTACGCGTATTTACAACCCCACATATTGGTTATTCTGTCGAAAACCGCGCGGTTAGGAACACCGCCGAAATTTATGATCGCGAATAATAAGAGCTTGTGCGCGCGTTGCCAGCCGTTCAAGAGGGTGGGAAAATACATGCGATTATTTTGCCGTCGCGCCCAAAGAACACACGAGTGTATATTATTGGATTTTTATCGAGTGCGCGCGTCCGAGCACTTTTGTCACGCGTTCAACACTTAAATATTGCGTATATTTCAAACAGTCGGCGTTATTAATGGGCGGAATGAAAATAAAAGAGCGAACGAAACGCGATTTGACCTTTTCTCACACGATAAAATACACACACAACACACATACCCATGCACAACACGTGTACGAGTTATGAACGTGTGTGTGTGTAGGCACTCTAAAGTGGAGAGAGAGACGGACGGGGGGTGCCTTCTCGGCGCTCTGCGAATTTCTCCGCTGGAACGATCAGAGACAAAAGGGACCGTAATCTCGTTCTCTATGTAGATCGCTAAATACGTACCTATAACATTATATTGTGTGCAGCCGCTATAGTGTAGGAAACGTGTTTTAGACTTACACGCGCAGCCGCCAAAGTCGGTACGGATCAGAGTTTTTCCACCCGTTTGAGAGGTTGCGCGCGTCTACGAAGCCGTAGAACTCGACTGCATCGCTCTCCACGGTTATAAAACCCGGGGTAACTGAAATCAGTCGTCCCGGGGCACATTCTACTTTTAGAAAAAACCCATATGTTTATATCGAAATGGACACGAGAGAAATAATTGGCGGAAGACGTTATTATTATTATAATATTACGTTCGCGTCAAAACGAAGAGTAGAAGTCCGTTGTAAGAACTATAATATACGTATGTCAAACGACGTTACAGCGTTAAAATGAACGAAAACACAACGGTTTATTTAAAACGTTTTTACCCCTCTTATGACTTGGCTCGGTGGAAGAGAACGCGTCATTATGTCTTTAAGTTTTTGCCGAAATCGTAACATCGTAACTCGATAATTTGAAAACAAAATTACAGTGCCAGAAATCGTCGTGCGTCCCTTTTCCGTCGGCCCCTGAGCCTCGCGGCCGTCTCGGGTGCCCTCTCGACCCGGCTCTGCCGCTCGGCAGTATTGCCGATATCGTAGAAAAACAACAAAAATTGCTCGGCAAAGTACTCGACCGGAGGAACGGCAGCTGCGCGCGATTCTCTATTATGTCTCGGCGCCGGTGTGCGCCGCGGCGGGCCCCCGTGCAGCCAGTCGACGGCGTTTATAAAATATGTGCGCCGAATACCTCTATAGTGGCCCGCCGCGTCCCACTCGAGAAACAAAACGGTCGAGGGGGTGTGTGGGAAATCGCGTTTTCCGTGACGATTTACCGTCACGAGATCGCTCGTATTTAAACAATTCGTAGTCGCCTTGTAACATAATTCTCATTCACTCGATGCTTGATTCGCTCTCCGCGCGCGCAATCGCTGCACTCTAGTATTTTTCTATGCGTTCTCCGAGACTGCTGCCCTCGCAGCTGACCGCGCGCAAAAGGACCGCCGCCGCGATCTCACGTTTTTGTTTCGTTATATTAAAAGGCACACGTTCGAATCGATCTCAGAATTTCGTTCCTCGGACCACACGTTCGGTTCCCGCGTTCCTTTGTCGCGCGTGGGATAAGCCGTCCCGTTCTGTACCGTTTTTTTTTTTTTTCGGTTTTTTATTCAAAACATTGTTCGAATCCCGCTATGTAGAGTCTGCCTACGAGGAGGAAAAAACGATTTACCGCGGATATTCACCAATACGATACAACTAAAACGATAAAGTAAATATAAATTTCGAGTTTAATATGAACGTTTTTTTTTCTATACGTACTCGTATATTGATATCTGGACTTTTTTCAAAGTCCAGCTAAAACATTATTATCGTCCCCGTTTGATTTATTTCATTTTTTTTTCCCTCTTTGTTTTCATATAATGAATGGTGGTCGTTCTAGTATAATATATGAATCTACAGCCGCGCGCGTTTCACAACGTCTGTCGTCCCGTTGTCCTGTTCGAGTCTTCGGCATCGTTCTCTATAAACTTATATATCGCACTGCTAGAACAAGACTGCCACAACTCAAAATTTATAGTTTTAAAAAAAATCGATGAGTTTTTTTTACTCATGCGTTTGAAATTTAACACTTAAATACTTACAATCATACTTTACAATATTATTTTTTCAAATATTATGGAATTCACTCTTAAACCCAAAAATTTAGACTCGTGGCCATTTACGATTTTTCAAGTAAATGCAAGACTGCCATATTTTGAGATGTGACTGTATTGCATACAGAAATTGATTTTTAGATGGCCACTTTATAGTCATATTTCGTGTTGTGGCTGCACTATCACAAATTATAAAATGCAATACTGCCACAACTCTGAATATTGCTGTTTTGCACTCAACATATCACACGATAATTAGTTTTTATTCAGTGCAAGAACGCCACAAGTCGAAATAAGGCAGTCTTGAATTTTGACTTGAGTGATAATTTGGATAAATTAAAATAAGTACACAGCCATAAAGTAAATATGGCTCTCTTGCATTTAAAATTAACTAACATTTAAATAATTCAATACTGACACATCTCTATAGTGGCTACTAAATGAAAAGTGATATACTGATATTTAATGTGGCGTTATTGCATTTTATAAAGCTTATTTTTCTCTATTCAACAGTAGTCATAACTCAAAATTGATGAATTTTGAGTTGTAGCAGTTTTGTTCTAGGAGTGCGATATATCGGCGCAGGGGGTTTCGACCTCGGCCTGCAGCGGGTGTACGAGTTGAAATTATTAAATAATATATAACGAAATCGCGGTATTTTCGTGGATACAATAATAATAATAATAATAATAATAACAATAGCGTACGTCGGGGGCGGGTGTGTGTCCGTCGCACACGTATATAATTTTCTACGGAAACCATAAACGATAAAAGAACAGTATAACATAATTACGATCGTTAAGTGCTCGTTCGAGACGATCGTAAGCGTATATTATTGAAAATCACGATATCGTATATGTACAGGGTGGGGCAGTGAATCGGGCGATTTTAAAATAACTATAAAAACCCAACATTTTTTTTAACAAATATATTTATATAACCCAAAAGTATATAAAATAGCATTAAATAAGTGTTAATTTGTTATTTGATTTTTATAAATGATATTATCTGCAAGATGGCGTCCATTTCGAAATTTGTGTCACCTCTTCTCGTATTCTTTGTTTAAGATCATCAAGTGTCCCCTTAGTGGTGTTTGGTGTACTCTACTTTTGATATACGCCCACAGAAAAAAATCACAGGCCGTTAAATCAGGCGAACGTGGAGGCCATGGAATATTCCCATTTCGAGAAATTATGCGAACAAATCTTTTAGAATATTCGCTCTAGCTGTATATGACTCGTAGCCCCATCTTGCAGATATCATTTATAAAAATTAAAAAACAAATTAACACTATTCTTTAATGCTATTTTATATACTTTCAGGTTATATAAATATATTTGTTAAAAAAAATACTTGTTGGGTTTTTATAGTTATTCGCCCGATTCACTGTCCCACCCTGTATATAATATATATATTGTGCATAGGATTTTACTTCCTTCGGCATTTATCTCGGCGCGGCTGCACATCCCGTATAATTGCCTACCCTGCGGCTTATATCCAATAACGTCTGCCGTAAAACTGATTCGCCAACACACAGCTGCTGTATTTCCTCTATAACGCGGGCGTATATCGATAACGTTCGATCGAACGCGTTTACGAAATCTTATTTTCAAAGAGTCGGGCGATTCTACTCTATTCCGAATAGGGTTTGGTGTTGAGACACACCGTGTCCGTATTCATTTTTTTGGCGCGGAGGGCATTCGATTTAATATTATGAAACTAATATATAATATACGCTTTTTTCGTGTGTACTCCGAGTACATTAATTAATACTGTAATAATTAAATAATTAAATTTGTGTACATTATTTTTTTTTAATTTTGATAAAACGTCTTTATGTATAAAAAAAAAAATGGACTCTCGGAATCACGCTGTATTATAAAATATTGTTGTTATAATGCTTTTATTCGTTACGAGAAAGAAGTCACGTCTTCGCAGTCTTCACGCCTACTCGTGAAATTTTCGATTACGATTTATTGCGGGAAAATGAGAGAATTTCAGGCGACGAGTCGAATTCTATATCAAATACATTGTACGAATCGTTACGTAATAATAATAATTAGCGTACAAGGTATTGGGGTATTATACGATTCGCCGTTAAACTTCGGCCACGGGAACGGTTTCTCGCGCGTAAATACGTACGAATTAATTCTTTTTAAAACGGAAATAATTTTAAATATTTCATTAAGTCGCCGGGCGCGCTAGTATTTACGTATTATTTATATAAAGATTATAAGTATAAGATTGTTTCTATTCGAATTTAAATACATTAATATTTATACAATAAGCTCTTAATCGAATTAAAATAAAGTACTGTACG
This sequence comes from Drepanosiphum platanoidis, assembly GCA_948098885.1. Lineage (NCBI taxonomy): Eukaryota > Metazoa > Arthropoda > Insecta > Hemiptera > Aphididae > Drepanosiphum > Drepanosiphum platanoidis. The sequence goes on from OX402538.1 coordinate 12,086,630, forward strand.
CGTTCGAAATTCAACATAACATTTATACGGTTAATAAAGACATTATTTTATAGCGTTCACGTTATTTAGCGATTTTAGTTTGTCGACCGAATTTCTTTCGGTCTTATTAAAAACAAATCAAAATATTCCTATTACGCGGGGGCGATATCTCGATTGTTATTTTTATTCGATATTCGCCGTTTTTTCCGGCGATGTTAATATTTTATAATATTATATTATAATATTGTAATCAGTTGTTTCTTAAAAATGTATTAGCCGTGAAGTGGTCGAGCAAATACGTCGATAGTTTATTTAAATAAAGGTACATTATTTACCTACTCTAATACGTCGATCGATAATATAAATACCAAAACATAATAACCAACGTTCTCTGGAATCGGGACGATCGAAATTGCTTTACTTATCGCGTTAAAAGTTTAAAACGTTTAAATTTCGTCTAATAATCGTTCTTTTATTATTAGGTACACAGTTTCGTGTTTGAAATATTTTAATAGGATATTATATTATATAATATACGAGTATATAGTACGATTTAATAATAATTTATCGTGTAAACGTTCGTTATTTATCAATAAAACATACTAACATAATTAAGCATTTATTTTATATCATACTAATAATACAGATACTGTACTTAAAATAATGGTTTCGCCTTGAAAACGGTTAGTGTTTTTTTTTTTCACGTTTTATAAATCACTCGAATCGTTTATAAATACAAATTATTTAATACGAGAATCAAATTAAATAGTCGCATTCGTTATTTTATTTTTTATTTTTTTCCCAAACAATTTTTTCCCAATCAAATATACAATATATACCTACACGCAATATTTGAATAGATAAAAAAATATATGATTAAATACACGTAGCATAAATGTATTTACTATGCATTCCTTGCATGAGTAATCACCAACTATTTCGTACGTTATTGTTTTATATCGATTTGTAAAAAAGTCCGAACGATCGACGGACGTTGTTTATAATTGATTTTTATCAAATCATCATAGTTCATGTCGTTTGAACTATTTGTTTTTAAGCTCCTCGTTCTATTTCGAGTCATACATAATAACATTATTTACGCCGTATTATTCAGATACACCATTGCAGGTTTTTATTTAATTTGAAAAAAAGTTTTATTTTTTTCATTAATAAAATCGTACTAGTTTGTGAACATTACATTTTATAGTTTACGAAGTATAATTATTTATAAAACGAATACCTACTGTTTTATTAAATAAAACGGAACTATAACATGAAATATTCGATGTCCGTCTTAAGGAAGATAAAGTATTATTTTTAAAGGAAATCGTGCGAGGTTTTTTTTTTAATTTTTTTTTTTTGTCGATGGTTTAATAAAATCGAGTTGATTTGGTATTTACATTTCTAGAATTCATAAAACATAAAAGAAAATAATATTATATTTGACTAGCTGAACAGCCCTTAAATACTAATTAGATAAATAGAATAGCCCGTGAAAAGTTTTTCCCGGTATGAGGGAGGGGGTAAAGGCGTCAAGTGCTGAATGTTAGTTTCAAAACACTTTCGAAAATTCGAAAAAAATTCGTTTTCAATGAGAAGCCCTTGAAAAACGCATAGGAATTGAATTTTGGAAAATCCTTTCTACAGAGTGTCTTTACTATATTATAAATCGAAATTATTGACCAAAGTTCGTAATCAAAGCTCCAGCGGTTCCGGCTAGGCGATCATTTTTTCTAATTTTATCCTTTTTATCCCCTCGGGGGTTGAATTTTCGAGACGTACCATATAGCTTTAAACGTTCGCCGAGATTTGGCCAATCGATTAGTGAAAACCGTACTAAAATCCACCGAGTACTTTTCGAAATATGCGCGTACATACAAAATGGGCTTCTATTTTATATATACATAATAGATGAACCCAGTTATTTACTCGTATTATATTCGAAAATAATAATAGCGAGTTCTTTTGTGTGTGTTTTTTTTTAGGCTAATAACTCGAATGTTTTTATGATCGATACCCAGTCCATATAGGTTCGTCCTTCGGAGCTAGTGTAAATTTATTATACTATTTTATCTATTAAACAGCGTACGAGTATAATAATATATTATGTGTATTAAACATACGACGTGCGCGTTAGTTTTAGTGTATTTCTTTTTCCTTTCTTTCCTATTGAAATTAATTTGAAATTAACCGACCACATGTATATGTATGTATATACGACGTACGTACTCTGCGACCGTGCAGATAAGAATAAAATGTTTTCGAAACGTCTTAAAAAAAAACACAATAGTGTTTGTTGTGTACGACAAATAATAACGATAGTGCGACCGTACCTGTATTATTCGTTATAAAAATATAAACATCCAACGGAGTCGACCGTTAATAATATACTCGTAATGAAATATTAATAATTATTAATTGGCGGTGACGTATTGTCGCGCGGTACGATGAATTTATTAATTCGACACGATATAGGGCGATGCGCGCGGGTCGAAAAATAATACGGCCGTTTGTCGATATATTTTGTTTTCGCGAACACGCATCAGATATTTATAACTCTGCACCATTTTTCCTCGAACGAATATAAAATATAGAGTACCTGCTCCGTGTCATAAATATATATTTTATTCCATATCCGCGCGCGCGTATACCCCCGAATGTTGGTTTAAACACCGATGATATATAAAATATATAAATATCATAAAACGTTTTATAAATTGAACCGACGTTTTGCTGGGTAAAAAAAATAATATAAATATTGCCTTTGAAAAAATATGAAAAAATTTAATCGATTCGTATGAAAAATCATAGAGCGTTTTAACGTGTAAATATAATCAATTAGTATTTCGAAATGACAAAAGTATAGCGGTTTTCGGGGACGATTGTTTGTCGAACTACCGTGTAAATATATAACACTCTTGGACTCTTTTACAGTGTGATAGATCCAGGATAGTTGTGATATGATTAAAGTCCTATGATCGACCGTGTCGAAACCAACAAACATTACACGAAATACAAGTTTTTCGACGATATAATAATATTATGTATAATTAATATTATAGTATCCGATGTCAATAATCATATAAATGACGTGTATTGTATTTCGAATATAGAATTCATCAGAGTTAATGAGATTTATTAAACACGAAAACGGGACGCCCGAGAGAGTGAAAAAAGTATTAAAATAAAAACGTTTAAAACGCACGAGGAATAATTCCAAAATATCTATGAATTTAAAATACGATAATTTTAATATACGTTTTTTTTTTGTTTTTTTTTGACGATCGTTCGATAACTGTTTAAAGATAAATCATTTTTTTTTTTTTTTTGTTCCTTTGTTCATAATAAATTTACCTGCGCACATTCCTTAAATGACAATATTTTCATTAAAATCACTAGAATTTCAAATCGATATGTACGCCATTAATTTTTATTTTCATTATTTACTAAATAATAATAATAAAAAAAAAAAAAAAATCGGGTCGTCTGAACAGACTTGTTCCGTAGTAGTTGTTGTAGGGTATTTCCTTTTGGTTTTATTGTTTGAATACATCCGAATGATTGGTAAAAGTTTTAATTAAAGTAAACATTCTGAAAAGATAATATTCATTTGAATCTTATAGTTAAAAACAGGATCGATATTAATCTAAAAATAGTATTTCAACTTTAAATGTCACCAAATAATATTGTCTACAAACGATTATTTAGTGTTTTGTTTGACGTTTGTTGTTTTTATATTGCTTTCGAGTGAATTAAATTTATTATTATGACTTATAGAAATTCTCCGTTTGTTTTTACAGCTTAATTAAAAACAAATTTCTAATAAAAAAAAAAAAAAACACACGTACGCACGTGGGTACGCCGATCACAACTCATTGCAATTTTAAACGCACGTACGTTTCATTTTAAATTATTATCCACAACTAAAGATTTTTCATTGAAATTAAAATATTATAACCTCCAAAGTAATAACTTGTGCGCGTCGCACTACGATTTCAAGTGTAATTATCGGACGGTTAAACACCTTCTCGTACGTGATGGCCATACCGATGCTCGTACATTTTAATGCGAATTTTATGTCCAACGTAAAATAATATCGGATTTCAATTTCGTATAACCCTCGGTCCATAAATTATTATTATTGTTATTTTGATTATATTTGTAAGTGTATTGAAACGAGTCGAATAAATATGTAAGAAAAAAAATATAAAGAAAGAGTTCGCCGTTTTAAAGTAGCTTATTCCACATGATCGTTCTGAATCGGTATTGTCGCGTGTGCCACGATGAAAAATACTGCGGTCGAATTTCAAAACGGAGAGAGACCTTCCACCTAGGGTTACCATTAGTACTCTTTTAAGAGTACATGTACTCTTATGAGCTCTCAAAATTTTTGTACTCTCTCTTTATTTCCATTGGCAAAAATGTACTCTTTTTTCTATTTATAATTAACCCTGGAAATATCGAAATGCCACACGTCCAATCTAATAAAGTAATAACATTGATTATAAATACTAGTATTTATAATCAATGGTAATAACTAATAACATAATCGTAAACATAAATTTAATCGCTACTATACGTACGTTGTACGTCTGTAGTCCGTCCGTATTCGTGAATTGTGATTTGTGGTTATCAAAAATGTCTCGCCGAAAATGTAAATATAATGAAAAATTAATTAAAGAATTTCCAATGTTTAAAAAAACAGAAAATGAACACGAGGGGCTTATTGTAAAATTTGTTGTATAATTGTTTCATTGGCCAATAAAGGCAAAGCTGACTTAATACAACATTTTTGTCTTCGCCTAAACATTCAAAAAATATTTATTTTAAAAATAAATTTAATAAATTATTTAAAATGTCACGTTAAGTTGTTAGCTAAATAAATAATAAATTTGAGAGTAGATTTTTCAAATTGCTTGTATGGTTTTGTATATAATGTACTCTTTTTTTAAAGGCACGATCTGGTAACCCTACTTCCACCCCGAGTCGCACGGAGGCAATAATATATTATATATTCGGTCGACAAGTTCGGTCTCGCGTCCGAAATCAAATGAAAATCAAACTTTCGTCGTCGTCGTCGGCAGGTATTATAATAATTTGAAACGCGCCTCTTGTTTGTTATTGGAAACGTGTACTTTTTTCGTTGTCGCCATAGTCGCTAGAGTTTTTTTTTTATTTGAAAGTCACCGACGGAATGTATTTTTTTAAAAAAGAGCACGACTACACCGCGCGGTGTATAAAATATACTGTTAGATTTTTCTACGGAATAACGTGCGCGGAGGAATTTATTCCGTCGATTTTTTTTCTCGAGTGATCCACGAATTCGCGGACGTCGATACTATTTTATCCTCCGCGGATAAAAATATTCACGCGAAAACGATCGACGCGAAAAAAAAACAAAATGACAAACCCCGCCGTCGTCGCGCGTCGTGGGAAACGGCAAAGGTGAACCGCGCGACGTTGAAAAGAGCCGGTCTCGCGGCTCGCGCATAATATACGTACGGGCGAGTACACGGCATACCTGTCCGTAAACCTGCAGTACGACTTTATGGGTGGGCCCATAACATTTTACGTATTATCTTTAATACACTCGGCTCGCATACTTTACGTACATATAATATAGCGCCTCCGCGCGGGGATCGGTTTATTTTTATTGAAATAATTCCCCCGGCGCGGCGCGCCGATATAAAGCGCGTATTTTTGTTTTCTGCTTCGAACTTTGCTCGGCGAGATTCGAGTTAACGTTTGAAACAGTGGCGTACTAACGGGGGGGGGGTTTTGGGGATAACCCCCCCCCGAAATTAATGGATGATTTAATTTATTATGAGAAAACTAAAATATCTAGTACCTGTATATTAATTGTACTGAACTGTACTGTACTTAGGTATAACAAATTATCTGAATTTTCAGATGTTTGTTCAGGTGTCACGTCATCTAATATGTTAATTAAAAAAATTAAAACCCCCCTCAAAGTTCAGGTCTAAGTACGCCACTGGTTTGAAACTATTATAACTAGAGCTAGGATTTTGGTTACTTTTGCACTTTTGGGATTCCCAACTATGTATGGCTTCTTTAAAAATCGGATTTTTCGAATAGCGATTTTACTAATTAACAGCTGATGTCAAAGACGTTTTATCAAATAAATAATGTGTGGGTAAATATATGAGGATGTCAACAAAAAGACCGCCAAACCTTTGTTGTTATAGAAACGGCAGTTATTTTCAATTTTCATGGTTGTATCATGGGTGATACTGTTTATGCAGTGTAGGGTTAATAAATATGCGCCGAGTATATATATATATATAATTATATGGACGCGACCGACAAAGATAAAATGTGTTTGCCGTTTGACATTTGTCCATATTTTCTTTTCAAATGTTTAAATTATAAGACATATATTACATTATGTCATTTTTTTTTTTTTTTTGTTCAGTTAAGTTCTCAAAATGTCAATACTGTTTTGTCCTTCAACCCTTTATACGGCAAGTGTGTGGCAATAGTTTACAACTCGAGCAAATGTATTACGCGTCTATTGAATATTCCCGTCGTGATGGTTTTTAAAAACAAAATATTTTAATCAAATAAATTATGTCTATATGGAATAATATCATTATGTAAGGCGTCGCCGTTGTACCGTGTTGGACGGTGAAAACATTACTCGACTTTGAGGTCATGGAAAATTATACCCGTTTGTATAGCCGATATGTTTAGAGGTACTCATCTAAACGTGATTTTTTTGGCCTCAAGTTAGTGAAAACTCATACGCGCGTTTCCCCTCCCCTCAGATCAGGTTAGGTAAATAAAACGCCAACGATTGCACACGCGTTTTTGTGGACGAACATACCTGTGATTAAAATGAATTTTTCGGGTGAAAACGAATCTTAATAAAATCGGAAAGCCGGCCAAAAGAAAAACCAGCGGTGCTCGTCGACGGTGTACTTACACTTACTCGTACTTACGAGTATTTACCGAATATCTGTTTTACCGTTTTCGAGACACCTGATATTGATGGAATTTCATTGTTTAGACGGGTATTATACTCGTGTATATATTAAGAAAAAGCGAATAGAAAAACTCTTCTCTGCACGGCAAAACACATTCGTGCGGCGACGTTCGTAAAATCGTTGTTTTAGAGTGGTAGTATGAAAAAAAAAAAAAAACGTATAATTTACGACTTTGGATCGCGCGTTAAAATTAACACGTTATAGAATACACTATGATCGCGCGCGCATATTACGTAATTGACAACGTTCGGGGCGTGAAACCGTGTGTGGATAATTTTTTTTCTTTAAAAAACGCGTGGAAAAAAAAAACAAAAAAATCTCCCAAACTAATCGAGTGAATAACGGCTTTTTCGGAACGCATTGCGCGCAAACACGACGCGACGCGTCGCGGCGACACGTACTGCGGCCGGATCAGGATTTTCGGACCCGTCTCGTCGTCCTCTATGTTTGCCAATTACTATTTGCCGTGTTTGTTCGGCGGCGGTCGAGTTGTCATGACGACAGCTGTCCCGGCGTCGCCGTTCGTGTCCGTTGTTTATTCGTCTCGAAGACAAATATTAATTTTCTCAGCTAAACGACGGCGGCGCGGCGGCGCTTCGCGAGCGCGTATGGGGTATATAGCTGTGCGTTATTCGCCGCGGATGCTCGGGCAGGGAGGAAGGAGAAATATCGAACCGTTCACCTGCGAGTCGAATATGCACACACGCGCGCGAGCGTAGGTATTAGTATGGCGGCGGCGTGTATATATTATTATATCCGTTTGCCGACGCCCTCCGTGTGAGTGTATATTATATAATAAACGCGACGCGCCACAGAGCCGTCGAAAAAAATATGGATTTTGACTTTTGGACGAGTCGAAGCCGCCGCCGGTAAAAGGCCGCACAATCGGAGATGACGCTCGCTTGTTGCGGTTTGAAAACGTCTAGATATCTTTTATATTATTACTTGCTGTTTTTTTCCCCGACGTCGTCGTCGCCCGGGTTAGATTGTTCTGCGGTTTTATATTTTTGTTTTTTAATCGGCCGGGCGATTTTACCCTTTTTTACCCCCTCACACGGGAGGTTTATGACGCGCGCGTTATTGCTCGGCAACGCGAACGGAAAACGGGTCTGAACGTTTCGAACGCCGAATTCGATTGAATTCAGTACTTCGCCGATGGGGCCCGGGCCCCCCCCCCCGAAATGAAAAACAAAATTATTAAAACGTTTTATTTTGGACATGAATAATAACTTATGGCTGAGGAGTAATTCCGAAAAAAAGAAGTACTTAATAAGTTTGCTAGCGTGCCGAGAAACCTTGATTTTGTGTTATAATTTTTTTTTTTATTTATTTATTATTAATTTGTTGGTATACCTGGTATTTAAAATGTATAATATTCGTTTATTCTTGTAAGAAAATATGTAATTAATTTTGAGTGACTGTAGTAAAAAAATTGTTTACTGCAATGAAGAGTTTTCATTTACATTTTTTACATTACATTTCATAAAAAATAAAAAAAATGAGTTTATTTTTTCTCTGGTGAAGTAATGATGATAGTCCAAATAGTCCAAAGGTCTTTTAGCGTTTAAGCAATATTTGTCATTGTGCCTCCTCCGTCATTTCTCCCTAAACTCTAAATACATAATCGGCCCCCTCCGAAATTAAATCCTATATACGCCACTGGTACTTCGAGACGTGAAATTTTCAATTTTTCTTACTACGGCCTCGCCGTCCCCTGTCCAAATCACCAAAGTGAAATTCAGTTTAGTAGTTTTTAGTTTTATTTTCAAATTCATATATTTCTCTCGTACATTTTCAAACACACACACACACACACAGTATAATATAAACTATTGTAAAAATAATTCAGTCGAACATAAAAGATTTAAAAACAAAAACGATAAATCGTTAAATATACTACACGCTTTAAAATTTCGTAGTAAAAAGATCGACGAGTAAACGGACGCGCCGCGCAGATCGCGAAGAATATTTGGAACTTCGAGCGAACATTGCCCAAGACTTCCGGTAGGAAATCAAACGAACGCGCGTGCTCGGCCACTCGTCAGCGATAAATCGACGTGTGCGATATTACATCATACTGATTTAATTATGAAATGCCCGCAACGGTCAATACCTATAATGAAATATTAAGGTATTTACATTGTACTCTATGCGCGCGCGTGTTCGTGTAACGCTAATAATAATAAATATTTAAGTTTAAATCTGAACTTTCTCCGTCTAAAGTTTGGTCGTGCGCGAGGTTTATACATATTATACGTATATGGCGTTACACTCTGAGATACGCTGTCCGAGTAGTAGTCCGCGGTAGTGTTTAAAAAACGCAAAACTCTACGGGCGAAGACGACCGAGTGAAAAAGAAAAAATCTTATCGACTAGTATTTTTTTCACTGTTTAGGACCCACTCGTGTGTTATGAAACTCATATGAACAACATTTCAACCGTACACGAATTCGAAGTCGAAAACGATAACGTGTATTGCACGCGTCATATTACAATATTACACGTGTACGTTCTCCGGCTATGTTTAAAATATATATAATTTATACTACGCCGTGCCGTTCGCTGCTCAGGGGACTTCGTGACCAAACCAACCGACTCTGACTACGTTTCTATAAATTCAAGAGGTCAATCAATCGATTTTAATTCCTAATGTAACCAGTTTAAAAATTAGGTCTTTATATAGTATATTATGTATACGCATTCGAATATTATATTATTGATACGAATTTTAATGTGGGTCTTTACGTACGTAACTCGATCTATATAGGTCGGACAATGAGTGATTTAATGACGCGTAATAATATACAGGGTGCCCCGCGGAGATATCATAAACGCGCTTTTATTCCGCGCAACATTTAAATTTGTTATCTTTTGTAACGCTGCGTTACTGCGGTCTTATATGTTATACGCATAAAATATTTCGAAATTAAAATTGTATATTACATATAATAAAAAAAAATTTTTTTAAATCTAAAATATCTGTTTTTACAGTTTTTTTTTTCGTGTTGGGGATGACACACAGGACGACTCGCTCGCCGCGCGCGATGTCCCGATGGAAATACCTCCGTGGACGAACAATAATTTATTCAAAGGTCGTTTTTTTTCCCCCCAGCCCGTCGAGAAATGAAAATACTTATTCGACTAGAATGAATTCAATGTGGGGACGATGTGCCTTCTACGAAACTGTACTGAAACCGAAAATAAAAATTAACATCTCCATTCTGCGGAGATATTTCTGTCGGGACGTCACGGCGGGCGACTATTATTCTACGTATAATCGGACAAATATTTTATCAACGCGTTTACGTTCGCCGCCGTAGGTCTTGACGTCGTTGTAAAGATTTTAGATATAATATATTATATTTGATTCTCTCGAACAATATAGTGACTGTTCTCCATTGACTCGCCACTTAATAATATAATAATATATTATAGTCTAAAACTTTGTATAGGCGTGCGTGCGCCCGGATGTACGGACGCGCCACCCGCGGTTAGAACAATAATCGGTTTTCGAAAATAACCGACAATAGAGAAACGTCGTGGTATTTTCAGAACACGGATTTCAGATGTCCAAGAATAAAGAGCAATATTCGTCGGATTTCAGTATTTATCCGAACCAGAATGCGGGCGCCGAACTATATGAACATGATATTTAATATAAAGGAGTATAAAATATAATATACACGGAGGACATTTTTTTTTTTTCCGAAAAGGAAAAAGAAAACAATGACGAGCCGGACAAATACATTGTTAATCCGTTAAACCCGTAGGATTCCGTATAACGCGGAACACATCAGAAACACATTTTCCATTTAGAAACATTTCGGTGTGTACGATTAGAAGAGAATAATGTACCGCCCGCCAACTCGTGTGTCTGCGCCGGCCCATTATGCGTTGACCCCGGGCACGTGAACATGCGGGCGATATTTTTTCCAACGAGACGGTATTTTCATACACGTTCGTCGGATCGTTTCGAGTCGGACATCTGGTAAAGGTAGTGCTAGCTAAACAGCGGCGTACGGAAGGAAATGCAAGTCTGATTCGCCGTTAACATGTTTGATATTATCGATTGATTTATTGATCGCGTCGCTGTCGGCGCGCAAATATCCCACGTCGTCGTACGGCTACCAACACACCACGTGTTCACGCGGCGCATAAATATTGTCGTTAAAAATAATTCGCGCTCGCTTGTCTCCGACCGGAGATCTCGATACTAACCGTCTACGACGACGACGACGACGGTAAGAACAAAAGTGGCGTACACTCTCGTGAAATCGAGGAAAAATTCCCGCCCCGTGATCGTTTATATAGTGTTTTTAGAATCGGTCGAATATTTACGCGGCGACTACAAGGACGTGCAGACGTGACGTCGTGTCCGTTTACTCGTCGCATCGTAACAATAACGAACGATTAGTTTTAAATTTTACTAGGCGTTTGATTCGACACAAATATCACCAAATCGAGAACTATAAAAATGACGAGTTAATCGATTGGATTCCAAACGGTATTATACACGACGGTTAAAAAAAAAGTTTGTCGAGAAACTATTGTGACTGGTCATTTGCATCGGCGCCTTCGATTTTCTTCGCTTGTTACCCGTGATATTAGAATCATTAGAATTCACCTAGGAAACATTTTTGGGCACCTGCTTTTAGTATCTATTCAATGCCAACTCAAATTGATCGTTATCGTATTTGGCGAAATAAATAACAAGTTGCGATTGTCAATTCGTAACGATCGTAAAACGATCGCGATCGCAAAATATCGAAATTCCGTCGTGTTCAAAACACGATCGGCGTCTTCCGGATCTGTGCGTTTTTTTCTTCCTAATGAATTTGAATTATTGGAGATTTGAATAATATAATCCATTTTAACTACTGATGCTGATATTAATACGAATTTCGTTTTCACTGATCGTGAGTTTCACGGTGTCGCTGCTGCGAACGCACCGATTCCTTCGTTCGTTTCCGACGCATATCGTGTTTTATACCTTTGGCGCCCGCCCACGTCAGCTTTTTAGCAAGTAGTTGCGTGCGTCGACCGCTTTCTCTTTTCTTTTGTATGTGACTCATCGATATATCACGACCAATTATAATATTATCGATTTATTAATAGTTTTTTTTCCCCCATTAGAAATCAATGCTTTTTAATTTGAAACTTTGTTCTTCCTCTGATTAATAGTGCAGCCGTTCCCAAGGATCGTCTCCCCCTCTACACGAGTCGTTTTCGATGACTGTACGTATTGTCGATTAGCACAATTCAACTTTTACGGTAACGTTTCAGAATTTAAAATATTTTTAATTACGAAATATCGATACCAAATGATTATGAAACTAAATCTGATTTCGTATTGTTTTTGAACTTCGTTCTTCTGTGTAGAAACGATCGACTGAAGTCATTTTTATTTCCTTTTCAATAATTTTTAAATTACAAAAACGTCGGGGGGCTGAATATTTATATTCCGAGGGGGCCAAGACCTAATTGCGCCGCCAATGTGAGTCTGAAAATCAAGTAGACTATGATATTTTGGTCTATCGATAGTTTCCTATGAACTAGTAGACCGACGAAAGATCAGCTAGTTTTCGTTGTAAACACGTGTCTCGGGACTTGGCGTGTTGTTTTGCCAAAGTTACGAAACGCATAAATAAATACCGACGTCATCAGCCGTTTCATTAATTAATACAATACATTTGCGTTTCAATCACATCGATGAAAATCCTCCTCCGACGCGCCACTACTATGATAAACGTTATCCGTTTTAAATGACGTTAAAATATCGTTTCAACGATGTATTCCTAGTATTGCGTTTCAATGAAAAATCGATCGAACGACGACGACGGTAGGTATGACGATGACGTGTCCGACCATGATGTTTTATTTAACGCGTTTTTAGGTTTTCGATTAAATGTTATGAAATATTATAATAGAGCAAACACTATGACGACAATAGGTAACCGCACATTCATATATTATACTAACAACACGGGCGATAATATTTAATCGTCTGTCAAAAGTGCATAAGTTTTTTATTGATTGATTTCGAGTACGGGTACGACGAAAGACGGCGGCGGCGTAAAGTACGGCGGCGGCAGCTCGCACTGTCGACATGATATAATTAACGTCGTCTCTTCGTTTTTGCCCGAACACGGAATATCATTATTACACCGTCTATGATGCACACATCGATTTATATATTATATTATTAATTATTATTATGAATGCCATAAAAACGCGCTGTGACGTGTCATGAAATATAAACGTATATACATGAACAAACGCGCAACTATAACGCGACGCCGATAATATATTGTCGATATTATTAGGTGTTGGTTAAAAACATTTAAACGCCGCGCCGTTTGCCGTTAAATCGACCGATTATATTATATTTATCGATTATTATCGTAAGCTTTACAACGCAATTTTATCAACTACAAAAACTAGTTTTTACAATTATTAATCTTGTAGTTTTACATTTGAAACTCTGGTATAACAGACGAGTCGAAGAGGTTACTGAATGCTAATATTTTTATTTTTTTCAATTACCATCGTTATTGTAAACACGACGGTTTTAAACACAAGGACATTTTTAGATGAAAATTTCGGTTTTTAACGAAGCCATAGAAAACACTCTCGACATTTCGAAAAATGCAGTTTTTCATGAAGCCCCTTAATGGACACGATTAAAAACCGAATTTCAGAAAAGGTGGTTTTAAATTTTCGAATTTAAAAGTCGCCTACTCAGAACTTACAGTGTACCTCTATACTAAGAGTATTCATTAATATTTTCATTGATTTCAAATGTAATTATAACGTATAGAGAGACACGCGTGACGTCTATCTTCGATCAACAGAAAGTTTGATTATTATTTATGCAAATGTTGAATTTACAAACCGTGTGGTAACGCTTGAAACGATAAATTATCATTCGGTATTTTCGTCTTTAGACTTGAGAACGTCGCGGTTATTGCTGACAACGGCCAACTGCGACGAGACCACAGTGTTCAGCAGTTTTCAAGCGACACGTGGATTAAAAAATAAAAATAATTATTAAATCTTTCGCAGATACGTCTGTTATTCTCGTTTCTCGTAAATGATAATAATTATTTCCAAACTACAATTTTTTTTTACCAGTCTGTAAAACATTTTGTTCGCACTGCAGAATAGGTTTTTGTCTTTCGGCGGCTTTGCGAAATTCTTCGCGCGTCGCGTGATATCATCATAACGAATAGAATCAATTCGATTTATTATCGTGCTACGGCGGGATAGGGTATGACGGTAGGTCGCGAGACGGTAAGACTCGCCGACATCACTCGCGTGGGATTATAGTGAGACTGAGATAATGAAAAAAACAAATATTAATATGAATATTATAATATACGAACGCGTTTCGTATAAATATTTATTATTTTTCGTTTTTTATATTCGTCGAGTCGTATTTATTTTTGCCGTCGTCAACACATATTCGCTATGCCGACACGAATTATATTATATATGATATTATACGAATTATATAAACTTTATGTTATAATAATATGATCGATTGTAATATAAATCGACAGCGGTTTTTTTGTTGTTGTTTTTTTCGTTCTACACCCGGAGATTACGAGATTCCAGCCGAGCCGGTCCTGTCCGAATCGCCGTGTACCGTAGGCGTTCATAAACGCGCGCGATTATTATTTGAGCACGTGTTCGATCAATTGTATTGATTTTGAGTACATCGCGATTATGCGCGCCGTGTATTAGTTATTTCATAACAACGACATTTACTGTTTTTCGATCAATAACGGTCTTATTGCAGTAAACAACGATCGACGTTTTAACGTCGAAATAACGTCTTTTTGCGAGCTCGCGTTACACGTCGGACAACGGCGTGGGATAAAACGGCGCGCCGGTCGAAAATCGCGCGCACGACGTTATTCGATGTGATTGAGAAGTCGGATTATTATATTAGGAGGTACCTAGTGTTGCCTTCGGGGGCGGCTGTTGATTTTTCGATAACGCGCGACGACTTTTTTCTCATGTCGCGTCTCGTTCGACGACCGCGGACGAGGTCGACGATATTAATTTTTACTCGCACGCATTTGTCGCACGACGCGCGGACAACATAATACGATAGTAATGTGTACAACTACCCAGCGGCGATAATCGTAACGCGCCTGTCCGAATGTGCACTATTGGCTCGCCAGTGCCGCAACAATTGGGTGTGCAAGGTGTGCGATGCACACGGGCCTCCGGTTCTTAGGGGCCTCCCAAACCATAAGCTAAAAATTGAAGATTGTCCGTTTCAAAATGAATTTAGCCTATATTTTGGTATTCTTTACTTCCTCGTGGCTCGTACCTCGAAAGTTTTTTGATTTTTTTGTAATAATTGTTTTCAATGAATTTATTATTAGCATAAGTAGATGATAATTAATATCATGCAATCAGCTTCATTGGATCTGTAAATAATTCGGTTTTATAGTAAAACGTACAAATTATTATGGGAATAAAATTACGAAAATGATATTATAAAGTATGACATAATTTGTAGAATAATATTCATTATCGCAGGGGCCCCTCTCTGTTATTGCGAAATATTTAAAATAATTATTGTATGGATACTAGACTTGGATCACTGAATTAAGTTGTTCATAATTTTTTTGATTATTCGTCATACTAATTTATAGAGGAGGTATTTAGAAGCTCAAATTTTTATAAATTTACATAATTTATTCTTCTGATCGGTTCCGCGAATCCGTCAAATATTTAAGTTATAGTACTAAAAAATACTAAAAAATTTCTGTAGTAATACAAAGATCAAGTAATAAATATATTATTAATTTGGGGCCTCTAAATAAATCCTTGCACACGGGCCTCAGAATTCATAATTGCGGCACTGTTGGCTCCGCGTTATACGGTTGTCGGTGATGTACGCGTTTTTAAAAACGAATTTTTCGAAATTTCGAGAGTGTTTTCTACGGCTTCATTAAAAACCGAATTTTTCGTAATTTTTTGAATTTTTCGAACCGAAGAATCCGGCCCGGGGGAGGGGTCAGATAGGGACGGAGGAATAAAGGGGAAATGTGCAATACGCCCCGATTCAGACGCGGCCGTCAACAAATTATTTTAATTTCTAGATCGATAATCGACGGTTTTGAAGCGAGTGGAATACATCTCCGTACACAATGACTTTTGAAAATCAAACAGAAACATATAAAAGTGTAGTGGGATTTCATAATAATACAATTGGTTTGTTGTGTTCGTTGCTTACGATTTGGTTTCTAATATCAAATTCAATTTTAATCAAGGCGGAATAAA
The DNA here is from genome assembly GCA_948098885.1 of Drepanosiphum platanoidis. Classification (NCBI taxonomy): domain Eukaryota; kingdom Metazoa; phylum Arthropoda; class Insecta; order Hemiptera; family Aphididae; genus Drepanosiphum; species Drepanosiphum platanoidis. Next base: position 12,102,910 of record OX402538.1, read on the forward strand.
AATATTAGCCGTTCTATATTGTAATAAAAAAAAAAAAAAGTGTATAAATTATTCATTGACACAGTAGGGGTAATAAATAATCTATAAGTCCAAAAAAAAAAAGAATAATAATAAATCAATTTTTCTTTTTTCCAATTTTAGAGATTGAATAATGGACTAATGGGGCACTACAACAGTCGTAACGATATGTACCTGAGCGTTTTATGCATCGGATCGCATTAATAATGTAATCGGCGTTTCTAATTTTCACGTAAAACGTATATTTTAAGGTATTAAAAATCGTGATTTATCGTTGTAATCATACGCGAATTGTCAAAAAACGCGTGTTATTTACGAATTATATACGTATACTACTCACAGTCGTGGATCGATATGGCCGTATTATTAGAGCGGTGCTCAGCGCGTTCATTTTATTAAATCGCGGATTCGGATTCGATGTGAAATCGATTTTCTGTTTTCGGACACACCTGTTGGAAAATTAATTACGACTGCAATAATAACAACGACTTTGTGAATAATTATTGGTTTTATTTAAATATCATTAAACGAACATCTCGGTACCACGTTTCGATTGATAAAACATTATTGAACATTATCACGACACTTATTACGCGTGGAATAAAATATTACCGTTAGAATATTAGACAATAATTTCAGTAGACAGAATTTATAATCGGACGGTCGTCCCACAGTATTGTATCGTGTGATTTTTCGGTTGAAGTTTTCCTGCTCCGTTGATAGTATATGGTATAGTCGACGTGTACGCGGTAGACGTTGTTTCTTGACAATATTATTAATTACTAACAAAACGTGTTTACAGACATTCTAGTATTCGTTCAAACTTTACCTATCGAGTTGGCTTTGATTTATATAATATATTATAAAATGATTTACATATCGACGGGCGCCATCGACTCGATATGAACGACGTCCATACCCGGAACATCGTTACCCTCTATTGTTTTGGTCGTTTTGATTATTTTCGTGTACCCGACAATCGGGTTTTCGATCGTATTACTACTAATCACGTTACTCTGAGTGCTCGTGACCACGGATCGCGAATCGGCCGAATTCGTTATCGGGCCCATTTGTTTGAATCCGAAACGACTCGAACCGCCGCCGTGCTGAGACGTCACCGTGTCGACACCCGACTGCTGGTTTTCAGAGTGCAAATCGAAAACCTCGGGAAGAGGCATAATTCCTTCCGACATTTTCTTTGAGAAACCGCTTTTGAAACTCTTGAAAGACGAATGCGGAGGCGGTGGATGGCCGAATTGGTGCATACGCGGACCGGGTCCCGGCGGCGGGCCGCCGAAACGATGCATTTCTTTTTGATTGAGATGTTGTGAATTAATCATTTTCTTGCCGGCCATTGTTTTCCATTTTTTATTTAAAAACATCGATGCAGGTGGTGGCGGTGGCGGCGGTGGGAAGAATTCGGAGTCTCCGGTATTATGCATCGGTGGATGATAATCCATATCCATGGACTCGTGACTTTCTTTTACGCCGCTACTACTCTCGCTGCTTTTACCACTGTCGGTTTCCCTTCGATGTAACATTCGTTCTCTGTTACAGCTGCACGATTGGTGATTTTGTTGCGCGTTTGACTCGCGGGTAGAACTTTTCGAAAATGAAGACGTACTCGGTGAATTCATTACGTACGCCATTGAGGAGTAGGATTGAGTACCCTGATTTTTTTGTCCAGAAGGTTTTGAATTGTTGGTCATACTTTTTCGTACGTCACTTCTATGAGTACTTGTTCCACCGCCGGCAGCGTTTATAATTTTCCTACCATTTCTTCCACCGGACATTTTACCACTTTTTCCACCGCTTCCTACACTACTTCCGCCACCACTTTTTCCACCGCTTCCTACACTACTTCCGCCACCACTTTTTCCACCACTCCCTACACTACTTCCGCCACTTTTTCCACCACTGTTTCCACCACTTCTTCCACCACTGTATCCACCACTTCTTCCACCACTGTTTCCACCACTTCTTCCACCACTGTTTCCACCACTGTTTCCACCACTTCTTCCACCACTGTTTCCACCACTTCCTACACTAATTCCTCCGCCACTTTTTCCACCACTTCCTACACTAAAACTTCCACCGCTTCTTCCACCACTTCCTACACTAATTCTTCTATCACTGCCTCCACCACTTACCCCGGCATTTTTATTAACAAATCTACCACCATTTTTGTTTCTTGAATTATTTTTTACCAACATTTGTTTAAATCTTCCTCCTTTAGTTTTTTTCATGTAATCATTATTGTTATTATTATTATTTACATAAAAACCATTGCCATTCATTTCATTAGTTGTTATCGACGAATAGTCCCCTGACATAAATCCACCTACAGATTTCATGTTGTTATTATTAGACAAAACGTTACTATTATCTGTATTACTTGAGGTCATAATATAATTTGAAACCATATTGTTGTTTAATTGAGACATTTCATCGTTGGAGTTGAATTCTGTCATGTCACTGTCTACTTCATTATTACCAGTTTCGCCGTTTAGATTATTTTGTTTAATTATTGTCGTTTGAGTCGATCCGAATGAACCTTGACTTTGAGATGATTTTGGATAGGGCATAGATTTGGAATCGACATTCATTTGAGACACGGTTCCAGACTGATTTACTGAATTTCCCAGGCCAGTGGATTTGTTTAAACGATTTTTCTGCTTCCAAGCTGAATTCCCTTTGATTAGGTTATCGTTGTTATCTCCTCCGACCATTGTAGTTGTCGTACTCGTACTTTTCAATTGGTTAAACCCCGACGGGTTCATCGCGGCCACAATATTATTCGAAGAGTTTATACCTTCTGCATTGCTTGCAGTGTCGTCTTCGTCCGAGTCGCCAACATCGTTGTTCTCGAGTAAACTGTGCTGTTTTATTATTGTGGTTTTCGTACGTTTAAGCCCGCCGATTTTCGGTTTACGAGGTGTTTGTTGACGGGTAGCACCGTTATTGTTGTCGATTATTTTCGTCGTCGACATGGTTTTAATGTTGCCAACTTCGCCGCCAACCAAATTGGGCTGTAAGGAGTTTGAAGTCAGGTCATTATAGTTTGAGCTCGTTGTGGATACGATTTGATTCGAAGGCATTGATTGAAAACCGTGGATTTCTTGAACAGATTCACTCAGGCCATTTGACGCAATCCCGCCGCTATTGGTTGTTTTTGTCGTCGTTGTTTGTATTGTATTTTGTAAATTGCCCGCCGATAAGTCGGCCAGAGATCTGGACATTGAATCGTCGATTTCAATTCCGTTCGCATTAACGTTGCCGTACATAACGTCATTCGTCGACTGAGTGGATCCCGAGGTAGTCATTTTCCCACCGTTTTTGCCTCGTTTTATCACGGTTTTTTTCACTACTTTCGTGTAAGTGCCCGGCGTTTTGGACGGCGGCGGCAGAGATGGAATCAACGTATCATCGAACACATCATCATTATGGTGTGTAGTCTCGTACTTGGTTATCGAATCGCCGTCGTCATGGACTACTCTAACGCTTTGGATAACTTTTTTGTTATTGAAACTGTTGTTGGAAGTTTGCATGCCGGAGCCAGTCGACTGCAACATGTTGGCTTGAAGGTGTGTCGCGAGCTCGGGATTATTTTGTGCCACGTCGTCGATGTGATCCAAGAGGTCTGAATGATCTATTTGCTCTACGTGATAGTGTTCCGATTGTTCTATGTGGTGCGTATCGCCGAATTCGTCCGAATGATCCGACTGATCGAAATGATCCAAGTGATTTGTCGGCAGTTGCGGCGGTCCATGGTCAATGTCGCGGTCGTCGTCTAGGCAATTAGTCGACAGGGCGTGTAAAAGCTATCAAGAAAAACAATGTTTGATGTAGTTTCGAATCGTTAATAAATGGAATCGTCCTAAACACATATTGTACACGAGTTCTGTACGTTGTTATATTGAATTCGTGTGTGGTTTTTAATTTTTTAAATAAACTTGGTCTTAAGTTATTTTTTCTACGAACGTGCGAAATGCAGCGCACCGTTCGTATATTGAATCGTTTCGAAAACGAAAACGGGACGTAAATATCGTAATCTGTAGACTTACCAGTATCGCAGAAATAAAACACAAATTGGTTCCAATGTTCATCATGGTGCGGCCGTGACTGGAAACCGAAACTGTTTGAAAATGCTGTTCTCGCGGTGTTATATGTTCATATTCGTTTCGCATACGTCAATGAGGCCAACGTGTGTCGATGATGACGCGTGGTTCTTTAATTGACAGACAAATGTTCGAACGCGCGTATAAAATGACTTTATAAGCAAACAAAATTTCGTAATTCCCGTACTTACACATAATATTTTTAACTACCAGATGGACAGTTAAAAAAAAAATAATAAATGTCTGTTCAAACTTGATGCGAATTCAATGTTAATGGCTGCTGCGTTGTTCGTATTTAACCGATTCGTTTTCGTGTCGCGTTCGTTGTTTAGCAATATTAACGATCGCACAATATTTGTCTAACATTGAAGTTTCACGTTCGTTTTTTCGTCTGACAAACACAGATCGAATTGTTTAAATAATGAAATTCACAATATCGCATTTCGTACGTTTAACGGAATAATAACGCCTAACGTATAACAATATTCCACGCGAATTTTATGTTAAATTTCAATACGCCAGACGATATACGTACGTATCGTGCGAACAAATGGTTTTTTTTCTTTTTTTTTCATCAAAATTTTTCCCAGTGAAAAGGTATAATTAAAATATTTAATTACGTTTTCAGACTCCCGGGAAGCTCTCGAATATAGTCGGCACTTGACACTTCTCACATAGGTAGCCCGAAAAAATTCCATAAAAACCGAGAGTGTCGTGCCACGTGTTTGTGCGACGGAACAGTGAAACGACTATAAAAACAAAACGCGCAATTCGACATTTTTTGTTCACATCACTTTAAAAAAGAAGAAGCTCTTTGTTCTTACAATCGTCGTACAAAAGACTATAATAATTTAGATTACTTTATGATGACGTGATCATTGTGCAAACGGAAAATCGTTCGATTAGATATACGGAAAATTTAGAATATGGAAATTTTAGACTAATTATTACAAGTATCGAATAAGATATGCATATTGTAGTACATAATTAATGGCGCCCGCGTAGAATATTAGCATACAAGTCGGATTATATATCGAACTATATAACTATATACATATACGAGTATAGTTGAAGTTATTTTCTCTTGTGCCTGTGTATAAAACAATAACTGCAACAGGCATAAACCGAGTAATTGTATGTATATCAATCGATAATAATTAAAACGGTTCTCGCGTTGTATACAAAATTCAATATCTAACGCGGTCATATCGCCAAGATATGTACCCCCCACGGGTCGAGCGTTTTTAAATCCGCCCCTCGCGTGTAGATCGATTGGTGTGAATAATCAAACGACTGTGCTATGTAGTTTTATATCGAAACGATTATGCGAGAATGATCTCGATTCTCAGTATTTCACGATGAGAAAACCCGTTGATATGAAATGACATCAACTGTATTATTATGTATTAACTATACGTCGAACCTTACCTTACCCATCAAAATCATTCTTTATAAAGCTCTTCTTCAACCAATATGGACATACGGTATTGTAATCTGGGGTTCCGCTAAGAACTCAAACAAGAGAACCATACAAGCGTTCCAAAACATCATTCTTCGCATAATCACTGGTGCACCCTGGTTCGTCTCGAACGAGACCATAAACTCTGACCTCAAATTACCATCCATCGACCATACAGCTGCTGTCTACTACAAACGCTTCCACGCCAAACTCCAAGCTATTCCTAATCAACTAATCAATGAATTAGCTTCTCTAACACTTCCAGGTAATCCAACCAGACGTCTGAAAAGGAAATGGTGCCGTGACATGATAACTTAAGTTTAAAACTTATATACATTAGAGGTGTTACAAATGTGTGACTCCCTCCTCATGTAATTATTCTTGTTATTTGTCTGTTAATTGTTACTACTTTTACTTATTGTACTTGTATAGATTGTAATTCTTCTAATAAAGCCTAATTTATAAAAAAAAAAACAAAAAAACTATACGTTGTAACTGAGATGGGTATTTGACTGTATAGACTGTCGGGAACCCTCGTGTCCTGTACGCAGGACTCCGCGTGTTCTCTCCGTGCCGCGTGATCCCCGAAACGATTTTAATCGTTGACCCGTAAACTGTTGGTCGTTTTTTTTTTTTGTTGCCACTACCAGCGGTCGAATTTTTCGCCTTCGAAATTTCAAACACGCGTCGAGCGAATTCTGTTTTTGCGAGCGGTAGGTCTCTATATAGACGGGGCGGGGGGGGGGGCGGGTATACCCACGCAGTGTTGTTAAACGTTCGAGTAAAAGTATCCGATTTCCCATGTCGGTATTTAATTACTCTTCACAATATCGAATGATATTGTCGATTTTCAAAACGATATTTTAATTCTCGAGTAATCGATCGAGTGTGTTTTATGTAAACGCGACTTTCTGGTGCCTAAATTGAATATTTTTATGCTTTGATCGGGTTTTTTTTTTTCTTTCTTTCTTAATTGCCAACGAAATTAGAAAACGTGAATATTATGTAATAATAACAATACGAAATATTTATGTTTTCGACCGCGCGTCTGCGTTATCGTAGGGGCCGCACGGTAGCCGCTGAGTTAAATAACCGTAGGACACGAGCTGCTATGGTTTTTTTCTTTCTTTTTTTTTACAATTTGAAACGTTTTGAAAGTATCGCTCGATAATCGTGTTCCCTATACCGCATCGTACCTATTTCAGTACAATATTTCAAACACTTCTCGTATGTATTTTGGAAAAGTGTTCGAGTATAAATTACCGAGCAACACTCGGAATACTTAGTACGGAGTATACGGTATTTGTTTCACGCCGCGACATTCGAACCGCCGCGCCGTCGTAGATTTCGATTTCAGGGGCGTTTCGTTCGGTAAATTTTTATCGGTTTCGATTTTCCACGTGATATTATTATTATTCCGCGCAGTAATAAAAGAGCTAAAAGTTACACGCGCGTGTCTATATATCTTCTACTCCGTCGTATTGTTTTCCAGCCGTCCGCTTTTATCGGACGGGCCGCGTAACACAACTTCGTACACAGACACCATAAAAGTGTGTACACACACACACCATCCACGCACACGTCGTTTTATACGACTATTGCTCAGGATTAACAACACCCAGTCGTCGTGTATGTTATACTTTATGGTTTATGATGTTTATGACGTTTATATGTATGCGCGTATGTACCTATAATATGTGATTCGATAGTGAAAAACAAATGCACACAAAGGTATTTCCAAAACACGTGTCGTTCGTTTTGGTCGACGCAAAGAGCCAATGCGGATAGGTACGTCGGAATGTATTTCATATGTATTCGTTCGTTTAGTTTCAATATTCAATAAAACAATCGAACTTTCGGCCGTCGTCGTCTTATCACATCCACGTGTACGTCGTCGTATCGTTCCGTTAATTTAACACGCGAGTATTTTAAGTTTAACATTATATAATATTATACGATACAATGTCAGAAAAATAAAAAAAAACAGTTGCGATTAGTGTTGATAAAGTTCGTATAATATCGTTGTAACAACGCGATTGCACAGCAGGTACATTGGTCGGAATCTGTATTTATATATATATATTATTATGACGGACAATATTTACTTCGTTTTGGTTACATTGTAATCGAGTGGTCTGGACGTATTTGCACTAGCAGCACTCGCAGCACAGGTCATTCACCGATGTATCTACGCACTTTACCGGCAAGAATGAAAACACAAAAACGTACAATGTCATTAATATTTGTTTCCAGATACGGCGGCGGCGCGTATGTTATAATCGTGGAATTAACTTTTCACCCGATATGTATTATTATTTGGTCAGACGCGCGTCGTGTAATATTAACATTGTAGTTTTTATCGCTGGAGTAAAATATGGGTTTACAATGTTTGTACTACGAAGAAAGTAAAACACGTACCGTGCCATTCGAAAAAACCGACGCGCTTCGCACTACCAACGTTACTTGAATTTGAAAAACATCGTATAAGAAAAAAAAGAAATGATAATATCATTCGGAATTTTATCACTTTTTGATTTGTATTCATTGTTCACGCCGCCGTGAAACATAAAATTATATTATATAATATACTTATATATAAAATACGTGTGCGAACGTGTGCTCGACGAAATTAAATTGTATTTCCAAATTTGGTGTTTTATAATGTTATACCCACGTTATTACAATAAATCGCGAATGAAGTAATCAAATCTTACTGGCTGTGTTCGGTATCTAAAATTGTCTATGAAAAATAGCATTATCCGTCTCGAATCAATAATAACATTGAGCGATTGGAAAATGAGGAAACAGTATTTAAAGTTTAAAACACAGTTCTAAAAGTGAGACGTTTCAAACGAACGATATTATCAACTCTCCTAAAATGTGAAAAAAAAAAACGAATTCCCCAATAATGGGTATTATCCCCTGGAAACATTTTTCTATCGGACGACACACACACAATTATTTTCCTAAAAGCAAATCATTTCTTGTGTTATATTAATTGCGTTTAAAGTCTTATATAAATATTATAGTCAAGTCATATTAATGTAAATCATTTTTATAAGAAATAAGTATACTTTAAAAAAATATAACTATAAAATATGATTAGGTTTTAATCTTTTTTGGAATACGTTTTTGTAAGCAACAATTTTACACTAAACAGTCGAAATTTAATTTTTGAAAACTGCTAATTATAATAATATGTACGCGTAACTCACGGTTTACGTTAAGACTAATTTTTCCAATTGAAAATAGTTCTCCGAGGTTTTTAGGGGAATGTACACGCGTAACTCGGTTAAAAGAAAGTCGACAGCGTTTTAGGGGAGTTTTCGTGTTACCCGTCTGCAACGTAACGCGGCGTCGTCGGTTACAAAAAGGATAAAGGGAAAAGGACGACGCGGGACACACGTATTTTAAACTACACGTATGCGTCTACGCGAGAGTAACGCAGTTTTCGTACGACGAATTCGTTTGAAATCGTAATGATAAATAACAATAACGATTAGCGCCTATTTTCTATGTATTTACCTCGAAATCGTCCTGCGCGGAGTATCGTTCGACGGGACATCCGCTTCGGTCCACTACAAATTTGGTAAAGTTCCATTCGATCTTTCTGAAAAACGAAATTATCGCGTCATTATCATTATCTCAAAACATTACGACGGCGGATGTTGTGTGTTTCGGACGACTTACGTTGAGGCGGGTCCGGGCACGGTTTCCTCGAGACAAGTGTACAGCGGTTCTACGCAACCCTCGTTCACTTGGACTTGCGAGAACACGCAGAATTCGGGATGCTCCTTTTGCAATTCTCTGCCGGCGTCGTCGCCGCGGGCGTTCTGCGCGTGCAATAATATCGTATCAGTCAGACCGACGACGCGCGTGAACGAGGCCGTATTCGAGGGGGATTTTTTCCTGGGATCGAGACCTCCTCTCCTTCACGGAAAATTAATAAATTTGGAAAAAACCACAATTCTCTGGTAGGTACCAGCAGGGTGATCAAACTCAATAATAACTATACGGTTTATATTCGTGTCTACATCCGACCGAGTATAAATCGTCGATGGTAAACGAGATTACGGTAATATTTTATAAGTTTTTGTAAAATTGTACAAATTTCACTGTTTTCATCATAGTATTATACTACAACAGATCGAGGTTTTAACTGTACCTATTATTTTTACTTTGAAACTAAAACGTGTCGATTTGCATTTGTTGCCGTCGTTTATATTTGAGACCCTCCTTCCCCGTCGATACGCCCACCGGCTGGAGGAAAGAAATTCTGACTTGTTCCTCTGCAGTTGTCGTTGTTTTTATTCCCAGTTTTATTTTATTCTGATCCGAAAAGTAATAATCTACGAACGTCGCCGATTTCCAACATTCCGTTACGACGAGTCGAGTAACAAGTTTTCCCCGAGTTCCCTAAACGTTTTGAGGGGGAGTGGGAGAGGCCGAGTTCACGCGTATTGTTTTTTTTTTTTTTTTTCATCGCGCGCGATCTTACCTCACTGAAATCGTTGCAGGGGAAGACCAGTACTTTGAAACCCTTATCTCCGTACTTGGTAGCCAAGTTCGAAAGTCCTTGTACATTTTCCTCGGTGTACTTGCAACACTCGGCGTAGTTGACGATTACCAACACTTTTCCTCTGCGGCGATAAGAACGAGATCAAGTCAATAATGTGCTTAGTGGGTATGCCGTCATAAAGTATAATACGAGTTTATAAAGTAAACATTCTCAGTACGCGCAGTGATCGGAATTTTGGGCCGTGACCTGCAGTGACGCGACTAGAGAGGCGAAGCACCCCCCCGAGCGGTCGACGTTCGATTTAGCGCCTCCGAGTCACATTTCTACCGTAGGATTTCAAATCGAAACGTATTCAACGCGTTTTCATCAGAACTGTCGGTCGACGGCATTTCATTTTTCCACTTTTATCGTAACCGAAAAATCGCGTTTCGCATAATACCGTTACGACGGACGAAGTAAAAAGAAAAAAGTAACAACGGTAAGTCGTCGGCGTACGCGGGCTGGACCGATGAGTTACTTTGCAAATGGATTTTGCTTTTTCTCGCGGTTCCAAACACAACGGTACTGAATTGTACTATACAGGGCTCGGGTTGTGCGCGACAAAGTACAACGTTGAAAAAGTTTTTGAAATCTGCCCGACTCGGAGTTAAAAAAAAAATAATCCGCTATGACAGCGCGCGTTACGTAAAACCGTAGCACCCCCGAGATTTAAGCTCTACGGTTGCGTCACGGCGGATTCGAATACGTCCGTCCCTTCCTCAAGTAATTGTTGGCAACGCGAGTGGGTACGTCATCGTCGGAAACACGTTGTTCGGCAAATCCCGTCGCGAGATCGTCGTACCGCGGATATGGGACGCGCGCGCGGTCTTGGGATTTACCTGTATTGGTCCATGCTCACGGATTCTCCGTTGAGGTCCTTTACTTTGTAGTCGTAGACGCAGGACGTGGATCCCTGGACGGAGTTCGATGACGACCCGTCATCGCCAGCATCGCCGGAGTCACACGATTCCGAACAAGAATCTTCCGGACAAGATTCCGTGACGTGCGGCGCCTGCAACGAGAAGAATATATAACAATCGGCGAAAGTCGTTCGCGGCATATTTATTATTATATATAGTAGACGTGTATGCGGGGATGATCGTCGACGACCGAGCAAATCCCGTAATCTAAAAATTCAGTGTTGACACGTCGCGTATTTGCAAATCATAATGTAAAATACACGAGACGTGACTGGTCGAGTCTATAAATCGTGTTTATTCGTCTTACTCGTTTTCTTTTTTCACGAGACGACGGTATAATATCCTCGATATTATAATTATCACCGAAATAAAATCAAGAATGCAATGTGTAAAGTAAAGATATCGGTGGTTTTTTTTTTTTTTTTTTAAATCTTTAAATAATTCAGGAGCAACAGATCTCGACGAAGAGAGGGGGGGAGGTGAGAACTGCACGGTGTTTCTTTCCCATCACGTACCGATACATAAACAAACTCCAAAGTCTATAATAAACCGATTGAAATAAATAAATTTAGTTACTTTTTACAAAACTAATGTTTCTTTTTATTCTCGTCTTTATGAAATTCCCAATCAGGTTTTTGCTAACTGGAACTTCTCGACTCGACAACGAACATTTAATAGCGGCGAATTACTCGCGTGATTTTGTCCAATCTCAATTCGATTTGATATTACAAGCTTGGGACAGGGAAGCGATCGCGCTTCTCTATCGCCTCTAAAGGCGTTCGTCGAGCGAAAAGGGATCGGGACACGCGATCCGAGCGGTCTTCGGACAAACGACCGAAACGCGCGCGATCCGATGTGACAAAGGGCCGCGGCGGCGGATCTGCTCTCGTCGTCACGCGTGGCTGGAAACTTTAACGACCCGCCGCCGTCAAGCTCGCGGGCAGGGATGGAAATTGCACGCGTCCTTAGCGCGCAGCTCCTGCGTCAGTAAGGAACGATCGCTGTCGTTGGCCCGATACTGAACTAGATAAAAAAAAAAAGGATAGAGAAAAAGACACTTCCGGACTCGGCGAGTGGCAGGCGCAATTATTTCCTCGACGGCGCGGCGGCGTATCAGATTGCACGACGAATGTATAACATTGATATATGTAATAAAAATCGCGCGCGAGGCCATCGGTGTCGTTAAAAAAAAATTAAATAAAACTTTTTTTCAAACGATGTCGGATCAGAGAGAAAGATAAAAAAGATGGATTTCTGAGCCGCGAGTTCGACGATACGCACATAAAATACATTCGCGTCGCAATCACGATAATGTATACGTGTAATTAACGAGGAAAATTTCGAAGAAAACGACGAGGAGAATTAAAAATTGGATTAATGGTGAATGAAGAAAAAACAAAGTACACGATAGTCACGAGACACAATCATGAAATAAGGCATATGAAAGTGAATAATTATAACTTTGAAAGGGTAGCAAACTTTAAATATTTAGGGGTAAATATTAATGAGAATGCGGACAGCCACGAAGAAATAAGACTAGTAGCGGCAAATAAATGCTACTTTGGACTAGTACCCTTACTCAAGTCAAAACTCCTATCATGGAAAACGAAAATAACGTTGTACAAAGTTCTGATAAGACCGGTAGCACTATACGCCTGCTGTGCATGGGCAACAACAATGACGGACGAAAATAGACTAGCTACGTTTGAACGGAAGGTTCTTGGAAGGATATTTGGGCCAAAAAGAAACGCCCTGGGGGACTTCGAATTAAGAACAAACCGAGAAGTAGAACAACTATATGGCGAAACAAATATAATTGGAGTCCTTAAGAGTAGTAGACTGGGATGGGCTGGTCATGTGTGGAGATCCGAAGGCCCGAGAGGACGACCCAGACAGCGGTGGAAAGACAGGATTACAAAAGACGCATCGAGACTGGGAGTGAATGACGGAAAAGAACTAGCACAAGATAGAGATAGATGGAGGCAAGTGGTTGTTGCGGCAATGGACCTAAATGGCCCGTAAAAGCCAAAGAAGAAGAAGAAGAAGTAATTAACGAGGAACAAATTCGGTTCCTTCGCGCCCGTCAAGGTGTAATATTAGGAAACGCCGCGTAACCCAACGGTTTCCCCGCTTATCGTTGCGTTTTCTTAACCGAACACGGTCGACAAACGCTCGGTGTGTGTGCTCGTGAAAATCGCGCTCCGTTTAAAAAAACGAAACGAAAAAAAACCACGTGCCGCAGGAGCGAGCGCTGCAGTTCCAACGTTTCGGCACGAGCGAGGGGCCCGTATGTCCGTCGTCACCGGGCGGACGGCGTTAATGCAGTAAACGCGTACGCTGCGCGAGACTCGCACGAATAATAGGTTTGACGCGGGGGGGCTGGCTATAGTTTCCGTTGAAAAATTAACGCACTAGAAAAAATAATGAAAGAAAAAACACACGCGCGCAGGACACGTCCGACCGCCGCCGGACGCGAGCGCGCGAATACGCGATAATGCACTTATGTATATATTATATCGTCGAGTATTGTATACATCATTATTGTAATTTGTAATTACTGCGAAAACGCGAAGACGCCGCCGTTCGTCTTGGCGCCCGCCGCCGTCCTGGCACAACTATATAATGATGACGATAATAATACATTAAGTATATTATACGACCCGCCGCCGGCGCGCAGCAAGAATGTCTAATCGGCGGCGGGCAATATTCATAACAACGGCGTTTCCACACACCTGTACGCCTTTGAGGGGTTTGTGTGAGGTCTCGTCCGAACGTTTCAAACAGTCCACGTGGTTTCTAGATCGCTAAAACGAATAATTTTCGATTGAAAAACTCGAAACGAGATCTACAATAGTGTGGGCAGTGGCGTATCCAGGGGGGGCCACGGGGGCCATGGCCCCCCCCCCCTCGTTGACCGTATTTACTAGATTCTGTTTTAAAGATTTAATTAATGATCTTCCCTTAAATGCGATTGTTACATTAAAGGCTGAATTAAGTATATGGCAAAATCAATGGAAAGACGATGGACAAAATAGCACAGTGAATAAACCTCAAACCGCTATTGAGACTTTACCTTATTGTACAAATATTGTGCCTAATATTAAATTGCTTTTACTAATATTCACAACTCTTCCTGTTACAACAGCTACGCCAGAACGTACTTTTTCTACCTTAAAACGACTGAAAACCTACTTAAGATCAACAATGACTGAAAATAGACTAAATGGATTAGCTTTAGTAAACATAAATAAAAAAGAGGTCATTTCAGAAACTGAAATTATTGAGGATTTTGCAGAAAAAGCACCAAGAAAATTGCAACTCATAGATTGGTCAAAATAATTTTATACAATTGTATAATTTGTGTGTAATTTTATACACTTATAATTTTTCTGGGATTAAACCGTTTTTATTATTAAATTAGGTACTATTAATATTTATTATTATTTATATATATATTAACTTAAATCTGACTGACTGAAAATATAAACAAATTATTTGCATTAAAAACATTAAATATTTGGTTTATTTTATTTTTTTGTTTTTGGTAGTAGGTAGTATATATGGTAAAATTTTAGACAGTGTGTGCCCCCCCCCCTAAAAAAAATCCTGGATACGCCACTGAGTGTGGGTATTACTTTTCTAATTCGGCCATGGCGCAAATCGGTCGTGCTGTCCGCGCATTATTATGTTGTTAAATGTTTTCTACATCCGTCTCGGTTCGTAACGGCAGGTGGGACAGACGTGTACCTACACACGTCTGGTATAACGCGCAGGTATATTACGTCGGGGGGCAGGAAACGTTTCTATTCGGATTTTTTTTTCTTACCAATCGCTTCTTTCGCGACACGGACAATTTGATTTGAATAGAAAATTGCTCGAAAATTGTTCGATTTACATTAGCGCGCGTGTGCGCGGACGACGACGGGAGCTATTAAATATAGTGCTACCACGCAAGGCTACTATTATAAACAATATAAACATCGCGAATTGACAAAGTCTAATTATTGCCGGTTGCTTTTGGGCTTTCTAATGTGAAAAAATATTCTGCGCGCGCGCATAGTAATCGGTCGTTAATTTAATTATCACTCCAGCTTAATTTTATCCTATGGGTCGTTTTTCAGATTATCCGGCTCAATATGTTATGGGTTTGTATATTGATTTATAAATAGTAAATAGTCACTTACTTGAAATACAGTTGCAGTCGAAATTTAGTACATTCAATCACTGGTTAGGTACCTACGACTTACACGGGTATAAAAGTATCAATTTTGTTCTCGACGTTTGAGATTGAGAGGTTATAAATTCAAAAAGAATAAAGATTCTCGGTGAAATCTGTGAAGATAATTATTATTAGTACAATCAATACAAACAACAAGGGAGCAAGTAGTACCAAGTGTTCTGATAAAATGGAGCAGTTCCCGAGACCAGATTTAATTGGTTCTTTTTTGTTAATATTATGAGAGTTTAGTCCTAATAATTTAGACTATTTACATCAATAAGTTAATAGGTACTTACAAAAAAATACCGACCACAGACCAATACTCGATTAGTTTTTCTATATATTATTATCTATTGTTACAAGTTGAGTGTAAAAATATTAATCGTACATATCTAACCTGACCACAATGTACAGTGCTTTTTTTTAACAAATATAATCACATTTCGTTGACGGTTTTTTATCAACTTACCCAGAGTAGTAGAGCCGCGAAAAATAAAACAACAGTCTCTTGAATAATTGCCATTTCGGATAACTGGAGCGCTCAAACTATTTGCAGGATTTCAATAATTATACGCAAGAGTAATGAATTGTGCATGGAAACTTGATACTTATAGATTTGCACACCTGGTAATATATGATAATGATTGATGGAATGACAGTACACGTGATTTTGTAAACAAATAGGAAATAAAAAACAAATAATTCATTTGTATCACTTGAATACATAATATATTACTTTAACAAATAACTAAAAAACACCACCCTTGGCATAGTTGATTGTTTTGTTTTTTTTGTTTTTTTTTTAAACAATCAAAGCAATATGAATAAAATCAAGTGTTCTAGAAATGAATAAAATAAAGGTAAATTCAAAATAAAATAAAAATCCTTAATCCGTTAAGACAATTGCAGTCTTGTAATGTTTTGTGAAAATAACTTAATCACTTTGATTTCAAAATTGAGATATGAAAGATTAAATATAAGTAGTGATTTTAATAAAAGTTTTTACAAATATTTTTCCAAATCCTTTTCCATGCCCTGTGAACAGAAAAAAAAAATAATGATAATAATAATAACAATAATAACAATAATAAAACAAAAATATTACTTATAAAATGTTATGATCCTAAATGCAATAATTGAAATAAAAATAAATTAAACTTCATATTTATTTACTAATATTTAAAAATTATAAAAATATAATACACTTGTGGTTTAATAATTATTTATGGAATATCACGCCTCAAACATTTGTGAAAATAGATTTGAGATTACAGATGAATAGCTCTGACATAACAGTTTTGAACAATAATACTCACATTGAATTCACAGTGACAATGATAAATGAGGAAGATATTTTTCAATACAATAAGTGCATTATGTGTTTTTATGTTGCTTTCTACATATTTTCTTTGTTAGTAATTCAAAAACTATTATTGAGAAACCGAAATATATATTTTTTTATCGAAATAAAAATTATAAACCATATTATGTATCAAAAGAGAGAAAATTAACCATGGTAAATTAAATTGAGTATTTATACATTTTAAAATCATTACGATTTATTAAAGTTACTATAAAAAAGTTATGATTGATGGAAGAATAAATATTTAAAACTTAAAAATATATTATTTTTAGTAAAATTTGATCATATTACCAGAGGATTGACATTGGCAGCATGTCTTTCAACGGGTATTCCATTCTTGTCAACAATGAACTTGGTGAAATTCCATTTGATAGAACTAAAAAAAACAACAAATTATTTAAATAAATTTAATTGGTATACCCAAGAACAGATTACAATGGTTATAGTACACAATATTATACTACACTACGGCTAAATTATTATAGAAATGTAAGATTTTATGAAATATGAAAAATAAATTTAAAACTAAAAATAATACAGATTTGCAAATGTTATTGAGCATTGGCTGCAACTTTTGACAGCTCTTTCTTCACATCCAATATTAATGGATAGGTATTAAATAAATATTCTGAGTTATAAGGTTATTCATAGTATTAAATATTTAATATATTATGTTATGCAATTACTTTGTACCCTGCAGTACACTATGCACAGTGTATCGCTACAGTTTTACAATAAATAAATAAAACTTTCTTTTATGTATAGTTCATACAATACACGTTATAGTCTTCAAAGAAATATGCAAGTATTAAAATATATTGTGTTCATTTTTAATACAAATCAAACACTGATTCCGGTTTCTGTGAGTTTGAGATTTTTTTTTTTTTTTTTTGTGAATAAATAAACGTACAATTACGGAAATAATTTTTTTAAGGTTGGGGAATAATATATTTGTTTTGAGAATGGGACAAATATTATGCAAAAAAATGATATGGTTTCATATTGATTAATAAAGTTTTATAAAATTCGACCCCACAATCTACATAATATCGTTGAATTTACTTGACGGTTGTATTTGAAATATAATTGTTATTACACATAAAAATGCTGAGAAACCATTCACCGATAATACTTTTAAAAATTATCGTTATTTTAAATATTTGTTTTCGATATCAATTAGATCACAAAACTAGCATATATATTACATAAGTCAGCATATAAAAATGTGGGAAATCTGACAGCTTTTGTACTATGTAGGCGTTTAAATGATTAAAAAGTGACTAATATATGAGTAATGATGGCACAGATGTTTCTTCGACTATTTGTATATTATAGATAATTTGATGTATGGCATAAAGTACATGGTGCAATTATTAAGGGATTAAGTTTTGAATTGAAATTTTGGATTTTATAGAGGTGAAATTTGAGAATTGAGCCCCGTATTTAGATTTTGTAATCCCACGCAAGTATGATAAGTAAGCTCTAAATTGCTAGTTTAGAAGAGAGCACATTTGGATTTCGATGATTAATAGAAAACTATGGGATAAGTATGCGTTTTTGATTATTACCAAATTTAAATCCTTTCGATTATAAATATAAGGGTCCTAAATTACTCATTTAGCAAAAACATTTACAAACTATAAAACGATTGAAACGATTGAACATAAAGAAAATTTGAAAAACAGAAACTTTATCGTACATAGACAATTGAAATATTTTTCTTTTTTTTCTTTTATATGATGGTAATATTTTATTAGTATACCTATCTATATATTATTAATGATTTATTTTAAATATTCAATATAGTGATGATTTTTAATTTTGGTCCAAAGAAAAATAATTGAGGCATATATAATATATATCACAAATAATTTGTGAGAACGGTAGAGTTTATTTCATTTTTTCTTATAAATTTTATAATTTTGTAAATTAAAATCTAGATATTTATTTCTAACTAAAATTTCTACTCAACTTAATTATAGAAGCAATGTTAAAATGCTTAGCCTGAGATAAACAACTAAATATTAATTTGTAAAATATTTTTGGCGGTCCCACCCCAAACACACATTTTAAATACTATTTATTTTTTTTATATTTATATTATTTTTATTACGATAATTGTATGATTCCCAGAGCTCTTAGTTACTACAAACATGTTCAAATATTTAATGTCAGTATTAAAAACAAAATCAACACAGATACTTACTCAACCAATAAACCGCCTTGTTTTGATTTCAAATATTTCCATAATGGATGTGCATCATCACCGTTGACGTTAACTTTTTCAAATATGTCAAATTTAACATTTTTTTTCTCAGCAAAGCTACAAATATTGTCAGCGTCGCCAGGTTCCTATGAAATATGAAATTCAAATATCATTAAATTGAAAACACAACTGTAATATAAAAAGTTTTGAATAATTCATATGAATTTAATTACGTCTAATGTTATTAACTAAAATTATAATTATAATGTAATTCAAAACACTATATATGCCGGCATAGTAGGAATTCAGTAAATTTATAGTGTAGTTTAACCGTGAAATTAAAGATTATTTTAAAACATCTTGTTATAGAAATTGTATAATATGCTTGATTAGCAACTTCAAATATATTTATGAAATTTTAGTGTTTGTGTAAAATGGTTTATTTAGTTAATTTGTATTTTCATGTTTGTACATTTAAACTTGCATACTTGAATAAACTTTGAATAAAAATATTAATTTGGTTAGAGATATATGGACATATAAATGTAAATACTGAGAAAATTAAAATTCATTAAACATTTCTACAAATGTAGTTTGTATTTTGAATCAATATACATAGTACATTTAATGTACCAACTATTGATTATGTTCAACATTTAGTACTAAAATATATCTCGGTGCACTGTCAATAGTAATGCCATATTAATGATACTATAACAACACTATTAATTTTAAATAAATTATAAAAGAGAATAATGATTACGAAATGTTAACAGAATATTTTTAAATGATGTTTTTCTATTATAAATAAAAAAAACCTATTAAAAATATAATTCAAGTAACACTTGGAGTATATTCTAATTTTATGATTGTAAATTTTGTTTGTTTGTAGGACTATTAATTTACTTCACGGAAAGTTTATAAAACTCCCAAGATATATTTTATGACAATGCTTAACCTACAATTATTTATTATGATGCAGTAATTTATTACAAATTAGTTCAGTAAAAATTGAAAAAAAATGTATGATTTAAAATAGTAACATTAACAAAGTTACTTTTTTTTTTTTTAAACGAATAACAAAACTTCTTATGATTAAATTTATTAAAACCAAATATTTTGTCCAGTTTTGCTTTAATTTCTTCTATAATATATTATTTATTAACTGTTATAAAATGTTAATTAAAAATGTGTTGGTAAAATGTTAACATTCATTAATTAAAAATTCATTTGCTTTATTCTTAAAATTATTTAGTTGAATAAATTATTTAAAAAATTTTTTTTAAAGATATTATATTTGAGTTTCTCATTAAATTAATGGACCTTTTAAAAGTAATAGTTATATTAATTTCTTTTGATTTCATTTATTAAAATTAAATTTAAAAAATTTAGATAATACAATAGAAATCATTTTATAAAACAATAGTAAACACACTTTGTTCATTAAAAACACAGTGACTTTGAATATTGTATTTAAGAAGAAAAAAATGTATTGTATTTTAGACAAATTGACTCAAATGAATGTAACTCAAAACCAATAATCTCTACAAGTAATAATATTATTGTCATAGATGAGATCATCGGTGTAAAGCAATGATCTCAAATTTAAATTACTAATGAGCCATTTATAATTTAAAATTTCAAGGACAAAAAATTTGTATGGGCCTTTTTTTTTTCTTATTAGTCAAACAATAATAATTTACAAGAAACATTAATAATATTAAAACTAAAATGAAGATAAAATGTATTTTTATTAGTTACAATATTACTGTTATTATGTAAACTACTTGTAAAAAACTATTACTACTATAAAAAAAACTAAAATTGGACGTATAAAAATAGAATATAAATTCATGATAATAAAACAAAATAATATTTGTGTAATAATGTTAATCTAAACACTTTCAACTATAAAATCCCAATATTATTTTTATAGTTATCCGATATTTTTCTTATTTTTTGAGAGAAAAAAAAGGTAATTTTAATAAGAAATAAATTTATAAAATCTATACCTTAAGTGTTTATAAATTTAAACCCACTGATTTATAGATTATTAGATTTTTTTAACTATAACCAAATTGTGATTTTCTTAAGTTGAATTATTTTTTTATTATTATTAATGTGAACCACTTTGATTAATTTTTAATTATTACTGATCAAGCACAATTAATCCTTCATAATAAAGAGTTATTTGATCCAAATTATAAAATTACTTATTATTTTTATTTTTAAATTAGTGTTTAAATAAAATAAATGTTAACTAAGTGAAATACTAAATTTTATTTTATCTACTAAATAAATACAAAAATTCATTTTATGAATATCAATTAAAAGTGAGCAGAAATCCTAAACCTAAAGAAAAATCAGGAAATCAGTTAATTTTTCAAATCCTAAAATTCTGTAAAAATTCCAAGTTTCCAAGATCAAGAATATAATGTGAATTATTAGCAATTTGAAAATCAATATGATCAATATAATCAGTATTACATTATCATCAATTAATTGGCTATACATTTACTAACCATTTGAGGTTGTTGTATTATTGAAAATTTCTTAATGGTTTCCCATCTATTTTTAAATTTTCTAATATTTAATCATAACAATTATTGAGATCAGTAGTATGTCTTTTTATTGTTGGTAATTTAATCAGGGTCTCAGCCCTATGAAGGCATCATAGTTGAGTAAAATAAATTTTGTTAATTTTTATTTAAAATAAAAATTTGTTGAGTTTGTAGAAAATGAATAGAGTAGTTTTCTCTGGTCAATATGAAAAAAAAATTCTCCTATTTGGGAGTATTATTATAAAGTATCAGTTTCCAAATTAAATTGTAAAATATAAAGAAACATTTTAAAGACCTATACTTCATTTACAAGTGGGCTTATCGCCACACTTGGTTTAACATAAAAAATAATATTAAATAACTATCTTTAAACTACAAACTATACATTTTAGTTCGCAATAAAAATAAATACCGAAATTATCTCGTATATAAAGTTTCAAGTTAATTTTTCCTTAATCCTATCTTAACTCTTACATTTATATCTTCCCGCTCACCTCTAATTTTTATTTACTATCTTAAGCTACTATAGCAGTATTATATTGATTAAATACAATTAATTTAAATGGTTTCTTAGGGATGTTGCATTCAACAAGTTGCAACTAGTTTAAAAAATTATCATTGTCATTGTACTAAAGAAAATATGTTTACCTGGCCCCCAAACTGATTACATGGGAAACCAAGAATTCTCAATCCCTTTTCACGATACTTCTCATCCAGTTCAGTCAGTTCTTTGTAGTGCTTCGATGTATAACCGCATTTGGAAGCAACATTAACGACGATCAACACAAAACCTCTGATAAAAAAAGAAAAATAAAAATTACAAATAAAACAGTGATTGCATTTATTTCTTTGAATCGGATCTCGGTAATCTATACTTGTATTTTTCCAAAGAAACATCTTCTCCCTTGATGTTCTTTACTGTGAAATCGTACACAGATTTTGCGTTCTTCCAATCTTCGGCGGACATTTTGCTAGCGCTGTTGCTAAGACTTTTACTCTGAAACTGATAATTTTTAACTTTACAATACAAATCTGATGGAAAGCGACAAGGTACTAAAAAACAGACAGTATATCGTGGGCCTGCTATATCTGATTATTACACATTATTAGACACACATACAGGGCAAGTGTTATCACAAAAACAACAAAATATTACACAATAATCTTCAATAGATTACTCACGGACCAATAGCTCAAGGCCAAGGCGATGGCCAACGCCAATAAAGATAAAACGATACTCTTTGAAAAGTTTATCATCGTTGAAGTGTGCAACAGACAATTCAATGGCAAAAGACAAATGCACTGTAGACAGATAGGATATCAACTGCGAACGATAGTAATATTATAATGGTACGCCCGAAACGGAATAAATCATTTGCGAATATTAGCGAACGCGCGTTTTGACAAGAAAACACAAGTGTTTTCGAACGTAATTTATGACGGGAAAAGGGGAAAAACAGAAAACCGGTCGACGACGAATGGCGATGAAAATAAAACGATAGGATTCACGACGGATATCGTTTTGGCGTACGATTTACGCACGGGTCGTCGCGTAAAACACGACGGGCGATTATAGTTCGTTCGCGCGTACACCCGACGGCGTTTTGGAAAATCGCCGTGAACGCGAACGATATCGTTTTCGAGCGGTTTTTTGAAAATAAAATCGAAAAATAAAATAAAATAAACGTGCAAATACTCACGACGGTCGAAGAGATGAACACCGTGGACGGGAACAGGCGACGAAACAACAGGGCCATATTTCGATGTGCCCGGGATCGTTGGCTGCGGACCGGCCGGTCGACCGATTGGGACGCGCCGAGCGCTATCTACGGGCCTCGGGGTGTCGCGTCGACGATTTCGTCCGCTAGACGGCGCTGCCCGTCACTGTTGGCGGCAGTTTCGAACGTTATTGCGCGGACGATACGTATATTATTCCGATCGTATTAATTTTCGCCGTTTCTATTTTTCTCTTCGACTGGACTCGACGAGACTGCGAGAAAATCGCGACAAAAATATAATAAGCGTGTCTTTTGACGTGCGCAAAATAAAAATCTAATCGTTTTGGGGTATAAAAATTATTACTCTTATAGATTCGGCCGCTTATTTCGAGGGGTGTCCTCCGTGTCCGGACTAGGGGTGCTATCTTTCAAAGGTGGCAGCCCCGGAGACAGGCCGATAAGGAAAAAAAAAAGTCATCAGCCAGTATACACCAGTATATAGTATATAGTATAATCTATAGCTTAGTTTATGAAGTGAAAAGATAAGTAATGAAATGCAAAAAAATATCAATATAATCACATATTTTCATAATTGGACGCAGAGTTCTGATTTAACCATTTCCACTGGTTTCGGACCATAAATTTCCCATCAATGAAAATACTTGTTACTTATTGACAAACTATTTATAATTATATAAAAATACGTCGTAATGTTATGACGACCCGGAGAATAATTCACTGAACCCGTAGCCCGTAGATTTATATGTAAACCCGGATTATCCGGGTGAAACCCGGAGAGGTGGCAACCCTAGTCCGGACACCCCACCGAATTAGAAAAAAGCGTTCCCCAACACATCATACGGTGTTAGCATTATGCCCGTGTCGGTTAAGACATTCGTAGCCGAATCGCAAAAGTGAAAATAATTTTATCCGACGACGCTCAGACGTTTTTCTTATAGATTTATAAATAAAGTGAAATGTATAGATAAAGTTCCAAAAACGTCGAGTTTACAATATCTAGGTCAAAAGAAGAGGGTAATATTTAAAAACTAAACGATAGAGTTCAGTATTAATAGTTGGAACCTTCGACCCGTATATTATAATATGTACCAGAGTTGCCAGCGGTAAAAATATTATACTCGTCAAGTCTCGACACGATAATTTGAAAAAAGTAAGTTAGTAAATGTCTTTGTAAATAATATTCTAAAAAATGCAGGTTATAAAATACTGGTTATGAAAAAAATTATAAGACTCGAGACTCGGAAAATTACATTTTGGTCGGACAACGACGAAAAAGAGGCATTCGCGACGCGACCGCGTTTAATTTTTATCAAAACGACGAGCGAGTGCGTCGGGATTGCCGGCGGATCCGCACGAACAGATCGCCAGCAAAGACTGAATAGAGTAAAACAATTACCGACAAAATAACAATAATACAATAATTATTTACCGGTGTCACGAGAAGAGAGGAAATACGTATCGCTCGTGTGGCCCCGCGCTGGTAACGTGTTATTATCGCGACTGAACGGCGATTTCGCACGTCGTCGTCTCGCCGATTTCCAATCCAAACTCGAAAACAGAGTTATATTTAAACCGTGCGCGTTTGAACGCGGTCCAATTTTTTCGCTCCCCGTAAACACAACTGCATAATTGGCGACGACGTTATCGACGCGTAACAGGTGAAATACGTAAGGTGGCCATAAATATGCCATAATAATATATATACCGATGACGGATCTAGGTATTTTTTTTTCGGGCTGTGCCTAGGGTTGCCACCTCTCCGGGTTTACATATAAATCTACGGGCTACGGGTTCAGTGAATTATTCTCCGGGTCGTCATAACATTACGACGTATTTTTATATAATTATAAATAGTTTGTCAATAAGTAACAAGTATTTTCATTGATGGGAAATTTATGGTCCGAAACCAGTGGAAATGGTTAAATCAGAACTCTGCGTCCAATTATGAAAATATAAAATATGTGATTATATTAATATTTTTTTGCATTTCATTACTTATCTTTTCACTTCATAAACTAAGCTATAGATTATACTATATACTATATACTGGTGTATACTGGCTGATGACTTTTTTTTTTTTTCTTATCGGCCTGTCTCCGGGGCTGCTATCTTTCAAAGGTGGCAACCCTAGCTGTGCCCGAAACAATTTTGTATAAGCAAAATATTTAAGATTTTACCCGTCGAAATTATTAATTCATACTGTTGAAACTAAGAATATATTATACAACTTGCTCTTCAATCCGCGCTACTGCGGTTCGCTCGTGTCTATACATAACAGAAACTGTGTCGCGCAAAGTATTCGAGTTGAAATATTCCAACGGTTTTCAAATAACCTCCTCCCGTTCGAATAGGGTAATACATTGTAGTTCAAGTCGTTTCCGAAAGTATTTATACTGATTTGTAATTGAAAACGGAATACTCGGAAAAATATTTATATACGACGACGTACGTATTTGGCGGCGGACACGTGCGCGGGTGCAGGGCGATTGTTCAAGCATACTCGCCCCGTTTTTTTACGCTTATAAATTATGTATTTATTCAAATTTTGATTTTTGCAAAACGTTCGTGTTTCCGAAGACCATAATATATAATATTTGTTACCAATACGTATATTATGTTTGTACCTCAGTAGCGGGATTAGGTATTCACTTCTGTTTTTCAACAGAAACCCTAGTGTTTATATTTACGCTGATAATTATTGTTTGGTGAGTTTTTCTGCCATGTTTTGTAAAATTTTAACGATTAATTTCGTCATCGCTATTTCTACAAGATTTCGTAAATATTATTTCACAGTTTTCGACTTAATTTGAAATTTGAAATATGAATACTTAAAATATGAATTGAATTTGCATGAATAACGAAAAAATAGTGTTTCCGTTTGAAAAACTTCTTCTCCCCTAAAAAAGACGCGGAGGTCCGTGATGTAGTAGTCATATAGTATACTTCTGAGAGATTAGACGTTACATTTCTTCGGCCGTACGGATTATATCGATATCTTATTATTTGTTTGACTAATGAGACCCGGAAGGTACGCGGTGTCGAGTGTTTTTGCCTAATTGGTTCCACGGTTCCGAGTTCGAGTCCTTTATGGTGCAATAGTCATCGTATTTACTTATATCTGTTTACATTTGAATACGATGATAAATCGTCGTACTCGAAAGACGACCCTGAGCGAAGGTAGGAAATCCGAACCGGGCATTACGAAAAGTTTTTTTCTTTTTCAGAATATACATACGTATAATATGTGCATTCTACGTATTTACCTACATTCGTTTATATTATGTAGATGCACAAGAAGTATACGTGATAACCGAGGGACAGAAAACATAAATTGGAGTTACGCGACTAAGAAACCGCCCATTAGTGACACTTAGCTTTGAATTAATTAAGTCAAAAGAAAATTAAATCTAAAGACCACGGCACAACTTTATTTTAAGCCTGCGGCGGGGAAATTTGCAGACTTGTTAAATAAACGGGACACGTGACGGTAAATCGACACGATAAAAAGTCAACAGAAATCCACGCATAAACGACCACACAAAATAAAA
The DNA here is from genome assembly GCA_948098885.1 of Drepanosiphum platanoidis. Taxonomy (NCBI): domain Eukaryota; kingdom Metazoa; phylum Arthropoda; class Insecta; order Hemiptera; family Aphididae; genus Drepanosiphum; species Drepanosiphum platanoidis. Next base: position 12,129,619 of record OX402538.1, read on the forward strand.
ACGACGTCATACGATTATTTATAATTACCAACATTAATTTGAACCAAAAATTTTATATAATTCTCAAATTTTACTTGAGACGTCGTTGTATTCGTATTTACCGGAAAACTTTATTTTTATTTCTGTGGTCCGATTAAAACAAATAACTATGGCTTTTACGATTTATTTATTATGAAAAATACTTTACGATATTATGCGTTTTCACGATTATAAAATAAAATCAGTACGAGAGGATTTTTTGTTTTGTTTTGTCACTAATAATAATAATATATTATTATAATACGTAGACTTTTTAGACGACGTGAACAGTAACATTGATTATATATTATTATAGTTCGAGTAGTGACTAAAAATACCTTTTATTTCTGGTGTTTTTCTTTAATTCAGGATAAAGTTACTTTTTCAGTCTTGTCATTCGAAAACATAGTCTCGCTTCCGCAGATACTATAAATTTTAATGAACAGCGGTTAAATTAAACTCCGAAAAGCGATATTTTCATCTCTTACATTATTATATAATAGTTTCTCCGTTGTCCCGTACAGCATACGATTAATTGAAGCCGCTTTTTTTTCATCATCTTTATAAACCTAAAATGCATCAAAATGTTCGTTGGAATTAATTTCACCGGATTATATAAAGTAATAAATCGTAATAATATTATCGTTATGAGTTTAAAAAAAAAAATCATTTCGTTCATAAAGTATGACAATATTTTATTTTTAGAATAAAATAATCGTCTTGATGTTACGATTAATATTTCCAAAGAGAGATCTCTGAACCTTAAACGAATATAATATGTAGGTTATTATTACCTCAGTCTCGATTACACTGTGTCGTCGCGGCAGTACCGAAAACGATTATTGTTTGAGATATTATTTCATTGTCGGCCAAATGAATTACGAGTACGATTCAATATCCGCGAGTAATAATAATTCAGCTGTTATTTTTAAAATGCCACGTTGAGTATTTCAATCGCGACGATTTTAAATTCATTAAAACATACTTTTCTCGTAGGTTCCCATACAATACGCACCGATTACTCAAACGTGAATTATTTATGACAGATTAAAGTAGTAGGAGCACACATTGTTCGGAAAATACGAGTATAAACGCGTATAGCGCCCAACGTGTACAATAAAATATAGGCGGTTACGAAATAATGAAATACGTCAAACCGTCGCGACGCGTCGTCGTCGTGGAATTGAAAACACGTGTGATTATTTAATGTTTATTTCAAGGGTATTGTTTATTTACACGCGGACGTCGGGGGCGCCATTTGGGGGGGTGGCAGGGTGTACATGTATTCCCCCCCCCCCGTGTTTATATAAATATATACGTATAAACCAAAACACGAAGAGGTGTTTAATTTTAATTCGTTAAATTATTAAATGTATATTGACCGCTTCAAACTCAGACGCACGTGCGCGCCTTGTGCAAACCCACCACGTGTACGCGTGCAGTTTACTACGAAGGATAAAAAGTCGCACGACGAAAATAAATCGGCCCGATCGGCGCCTTTGTTGAAAATTGAAACGGCGCCCCGACGACGCGACGATTCGGAAGTCGTGTGACTGCAGCGCAACAGTGTTATTCGAGAGGAGACCTTCGCCCGGATCATCATCAGCTATCAAACGAAGTATCTCGGGAGTACAGGACCGTTGGGGGCGTAATATTTTTTTCTACGAGTGATACGACGGTGACACGGCGTGGAAATCAAATAATTTATTATTGATCGGCCGTATAGAAACGTTCTAGAAACGGCGTGATTATTACCGTAAACTCCCACGGTACTGCGGAAAAGTCATTCGATTCGACGAGTTCCGCGCGGAAGTCAGCCGTCGGGGACATATCAAATTGTTCCGGTCTTCCCTCCCGGGGTTCACATTTTACCCCCTACGCGCGCGTTTAACGAGAAATCTCATGCAAACGAGTGAATTGCTTATTTCACCGCGAAACCCCCGGACACGATTATTGCGATTTCCACCGAATCCGAAGAAAAAAACAAAAAACAAACATTAAAACAACAATTGAAATATTGTACTTGATAGAATATTGTATTACGAAAATACGCGGTTTTAAAATATATTCGACTGCGTCAATCTCACCCGTATCATCGCGATTATTACAAGATCGTCGAATCGTATCTCTTGGTTACTACTAAATAATTATTCGGCGAATAAATCAACAGTTATTCCGCGCGAAAATATCTGAAATAAAAAAAACTCGCCAAAGTCTATTTTATCTCAAACGTTTGCTTCCGTTAATTTTCGACAGGACTAGAAGCATTAAAGCTGGATGGACTTTCGTCGCATTAATTTCCTCTTTTTTACTCAAATCTCACCCGCCAAGTCTCGGGCATATTTTATTCGCTTCTTTTAATCGTCACGGTTCAGCTTATAATAGATCGCGTTCTCTTGTTCTATAGAAAAAAAAAAAAAAAAACAAACAAAATTCATATCGACTCGGTGCAACTATTTCTGCGGTGTTTATCTATTGTTATTTAGATCAACTCGCTCGTCATTTGTAAATGTAAATCCAAAACGGACCAAGTGTTGAATGCTGAAAAATCGGCCAGTTTTTATAAACCGTGTATAAAAAAAAAACCGCAACTGCCGATTTCGAAGCGTTTACAGTCGGTGGTCGGTCGAGGACGCGAACCGATGCACCGGCGCGGCGGCGGTGCCAAAAAACAGATCGTCCTGAACAACACCGCCATTGTTTTGGAAAAAGTTCATTATTGAAATTAATAGTTTTCGTCCGGGGGGCGAGCTGTTAATAAACCGGCGCGTGCATCAGTCCATTAACGTTGCCGAATATTATTGGTTAAATTACAGTCGTTAAAATCATCCCGTCGGTTAATGCGCCTCTCGGCGGCGGGGAACAAAAAAAAAAAAAAATCATTTTAGCGCGCGATTTACTTTTACGCGCGAGAGCGCCGACTGCTCGCGCGCGGGGCCGAATCGGCGTCGAATTATTTCCTCGTTTGCGGAAAAATAAATCAAGGCGCGCGCGCGCGTATGTTATTTTACCGCGAGAAAAGTGTTTAATACGTAACGTCGCGATATTCGATGACAAATGGTCACGCCGCGTGATGTCGCAAGACGTGTTTTTTGAAAACCAACGTGACCGCGTTATTATATTATAAATGTTATTACGCACGGCCCGGAAGTTTATGCATTTGCATGTAGCTCGAAAAGTTGCTAGATAAGCTACAAATTTGAATCACGACCTAACGAGTTCAAAAACGGAATTTCATTTTGCATATTTTCGCATATTTTGAGGTTTTTCACACACACATATATATATATATAATATATGTGCATATTTTAAAACATAAATTGTATTTTACTGCATAAATGTGTTTTTTTTTTAACGGTCCAGTGATAAATAATACTCGAAAAATGTACTTTAAGCGAGTATGTTAAGAAAAATAGGTCTGCATGAAAATAAATGAAAGTAAAAATTGTATACGTTAATGATTATTGAAGTACGATTTCATGAATGAATGCATAAACGAAGCTTTTTGTTTAAAATAATATATCGTCCGACGAACGTCGTTTGTTTTTATTTGAAAACCTATCCAAATCACAAATCGAAAGCTGTAATAATTCTTGAGATAAACAAAACACGAAATAATGTGTCATATTATATTTATTTTCAACAAATTTATACCGAACGTTTTTTTTTTTGAAATTATTATGAATAATTAAATGCATATTTTAATGATTTCAAACGCATATTTTGATAGTTTTTAGTGCACGGACTTCCGGGCTCTAGTTATTAGTATGTAAATGTAACACAAACTTGCAAAAAAATCTCAGGAAATAAAACTCGAAATAATTACTTTTACCGTGAAATATTTAACAAAACGCTTACGAAAATGTTAATCGCCACAACGATAATCGTTCGTCGTCCTTCCCGCCGTCCTTCTTCCGTTACACCCCCGCGCACACGACTGTATTTAACACATTACGTATTATATTACGTTTCGCGCGTGTACGGAAATTCCACCGTAAATTGAATCCGTAAAACACTCGATATTTCACGGCGCATATCGTTGGCGTATACGGAGAGGAACCGTCGCACTCGCGCCATTAAAATTCTTCGAAGTGCATTATATAGTAGAAAACGATAGTTTGACAATCGCAAACGACGCGCCGCTTCCACAATCTCTGTCTTGCAGGTACCGGTCGAAAATAATTATCATCCTTCGGGAGCGTCGTTTTTTTTTAACTTTTAACACGTTCGATATCCTATGAATCCGGAACTCGCGGAATTCCGCGATTCCGCGTTCCCGAAATGTTTTGCTCTCTCAAACGAAATGAAAGTGATTCCGTTTTTGAGATTTATACTTCGGCGTTCTTTGTGATACGGCGTCAATTACGCGTCCGGCGGCTTGGCCGATTTGAAATCACTGAGAGCCACCCACTCGTCGAATTTATACCATTATATACTGCGGTCGTGTGTATTGTTTTATACTAGAAAAAAAAATCGAAATTAGGATAGTTATAATTTATACATAATTATATAGATCAGCTCACCCCGAAAATTTCGGAGACAATATTATTGCCTTTCAAATAAGTGTGCGCCACGCCACTGGGACGCCACTCGTTCCGTTTTCGGTGACGAATTTAAATTCAGTTATTCACTGTGACATTTTAACGTTGTCATAACGTCGCCATGTCGAAACTCACGTCAAGTGGACGTGCGGATTGATTTGATTTTCTACACTCGTCGAAACATTGGAAACACGCCGACGCAGCTGGTAATCGTTATAGGTAGTCTGCGGGTAATATATATGCTACCCTCGCTTGTCACGCCGCGGTCTGTAAAATCATTATAAAATTCGTATTTTCCGCGTCACCCGCGATTTCGTCCAACTCGATGATATATAATTAATTTCGCCTCCCGATTTTAATATTATTTACAATAATCGACGGCTGTGCGTTAGAGATATTGAACAACGCGCGCGCGTCAAACAATATTTACCCCAACGACTATATAATATATTATAATATCAAGGCTATTGTATTATTAATCAATACGTAATGTGCACGTGAATAATATAACATAAAGATTATATAATAAAAAAGTCGATGTTTACATTGAATTTGTTTAGAAATACGTTTTTTCGATAGTCGTCTGCAGGAAGAACGTAATTAAAATAATATTTATAAAACGTTGCTTTGTGTCGCTGTACGGCAATAGCGATAGTGCATTGTGTAGATTTACAGATTATAAATACGAGATACGTTTTTTTTTTGTCGGGACAGTCAAAAACCTTTATGGAAAAGTGCTGAGGGTGAACAAATCGTTCGAGCAACGGCAACAAAAACACACCGTGTACTAATAATAAAGCGAATGCGTACGCTATAATGTCCACAAGTGATTTCTCACGAACAAGATGACATAATACTACGGCCAGTCTTGTAAGTGTTTGCACGATTACTCATCGTGTAGGTAAGTCGCATATAGCTGGACGGTGTCCAACATTATAGAATACCATCACGTGGTCGAATTCCAGCAGTATTTTACTGTCGAGCGAATGTCAAAGGATGCTTGATGATTGAATTTATTCGGCGACGAATTCCTGCCGTCATTTGAAAACACTCCTCGTCGTTCAACGTCAACGTTTTTATCTCGTCGCTTTCCACAGACAAACTGTGCCCTGGCCTTGGCTACATAATATGATATCGAGCCCGTTTGACCGCTATACAGGATGGCTTATTTCCACGATATGTTTCTATTAATGATCTCACGACAATCAGTGACGTATTATTGAGAGTTCGTTTCGTATTATTTTCATACGTTCACGTTCAATAATATTTTATCTGTTGATAAATTACCCATAAAACAACATCTACGTTTTTTTTTTTTTTAATATTGTTTTGTATTACCTAATCTTCGAATGATTCTTTCTTTTAATATTTTCAATCGCCAACGTCTGAAAAGTCCGAAAAATCGAGTAACTGTGATCGTTCTCGAGAGCTTTCGAAAGTTTAACCGAATCGATCTGAAACACTATCTGTATTGTAACGGTGACGGACGTAGTATAATATTGCAGTTTAATAAATATCGAAATGCGACGACGTTGACGATCGGCAGCGCAAATATTCTATCGTTATTGTGGACATCTTGTTTCCTGCACACGGATATTAAGCGCACGAGTGAAAACCTGTTTTACGTGGTCAGCCTAATAGGTGCTGGAAAAACGACGTTCGCGCGTTTTGAAACATTAAAGATGTTTAAATTTATTATACGTAAGATCCGAAAGTTTTACGACGATGTGTCGAACCTGGCAGAATCAATTTATCGATTGTCAGGATGTTTCTTCGGTACGACATTATAGACTCGGGTCGGATTAAAGTTTTTGCCGCCTATTTTGACACGTCCGATTTATCTCCTTAAACGTGACACGCGGAGGCATTGGCCCCGCCTAGAATAATGCCACCTGACGAGTTACAAGTCATTCGATTTTCAGTGTTCTATTTGATTTACGAGTTGAGAACAACGTTTTAACGTCGAGAAAATAATAAAACATTATCGCGACAAACCATATATATTTCTATCAAATCGTGTGTATACCTGCGTATTTCACGGTACTAACACGATTTCGATCGAATTTATTATTATCGTTGTATTTTGTTTTTTTTAATCACACTGTTGGAATTTGTACAAAACATTATTCGCTATTGTACGAGTCTTGTATCTATCTGAAAAAGTAAGTGTCGCACTGATGTTTTGTTGTCGCGCCCGAGGCGATTCGATTTTTTTTTTTACGAGTTCAAAGTCTATTGTAGTAATATTACTTTCCACGAGTACAGTCCGTGTAAAACAACTAAGTATATAAGCTTGTCTGTCGTTACGGATTTTTCACACGTAGATACGATTTCGCCACACCGTCGCTGAGCCTTAACCCGTCAAAATACCGCGTGCGCCGAATATTTTAGACGAATTTCGCAATTTTAGTAAAACATTCGATATTGAAACTGAAATCACTGTATTTCGGTATTTTACAAAACTCCCGTTTATAAAGTCTATCGATTTCAGAACACTATATTCGCCGCAGGAACGTCGCGCGTCGTCTTTGTCGTCGAATGTTTAGACCTCGTTCAACTGGTAATTATATTACTGTTGCAATTTATAGTTTATTGCCGTGTAACTTCCAAGACTACATCGAACAAAGTGATTATAGAACGGTGTTTGCGTTCTGTATTGTTGTTTCTTTGATATTTTAAAAATACAGTAGAATAATATTTGTCGTTATGTTATCGCCGTCGTTATGTATAACTAATAATGTAAACACCTGTTGTTTTTAAAAAAAACAAACCAATGAATAACGTAAAAATATAATCTTACGACGGACCAAAATGTATGACGAATAGTTTGTTCATATTGTAAACAATAGAGATTCGAATATTTATGGAACAAGCGATTAGAGCGATATTGTGAAATCATTGATTCGAATAAAAAACTTTATTGCTGTAAATACGAGTTGACGGTAGAAAAGAATAACTTTTTAAAGTCATCTTTTCGTTGTTATCGAGTTATTAATTAATTTAAGTTTGAAGTGCAGCATTACTTACTGATGATTTTCACGAATATCGAAAGAACATTGAAGATTGTTTATTTTTCATTTACTCCTTAAGTAGTTGAGCGCGTGGCTTTTTAAGAAAAAAAAAAAAACCTTTTCGTTAAAAAAAAATTACGCAATTTCATAACCGTCTTAAAAGTTTTGAGTAGCAATTATTATACGAGATGGGATATTCAATACCTGCAAGAGTATATTCTAATTTCACCGAACGTGCTTTCGCTCGGAATCCTTTTTGAATCATCGCCGATTTATATTGATACTCTTAAATCAATGTGTCTACGGGGAAAAAAAAAACCTAACAAAAGAACAATGTCTCGTACGTCCAGATGACCAGCATTTTACCGTTGTTTTTTTTTTTATTTATTTATTCGATCGTATTTCTAAAAATATACACGACCTCGGGTCGTCGAAAATAATACAATATTACAACGTCATAATATCCGTGGCAAATCGAAATGTCATATATGAATAAAACAACAAAAGGTCGCCGCGAACACTATTCTATACGGATCGGAGAACGAACGGTTGGGTTAGGTTAGGTACCTGACCCGACGGGATAGTCTAAAAGTCAAACGATCGTTTTGACTCTCCTTTTGAAGAAGAGAGAAAAAAATGAATAGCGTAGCAGTCGGGACGCTGTACAATCTCAAACGGACACAATAATATAATCCATACAATCGTTTTTTTTTTTTGCTTTTCTTCTATACATTTCTCGACGACGCAGTTCGTCGTTTTGTTATTTATTAACTTCTCGCCCGACGACGGTCATACAGTGTACTACACACAATATTCGTCGTTGGTAAAATAAAACGCGACACCCGCGTGTCGTCAACGAAACAAATCGTGTCGAAGTACCGCGCGAAGGCGGAGGAAAGCACTCGGAGTGAAATCATACGACCGTACATCTCGTCTTCGCGTCGTCGTCGTTCATAATATACTGGCGAAATCGTCTCGGTCGTTATTGCCGATGTAATCGATTTGATGTTGTGCAGTTTATTATTATCACATCGTTTGCCTATTTGTAAAAACTCTCTGTGTGACGAGAAAAACACACAGTGTTTATAATAATAGTGTTCATTTCGTATTTATACGTGCGCGCTCTATGATGTGGGTTCAACAGTCGACAGACCTGCAGCCGTGATTCAGATTGGTCTTTCTTCTATAAAATTCATAAAGTTACGGGCACAAACATAAAGAACTCTAAAGTGAACCCGTTCTTTTACTCTTATAGTTTCTTTTGTTATTCGATTGATTGTGTTTGTGTTTGAAAATATTAAATATGTGTTGAAAATCAACAGAATTTGATCCGTTGTGATTATCTATCGGAAATTCTCGAACAATCGGTCGCGATTAAGTTTGATTTTAGTTATATTTTCGCGGTGCCGTGCTATGTAGGCGTATGTTATATTTTATTCGATTTTCTTACGACAAAGTGCCCGTGACTCGAGATGATAAACGAAAATACTACAATAGTCATTATGCAAACTTTGCGACGACATTGCGACGACGGGCCTGTAAATACGCACGTGTATCGTCACATTTTCGCCATTTGTATTCCCGCACCCGAGTCATAATCATCGCCAGCATCCGCAGAGAGACTGCAGCAGTATGTATATAATATAATAAACGTACTGGCTCCGAATTAGCGGAAAAGCGGCATACGTCCATTAATCATCGGCCGGCCGTCGAAGCGTGGTCGAGAATTTAATAGCCGTCGTCGATTTTTCTCTCGCGTTTTTGTTTTCGCTCGCGTGCATAAATTACCGCCTCTCGCAAAACAACGACGACGACGACGATCGTACGAACGCGCGCGCGATGTATCGATATAGGAGTCCGCCGCGTACTCGTCGTGCCCTCGAACCAGCGTATAGTGCCGACTCTCTTTTTTCTGGATTCGTTTAGTCTCGAGAACTCAGAGTTCACAAAACGCAACGGTTCTCTAGGAGTCTCTAGGAAATATTGTAATCTAAAGGCTAAAATAACAAATTAAAAAAAAAAAAACTAAAATCAGTGAAAAACAATGAAATTTCAAAATAATTGGTTTTTTTTTTTTCAAAAATTAAAGTAAAAATATATGATTTTCATATGAAATTAAATTATCATACGGTTGGGAGGCAATTATACAAACATATTTTACTGACCGAAATTAAAATAACATTCTTTGAAACCTAATATTTTAAAAAAAAAAAAAAACAAAAAAATGCTCGAAATTCACCGAAATACATTTTAATATGAAACGATTGACGTATTACTAATACGTAAAAAACGAAAAATGCCTTTTAAAAAGTGTAAAAAATTCGTTTAAAATGGAAAATGAAAATAACACATTCTGAACCGTTGTACAATGGAACGATTTGTAGTTTGTACGGCAGAACGAACCAAAAAAAAAACCCGTAAAAATCATAAAAATTCTATCACAAATTATAAATTATTATTTGTCGCCTCGTAGGTATGCGTTTAAACTTTAAACGGAGCGTATGATTTAGAGGCAGTGAGCCGTATTCAATTAAATAGTGGTGATATCATGTCGTCTATACGTCATCATTGTATTTTTTTTCTAATGATTATTCGTTTAAAATAATAATATATTATTATAGTTACCCGAGTGTATCCGTTTCGCGTAGTGACGACTCAAACGGGCAAAACCATAACGAGAACGACGGCAGTTTTTAGTCAGCTTCACGTCACCTGTGGCGACATTGCACGTTTCGATTTCATTCTGTATTCCGTTGTATGTACTTGGAGAAAACAAAAAAAATGTATCGAGCAATTAAGTCGAGTATTATTGTAGGTTATGTTTATATGAATATTCAAAACGGGGGCACAAACAAACAGACATAACAAATGTATAGCGGCGGTATTTGAATTTTTAAAACACGATACGAATGCGATTTATCATAACGTCATCGTCAAAACATCGGGTTGAAAAAAAACCAACGTCAACAACAAAAATTGCAATATTGACATAAAAAAAAAAAAAAAAACGGTCACACAGAATACATTATTATGTAATAACCACGCGATATCGGACAGTCGCGGCGGCGGCGTACGTGTACGCCGCGTTTTGTAGGGAAAAAACGTTGTCATTGTTACTGCCGTTGTACTGCCATAACTCAAACGTGTCAAAATATGAGCTGCGTCGGATATTCCGGTCGGCGACGAAACGGCATGGACTCGATACCGTCTCGGGCAAGCCGCATATTATTATTTTAAGACACGGCGTCTTGCGGCGATAATAATATCGTATTGTTTAAACATTAAACGCCGCGACGTTTATCGATCGTTTGAGTAAATAGTTTAGATTTTCGAAAATCCGTCCGAACGGAATATACAATATGTATATACACTAAACGTATTATGCGGAGCGGTTTTGAATTATTTATGTGCGCGGCAGAGATATCAATCAATTTCGCCGCTTAAAACGTCCGCGGGTTTAAATTCGAAATAAACCCCCCCCCCGATCGCCGAATCGATTATACGCGACTGTTCCGAAACGACCGGCGCACTCGCGTAAACCGCCGTTTCGTGAAAATTTTACCGCCGTCCTCTGCCGTCCTCATTGTAACGCCGCCGCCGATACACTGCTCCGATGAGCCCCAATGTCTGGCGACCAATTCGCGACCTCGTATTTTCGTAGCCGATTTCACAGATTCCGAGGGCCAGTCGGAAACGTTTTCGGGAGAGGGGGTTTGAAAAAGAAAAAATTGTAAATAGCGTTTTTTATTACTCTTCTTCATGTTTCTATTTGTTTTTCAGGTAATTTATTTTGTAAATTTTTCCCGATATTTCGGGAGCGAAACCCTCCGTCCTGCGTTCGCGCCTGGCTCTGGGTAAATATTGTTTTACTGTCCTTTGTCTCCTACCTCACACGCGATGATGTGAGTTCACGTGTTTCTATTGTCTCGGCGCCGCGCCGTCTCTTCCTACGTCGTCGTATAATTTTACTGCTGTCGAAATGTTCAAGCCGATACGGCATAAAACGGAAAAGTGTTGAAATCGCGCAAGTGAAAGAAATTAATAAAAAGAAAAGAATCGCACGCGTGCACACGTACGCGCGCATATCTGTTTATTATTATTATTTCGTCTCTTGTTGTCTGTAAATATCGTAAACCGTGATGAGCGCAATGATAATATCGTCTATATCTGCACCATATCGGTATTATAGTTGACGAGTCAGCGGGTGTGTGTGTTTGTGTGCGAAACATCGATACAGGTATGCCGCGCCGCCGACGCAGCCTTTTGTGCGCCTGTTATATTATAAAGTTATTATTACACCGTAGCTGTTGCTATATTGAAAATCCTTTTGTTTTTATATCAAATACAGTCGGCTAAATATCGAAGCAACAACGCGCGTTCGCATTAAAATCTGTTGTCTCCGGATAGTTCTGGAAAAGCGCTGCCCGGGTAAATCCACCCCTCAGGCTCCCTTGGAAATACAAATACAAATTATATTTCGATGCGACATCAAAGTGGTTGCGAATTTGCAAAATCGATCGCGACAACAAAATATCATACGGCGAAAAGGCACGAGTTTAGTCGAATGACAACAGACGCACCGTGGGGGAGGGGGGATTCGTGGAAGAGGGCGCACGTCGAGAACGTTTAATTTTCGCCGACGTTTTTACGAAAAGAAAGCGATTTTTTTTTTGTTCTAGACACGAGCACACGTCGCAGTATATATTGGGTCCCAATATCTGGCGAGACGCAGTATAGTACCTTTTATTTAATACGCTGGCGGCGAAATGGGGAGAGAGAGAGAGGAAACAATTGGATTTAGTGCGCGAAACCGTCGAATTTCGTCGAGTTAAGTTCTGCTCGTAAATATAAATAACACTTGTCAAACGGCGACACGCGGTTAATTAATTGAATTCGTTTTTGATGTAACCAGTGTTTTAAGTCTCATTGTGTACCCATCACTCCGAACTTTGGATTCTCGGCACTCGCGTCGACGTAATTTTTTTATTTTTTTTTTTACTATATTAACCGACTGCTGCCGCGGTGTCTAATACACTCTCCGACGTCATTATTTACGATTCGAATTGATTTATTAACGCTCCATCAAAACGTCAACACACCTGTGCAGGCGAGCTAAGTGAATAAAAAAGAAAAACGAAGATAATCGCGCAGCCAACGAAATTCCGTGGTAAAATAATTTACTTTACCGTGCGTTTCGTTCGACAATATTTCACTCGCGTGTAACGTTATGAATAAATTAACCGAGTAGTGGCATCAGCACGTGAAACCGTGCGAATATATAATTCAGATTTGTTTCGATGTTTACGAGCGTTCGTAATACGCGCTGTACTCGTGCGTTAATTATCGTGTATCGCAGAGAATCGATCGCGCGAACGTTATCGAACGAATTCGCGGGGCGTTGTCTTTCACGACGATTATAATATTATATACTCGCGAAAAACAGTGGCGTTATTATTGTCACGCACGCCCAAAGTGGTTGTGAAAACGACGTGCTTGAAAATATCGCCTCAACAACACAACGACATATCGAATCTAAAAAACGACCCGGAAAAAACAACAGTATACTTTCGCGGTATCGTAACAAGCGATCCCGCACTCCAACCGACGACGACGACGACGACGAAACGTTTGCCCATTACGAGGATACCATTAGCGGTTACAACGGTAGAAGCCAAACTGAATAAATAATATCATTTGAATACATAAAGTCATGCGCCCGAATATAGTTACGTAACTACGTGGTAATGGTCACACGCGCGCGTCGTTTATACATCTATACGACTAAATATATATAGGCGTGTAAAGCTTTTGATCCCGTAGCATCGTTATAGGCTAATTTTTTTTTCGCCGATTTCCCCGAACACCTCGTTTTCACATTTTATTTTCCATCGAAAAATAACTATTCGAAATTTAATTGAAAAATAATGTCACCGCTCACAATGTGTACATGCCGTTTTTGGTCTACTCGACGTTGAATTCGCCTCGTTCTCGGGACGAGTGTTAAAGTGTATGTTTCAACAGTTCGCGTCAATCGCGTCCGTTTCGATTTTTTTTTTAAACGCGCGTTTCAATGCACACGCGTGTGCCGCACGTATCCTTGATATTCGTAATCACACGCGGCGGCGTATTTACGAGTGGTCCCGGCCGTACTGGGTCCCCTCCCCCCCCTAGACGGAGCCTAGTTGGATTTTTAATTTCGCGTGACTCATAATAATATTATAAAAATAAATCGAGAATTTAATTCGAACCGATTAAACTCTCTGGAAACAGAAACAAATATCAAACGACGCGTTCGTCTTGGACAGTGTTATTTATTTTATTGTTTCAGTCGACACGGTTCGGACCGAACTCCGGAAACAACGTTTGAAAACACGTCACTGTATATAATATGATATTTGTAACGACACGCCGAAGAAAATGTGAAAAAAAAATAAAATAAGTATAAACGAAATATTCCGAGACGTCTCTCGTCGTGCAGCTGCCAAAGCGAAGATAAAAACAAAAAAAAAACAATGTTTTTATCGTTGTAAATTGAAGCGTACGCGCACAGTGTGTTATGTCGCGGACGACTGTTTCCGAGTAATTTTGGTTTTATATACAACACTGCTGCGCAGGAGTCTCGCGTTGACGCGTCGCTTTTTTTTCCCTCCCAGACGGAAAATAATATTATTATTATTGATGATGACTCGGGATCGGAGAAAAGAGATAACGCGCGAGTATATAGACACATAATATAATATATACTTAATATTATACTCTGAGAACGTGGCACGCGCAGTGACGGCAATATAATACTATATGCGCGTTTCGCGAACGTATTTGCGAGGGCTCGAACAATAAGCGAGTGTGAAAAAAATCGCCCGGTGACGTCCGATACAGTGTTGTTGCGACGATAGTAATTTATATTTATAGTTTATACGCAATATTATCTCGGGCTTTCTTCAGACGCCTCTCGTGCGCGATTTTTCGCACGAAACACGTCGTCGTCTCCGGGACGATTTCGCGCGTTGACAATAATACGCGTATGTTAACGAATCCAAACGTCGTCGCTTTCGTCGGCGACCGGTGCCCGATACGTAAAACTCGAGAGCGTGTTACGATAATTATTGTAATTCGGGATCGGGAAACGTCACGATAAATCCGTGACGACGGACCGGTGTCGTCGGCCGTCCGTCGCGCGGGCTTAAATCTACAGTATAACAACGCGGAGCGGTGAAAAAGAGCGCGCGGTTTTGTTATCATCGCCGACGGAAAACTGCGAAAACAAAGATTATTTTATTTGATAACGACATGAGCAGGACGAACGAGAACAGTTCATGACTGTTTGACGTGTTTACTAAAATATATACGAAAAGACCGTATAGTACCATGTAAAAATATAAAAAGGACGATTAGAAATTAACCGTAAAGCATAATAACTAATAATATTATTCTCACTCACATTTATCGGACAGCCTTTGAATTGACTTCGTGTAGTACCTCGAAATAATCATTTGTGCATTTGCTATAAACACGTACTTCTAAAAAATACATTCAAGACTCGTTTTTTTAATATTTTCCTCTTTTTTTTTTTTTGTATACTTAGATATACATAAAAAATATATTTGAAGACACAAGTTTATGCTCTGTTTTACTTTTGAAAGCATCTAATTTTTTTTCGATGTAGAAACAGATTGTGCGTGTGAACTCTTTTGGATAACGGTCCCTCGTAATAAAACAAATACATTCACTATAAACTATTAGCACATATTATTGTTTTAGTTATTATAGTATCATCGACACGGTTTACTCGGGACGACGATCAGACTTTGCGAGCTGCAGGTAAAGTTGTTAAACGTTCGGCGACGGGCAGACCGCAGGGACGCGGAATGGATAGCAGGAACCGGAGCGGGAGAAGGATTAGAGGAAAAAGGTATGCGAAAGCGTCGGCGGAGGCAATCCGTAATAATAATAATAATTTAAATTCTGAGTAGCGCGCGCGGTGAGGACGGGCCGCGAGGGAAGACCGGGACGGACGGACAGTGCGTCGCGTTGTGCGTGTGTATGCGTGCGTGACGCGGCACTGTGTATACCTATAATAATATAATATTGATCTGACGGCGTTTCCTTCCTCGCTTCGTCCTCGTGTCCTGTGACGACGCGCCGGTCCTGCGGGACAACAATATGTGCGTAAAAGCCGCGGATTACGGGATCTGCGCGCGATAAATGCACCTACGTGCACGCAACACATGGCGACGGACGGGGGAAAAGGATCGGAAAAATGACGCGGCGGTAGACCGGGACTTGAGGGACTTGAATACGAGGTAGGCCCGGGCGTACCGGTCGAACACGGTATATATGTGTTCAAAGGGGGCTTCATTCGCACCCGATATGCTGTATCTTCAAAAGTATGCGCGTACGGCCAAAGGATTTCTGTGTTCACGCGGTATTCTCATTTGGCCAAGTGTGATTTCGATGTGACGCCCGTTTCGATATTAAATCGGTTCTTGTATTGCCGATCGAGTAAACGAAAATATGTCTTGCATTCAAGAGGGTAATGATTTCGATTTTTAGGGTGATTTCGTTATTTCGATTATATTTTCCTTTTGTGAGATTTTTTTTGTTGTTTTTACTTCGGGAAGTTTATATATTATTATAACCTTCATTGATGGCGGTAGGTTATCGAAACAGTAAGAATATTTACGATTTAAAATAATGATTGATCGTGTCGTTCAAACGTATGCGAATAAATACGGACGTCCCCCGTCGGTTTTTGTTTTCGATTCAATGAGATTGCCATTATATATTATTATGTCTACCGCGTTTCCAAAATAACTCGCGGACGTGCAGCAACGCCACCGCGATTTATCGAAAAATATATATTATTCTGTGCGACACGCGTTTGATTTTCTGAACTCGTCGCGCGAACGGTGTTAATTAATTGCGCGCGCCTCGTTCGACAAAACACTCGCCGTTGTGCCGCGGGTCGCGGCGCGGCGGGGAAGAGCGCGAAATATGGCGGACGACGTCTGTTGTCATTTTTGAACAATTACCCGGGCCTTTGGAAGCGCGGTTTCCACCGAGGCAGCGCGTTTCCCGACAACAACCGTTTATCATACATTTCTAATTAAACGCGCCAAACAAACGAGGACGTGACGGGCACACGGTTGGTTAAACGTACACGTGTGTGCGGCACACGCACGCGTCAACGGTGGCAACAGTACGCATTACGACGTTATCATAATATGTACCGCCTAATTATTGTTGTACGAGATGACGACGATCAAAGCGAATGCGCCCGCGCCCGGGATCGACCCGCGCGCGAGATTATAATTAAAATTTCGTAGTTCAAACGAATCGTTCGCGTAGGTATCATTTACTGCGACGAAAGACGGCGCAAACGCGTTCGGAACGGCCGGACAACTGCAATATTATACTCATTGTGATAGTCGGCGTGTTGCCCGGACAACCATATCATATTATTACAATGGCGTGTGTTCATATCGACTAATGGTCGACGGGCATTCCGTAAAGCACAATAACACACACAACGCGATCGTTGAGCGCGTTCCATTCGGTATGGAGGGAGGGAGGGGGGGTCTCAGCTCCGGGGCTCCTCTTCGTCCTGCCCCCCTCCCCCCCGCCGTGAAATGTTATAGCCTGGGGCTCGGCTACTCGTAGGTTTTGATTCGGTATGAACTTCTAATGTCTTCGCAGTTTTCGAGAAGTAGGTATACAGGTCGGCAGAGCCCGTTCAATGCCGAGTCGAGAGTAAATGCACATTTTATTAAAGAGAAAAAGAGACGAGAGATGAATAGTTTTAAAAAATTACGACTTTAAGGTCTTGAAAACAGAATAGGTGATTTTTTCTAAACTTGGCGCCTACGACGTATGGGACCCAAAAATGTACGGATTTAGTTTTTCCGAACGCACTTAAAATAGTCAAAACGCGGACTAGAAATTTGTTCGTACACTAAGCGAAAAAAATCAGATCGAAAGATAGTATTAATTGTTGTTACACAAACCTCGTGAAAACCTTCATTTTCGTTCGACTGCACATCGCACTTCGTTATTATAGGCCAAAAACGATAAGATAAAAAAACCCATCGCGCAAAATATTTAATAATTATTGTTCGATTTAGTTGGATAAAGAATAAAGTGTATCCTGCTCTGCTGAACCAAAGACGAACGGTGGAAATCGCATATAATATATTGCATTTGATTTATACGTATTACTATTCAATAACCATTGTAATGATGGGCACAATGTGTCATCATGAAAATAATCTCTAAAAAAACAACTTAATAAATCAAAAAACATATTAATCATAAACACATTAACAATATAATCTAAGTAAACAATAATTTAATAACTATACATGTTCATGTCAACAATTTTATGTCAATAAACAAAATCATTAGCAACTAACGTAGTACACAGACCCCGACATAAAAAGGCCCCGTAGACAACACAAACAGCCTAGTGCTGCAGCCTCCGTCCCGCACAGCACATAGCAGAAGCCTTCCCGTCAACAATCATACGCAGTCACTGTCTTTGTGTACTACGTGTAGTTGCTGACCATACAATCTTATTCCTCGTATTCAAATTGATTTATTGTTCACCTGACGATTTCCGAGCCACTGGTGTGGTGATATCGCATGCTGTAGAATTTCAGTCACACGGTATTGGCACACTAAACTACAAACTACACTCGACATCAGAGGTAAGTGGAAACATATATTATATTTAAAAACCCTAAACTCTCCCATTAAATCTCTACCATATCACACCCTGAGTAGTTCTCACGACCCCGAACATCCCCATCATAACAGCGATATAACTTACGGTTCGTGTGATCTGTTGGATACTACATTGCAAGGTTGTATTTGATAGATTGCACTCACCTATGGTTTATGTTAAAACAACTGACATAATATCGTTGTTATAAGGTAAATTACCAAAGGCAGGAACTTATGATTAGCTACCATAAGTAGGTTCGACTAACATCACCATAACTTAACACCCCAGCCCTTTTTGGTTCTTTACACCATGCGCTGTGTAAATAATATAATAGATTAATGAATACAATTCAAAGTCGAGGGACAAATTCCAAATAAATCTCACGTATTATTCACAATAGTTGCATGAACGTCGAACCATTTTAGTGTTAGTGTGTCAAATGAAAAATTGTAGCCGGTTGATTAATTCGGGCCGACGCAGTGGCGGTATAATAGTATTAATAACTGCCGTGTGCTAAAACACACAAATATTCGGCCAAAATAATAAATGTTATGATTAACTAAATTAATTTATACCGAATAATATCGATTAATATATTATACTGAAGGAGTGAAGGATGTCGCATTTTCGTTTATTATTTGATGAGTAATGATGTAATGCTCTATTATTTTTTTCCAAGCCCGCGTCACTTAAACACCCGTCATATAATGGAAAAAAGAAATATTTTTCTAAATAATCTAATAAAATGTGTATCAGAAACGTATCTCCAAGGTCTGGGGGTTTAGAACTTAATTTAATAAAAATTAAAATAAAATACCCTGTGGGGTTTACCGTATGTTTGGTACAAAAATAAAGCTCCAGACGGTCTCGAATAATATTAAACATTTTTTAAATCGTTTTATTTTTTTTTTTTTTTGGTCATATGATTTAACAATAAAGGCTTTTAATTTTTGAAAATCGCATTGAGAAACGTATTATGAAAAAAAATCTCATTTTAGGAAAAAATAGTTTTTTAAACCCATCCTCAGTAAAAGTATAAAAATAAATAAAACTGCGTGCTCTATATGTATAATATACCTATAGGCTATTAACTCTACGAGTATTCGCAATGGGAAAAACTTCATAATAGAAACGGCTCTTTTTTCAGCCAAAAAACACACGCACGCACGCACACACACACACACACACACACCGTCTACTAATCCCGTTAAAAAAAAATCGAACCTCTTCTCAATACGGTTTATGATTCGACGAGTTTGAGTGTTAAATTCGCAAGTATAGTCATTAATTATCGACAGGAAAATCTATTGTATAGAGTTAAATTAATTATTTTAGTTATTAAAATAGCACAGTTTTAGAGATTCGTGTTTTTGAAAAATAATTAAAATTCCAAAGTGCTCGCTGTGTTAGAGTCAGGTGAACGCGAGCTCGTCAAAACATCAAAAATTAGTTGGCATTTTATTACACGCTCGCGTCGAAAAGTCTATTTTATTTGAGCATAAATACACGGTCCAGCGAATTCTCATAACGACCGCCACAGCGTCTCGACCAATTAAACTCGTTTTGATGTTTTATTAAAATTTAATTTATTTTCAATTTTGTTTTTGTTTTTTATAATCTAGTCGTTTCGAGCTTTTGCATTTTTTTTATGGCATTTACATGAAAACTAAAAACTTACGCGATACTGCAGGTGAACAAAAAATCGTTACGCGTCGGCCTTTTTCCGAGGCTTGAATCGAGGATCGCGTTCATATACACCTCGTAAAGATCGACTTCTTCGTCCCGGTAACGTTCTTTCGTCTAAAAAAAAAAAAAAAATTGTTACCAATATAAACGCTATCGTATAAAATCAAACGCTTCGTAAAACACGTAAATTACTTTCTTTTTTTTCTTCAAATCGATTCCCTTGATTAAACTTCGTAATCTTTTCGTTCGATATTTTGTTCGGATTCGTCGACGTTATAATAACAAAAAAATTTTAATTTAATCTACCAAAACCTATCATACAGTTTTTACCTATTTTTTTAATACAACTTTTGTTTACATAATAATACAATATAAATAAACGAGTGGCATTGCAAAATATTTTCCTTTTTTTGTTATAATATCCGAGCAAATAAATATTATTACATTTGGCAATTATTAAACTCCGATTTGATTATTATTTCATAACAAACGATTAGGTTGTATTCGTCGAAATGTTTTTTTTTTCAAACATTTTTCTAAGTAATTTTATTTTATTTACAGAAATTAAGTATTATTTGTAATGTGTTATGATAAGTGTTGCGACCGCAACATAACATAGCAAAATAAAGAATAATTATAAAGATTAAATAGGTACGGGGAACAGCTGGTCGCACGCACACACACAATCGTGATTTTTATTTCTGTCAATATTATTTGTGTGTATGATTATTGTTATGTGTCCAGTGAATTATTACGTAATAATTCCTCTCTGTATGTTAATTTTTTCTGATTGCGCGCACGTTATCGCACGTCGCCGAGTCGGTGCAGCGAAAATTAACACGGCCGCCGTACTTTTGTTGTATAAGACCGCACGTCGTCGCATAAAGACTAAATAAATATAATTCGTAATAAGTACGTTTTCTTTAAAAACCTTTATTTTATATATCATTTTTTATTATACAATAGACCAAAAGGGTCGAGGTGTTTGAATCGTTCAAATAGCGACAGTCTTTTTTTTTTATTATTATTATTATTGATGCGAGTTTGGCAGTAAATTAACTACCATTAATTTATCATTACAAATCTTTTCGTGTGCGCAAGTTTCTGGTTTATTATTATTATTATTATTGTGCTGGTTCCGGCTGCGGCGTCAATCTGATAAATATCCTTTTTTTTTAACGGCAAAAGGCCAATAATTGTATTTTATCACTATTTATTATATTTAGAATAGGTAGCGGCTGGCCAGTCTGCGCACCGACATTTGTGAGTATTATTTTTTTGTTACCATTTTTTACTTATTTTTGTTTTTACATCTCATTTTACATTTTTTTACCTGTTGGGCCAAAAGGGCCGTAAATCGAATATCTACTTTTTTACCTATTTTTGTTTATTTATTGTGTTGCTGTGAATTCTAGTTTATTGTTATTTATTATTTTATTGCCAATACAGCAACACAAACACATATTTCGCGTTACCTTATTTTAATTTTAGTTACCTGTCTTAACACACATACACACATATACACATTCATACACAATACACACAATATCACAACACGCACTACATAGCCGACAGTATTTGCTAGGCGATCCCGACCACTACTGTTCGGCTATTACAACCACTACACACCCAGCTGTTCTCCATTTTTCTAGGGTTTAGGAGGTGTCAGTGGTAAAGTTCTGAGTCTGGTGTCCGGGCGCGCGTAACAACAATTTATGCTCCCGGCCCGTACAATAAGATTACAATGTTTAAAGGTACATTAAAACGTATAATTGGGAATAACGAATAGCGAGTTGTTTATTAGAGTCCCGAATTCGCACACGCCCCAGAGTCCATCACAGTATATTTTTAGCTTGTAAATTTTAAAAAAATTACTCCGTTACCGTCCATCGGCACCTACGAGTCCCACTACCTTTAAATAGACCGATGGTTTTCAAACTGGGTGCCGCGAGCGCATTCACTAGGCGTGCCGCGGTGTTTTGAAAATTTTAAATTTTTTATTATTAATCGAAATTTGTAACGACTATACCAACGGGCACGCGTTTCTAATTAAAAAAATTTAATCGAAAACAATTTCGTTCGTGCGAAATTTGGTGCAAAAAAAAAAGAAAAAAAAAAGAGTGTTTGATAAAAGTTTGAAAACCATCGGTCTATAGCGATATGTAAATATATATAATCGGTACTACGTACTTACGGCCCGTGTCGGTGGATCGCTGTTGAGTAGGCGTTCGGTGTGTTCGTTTTGGCTCGTGAAATAAAATAGTGAGTAACGGATAAAAACGAAAAAATCACTCGATAAAAACACGAACGCGAGAAAGACGGGAAAAATCGCGATTAAAAGTTCGATTAGTCGTCGACTATTGATACCGAACAGCGGACGACGACATTCGCGGGAAGAACTTTCCGAACCGGTGTCGGAAACTATACTGCGTCGTCCGCAGTGCGTCGGCAAGCAGCTGAACTTTGGCGCGTCGACCCGGTTTCGCACGCAGCTCGGCCGTCATTGGCACGAGCAGCTGTTAGCTTTCATTGGCCCCGTGCTCGTCGGCGCTGTTTTCCGCTTTCCGCCTGTTCCGATTTCACGCAAACACGCTTATTATCACTATTACTATTGTTACATAATTATGTATTCATAACGAACTATTGTTGTTACATAATATTGGGTATCTATTAATGACCGCCGCCGTTCGTCGATTGGTTTCTGGTGCGAAAACTGACGATTTCTCTTACGGGGTGACAACTAACCTATGATTAAGCTACCTCGTGAAAAAAGGCGGGGTGGCTACCCCTATGTTGTTGTTGTTGTTGTTTATGATTAGGAACCGAGCGAGCGCGCGATTTTCCAGCGACGGTTTCTTTCATTCGATTTCACGATCAATTTAGTCGTTTCCGCGTGAAATCCAAACGATTTCACCCGGCGCGGCGGCAGGAAAACGGAACGTTTGACTCCTGTGTCGGCGTTTAAACGCGAGCCGGTGTAACGATGGATTATTTTTATTTTTTTCCCGTTTCCATAACCTTCGGTCTACTCGTACGTTATAATACAATATATCATTGGAAACGGCGGCGGTTTTTTTCTATCTACAAAATAAAGAAATTGCAATAATAAAATATGCATACGATTCGTAAAATAAGTCATTTGGATAACAATGAAAACGGTAGTGCATAATTCATAACGCGATTCGCTCGATAGGGAAATCCACCGCACCGGACCGTTTATAGTTTAGATTTTAATGTAGAATAAAGGATAATACGGTTTCGTTAGAATAGTAGCAAAAAGTCACGATCCCGGCTTGTCAGTGGTTCGATTAGAGTTGGTTTCGTGTGAAAACGCTTAAAATGTATTTTTACATGCGCGTTAATACTTTAGTTTACTAAAATTAATATTTGTAAGTCCTTGTGCGGGCCTATTACATACCCGGGGAGCCAACAGTGACGAGACCGCGGTCACGTTGTCACTACTACGTGGACGTTGGCGTATTACACTTTCTCCGCCGCTCCAACAAACAGCTATGCGATATAGTCGATAATAGGCGGCGTCTTATGAACGAAAACGTACCGTCGATTCGCGCCGAGTCTTATTTATTCGACGAAAACTCTTTCAATCGATTAGGGCTTAGTGGAGAGATGGAGAGGGGCGACTTCCCCTCTATGAGAATTTAAGAGGGTTATTATTTATACTCTATAACATCGCGAAAATCAATAAGAATTACGGTTAATTATTAGTCCGTCAAAATAGCTTACAGCGAGCGAAAGGTTTCAGATTTACTTTAAGAAGAAAAAAACAACCAAAAAAACGTACAATAAAAATAATTAAAGACGACGACGACGACGACAAAAGACCGATAAAACTGATAATATGAGAAAAAGTCTCGGCGACGCGTATAACGATGATAATTTATGGCAGTCGCTATCAATAATTATTTTCTTTCTTTCTGTTTTTTTTTCCGTCACAGGCCAAATCCGGTCCGGCGACCAGACTACCGCTATGAACGAAAATAGCGATCGGCTTCGGCCACAGATGTGGTTCGTGGCCGCCACGATGTTGATGATGACCGCGACTTCGAGAGCCCAGTATATCAAGGCGTACGATTGCTTGACGGAACCGCCGCTGTACGAGGCGTGGTTGAAAATGCCCGACTACGTGGTGCCCACCGCGGAACACGGCGACAGCGTAAAGTGCGAGCCGGTGAGAGTGATGGCGTGGGACGACGAGTGGCCGATCAGGTACAGTGTGTGGTCGGTGGCGTATTTAGATGGGGGTGGGGGGGCGATTTATTGGATTTTTCAAACACGAGAAAACCGTGATATCCCAATGGAAATATTTATTTTTTTTCTCGAAATATTTCAATTTTTGTTTCCAAACGCCAGGTTCAGGATGTGTTCCGTCACCGAGCGCTACGATTGGGCCGATTGCCCGGACGATACCGACAGCGGCGCGGACGCGTCGAGCGGCTCGTTTTCCGTCACGGTGGTGCTGGGCCGGGACGGGTGCGAGCGGCTGCACGAGACCCGCGAGTACACGTTGGACGGCGGCGAAACGTTACGCGACATCCAGCTGAACGTGACGGGTTCGGTGACGCGAACGGTGGCGGGCGTGCCGGCGTCGGGCGGCGGCGGTTGTCGCGGCGCCGAGTTCCGGCTGGGCGACCGGACGTGGCGGCGCGCTGTCGTCAACGTCACGCACAGCGTGTTGCTGTACGAGGGCTACAACCGAGAGCTGCAGGACGACCTGCGACACTGGGGGGTCGAGCTGTCCGCAGGATACAATTGGTCGCCGACGGGCGAGCCGGGACGACCGGAGATCGCGTGGTCCGAACACGAGCCGCGGTTGCTGTACGACGGGCCGGCCGCGCTGACGGACGTGCATCTGCCGGGACCGGCGGGACGCCAGCGGCACGTGGTGATCCGCGCCGGCGCGGTGATGTTCGGCACGGAACTGCAGCGGCACGCCGCCGGGGACGAGACGCCGGACGCCGTCCGGGCGTTCCGGGCCGATAAGCACCGCGGGCTGTACGTGACCCGAGGATCGTCGGCGGAGCCGCCGTCGCCGGAGAACGGCACCTGGATGGCGCAACTGTCGCGGTACGCGGACCGCATGTACGCGGCCACCGCGGGCGCCGATTGCGGCGCGATGGCCAGGGAGTTCGGCGTCCGGCTGGCGCTGGACGGCGCGCGCCCCGCGCTGGAGCGGCCGTCCGGGGCGGGCGTCGCGTACCCGCTGTTCGGCGGCCCGGAACACGCGGTGGTCACGAACGACTGGGGCGGCTCGCCGCGCCTGTTGGCGTGCCGGCCGGTCGCCGTGCGCGTGGCCGAGTCGCTGCGGCCGCACTACATCGATCTGCCCGTCGAGTACAAGGGCCAGACGTTCTTCCTGGCGCCCGGCGGCCAGACGCTGCGGCGGCGCGGCCGGGCGACCGGCTGCGGCGAGACGCCCGCCGAACTGTGGCCGCTGTTCAGGACGTCCGACGGGTACTGGATCGATTTGATACCGTTCTCCGGCTGCCGCAACCGCAGGGCGCGCCCGGAGATCGTCGACGGGCTGAGGGCGTACGTGGCCACGTGGTCTCGCTCGCCGCAGGACCCGAGACAGCGTCAGATCGCGGAAAACCACGGCTACTACGAGGAAGTGGCCGCCACCGCGGAGGCCCGACAGGAAACCGCGTCCGACGACGACGCTTGGTGCGGCTCCCTGGCGCGACGACTGTGGCAGTGGTACGACGAGGTGACGCGCGCAATCATCGCGTCCGTCGGGATAGTCTACGGGTGCAGGGCGATCGTCGCGCGGTTCAGTCCGGATCGACCGACAACACGCCACTGACCGGCAATGCGATTTCGGCGTTCGAGTGTTGTAACGAAACTACAATAGTATAATATTAGAGGAGATTGCAATCGTAATAATAATAATAATACAATAAGAATTCGACACCTTTAACGAACTCGGCCGTTTGACGACCGTTCTCGGCTTCAATTATGTCGCGTCCGTCTGGTGAAATTGTTCGTTTCCCGAAAAGTTATCCATTTAAAAAATAATAGTTATATTTTTATTTCATTAAGTGTTTGGATGAGAACAATTACACGACGTGAAAATCTAATGTCCAATTCATGAAACGGAAAGTTATGCGAAATTGTTTTGTATTTCACGATCATGAGTTTCCAATTTATTTACATACTGTAGTATATAACAAACGTACTTTAATTCGAAATCTCAAAACGCCTAACATGCAAAATAAATGACGACAAATAAACGTTAAGCAGGAATACATTAAAAAAGAAGCAAATCATACTTACGGGGCGATTATTTTTCTTCATACGTCGCATACAACACACAACTACGAATTGTTTCATAAATAATCTTTTACAGTATCCATAATCCGAAATGTTGTCTCGCCTTCGCATAATTGTCTTCACTAAAATGTTAAAACGGTGAGTTTTCATAAAATTACCGACCAAATTAAGTTTTTAAATTGCTTCCATCATATTTTATAATATTCATATGAAAGTTTGCCATTTTAAAATTATAACGCGGACATAAACGGGAGGGCAGGACAGCTTTGGATTATGGATAGTGTAAAAGTTTATACGCGAAACAATTAATTTCTGTATAATGTTTATATTATGTGAACAAATATGGTAAAAGCGAGAATGATTTCAAAAATTTCGAGAGAAAATAATCGATTCGCGAAAAAGTGAATTTGCAGACATTTTTTTAATAGTTTCTAAATAATTACAATCATTTGGAAAATATTTAATTTTTTTTTTAATTCTGTACTTTAGTTTTTAATCTTTCTTGTTTGATACTTACACTATAAAATACTTTATATAAAACATTTTAATGAAAAATGAAAATTTGAAAACTCCTGTAATTAATTAAATGTAACTTTGCGATTGAATTCGAACTGATTATCTAAAATGTTTGACGTTAAGTAAAATCGCATTCTGCATTGAAACATTACTTGATGATTGTTTAAGTTTTCGGTTCAGAATCTTACTGTTATTTACGTTTGCAATACTTTTTATTTATAAGATTTATATTATGCTAATCTGATTAAAACAATTTACGATTTACGGTATATTAATAATTATGTAAAATAAAATTTCAATCATAATTTCAGTCGTTTATTTTCTTTTTCATCAATAAATTATCATCATTGATATTTGGTTATGTTTATCAAACCTTATACATCGTCATAATATTATAATACTCACGAATATATTTAATTGGGTATATTTTGCTGTGAATTAAAACCTCCAAAAACTGGTATGAAAAAGTTTATTGTTTTAATTGTGGAGAACGTAAAGAAAATTAATTGTAAAAAAAAAAACGCGAACGCGTGACGATTTTCTTCGTGGTGTAGCCTGCCGGGTCCTCGTGTTTTACATTCAACAATGAGTTGAAAATATGAGGGGCACGACGAGAGAAGTAAAACAGGTTTGCCGTCCCGGACGTGCCTGAATTGCCTACGGGAAGCGCCGTTTCTCGTTTTATTGTGTCACGTTGCCCGCGGCACATCCGTATCATATTGACAATAATAATATTATAACTATTATACCTCGAGTTTCGATTAGTAATAAAAAAAAAAAGAAAAAAAAAGGTAAGTATTTCGATAACAATCACGAGATGGCGGAGTGTAATCGTAATTATTATTAGGTTATACGATCGAACTCGAGCAATAATCAAATCACGCCGCTCGCCGAGGATAACGTATCCTGTATATGCACTTTTACATCAATCTATACTCGAGTTGTACAACAGCGCATAATTACACACGCATTAATATCTAATATCTTACCGCGGACCATGGCGGTCTTGTTCATTCGTCAGCGGTGTACAGAGTCTAGGATTACGTGCGTCTTGTTCATTATTTATTTACCCGTTTACTCGTTAGGCCTTCATTACGGGAAAACGCTCTCGGGCGATTTTTATTGACCTTCTCTCCTTCTGGGTCAAGCTTAGTGAAATGCATATCGTTTCGAATGTATTTTCAATAATTAACACCATACATGGATTCGGAGCCGGATTCGAGAAGGCAACAATTTAAGCGCACTAGAGACAAAACAAAACAACAATAATCATAAACAAACAATGTATTATACAGTCAAAACATTATATAAATTAATATGTAAATTATATTTTGTATAATAATACAACATAATACCGTATTGGACTGAATTATAGGTAAAAATAAAATATGTAAATATATTCGATTCGAAAAAAAATTATCAAATATAAAATAAAACTTAGTCGCGGTGACCTACCTATTTCCCTTGCAGCATACAACAAGATTGAAAATTGCCAATAATAGTCGTTTGGCAGTTTTTTTAATTCAATTGATAATCTATAACATCTTAGCACGCAAACATATAGGACTTTAACTCGAGAATTTAATGTTTTCTATAAAAAATAAAACCGAATTCTCATAACCACTTTGTTTTCCAAGAAAACCTATAAAGTATAGAATTATTTATTTCGGAAAATTAATTTTTTCACGGTTATTCAAACGGATTTAACGAACAGTCGGAGATGTAGTAAAATGTTTTCAGTGAAATGACTTTTAAAATTTGATTTACCAAATATAAAAATATTAAATGCAATTTTTATCGATTCAGCCATTTTAAAGTTACAATCCGATTTATGTGATATTTAAATATAAATATTTTTTCAACGGTCACGATGAACCGATTTTCGTACGTAACAATCATTTAATATTCCCTTTAAAAAATGAATCTACAACATTTTTCATCGGTCCATTTATTTTGCAAAAAAAAACGAAACAAATCAATAAAATATATTTTATATGCGCATATATCGTATTAATGCGATTCGATACTTCATATTTTTATTTAAAAAAATTATTTTGCTAAATAAAGTTGATTTTTGACTGTTATTTAAATGTAAAAATAAATAAAGCTTAGTTATTATTATCATATAAAAATTTCGAAAATCGCGAAAAACTCATTTCGAAATAACTACAGACGCGACGGTCAAAAAGTAAAATATGATAGGTTTTTGGTTTTTTACACATACGTATACACACACATTAGTGGTAACGTATAAAAAACATATTTTTTTTTCACAGTTTTTTCTTTAAAACGAATGTTAAAAGTATTTGTCAATGTCTTATCGTATGGACAGGGACACTATATTCTCTTTTCGTTGAGAGAATTTTCACGTGTGTATTGGGAATTGAACCGATGACCGTGCGCGTCGCAGTCAGTTGCGCGACCAATAAGCACGTAATACGCTTCCAGATAAATAAAAAAACAATCACAAAAACCTATAAAATATTTGATTTTATATGCGGAAAAACAGAGTCGATTTTACCCCCTCGGATTATGTTGTATATATTTACATTTTTTTTTTTTTTTGTGTGTGTGTTTGTTATAAAGTCGAAAGTACATTAAAAATCGTTTAAAATACGACCCGAGGGACAGATGGAGAGATAGGTATAATACGTACAACATATACGGCAAGTCCTGTGCCATTGCATCGCCGAGCAATTCCGTTGTCCCGCCGGCCACCAGAAATTCGTAAATACATCTTTGTAATAATATGTTTCTGCTCGTAACAATCGACGTTTACCCGTCGTCGGGGACACGCATTACTTCGCCGAGACCGTATTCTCACAAAACAAACGTAGCAATAATTATGTTTTCATTCGTTGACGCAATATATTATATCGACGAATTTGATTTTAACATTATTATATTCGGCTTGTTTGCCCGTTGTTCCTAAAACCGTAAAATTACAAAATCAGTTTCTTTTATACGTATTTATTTATACGATTTATACGCGAGACAATAATTTTTTCGGAGATTACCACTGTGCGTGTGTGTGTGTGTAACGAAAGAGACCAACGTCGCTTTTAAACTTACTGCTCGAAAACCATCACTGCAGTTAACAATTGAATCTCGAACAAGTCTTTATTCGCTGCTTCGTTCATCCCCGCGGCAGCGCAATGCGTAGGTGTACGATATACGACGATACTTGTACGGGCCGCCACAATGATTCACCGGGTTTTCAGACATTTACAAGTATATTTAGCACACGCGCCGTATACGGTTACCCATGAACAGACATATTCAATGTATAATGTATACGCTTCAGGTGCGTTTCGGACGTGCAGCGTTCCCAGGTGACCGCGAACCTGGAAAATCGATCGGCGTGCACGTTTGATTAACAATCGATTCGAGCAGAGCGCGCGAACTAAACAATATTACAATGTTACAGCCGTGTATACAGCGGTCGATCCGGTCCGATTCGTCCTCGGCCAACCACTTCCACCCCGTCCTATTATCCTCTCCCGACTGGGTCATTCGAGCCCGAGATTAAGTATTATATTTGGTACCCTCCTGCGGCAACGGTGCCAGTCGTGTTAATATATTTATACACACACATATATATTCTATACTGTATACACATTTATACGATTCATGAGAGGGAGTCTAATCGCAGGATCCGACACGGCGGCATATTATAAACGCGCACCGTGTATCTGCGAGTGGGTACGGACGGACGGACGGACTTGTGGCGTTTTTCTGCCCCCGCGCCTGGTCGATTGACGCGCGGGCCCGGTGCTCGAGTAGGTAAAGGTACAGGGGAAAAGGTCTATTACACGGTGAATAATACGTCTAGCGCAGACGCGTTTTGAAATACGGAAATTATTTCACATTGTATACGCAAGCATTTATGTAGTATCGCCTTGTTATTACTCGTTTTCCATTTTGCCCCGGGGCGGAAACAAGCATAATACGTATAATGAGAGAATAATTTTGATCTACGACTACGACGTCTACACGCGATTAGTACTTTCTAACAAACAAGACCGATTCCAAAGTCATACGCGCATAATGTAAACACTTTATCATAATAAAGTTATAAACCGTAACACGTATTAATTATAGAATATATGAATAGACAATAGATACCGTCCCGAAATAAAAGTGAAGTTTAGAAAATAATCCCTATAAACGGTGTGGAAAATCCTATGAATTTAAATCCACTTCGGTTTGATATTTCATCGTGACCGTGCTCGCCCCTTTTCGCCTCCGTAAAATAGCATTTGCAAAAACGTTTTTGCAAAATTGTCGGCGTTGCCCAGAGAAGATTTAAAGTTATTGAAATCTTCGATCTGATTAGAAGAAGTAGGAGACGTAAAACCAGTAATTTGGTTGACCAGTAAATGTACGTGTATTTATGTTTTTCGCCTTTTTGTTACCTAGGAAATCATTTTCGTTCGACACGTCTAGTTTATTAATTTCATTTTGAACTGTTCGTTCACAGGACCATTCGACTATAGTTACACCATAAATATTCGATAATAAGTATTATAACGTACCGTAAACAATTGAAAAACAAGTCGAAATTCTTGAAACGAAATAATGAGTGAAAATGTTGTCTCGCCTTAAGACCATCTGGACCCACTGGATATGTTGTTGTATAAATCGCACATTTAAATAGATTATATTGTAATACTAAAGTGCTAAACGATATTACGACAGTAGTATTAATCAGATCCAGTATAGGCCGTCTATGTCGTCGTCGCGGTAATATATAAGAACGAATATAATATCCGCGTGCATAATTGGTATATCGCAACTGAACTGCCGTTAAACGCGATGACGGGGGGATGGATGGGTAGGGGGGAGGGCGAACGCGGAGACGCGCTCGGATGCCATCGTATTACGCTGCGTCTCTTCAGGTGACATTTAATTAACGATCGGACGGTTACGCGTAAACGTCAAATGTCGACGTATCGGTTTTTCTTTTGTGCTTTTTTTTTCCCCCCTCGGCTATCCGATCGATAGCACATCGCGTGGATAACGTATTATATTATATACATTTTGTGTGTTGGCGCGCGACGATCAGAGCGCGCCGGGAGACTTCATTATAATATAATATAATCTCGACGACGACGACGACGCGGCGAAACACGACCGGCAATGCAATAATAACCCAACGACGCGCGCGTCTCAAGTGTAAGGATAGGAACGCGGTCGCGGCGACGGCGACGACGTAACCAGACGAATCGAATTGTGCGATTTAATAATCGATTTCGATACGCGATTTTTATCCGCTAGAAAACAGATAATTTTTTTAACGCGAGCAATAAGAAATATATTATATATATATGGAGAAAAAACCTGCACGTATACATTATAATAATAGACGTATTGTACTCGTTAAAACGTAATAATCGTAATTGTTTACCTTTTTTTGTAATGTACTTGAACAAAAAGAGTCCTTTCCCCCGCCAATCGAATCACATTTTATTGAACCGCAGTTCCCCGAACGTATGGACATTGCTGTTGACGTCTGCACAGCACTGTTACGCTACTGACCGGTATACCGGGCCACTGTCCGTTTTCGAAAAAAAAATAAATAAAAAACAAATATATTATACGCCACAAGCATTCCACGTGTTGTTAATAAAACTACACTGCATAATATGATAATAACTTACTATCACATACAGTGTAGTGTGTACATGACGACTTTTACGGGCAGACGCGTTTGACAACGATCATTATTATTATAACTCTTATTAACATCATTGGATTTGCGTGACATTTATAATAAATTATTTAATGCGCCATGTTGACCGTAGCTGCAGTAGCTACTATGCTATACTACTACATACGTCAAAAGCCGCCTGAAATACTTAATGTAAATCCATTAATAATTTGAACGTAAGCGTATCTCTTGTCAAATTTTAGATTTACAGGAGTGAGCAGTGCTCCGGCGATTTTCATCGACGTGAATAAATTTAAAACATTTTAAAAATTTCAAATACCGAAAAAAAAAAATTAAAATATTTTTTCCCTTTCCGTTTGAAGTTTCAATTACGTTTAAAATACGTTTTCCCCCTTTTTTTTTTTTTAGTTCATTAAACATCCAACAACTTTTAAATTTTTAAAACGAATACATAATTATAAATTTAGCCCTCGAATAAATTATAAATATAATATGTATGCCCGATGCCTATAATAATATATTAATAAAATAATTTAAGTTGTATAATATAACTGGGAAGCAGCGGTGGAGTCATAGGTGGACTTAAGTGGACCATCCTGAGATCTAGTCCTCCGCCTAATCCTCCTGCTCATTTTGCCGTACATTAATAGTTAATTTTATTATTCATTTAACTCGTGATATTATATCAAAATACCTGGACAATTGAATGATTTAAACAAGTAGTGATAAAACAACGCATTATTTAATGTTTTATTAGAACCCAATACTCGAAAGGCCTCGAGTTGATGGTACTACATTGCAGGAAAAAATCCCGGACGCATTACCACTGACGGGAATATAAATCAACAACTCATAAATCGAAACGTCAAAATGTTTAAAGGATTTTTAAAATTCATTCAAAAACTATATAATAATGTTGATGCGTTATAGATTATACCGGCTAAATCATTTTTAACGTGACCGAGAATATTACGGAGAGTTTAGAATTTATCATATTAAAACGTCATATTATGTATATTTAAACTCGTATATTTTCCGGATGGAAAAAAAAAACACTGTTATAATATTGTATACATCGTCGTTAAAGATTTCGAATAGACTTGAGGAGACATATCAAAGGGAAGGGATAACCCTTCGTATTGATTGCAACCTATGACTGAAAATACACATCGGCGGTGGTATATCGTAAGCATAAGCATTGCGTATTATACACCGCACGAGCGTGCAACTTACGTATGGTTTATTTTAAAATCAACGTGTCGTTAATATTATTGACACTCATGATGTGTATAATATATAAACAGATGTGACAAAATACGTAATATTGAATAAATCGTTTAGCCCTCATATTATTTATTATAATACTATAGATGAATTACCCGGCATCGGCCGTAAACAGTTTTGTCCGGTGTGAGAGGGTGTAAAATGTCATAAAATGTAAAAACCAATGAAATTAGTAAAATCAACATATTAAATAAAATAAAAGATTTCCTAGGTAACCAAAAAGTGAAAAACCATATATACACGTATATCCAGCCCAAACTATGACGTATACATATTATTACGTCCAACTACTTAAATGGGTCAGATCGAGGATTTCAATAACCTTAAACCTTCTTTGGACAACCCCGGCCATTTTTCAATAAGCTCCATACGTAAATAGTCCCAGTAGTTTTTTAGTCTATACAGGATAAAGAAAGAAAGGAACATTATATTATATATATATATATATATATATGAAACTTTTTTGTAAACACACAAACATATTATAACATACCTTTATTCTTCAGAAGAGGGCCCAAAGTTTAGTTCTTGATTGTTGAAAATACATATTTCGAGTTGATACATTATTGCACGCTTTTCATCTTGGCACGGGAGTATTCGCGATCGAATGGGCGCCGCCAATAAACATCGAATCGAGCCCAAATACACATTTTACAATAATTGCCTTATACGGGTCCGTACACTATGTAAGGCGATTCAACCGACTCGAATTGAGCTGTAAATAAAAAAAAACAGTGTGGGTAGTTTGTTTTAATTTAAATTTTTTTCATTCTTTTGTTACGTACAATTTTATTTTATTTTCGCGGTTGAAATATTTGCATACCCTCTGTTGTTTTTATGAAAACGATATCGACTTTTAATTTTCCATCATAGGATTACATAATATATATTATTAATCGATTAAATCCTCTAAAAGGACATTATTTTCCGAAATAACGAATTCGTCCCCATCGCTTTGAATGCTCCGATCCAATTACTGAATAGTTATGACTTATAAGTTATAACCGATAAACCACTAATCTAATGTTATAGATTTTCAGTATGACAAAACGAATTAAAATTTTTTTTTTGATGAATTGCGACCGCCTTGTTCTATCAACGCGCGCTCGAATTTATAGATAACACATTTTAAAGAAAAATAATATCTTACAGTGAGATGGAAAATTGTTAAGAAAAATAGAGCTGCGAATTTGATGAAAAAAAGTAAACACAAACTTCTAATATTTCCCGGAGTACCTAATAAAACATAACGAATAGATTGGTAAATAAACCAACATACTTAATTTATAGTAAACCGATAATAGTTTAACGGTGGATTATCAGAGAGGAGTACATCGGGGGTCTTAGCCCCTTTCCCCAGATACCGTAAATTAATATAAATTATTGAATTTCAAACCGGTAACTAAACTTTTCAACTTAATATTAAATAATATTACTATCTAGTATCTACCAATAAAAAGATATATATATATATATTAATTGTATCACTTGGAAATTCAACACTTATACATGACGTCTATCTTCGACGATGTAGATATATTTTCCTGGACCCTCTTCCGATAAGTTTTTGAAAGTTCACCACAGAGTGTATCACAATTCGGACGAGAAATCGTTCGAAATAAAACCGAACAGTTTTGATACCTACCTATATACGTACACAGTATGATATGAGAATAATAAAAAAAAAACAAACAAAAAAAAAACCCATTGAAAATATAATATTGATATTTATACCGTATCGACGATAATATATAGTCCTATATATTACGAGGATCGGATAAATAAACGTGTTATTATAGGACTCGAAACGTGCGATGAAAATACAATAAATACCGCGACGATAGAGTGCACGGAGTACGACGCGAGCTGGAAAAGAAAATATTATGCACCGTATTGTTTCGAGCAGCGCATACGATATCGTTTCGAAAGAAAAATAAAAGAACAGAAATCGTACAATGATTATAATATACAATATTGCACTGCGAAATAATATCTATAAATATTAATATTATTATAAACGAGAAACGCGCTCGGCGTCGTCGTCGTCGTCGTCGCGGTCGACCCCGGGAAACGCGGCGTGTTATAATGTAGCAGGTACAGTCGTCGTCGGCGCTCGGGGATGCGCGCGAAATCGACGAGGGACCGGGGGCGGTAGCGGACGCCCGGGCGAAAGAAAGCAACACACTCGCGCGGCGGCGAAAAACGCTCTGTTGCGCTCCTAGTTTTCCGTTTCTACCCGGACGGGAACGCACGTACCCCGTTCGATTGTTTGCAGCTCTCTCTCTTTCTCTCTTTTACACACACACACACACACTTACACACACACACACACACACACACACACACACACACACACACACACACACACACACACACACACACACATACACACACGCACAAACACCGTCGCACTCTGGGCACCCGATTATTTCGTCTGTCTGTCCGTCCGCATTTTACTCGACGAATTACTTTGTTTCTTTTTATCGAAAACCCTCCCCCCGATTTTTACTGCGATCCGTGCGTTTTTTCGATCGACCTCTAAGTCACTCGTCTAGGATCCATCACCACCACTCGCACTGACAAACCCGTCGTCGTTTTGATTTTAACGTCGCCGCGAGCGTAGACGTGACACTCGGAGACGCTTAAGTGGAACACCACTACTCTCGTACTACGCGCGAGGATTCGCACAGGACACACAGACGGTGTCGTGTTCGTATAAATTCTTTACGAGTACCCATAGTTTTGCAGTGACATTATACCGCGATGCCGGCCATCGTGACCAACGAGTTGCAAGACTTGCAATTGCGGTCGGCCCACGTAACGGACGAGGTGAGTGGATTTATCATATGTAGGCTTCTGTGGGCTCTGGCACATAAAAAAAAAACCGCGACCACTCTCCGAGCCCGCGTCTTGTTGTTCCAGTTACGACGTGAAACACTTGTCTAAAAAACATGAAAAAATATTTATTCAAAATAATTCCAACACCGTTTTAATGATGAAAATATTTTGCTCGACAAAGAACGACCGACTGTTTTTAAACTACCTTGGTTTTGAGAGTTTTCAAATTCTAAAGCTACTGTATCAATAATTATTGCAATCTGAATTGCCCCGTGATGATGTATATTGTATAATTCCATTTTTATATACACGTGTAGTATGTACTGATTCGTGATTTTATTTTTCTCGTGTTTTTCAGTCTCTGGAGAGCACCCGCCGGATGATCGAACTCTGCGAAGGGGTACGTATGAACGCAATAAATTCATATATTATACACACATAGATAACACGCTGCAGTGTTCGCGCCTTTTTAAAACATATGAATGGTTATTTGTTTTTTTTTTTCTTACTTGGGATGGATCCGGTAAACATCTGCACGGTTTTTCACTCACGTATTATATAAATATGTCGATTGTGACCTTTTTTTTCTCATCACAGAAACTCGCCATACTTTCAGGAATTACAAAACACTTTACATATTTACGCAATGACGAATTATTCAACGTCAGGCTGAAAAATGTATTTAAAAACTTTAGACGAACTCAATAATAAAACATATTGATATTAAAAAGTATATTATCATTGATTTATTTATTAAAATATATGAAATAATCGTATTTATAAGGGGGAAAAAAAAGTTTCAAATCAGGGACTTTGGGTCCTTCGAAATAGACGATGGTATAAAATAATTGCCTAGGGGTTGCAAGATACTAAATACGCTATTGGACGTACGCTATAGTTAGATTAACTTTTATCTCTAGTCAAAGCCAATTTCGTCTAGTGCCGGGAAGACGTAATTGATAAACGAAATCAAACTCTCGATGCGAAATAAACTGACATCTTTATACATTTTTCGGTTAAAACGTCCGATTAAATGGTCTCGGTTTTATTTTATTTTTTTTTTATATATATAAATAATGAACGCGTATTATAAATTTGCAAATTAATTAACTTCCCAGTCAGAGGTTATGTGAGTATATATGAAAAAGGGGAGAAAGATTTAATTTAATTAAAAACTAGTCAAATTCGTCTCGCGTCGTTTTGGTTCGTAATATACATAAATAAATACATGCTAAAACGGTGATCCGGATAACCATTATTTCTATTTTTTATGTAATATAATTAACCTGAAAATCTGATTACCATAAAATCTTTCAGAACAATATTATGACGACATTATGGGCCATTAAACCTAATCGACGATAACACGATTTTTTTCAATATTCGTGTTGCTAATTAAATTAATTTTTATGTAACTATTGGTTATAAGTTATAATTAATAATAAGACTAATTATAAATATCCGTATAAACTAATAAGTTTCGAATATTATTTTATATTTTTAAATTAAATACCTAACTAAATTAACTTGGGTATTTGTTTTTAAGACGACGAAATTCAATAATGTTTTTCGACGGGTTAGAAAACAATTTCACGGTCTCCGTCAATGTTATGATTTGTTGTGACATTATGTCTAATACAACATAATATTTACGGGATGTTAACATTTTAGTATAAACAAATCAAATGAAAAACATATGCCTACTTTGTTTAGCTATTATACAAAAATAATTGACGATTTTAACATTTAAAATCATGGTTTCAATTAAAAATAATTTATACGATATTATTTCAATAATATTTTAAGTAAAACTGTAAAAAAAATAGAAGGTTTCTAATGTATATTGTTTAATTTTATACGTACCTGATATTTTCCACGACTAGCAACAGGTAAACATCGATCACATCCAGACAAATTTATTATTCCATCCTTAAATCGACAATTTTCTATTTGATTTTATGTTGAATACTCTAAAATTTAAAAATAAATTCATAATTTTTTACGAGGT
Source organism: Drepanosiphum platanoidis (assembly GCA_948098885.1). NCBI lineage: Eukaryota > Metazoa > Arthropoda > Insecta > Hemiptera > Aphididae > Drepanosiphum > Drepanosiphum platanoidis. The sequence goes on from OX402538.1 coordinate 12,168,200, forward strand.
TTTTTTAAGATTAAAAAATAAGAAATGTAAGGTCATCGAGGTAAATATAAAAAAAGCCTATAACCACCTATGTACACTATCCCATTAAGTCGGCTCCGTCTAGCAATGATCCGCTGACAAACATATTACAGAAGTTTTCTTTTTTCAAATCTACATAATTATATTTATATTTGCAAATAATCAAACAAAAAGCTATTACTTATTAGTCTTATAACTTGAAATATTAATCAAGATTTCTTAAATTCAACGCACTAGCGTAGCGTTCAAAAATCATTTAACACGTGTTTAAACTACAATATATTATATTTAAATTAATTTTTTTCTGTAAGTTACTTTAATTTTTTTTTTTTTATATTTAAAATTATAAGTACTATTTTACGAACCTCAATTTCGTCAAATAAGAAGTGCTGTTATACAGCTGTTATAGCTGTTCTATACAGCATTAAATTAGAAAAAACGTTATTTTAATCTATATTCTATGGATGCAATTATGTTTTATGATTTTGAAATATCTGTTTATCAAGAAAAGTAAATTTATGATAAAAACACACAGACCTAACTACTTAATTTATATTAAACGTGTCAATCCTGAATAAAAGTAATGAAATATTGTATTATTTTAATAATTTGTTCAGTTTTATACTAAATTTATAGAAAATATGAATACGTTGACACGGACTATAAATCGTTTTACAAATAATAGATTCATATTAATGGATCATATTTTACTTTAAAATACATTAAATAATGATAATTCAAAACCAGTAAATTTAATAAAATTAGCCATAATGATTATGTCTCCGACGATCCAATGGGAACGTAACAGAGATCCAAACATTGGAAAAAATTACTGATTATGAATTTAAAAAAAATAAAAAATACGAAAAGTTTCAATAGCATGTAACTAATTATATCAAATATTTCTTGTCGAATAAAATCCTCAAAGTGCATATTGTTGCTGTTTTTTTTTACGTGAATGTATAGGTATAATGCAATTTACGAGTACACACCAACATTATATCAAACAAATAGATTACTTTTCTCATACATAATTTTCTTAAATTTAAATCGATATTAAATATTGAACAACTTAAACACACTAATAAGCGAATATTCAAAACAACGACTACGTTGTCTCCCAATAATACGACATTAAATAAGTCTTTGAGTGACGTTTCGTTTCATATAAACCTCTGAAGATACTAATTATATTATTCGATTTTAATGATCCTGTGGTATTTCGATACGGGGCATATCATAACCTAACAAAAGACATTCGTGCCGAACACTTTACCATAACCAACCATCCCGATGTGCGTTTCAACGGTGTCGAGATTATTTTGACAGCAACATGGTAGATACCGTTAAACGATTTATTATTGTGTCTGTACACAAAGGTTTTGAACAATATGGTATGGTATACAACACATGTTACACAGCTCACAAGTACCTGCCTACACTTAAAGACTAGTAAACTACCCCTCATACAATATTAAGACAAATACCGCGATTTATAAAAATGATAAAATACTTACTTACATGTTGAAAACAAGTGATTTCTTCTTTTTTTTTCTTTCATATGATAGGTAGGTAACCGTTTTATTTCTTAAAACTCTCTCTCTAATCTTCAATTCTCAAAAGAATATCTGAAAAGTTTATTTTAGTTATTAAATAGCATTTAACGAAAATAATTTCCAAATAAATTTATTAGATATACGTACGTACAACGCTAACCTCATAGTTGCGGATTTATTTTTAGGTTAATTCAAACAAGAACAGTTTTTCAAACGATTTTTTTCGTTTTCTTTTTTTTTAGATTTTCTTCGCGAGAATCTTGTAAACTGCGCGTATCATAATAGGCTAAATAGCTTTATGTATATAGTCATCCATCTAAGTAATTAAATACCTTCAATTTAAAGTTTAAGAGGAATAATTAAAAACGTTTTCTCATCTCTTTGTTTATTCAATTTTACCAGCTTGTCTGAAAGAAAGACCTTTTACAAAGAGAGTTTAAAAGTACACAATAAGAGTATAAATAATATATCTTTATCTTTGCTTGCTATCATACTTTAAACTGAAATATTTAGTTAAATTATTCATAAATGTAAATACACATTACGCTAGCAAGTAAAAACGTTTCTTTTCTACGTATTTTTATTACTCGATTGTTTCCTCATTAAAAAAAAATCAAATTAATTATGAAAATGAGATTTAATTTTATAATTATTATTATTATTAAAGTGGGTAAAGTTGAAAAAAACAAGCAATTTATCCGATTCAGACTTCAGAAAACTTCACGGATTTCAAATAAGGATTTGAATCCTAACTTATACAAAATGTAAACTCACACTCCAACTAACAATACGATCAATGATTATTATTATTATAAATTAAAATAATTAATAAATAAATATACACTTGAGGCTGTATATGACTAATAGAGTGATTGTGAACAAGTTGTTTGTTTTTCGAGTTATTTAGATATACAAGATAACAAGAATCAAAAAAATATTGCTAGATAGAATTTATGATTTCCGAAAATTACTAAATATGATAAAACAAGAAAACAATGAACTAATAAAAAAGATAAAATAAAATAGATAAACAAAACATGAAGAATAATTAAAGAGTTTTCATTTTTAACAGAATTAGCACAACAGCTATTAGTCGAGAAGTTTGAATAAGACGAACATTCAAAAATTAAAAAATCTTTACGATATTTATTTTTTTGTCAACCGTGAAAATAATAAAATAAAAATAGTATCTGTATTGGTAGAAATCTGATTCTTTTTTTAACTTTCTGAGAATAAATGACGGCTTTGTGAAAAACAAACTCGAATTTTTTTATGAGCCCACGTAGTAAAATTTTACTGAGCTACCTAATTTAATATTTATAAAAATATCCAAAGAACATAGTATTATCTATACAAGTGTTCACAAAAAGAATTCTTGAATAATAGAAATTTTTCGATTTTAGCTCAAAGTGCTATAATATCTACATCATTTACAATGGACTTTCTATATTTAATACGTAGAAAATATATCAAAGTATAAAAATACGTGCAGCTTGGAAATGTTTTTAAACTAAATCGTCAATAACTTTCCACGGCATTCAACAATTCGTTAAAAGAATAAAATATAACCTTGAACGAAGCGAAAATAAACTAAAGGTGCGTCGTTCTGCATTTAGTTTTTCATCGAATTCGTTAATTTAATTTACGACTTATACAAAACGAGAAAAATTATATACGTTATATAAGAGAAAACTCGCTTAATTGGCATCCATTATCTTAATCGCGCTGGATTTGCAACGAAAGAAAACTGAAACAAACCACACGAACAAAATAATATAATAATATAATAATAATAATAATAATAATAATATAGGTAGATACATCGTTATTAATAACAATGATTTCTTTCTTTCATTATTCGGTCGAACCGACGAAATTCCTCTGGAATAATAATAATAAATGGTTCATGCGATGTTTTTTTTTTTCAGACAAAGGAAGCGGCCATTAAAGCTTTGGTGGAGTTGGACGATCAAGGCGGTAAGGATATATTATCCATTTGTTTATTATAGAATAAAATATTTTAGGGTACTTACTCCGATATTTCAGAAAGTTAAAAGCAAACTGCTTGTATGGCGGTATTATAGGCCCGGCAAATCGATATTTGATGATCGCGTACACCGAATGTTCGCGGAAATACGATGTAAAATTATAAACCCACGAGTCTGCGCGAACTTTTACTCGCATAAACTGTACGTGGGAGGCAGATTTGACTGTTTTACCAACTGATGATTTAGTGAAGATAACACGCTGATTTTTTAATCGCATTTGACTAAACTGCAGTAGTACTTCGTAAAAAAATTCCTAAAATCAGTTTAAAAAAAAAAAAAAAACAGATAAATACGCCGCCAATAGTGATCATTCGTTACTAATGAATCCGTGATCCAATATTATCCTTAAATGTCATATTTAAAAAAAATCGAGATAGTCCAGCGGGATGGAAATCTCTAGTAATTATTATTATTATTATCTAAAGTAATTATTTTAAATATAATTTCATATGAAATACAAATTAAATGGGGTTTCAAAATAAGTAGGTGCAATATTCTCGATTAAAATATATTAAAAAATAGTATCTATATAATTGTATAAAATATAAAAATAAATAACTTATTAATAATATTATAGATTTTCTTTAATAAACTGTTGAATAATATACAGTTAGAAATTTCACGTGCTAAAAATAATATTTTATTAAAAACAGAAGACGTATAGTACATGTTTCTATTTTTCGAGGTTTTCTACCTATTACTTTAATTGCGTCGAGGGACTTGTGAAAAAAATAACAGGAAAACCCATAAATTTGTTGTATACAAAAGTGGTTATTTTAATATGAACACCGACGGAAAAAGGAGACTAAAGTGTAACTTTGATTTTAAAAATTGGATATATTTTGCGCGCGACCCGAAGGTAAATCAGACCTATACATAACGTAGGATTCGATTACGGATAGATTATGTACCTACATACTGCGCATTACTCATACGAACACATTGCAATAAATAATAATTGATACAAACATAATATTGAGAGACGACTTGCACGGGTTTTCCAGAGAAAATGGATAGGATCGAAGAAGGCATGGACCAGATAAACGCGGACATGAAGGAAGCTGAAAAAAATCTGACCGGAATGGAAAAATGTTGCGGAATATGCGTGCTGCCTTGCAACAAGTAGGTATTTCACATCGTACATAAATGTATATATTTGCATGTATATACTATATATATATATAGAGAGAGTATACTTGACGCTCGCGATCGAAATAAACACTTGTGCACGCATCCCCATGGTACGTCCCCTGCCCGCTGCAATGGGCTCGCAAAGTGGTATACAAATCCCTCGGCAACTAAATATGCATTTTATCTCTAGTGTAAAATTCGTATATACGCGAATTGAACGTTTCCAACTGACCAAAGCCGTACACGTTTCAAACTATATAGGTAGTATGTCTGAAAAATACATTACCTATAGCGCAGTTGTCTCCGTTTTTTTTTTTTCTCTCTGCAGATTTCGAATGCAACGAGTTGCGGATTTCCTGTTGGAAAAGAAAAAAATTTAATTATTCCTCGTCGTTGAATACTGGAAAAAAATTTTTTCTTTTAATGAAAAACGATTTGTAATTAAAAACGACAGTGTACATATTATTTGCGAGTATGAAGTAAAACTTTTCGTACATAATTCGTTACTGTGCCTATACGCATTAGTAGCTCAAAATATAATGCATACCTATATTTCAAGCAAAATGTCGACCACTACTCTAACAGTTTATGGCGATATAATATCGTTATACGTCAAACGCGAAGCGATAATTAATGTATCTAAGCGTTAAAAATAATTTACGAACATTTCATAAAAACGGATTATTAATGTAGTTTATCGTTTTAAAACCGCAAATATCGCGCGAGAAAAAACATTTTAAACACCCGCTTTATTAAACAATTGTCACAATGAATGCTAAAATCGAGATAAGGACCGAAAAACCTATATACACGTATTATAATATATAATATTTATAAAATAGCTACAAATACAAAACTACAAAAGCGTATTCGATTTTATATTATTCAAAACCATTTTATTAAAAATGTTAAAACAAAATCAATGTTCAATCGATTAATCCTCACTTTTAAATATGTGCCACAAAATCAAAGTCCTGGCAAACTAGAAACTTAGATACAAGACTATATATACTAAAAAATATTAAATTAATATTGTTCGTAACCATATAAAATTAGCAATGTATACATAATTTCGATAAAACAATTGCAGTTTCTTTACACGTTACTCAAGATATCGTTATTTTCATTTTCTAATTTTTCAAATTAAATTAAAATAAGAAATCGTTCAGCAAACAATTTATATGTTTATAGTAAAAATGTGAAATCTATTAGGGGAATCGCCACTTAAACGATGACAATGGCTCTATGTCCAAATTTATTGCTAAACGACACGAAATCAAAAAACAATACACATCACAGAAAAAAATGAAAGTTCTTGTTTTTAGCAGTAAAAATAAAAACTTTTGGATTTTTAAATATAACAACCAATTTATTTAGAAATATTTAAAATGATAATTATTATTATTAGTTAATTAAATGAACAGCATAAAATCTAACAAATACTAACATTTTACATTAATTCCAATGAGACAGATAGGACACGTATATCTACTATTTTGTTTACATTTTTTAATTAAAATTGTTCTCATTATAAAGTGCTTAATGAAATCTATTTTAAATGTTCGTTAGTCGTGATGAGATTATGGAATCGAGTATTTATTTATTTATTTATTTTATTGTGCTTTCAGAAAATAAATATCAAAAGTTAAAGTACCAATGGAAAATGTTTAAAACATTTATAATAAATCTACATATATTTTATATATTTATACATTATTTTTTAATAAAAATATTGTTCAAAATTACTGAATTGTATTTTACCCGTCAATCGTAATACTTATTACAATCCGAGAACGTAGCGTTTCCCTCGGGAATATTTTCCACATGACAAAGAACTAAGAAGAGAAGCTTTTGTGAAAGAATCCGAACTCAAATGTTTTTCCTCGCACTCGAAACGCGCTTTTTCCACTTGGCCTGAACAAATTATGTAATGTAACGCTATTAATTATTACGTTTAGGTCAACATCTTTCAAAGAAGACGAAGGCACGTGGAAAGGAAACGAGGACGGCAAAGTTATAAACAAGCAGCCACAGCGTGTGATCGAAGGACCGAACACCACACCGCAGGGTGGATACATTGTGAAGTAAATCATTATTGTTTCATTGATAATCTATTAACAGAAAAAAAAATGATAATAATGAAAAACAACAACAATGATACAAACGAGAGTGCATTCGTATAGGATTACCAACGATGCCCGGGAAACGGAAATGGATGAAAACTTAGGACAAGTCAATACGATGATTGGTAACCTGAGAAACATGGCATTGGATATGGGTTCCGAGCTCGAAAATCAAAATCAACAGATCGAAAAAATCAGCACAAAGGTATGTCGATCTCAATTACTGCGTAAAACAATGTTCTCGTGTTCAAACGCTTTGTTGTATCGAGGCCATGGATAATTGGTTTTCCTCTAAGCCCTTAAAGTTTAAGCCTTTAAGTTAAAGGAATAAATGCGTCGATCCTTGTGTGGGCACGTATCAGAGCACCTATTTGAAGAGGAAAGATCTCAATGTTTTCTTGAAAAAATATATAATAGATTCTATTTTCTAATAAAGAAATAACTAACAATTTGTTACCTAATCTTTGAAAGGCAGATATTTGTTTTTTCGCAAAACGCACCGAATTATATCTTCATACGACACATAATTTTTTTCGTGATCAATATTTATCAATCCATAATATACCAAACATGATCCATCTTGTTCCATCCTAAAATTCAAACATGTTTTTGATTTGTATTAAATAGAAAAAAAACATTAAAAGCATTAATTATTACATCATAGGTGTATAACAGAAGTAAAATAAAATAATTTAAACAAGGTAGTCAAAGTATAGAATTTTAAATAACAAATTTTGAAAAATCGTCATTTTAGAATGAAAGATTTGTACATCATTCAAAGTTTAACAAACTGGTTTTTAAATAAATGAAAATTTCACACCATCGTTCCCTGTACCACTCAAACACTCTCAATTTATTAAATACATACATGATCGAACTAGTAACTTGTTATCTTGAACGTTCGTGTCAAACGATTTCAATAACATTGAAAATAAAACGGAGATAAGAACGAATAATTCAGACTTCACGAAATCATGTGCTTGATTTCAGACAAAGTCGAACGAAGTGCGGATTTCGGTGGCCAATCAAAGGACTAGAAATCTTCTTAAATAAACATTCAATATCACACACGCGTGATGCCTCGCTATTCGTCGTCATCGTCAGAAGCGAAAATTACACTTGAAGGATTTCAATTTTTTTGTATATCTACTCAAACTTCGTGAGTAAAGATCGTGTCTTCCCTGCAGCATAAACGTGTTTACGGTGTACAACAATAAATAATATATAGAAATAGGCTTAAGTATATTATGTTAAATTATAAAGGCGTATACATATTGCATGTGGTCTGCATAGTACTATCACTGCTTAAGACTATTGATTTATGAATAAATTCACTCTCGATAATCGGCGTTAAAACTTTCACGGCCCACTCGTATAATAATTTTACATTTTTAAGACATGTCAAAATTAATTTTTTGATGGACAGTTCAAGATATTTTTTATTATTATCTCTATGTAAATGAGGGTTACATTTTTAACAGTTGTATGGTATTCACTGTCTATCGACGAGTTGAAGGGACATTCCTCCTTTATCTTTTTACCTGTATAAAAATATACGTATTTATAATATCTAACTATAAAATCAATCCTAACAATTCCGTTAAAATTCCAAATTAAACTTGTAGTAAAACCCCGTTTATCGCGCATAATATACTTTGCGTTGTAATTATTTACACACACACATATACGTATATATAAATACACACACACATAATTATACATACTTATAATATGCTCCAGTAATTTACTATAATATTCGTTCCGACGACTTATGCATTTCTATACACACACGTGTAACGTTTCTATTATATAATACAGTTCCGTCCACTTCATAAATAAAAACCAAAGTTCATTATTTTTGCTACCTATGTAAAAAAAAAACTCAATTTATTAAATACTCGTACAAATTCAAATCTAATAAAACAATATTCTTCTTTTAAGCGTAATTTTTCATACAAGAAATTAATAATAATAATAAAAAATGAAACTACTTAAGTAGGTAAGTACAGTCAAGTGTTTGTATATTTATTTAATATGTTTAAATTATATTTTGTGTCATTATTATTATATTATTATACTGTAACGTCCTTTGTAAAATACAAACTACCTATATTATATATTAATATATGAAATGCGTAAAACTGTCAAGCTCAAATTATTCAACGCAGTATTCTCAACCATTAAAAAAATGATATTGTATTTGAATGCGTCGTGGAAATAATACATTTTGTTTACGGCTAAAAGGGTATTCTGAAAACACGCCAAAAATATTGATTATTTATTTATCAATTTTATGGTTGCCTATACTTTAATTAGGTCACTTGTGTAGTTGTTTATGGATTATATATACCGTTTAAAAATTACCTGTTGTAATATTTAATTGTCCATCATAAATTTCTAAAGCGCTTTAAGTTTGAACAACTATTTGCTTAAAATTCGAAAGTTTTTAGTTTCATTTTTGATCGTAAAAATAATTATCAATTTTTTTAACAGTTATGCTTACACAAGATTAATGCAATTACAGAAATGCCACTGAATTCCAAAATTTCCAAAATCGACACATTCCCAATTAATTAATTCTAATGTAACTAATTAATCTATTTTCAATATTCATATTTTAAATAAAATACAGAATTGTTTATTTACCGTTTATTTTTTATAATATTTTGTATTGATATACAGAATCCATAATTCACGAATGTTCGGAATTTTTTTTTGGTCTTATTGTTTGTATACGATTATTGTTGATCAGGTAGATCACTTGATCTTAAATCAAAAATTAAAAGTTTAGCTGGGTTTTTCATGATGCCAATACATGATAAATACATAGCAGTAATCAAGATACACACGAAATGATTTTACGAAAACCTATACGAAATTGACTAAATATTATCGACATCACTACTTGTATTGTATTATAATTTACAATTATCTAAAATTGTGATGGAATTTTCAATACATATACTTGTTAATGTTTAACCAGAAAATACAATTAAGTTAAAAAAGTCTAAACGCGTATTTATTATAGTATGGTTTCCAAGAACATAAAAATATTACTTTTTATAATTATATTATTACTATCATACTAAAATATTAAAATACCTATTTCGGACTTGACTATTCTTGATGAGCACTTGACATTAAACTTGACACAATTCAATTAAATAAAAAATGTTCTAAAAAAGTTACCTTATTACTACGAAATACATAATATATACCCATCATATTTTTGAAATTGTACAATTTACAAATCGGTACAACGGTACGTAATCTATAAACGATTCAGTATTGTAACCAATAATAATTAATTATTAAATATACTATTAGTTATACTCGTGCAGTAAGTAAATATAATATATTACGTTGTTATAATAATAGATGATAAGGTATAATATATATTAATACATAATTAATAGATACTAGCTCTATAAGTAACTATGTGGCCATAGATGATTAAATCTAAACGTTTTTACTTTCACTTCAATATAAATATTATGTAATTAATATACCTCACAGATATCTATACTACTTACGTTTAAATAACTAACACTAAACGCATTTACGTATAATAACGTATAAAATGGAGTTGTTACTCATCCGCTATTGTTTTGAATATTAACAAAAAATCTACACGGTATACGAGTATTATAACAATACATAAAGTTAATGGTCTATGATAAAATACTATATGCCCTCATCTCGTTAAAATCCATTTATGTTTGCCATTCGAAAAAATGACACTATAAAAAAACAACCATAGTAGCAAATTAATCAAATTCCTTATCTAGCGTACGATGTAGAAATCTGTGATGTACAGCAATGACATTTGTTTTTTTTTCTTTTTATCGACTTTATTTTATTACTGTTTGTAAAACTACACTAAAGCGACAACAATCACCTGGCCCTTTGTGATGTTTTGTATCCTGTTCGTAAAAATACATTAAAAAACTAACGGAAATCGCGTGGTGTCTATTCCATATGATAACGTTATTAGAACATATAATAATATATTTTACATACCTATTGTGTATTATTTTCCGCGTCAGCGTCAGGCTTCGTTCAATTATCGATATTATTATTTAATTTTCCACGAGCGCTATTTATTTTCAACTTTCTGTAAAACGAATATAAAGTCAATTAGAGAATAAAAAAGTGTTGTGTTTATTTTTTTCATTTCCAAACCTACGATCTACCTCACTAGAAAACACAATAATGGGTACAGACGAGAACATTTATTTATATAGTCATATACGTTAACTAGGGGAGGGGGACTAGAGAGAGATGGTTGACCCTTGATTATTTTGGTAATTTAAACAAAAATTAATATTATCGAAAAGAAGAAAAGGAATTATTTTAATGTTGTCAACATTAAATTTTAGTCAGAAAAATATGATATTATAAATAAAGCGCAGATATAATTGCATTAAAAAAGAATATATGCCCTTAAAATTAAATAAAAATCTAAAAAATACCAAGGAAAATTGAATTTTTTTTTTATTCCAATATATGAAATCAATTTTGTGTTTGAAAAGTATTGTTTTAGATCTCCTACAAAGTAATTCAATTTGCATTTCCGATTTCAGACCCGACGACAATTCGAACGTAACTGAATTAGAGAAAGACAAAGATTTCGAATCGAATTTACCTCCCCCTCATGGTGCCATTGTCTTCTTAGGTAGTAAGCAATGTGGCTATAATAACCGAATTCATTTTGTTAGTTTATTTAAAATTTGGACATGACCGTCCACACAGTTGCTCCTGTTACATCTTAATAGAGGACAAACTACGTTTTCGCTATTATTATTTTTAAATTTCAAATCACTTTATTCAGTAATTTATTTGAAAAAGTCGAATTGAAAAATATAATTATAATAATAGGTAAAAATTATTCACAAATTTGAGTTATTAATAATATAGCTATTAGCTAAGAAAATTACTTACCTATCGAACATTATTTACTCCAAATAATCTGGTGAAATACAGCCTCTCTTGCCTCACACATAAAGTCACCACTGATTGTAATATTTTAAGTTGATATGATGTATATTATTTGTATACATAGTTTACTTTCCTGAAAAAAAGTCCAATATTACACAATTGCACATAATTATAAAGACTTTAGTCGGATCATGCATACAAACGCATTCTTCTCAAGTCTAAAAAATCCTTCAACATTTAAATATATTAAACATATTAAAACTATACTCATTTGTGGGTCCATTTTATTTTAGTGCAATGTCATATTTAACGTATCATACTACTCATGTCTTTTTGAGTATGATGAGTGATGAGTGATGACTACCCGAAAACACGCATGCGTATGTAGACGGCATCACTTCGAACAAATTATACGTGACTTTATTTGTATTTGATTTGCATTTCAATCGATATCAGTGGCGGTCAAACGTGGGAGGTTGGTGGGGAGATAGACTCCTCTTCGTGAACTTTTTCAATATATAAAAATACCTATTTATACAAAAAAAAAAAAAATTAAATTTTTTTCTGGCAATAAAAAATTAACAAACTTAGAAAATGTCCACAGAATATTATGTCTTTATTATACACTATATATTATTATCAGAAAAAAATAAATAAAATAGATTTAATTATTTAATGACAATTCAAATTATTAATTATAAAATTTAATTACAGTATTGTTATTAATACTTTATTAATTAGGTAATTGTTGATGTTTTATGTTAAATTAATAAGTTAATCTTATTAATTTAACACCCACCTCCCCATGACAAAATCATTTGACCGCCACTGATCGATATCCATCAATATTTAAGAACCTGCCTAAAAATGTTATTATACATCAGACTACAACATTAATGCCCGTTACAACGCCTATTCTTAGTATTGTAGCCAACGGCCAGCCATTTTAACAGCACATATATTATTGAGCTTCAAAATGCACCCACACTATACGAGTATACTGAGAGTATACTATCAAATACAACCGCTTCAGTTAACCGCTATATTAAATATGAATAGGCGCTTAAGTAATCACGTACCTACACGCAGACACATTAGAGTGTATTATCATACCGAATAAAGCCATTAAACCACAGTAACTTGGCGGTATAGATAGGTATATTGTGTGTATGCATTAAAGACTAAGCATTAACAAATTGATATGTTAATTTTAAGTTATAAAGTAAAATTTATTTTAACTCATTTCCTTAACGCACTAGTTTCCGGTTTTTACCAACTCAATTCTAGCTTAACTTTGATTTGCCCCTGCGATAATTTAAATTTAACACAATATTTTCGACATTACCCCAATTAAGTTGATTTTGAATTTTCATTGCCATCGAAATATGTTGTGTTTTTTTCATTTATTGTAAGAATCATAAGATTATAATAGTCGTTCTTACATAAATTATAAGTAATAATAATTAATTTATATTTTATTAAAAGAATAAACATATTCAATGAGACATTTAAAAGTTTAATATTAAAATAATATATAATATATAATGAAATATATAGTCAAGTCAAATGGAATCCCAATTTTCTCGTGTGACGTATATAGAAGGACACTCTGGACTACGGCCTCTCCCAAAGAGTGAGGTTAAATTTTTTATATTAAGAAGTTTATTATTTAAATGTATGTTAACGATAAATGTTGGTATCTACACGTTTTTAAACCTATTCAGTCAAAACCACCATACCCCACGTCGAAATGAAAATACGGTCACGGTACCGAGGATATTAATATTAGATATTTATACTTAAGTAAATTTATTGTGTTATAAAAACGCATAAGGTGTCTACACGGACGGTGTCCTCTCTATTTAGTGCGACTTTTTGCTAACGTTACGCTGATATAAAATGTACCGGGCGATGGGAAATTTGCACATATCTCCATAGCATCGTTCATAGAATCAACAATATTATATTAAAATTATCGCTTTAACAATAATGTACGTATATTGAAAAATAATAATGGAAAAATTAAAGCCAGTACTTACATATAAAGTCGAATGTCCGAATCTGAAGTATTTTTCGTGTTCATACATTTAATACAAATAACAATCAATTCACATACCTAAGCATATAAATTATTATACATTACCATTTTTATTATAATATATCCAAATTTTATACAAATGTTATTATGTATATTTTTTCAAGTTTTTGCTTAGTAGGGGTTATCTGCAGTAGGTTAACCCAAGCGATTACACAAAGCAGCGACCGCTGTACGTATACATATAAAGGAGTTATTGAAAACACAAGTCTTTTCGATGAATATGTTATGGTAGCGAGGAAAATGTGTATCTATATAGCTAAATAAAAAAGTAAGAAAACTACTTTTATATGCGTCAACCGCACGTCTCCTCCGTCGAAATTTCCGCAACTAATAACAAAAACGAATTTAATGTAGTTAAGTATGTAAATAACTTAAAAGGGACGTTGTTTCGGCGTCTATACTTGCATTATTATGTGGTGCGCCCACACGAACCGCATTCCAGTGGCGTATCCACAAGCTCATCCCGACACGGGCAATTTTAAAATTTAAATAACGACTAACGTATTATTACGGCGCGATGAACTAACCTAACCCCCAACCCTCGGTCCGAAGAAAATGTACATTTTTCGAATAATAACATCAATCGCGCCATTTTAAACGGTAATTATTTTGTTGTTCGGATAAAAACCAATCGTACCTGTATACATTTACAATAAAATATACGAATACCTACACCAAAGTGAAATATTATATACTCCATACAGCGCGACTCTTTAATGTTTGTGATTACATTACATATTATTGTATCATAACATGACCTTGTGTTCTTGAATAAAACCACGAATTCCCGGAACAAAAAGGATAAGGAAAATCACTCACCCTTTCTCTCCAATATCATTTGCAATATTATCGTATAACTGTCAACGCGCTTCTGTTACACCGCCAATCATCGAGAAAGCGTTTTGTCACAATTCATTCCTGAAATAGTAAGTGCGTACAAGTACAACATAATCATTTTTGTGTCACACTCACAATACCGACTCGATACTTTTTCGAATGCGCGTACCGATATTATTGACAACGCTTATAACCAGTACGTCGCGAGAAATCAAACAAAAATGTATTATTATTACAAGGAACTACATTGTTAAATCGTATTCGGCGCGCGTAGTTCACAAATATTTTTTCGAAAACGAATTCTCATCGACAGTATATATAGTTACAGCGAAATCGATCGATTATTATTCTTCAAACATCAACATCACAATTTATATTTTGTCGACAACAACACGGACCACACGACTCACGATGGCTGCTGGGAACGATAGTGAAGGCCCTAGACTAGGGAAAAAATGTATGAATGTCTAAAACGATGAATATTTTTCGAACGATAGTTACCAATCAGTCGATTCATAGAATTCACCATGTTCTTTCTTCGACTGCAGACGCGGGACAGCGTAAATGGAAAAAAAAAACAAACAAAACACGAGCAGTGTGCACACCACAACAGACAAACGCGAAGTGAAAGACCGGTCGTGGTTACTTGCACTGTCGGCGACCGTTATTTTAATTTCACAACGCGAATAAAAGTCAAAGAGAATACGAATTTCCATTAACGTGCGATTGATGACGAAACGGCGGGAAAACAAAAACATTTAAAATTTGTCTGCCGCGCCAACACAGACTTGGAATTATAATTCCTTTTCATTTTTTTTTTTGAATGTGTTAAATATCCAATCATATCGGAATAGAAAGAAATATTTAAAAACTATAGTATACGCTCGAAAATTTAAAAAAAAAAATGCAATTCAATGTGCGAAAAGTTGACAAAACTCCACTGCTTCGTTGTGTTGAGTTCATCCATATTGATTTCTTCGTTTGTAAGGGTAACTATAAACTATTATGGCGGCGACCAATAGAGTGCTTATTGCGTTACTATATATAGTTTACTATACGACTGATAGATGATTAACTAGTAATTCTACAATTCTATTGAGCCTAGTTCGAACAGGACGTGACGAAAAATCAAACAAAAAACAAAACTTAAACGTGTGGAAAATAAAACGTTTGGTTGCAGACATTTTTCGCGTTCGAATGGTTCCGAAACCAGTGCGTTTCGTTTCGTTCAAAAGCAATGTGGAATTGTGGACAACATATTTTGTTATCTGCATCGTTTTTTTATCTATAAAAAACAGCGACGGCTTTCCCGGCCCTGTATAGCGTTTATTTATTCATTATTCTGTGCTTGTAGATAACACGACCGAACACGGTTTGTCACTTGTTGATATCATTTTAAATTGTTTAACATAATAAAACAATAATTCGTTGGTACAATTGTTTAGTAGTTATGTTATAAAAATATAAATTATCACTCCACGATTATAAGTATTTTAAGCGTTTTTTAGAAATATTTCCGTTTATTGAAACGGACAAATATTAACTCGCGTTTACTTATACAACGTCCAAGTCGGTAATATCAAGAAACGATGATAATAATGATATCGTGTTGAATTGCGACGCCATAGGGCCATCGTGCTACAACTACTCGAGACTCGGTAAGTTAGTATATAAGATAAATAAGATAGTTCGTAATACAGACGAGTAGATAATATTTAGTGTGCAATACGCGTCATTTAAAGGGATAGTTTTTTTTCCTTTACAACGCGAATTCGTGAAACGACCGAATGGTGGGATAACCCCGCGCGCAGGTTAGAGGTAGTAGTGTTTTGTTGTAGAGTCCATTTTAACAGTCAGCAGAAATTGACGGTTAGAGTAAGTGAAAATGGTGTTATTTTTATAGTTTAAGTTATAGCAGTACGTTCTGGCCCTGCGCTTCTTATCGTTTCGTTGTTGTTTTGCCTTTGCAGTCTTCGGCAGTTTCCTCGACAGTGTCTGCTCTGCATGCTCTCAACAGTGATCGCTGTTCTCCAGCTAGACCCAGGTCAGTACCGACAAACGATTGTAAAAACGGCTTTCGACCGTTCTGAGCGTTTTCGCCCAAACATATTATACCTGATAATAGTAGTATATCTGATGTCGTTGTAAGATAGGGTGCCCTGCAATCGCGTTAAGGCCCAGTCTTGAAAATTGCTCGATTTGAATGATTTGAGCGAGTCACAGATCACATTAACTTTCTTCGATCTAGTAACTTTGACGTATTCCTATTAGATTAAACACCGGTTGACTTGGTAATAGATTTTGATGGGAAAAATAACTTTAATTTTTCTCTAATCGTTTTTATTGAATTGTAATTTATTCATGCGAATTAATATTACGAATAAAATTTTATTATTCTTATTTTCCTGTTCACATGCCGTTATCACAACTGTTGTTTTGTTTTTAAATTCCGCCTAGAATATAATATACTTGCCAATTTATTTTGTTCCGTTTCTATATAATAGTTACATCAAAGTCATATATAGGTACACTCCTACATACTACGATAACAATATGATATACCTAGTTATTTTGTTTAAATAAATATCAAAAATGAATCAATGCATTCATAATTTCATGAGTAATATGATGATAAACAAAATATAATATTACTGATGATGAATGTATAAAAGTTTAAATAAAATAGATATGTTAAAATGTTTAACATATTTTGATTATATATTGACTCAAGTCAAATACATTTTAAGTACGTATACAAATGCACTACCTTTACATAAGTTTACTTTTTTTTACAGATAATTTACAATGTCGACTACATCGGATTTTCACAACGTGCCCGAGTTACCTTTGCATCATGTTAAATTACCTATAACATTAACGAGAGCCTTTTCTTTTAATGAGAATCAAGCAAAATGTTTGCAGTGTAATTTGGTATGCCAAAGTTCGACAAAAGGCATTCTTTTTCACTTGACGGTGTGTAATGGGTCACTTGATGAGGAAAATATTCAGACGCCGTTTAAATTTAATTGCTTGATGTGTAATTTTAAGACTATAGATACGACTAAATGGAAAAATCACATTTTCAAACTTAGTCATATTTCAAAAGATTTTGATTCAAATGCTACTCGGTATTCTCACGATTGTAATTTATGTGCAACTCATTTTCTTGGATATGAAGAAAACATACTTCAACACAATTGCAGACCAAAAGAATTATCGACATTAGCTAAACTAATGTCCCATGTTTTTGAAAGTTTCAACATTCAGGATAAGCGCATGATATATCATTGCACAGATTGCTTATACTACTCTTTTGATGTAACTAATTTGCACATCAATAAACAGTGTGAAGCCATTAAAAATTCTATAATGTCTGTATGCTACTCGTGTCAAATTACGTTTTATGGTTCTGACAACAGCTCATTTTTAAATCATAAAATTTCATTTGAACATGTAATGCTGTGGTGTTTAAATGGTAACAGGACATCGCCAAAAACGCCTGCTTCTTTATTGTCAAAACTGCCTCCATTCATGTCAAAATTTTTTGTATTCAGCTCACTATTGCAACAAGCATGTTGTATTATATGCAATGAAGTCAATAACCTAGAATACAATTTTATTTACAGCCATTACATCAAATGTGTTTCTTCCAAAGAAATTTCTACCATTAGTGAATGCACTCCACTAAAAATGATCAGTTGTAGTTTGTGCGATTTTGAAATGTTGTCACCCATAGATAAATTATATGAGAATTGGGTGTCACATTTTAATAATCTTGGTCACTTGAAAAATATGATGAAAAAGAAAGAAGAAATACTGTGTTCATACTATTGTTATGTAAGTGAAGCTGTATTTTATGGGACCAAAGACTTAATGATTGAAAAAATATTAATGAAAAACGATGACGTTGGGCGTTTGTTATTTGTAGCTGAAGTAATGGCTGAAGTGCATAAAAGTTCAATCACACATTATCCAAACTTCAATATTTTGTTCTGCTGCGGAATTTGTCAAATGTATACACATAAATCATCTAATTATTGTGATCATGCAAAAATTATCAATTTGGGTGAAATATTTAATTGTGCCAGCTGTTTAGTGAATTTCAATGTTAAGTCTGACTACAACGAACATCTTCTTAGTTGCGAACATATTATTTTAAAATTTTTCAAACCCAACCAACTAAGCGAGTTAAGAATTCTTGAATATTCTATGGAAACAATGAAAATGAATCAAAGTAATCTGAACGAAAGCGACGATACGGAATATATAAGTGATGAAGAAGAGTATTATTCAATGCTATCCGGCATCGACATTTTCAATATTGAAAACCAAGATAATGAATCCTATTATTCTCTTTCAGAAGGTTCAGAACACAATGTAAACATTGAAACAGAGCAATGTAATAGGAATGTTGAAATTGATGTATTATCAAATCAATTGTGTTCAAACAATAAGCCTTCAGAAAATGTGAAAGCTTGTGTTCTAGAAGGGGTAAAAATTTCACATATTTTGGTTAAACTATCGGCAGAAAGCGAAAAGTCTGCTTTAAACAACTATCTGAGAATGAAATTTTTACAATTTTATAAGACTCAAGCGATTCAAGTTTTTACAGAGACGATGTTGTTTTTCTGTGCCATCTGTGACATATTGCTCTGTGACTTGCCCGACTGGCTGAAACACAAAACAGAATGTCATGAAAGAATCGAGGTTTCGGTGTTTTACTGTGCTGTATGTCATATTTACCACATTAGTACTTCTTTTAGTATTAACAAACATTTAGAGTCAGCAGAACATTATGTAATGTTAAAGTTTCAAGAATGGATAAAACCTAATGAAAAAGAAGTTAAACCTTTGACAAGAAATAATAACAACCGTGATAATTCAACTCCTGTGAAAGATAATCTATTGGTCCATAAAGATGAAGAAAATAAACAAAATTTTAATATTTATTTTGAATTTAAAGGTAAAAATATGTAATGATCAAATAATTACAATTGATTTTATCGTTACTATCCTATTATAATAACTTGGTAGGTATATTTTGGACTTTCATAACAATGAATACTTTTAGAGCTAAAGTAATTGGTTGTTGATCAATTTAAAATTAAAACCAGGAATTTGAAATTCAAAAAAACCACTTTACAATCTGACAGATTTGGAACATAGAACATAGAACTAATAAAATGAAAAATTGTTTACTGGGCTATGATAACTGTATACAACTTAAACTGATTTCACACAAGCAAACTTTCACGTTGTTTTTAATACCAAAATTTAAACTTATTGTTTATTGTATGGGGTAATTAAAAATACAAAATAAAACACAGATTGTGATAATTACATGGTGTATATAATACATTTTTCACAACATAAAAATAATACACCTCACTGTAATCAGGTTACATCGACCATAAATTACAACTGGCTCTTTGCCCTTTGGTCGCTATCTCCATTAAAAATTTAAAATAATTTTCACCAGGCCGATTTTCAACAGAAACGATCTTCATAATTTGTATAATAAAAATTATAAATATATACTATAATTAATTCCCCCCATACTATTTATTGTATAATCATCATAGATACTTCTGTGTGACGTCTTATTAATTATATTTTCATCATTCTAGATGTAATTACTGACCTTAAAGAAAACAGTTATTACTTATTGAGCAAACTGTTGGAGGAAAAATATGGAATTTTCCATAAAGTTTCAAAGAGAACCAATACATTCATCATTTTTTTCACAATGAAGTAAGTTTAACTACACACAATCGCTTTATTAATTAAAACCTTTGATTATATATATTATGTATAAATATTTTTTGTTTTAGGAAATCAGTCGACTGTTTGATTAGCGATAAAGAAAATCTGGAAAAACAGCATGGGTTTAACATAAAAATAATTGGACATGAAGACGGTAGAGCCAATACATTTAAATAATAATAAACTGGAAAAAATAAAATTATTTAATGTATCGTCTTTTTCTGTTTGTAGATAAAGAATTATCGTCAAAGACTGTAACATTCTTTACCGATTGGAGAAAATTGTGCACTCAAATTTTTAATGAATTAAATTACATAGACAATATATTTACCAGGCAAAAAGCACGAGCCGACAAATTATGTGAAGCGGTGCATAGTCTTAAAATTGTTCCCGATCCAATCAATTTTCATATGTTTGGTTCAATTATTTATGGATTAGCAAATATTGAAAGTGATCTGGACTTATACTTGGAAATAGGTAAGATATTATTGTGTAAAATGATTTTCCTACAAAGTTGAGCAAATTTTTATCTAGCAAATTGTTCGAATAATGTTTAAAAATAATTATTTAAATCATTTCTATTTACACTTGGAAAAAATGTTTATTAAAATATAAAATTATATTACCTTCTATTGTTTATACTATCAGCCACTATCATTTAGCTATTTTATGAAGTAAAAAACTTAAATAGATGCGTGTCCTCCACCCAATAAAATACTATCAAGTTTGTCTGAAAAAAAAAAACATTTTTTCAGTAACATGTTTAAACAAATAAAATAGTTTAAAACTATTCAAATAAAATTGTATTTAAATTTTATAATTCTGCAATGATTAATTACAATTTTATTTTGAATAATACTCCACTCTGTGTTTATATCACAATGCCTATCGGTTAGGTTAGTGATTTTGGTGCAACTACCAAAAACAAACAATTAATAATATTATAAACAATAATTCAGTACAGTTATTATAATTATCGAACGTAATCGTAATTATAAAATATAACTTAATGACTAAAATGATACAAATCAATAATTATTGTTTAATTGAGTATGTTTAGAACAAAGCAAGACTTACCTGCAATTCGAAAACAAATGTACTAAAAAAAAACCTTGTCCCCCGTGAACGTTATATGATTAAAACAAGAGTATTACGAATACTTAAAATGTGATCAACAATAACTACTCGTATATCATAATGACACAAATAATTTTATTTTACAGGCAACTCATTCACCGGCGCAATGGCAAATGATCTTGATAGACAAGCTAATCTTGTGATGAAATTTGCCCGACACTTCAAATCAAAACCCGAAGAATTTCAAAATATCATAGAAATTTGCGACGCCCGTGTGCCCATTGTTAAATTCTATCACGTTCCAACCAAGCTAGAATGTGACATATCATTCAAAAGTGGGTTGAGTGCGAACAACACAAAACTGGTCAGGTATAGTACACATTTTATAATACAAAAAACATACTGATTTTATATTGTATTTTATTGCTGCTATTTGTTGCAGTTTATATCTTTCGATGGACAAAACTGTCAAGTGGCTGGTGTATGTAATCACTCGTAATTGGGCGATCCAAAATAATTTAAAAGACAATAATATGTTCACCAGCTATGCACTGATATGGTTGGTGTTGTTTTACTTGATGGTTGAAAAAGTAGTGCCACCAGTGGTCGATCTTGTTAAAAAAGCCTCCAAAAATGATTTAATAATCATTGAAGGTATTGTCTAGAATTTTTATTAAAACATTAATAAATCCAAATTTATTGAATAAAATCAATGTTAATCGCAGGGTGGGACTGTTCGTTTGGAGAATGGTCGGACGGCATCAACCACCAGGATCGTTATAAACTTTTATTAGGCTTTTTTCAATACTATGCCGATAAAAAAAATTTGACTGAACACGTATTGTGTACGTTCGTGGGCAAATGTATGAAAAAGCATCAAACATTTTTCAATGAACTCAGTAATCTGACAGAGATCAACACGACCCAGTTATTAAAAATCAAATCTGTCAAATCAAAAATTAAGTCTAATTTTAGTTATGAACACCGCGGATTGGCTCTACAGGATCCACTTGAACTGTCGTTCAATCTAACATTGAATGTATATGACAAAAACTTGACAGACTTTTGCGTCTTATGTGATAAGAGTGCAACACTATTGAAGGAAATCAAACATTACAATATATCTTAAGAGGTAAAAACAATTATATTCATCAAAAAAATGGTTTACGGCCAAACTATTAGATAGTTATTTTTGTACTATGTACTTATTTTTATATGTAATATACGTAATATAATATTAAAATGCGTTTCACTGAATATATTTCATAATACCGATTTTATGTTGCACATTAACATCCCAAATCCCTATTTCAGTAAATATTTTTTATCTCGAGCAATTCTCTATCTAAGTAAACTACTTATTCCAATACTCAATCCCAATCCCAATGCAACACAAAGAAAAATGTTTATCAGATGAGCACGAATAGAATAAGAATTTAAAAAAAAAATTTTTAACATTTCAAATTTAACCAATTGAAGTTTTTAACTTACAATAAACAATAACACATTGTTCAACCCAGTTATAAATTTTAAGTAATTATGAAATGTATAAATCTTTATCTAAAATTACAAACGTAATAGATGACACAGCGATGTGTTTTAATTATTATTATTGTTGTATGGCATAGTAAATTGGAGCCTGGGTTGAGACATAAGTTACAATATAATGTAATATACATACATACCGTTTTCATAATCTAAAATTGAAACAAATAAACAAACATATTAATTTGATTAATTTAACTATTGCCATATTATTATTACATCACAAAGAATTCATTCCTCAAAAACTGATTAATCATACAGAGTGACAGTCCATTGATCAGGTTCGTTGACAAAACATATATAGAATTTCGAGTGAAGTCTTTTAGAAGCAAAGAACCTGGAACCACCCACCAAAGTTATAATATTTGTAACTATTGAACGCCCGAGGAAAAGGATCTTTACTGGGCTTAAGTTTCCTCCACTAAAAGCCAAAACTCAATCGTCAATTACCAAACTAAAATAATTAAAATACAATTTTTAAATTTATAATCTAATCATATAAATGGATTTTAAATTAAAAATTTTAAGATCAAAAGTATAAATATTTATAATAATTGCACATTTACAGCTGGTCAATGGCGTGTAATATTAGAGAAAAAAAATATTATCCTTTATAAATATTAATTAGATTAAAAATAAGAGCATATTTGAAAATGACAATTAGCAGTGTGATTAATTAATCCTAGTTAAGGATTAGTCTAAAATAAAACGATTAAATGGTAACCATTAAATTTGATTTACCACAAAGATTTGTGATGACATTTTAGATTTCGTTTCACCAATTACCATCCTTGTCATCTTCAAATACATTATTGTTTTCTGCATGAGGATTTACTTCTCTTTATCAACGCTTAAATACTTTGTGTCTAAAACATTATGTCAATTTAATTTGAAGTCAATAGAAATGAATTAACCAGATATCTCACATCCAAAATATAACTGAATATAACTATTATGTTTGATTATTTATCAAAAGTAATTGGTTGTTGATTGCTTTAAAATTAAAACTAGGAATTTGAAATTCAAAAACTATGACCACTTTACAATCTGACAAATTCGGAACAGTAGTAATAAAATGAAAAATTATTTACTGGGCTATGATAACTGTATAAAACTTAAATTCATTTCACACAAGAGAACATTTACATTGTTTTTAATACTAAAATTAAAACTTAATTTCAGTCATCTATTTAATTGAGTAAAAAAAATTAAGTGTTCAATGGTGTTTACTTATTGTTTATTGTATGGGGTAGTAATTAAAAATACAAAATAAACACAGATTGTGATAATTACATAATGTTGCATGATAATTTTTATTACAGTCAATAATGTGTAACATTATTCTAACATTCCAATAATGTTTAAAAATAATTATTTAAATCATTTCTATTTATACTTGGAAATTTTTTTTAGTAAAATAGAAAATTATTTTACCTTATATTGTTTTATTCTATCAGCCACTATCATTTAGCTATTTTATGAAGTACAAAACTTAAACACATGTGTATCATCTACCCAATAATATACTCTCAAGTTTGTCTGAAAAAAAGCATTTTTTCAATAACACATGTTAAAACAAATAGTTAAAAACTATTCAAATACATTTTTATTGAAACAAAATGTTATTTAAAATTTTAATTTTAAGATTAATTATAATCTAATTCGTATAATACTCACTTCTGAGTTTATATCACAATGCATATCGATAACATCCCTATCTCTATTACAATAAATATTTATATTTAATCTCGAGCATTACTTAATTAAGTATACAGAATTTTGAGTGTAGACTTTTAGATGCAAAGAACCTGGAAACCACCTAAGTTATAATATTTGAGACCATTGAACACCACAAGAGATGGATTTTTACTAGGTTCAAGTTTCCTCCACTAAAAGCAAAAACTCAATTATCAATTAATAAACTAAAATCAATGTACTATAATAATTAAAATAAAACTTTTACATTTATAATATCAAATAAATGGATTTTAAATTAAAAAGGTTATTTTCAAAAGTATAAATATTTATTATAATTAGGCATTTAAAATTATGAGTAATATTACAAAAAAATTAACATTTTACAAAAAATAATTAGCTCAAAAATATTAAATAAATAATTAAAAATAAGAGCATATTTGAAAATGGCAATTAGCAGTGTGGTTAATTAGGATACTGCAGATTAGTCTAAAATAAAACGAATAAATGGTAACCATTATATTTGATTTACCACAAAGATTCGTGATGATTTTTAATATCTCGTTTCACCGATTTACCGTCCTTGTCATCTTCAAATGCGCCTTTGTTTTCTGGATGAGGATTTACTTCTTTGAACTGATTATCAACACTAAAATAATTTTAAACAGAATTAGGGTATGAAATTATTAAATATTTAAAACTTGAGTAATTACAATTCTGTGTCTGGATTATACTTGAATTTTACAAAAGCAGCATCACCTTCTCCTTGTACAATCTACAAAGATAATGAAAACCGATTATTATTTATTTATTATTTAAATTATCATGTCTATACTAACTTCTCCCATTGTGTCGTGATGTTTGTGAGCTCCATGTCGTCCAAACTTTGGCTGATACTGATAAGCTAATGCCCTGTAAAATAAAAAATATATACTGTCTAATTTACAAATACTCGTTATAAAATTCAAGTTTACCTTCTTTGGGGACTAGAATTTTTCTTATTGTCATCTATAAATGAATACAATTCATTAATAATTTAACTAGGTAACATTTGAAAAATAAAGAAAAAACTTACCATCAACAATGAAAAATTCCTCGAATATTGCAAAGTTATTTCCCTGATTTATTAATTTAGATAATTGGAAATGCTTCCACATAAACTGCAAAAGTTTTTTTGTTGGTTTGTCAATGGCCAATTGTCTGGCTTCTAAACTAATGTCCTATAAATGTAAATGGCAAAATAGTAGTAAGTAAAAATAAGTATCTAACCCGTCTAAAACAGAAATGTTTACTGATTTCATGACCAGATGCTGCTTTAGACAGGTTTCACTGTAATTCAATTTTAAAACAACTTAATTAATTAATAAAATAAGGTTAAGAAAATTAATATTACTGTTACCATTAGCATATAATCGATCAAACGTTTTCCATAACCTTTACGTTGTTTGGACTCGTGGATGTAGAAATCTAACAAACAGTAGACCATGGCCTCAGATCGAGAACCCGCTTTATTATATAGGTACAACTTCTTCCATCCCATCTTTAGAATTCCAACAACAGAAAAGTGCCTTTAAAACAATTTTTTAAATTGCTACATACTATAAACAAATACCTATGTAATTATATGAAAATTATTTTACCCTGGCTTATTATGTTCAGTCATCATGTAGATAACATGATCAGACTTAACTAATTTTTCACTGCTGGTTATCGGTGACATTAACTCCTGTGCCACACCAGACGCTTTGCCCATCTCGTCAATGATTACCATTAGACATCTTTTCAAACTATAAAAATATGATAGATAATACAAATTATACTAATCATGTACAGTGTACATGACAATAACAATAAATTATGAATAGTAGTAGCAGTATTTGATTTTACATTTTATAAAGTAGATTAATTATTATTTAGCTATATCACATTCCAATACTTGTTGAAACCTATGTTATTGTGGTACTATAGCCTTACCTAAAAACTTTTTTTGGTGGTCCTTTCATCAGCCACTTTTTTATGTCAATTCGACTGCAGATTTACAAACAAGAGTCCATATTATGATTGATTTTATAAAAAGTATTCAAATACCCAAAATTTTCAGTCAAATTGAGTTCAATACTGAAGAAGTTCATAAAATTCAGGTTTAAAACAAAATTGAATACCTGATTTAATACTGAATAGTACCATACAAATCTAAATACGAAAACAAAAAATGATTAGCGCGAGTTAAAAATATGAAAATTAACTAAAATTTGTTTAACAAAAACCAAAATTTAAATCCTATCAACTACCAGAACTTTAGAAACAAGCATTCACTTTGCTCTAAGACTCAAAATAATTGTTGATTTAAACAGAAACCAACATTGAAAGACGAGGATCAAATCAACATAAGCCAACATATTTTACAGTAGACACCAATAACACCATTACAGACTAAACAAATTAAGTATATCGTTTCCAAGGTATAATACTTCAAAGATAAAATTGGAGCAAAGGACTTATAGTTCTAAAAAATCCCAAAATATGCAATTAAAAGACCATAGAATATATACATTTAAAATGAATTTGATAAATTTAATGCGTTTGTACATAAACTTTCTTAAATTGAATTGTCAATCATTTGTTACAATGACATGAAACTAACGAATGTTATTTGAAAAATATACGTAAAATAAAAAATCATGTCACTAGAGAAAATTGTAATTAAAATTATAAATCACTATGTTTTCAAATTTTACATAATGTATGTAAAAGTGCAAAACGAATGAAATATATATATCAAAAGTAACAAATAGATAAGAATAAATATACCCTACCTAATACAGAGATGGATCTTAAGGGAGGTTTAAATACCCCTCTTTTAAGCTTATTAATTATTATATAAATTATTATATATAAAAGCTAATAACATGAAATGTAAATAAATACAATTACTTTTTTAAATTTTTAACCCACCCTGGATTAATTTTTGTAAACACCTAACCCCCGACCTAATATCATGAAAAAAATAAAATAAAATACGCCTTTTACATAATAAAATTACACGGCTATAACTTAGTCTCAACAAAAAAAAGGTGTGTGTCGCTTACTCTACTATCCTTTCATGTTGTGTAAAAACAAATATGCAAACCAAACACTTCGAGACCTCTACCCTGAGGCTCTAATGATGGTAATAATAATAATAATAATAATGTACACTCACCTTTCGTAGTCCGAGTTATCGACGTTCTCGTAACCCTCCGGCATCATCGTGTTGTCGATCTTCAGCACCTCTCGGGTGACCACGTCTTTGAGGTCGAAGTTGAACTCCATATCGCGGTCGACTGCGATAAATGTGCGAAACCCGAAATTCTCTGTCGAAACGATTCGAGGAAAAACGAGAGATGAAAGATAGAGAAGAAAAAAAAAAAACGTTTGAAATTAATGAACGAACGGTAGTGGCGAAGCGCGGCGACAGCTGAATAGAGCGAGAAGGCGTCGGTCGGAATGGTCGTTGGCCCGCGCCGGATGTCGCGCGACGTGCGTGCGAGCAGGTACCAACCCAAACAAATTGGAGCGCGCGTGGGAAAAAGTGAGGAGAGGACGAAAAAAGAAAACGGCTTTTTCCATGATAACGCACGTGACGTGCGGACGGTCCCGGGGGGGGGGGGGTCGAGCCGACCATTTCGTCGGGGTGCGCCGCCGCCGCCAACAACAACAACAACAACAACAATATAGAGAGACACCTACACCGCGCCATCGCTAATCGGACCGAAATTGTCGTGTTATTTTCATACCTATAGACCGTAAATGGGGATTGCGAGACACGTTTCCCCCGACGCCGAGAATGTTGAAATAAAAAATGGCAAAACGATCGTTGTCGACACGACGACGCCTACGTCGTCTCGTCGTAACTATATGACATAATTGCCCGACGTATGCGCCGTATCTCTATATATACGAACGCGACGGGATTATCGACGAGGCCGCGGGGGGCCCGCCTCAAGAATATTAAACCTCTCGTCCACACTATGTCGAACAAACGTGGACGGTGTCGCCCGGCCCTGTTGAACCGTCGCGGTTCAACCATGTCGGGGGCCGAGTCGAACGCGACCCGGAATCCAGTCGGTACGGATCGAAGAGAATTGAATCGACAACAGTAGCGAGTGTCTCGAAGCTTGTTGTTGCTCGACTGACGTTATCGCGTAACTCTTGTCTATACTACAAAATCTACCGAAACATTAATTTCGTTTATAGTTTCGTTTCGCCGAGTGCATTTTTATCGGGTTTCATTTGGATTTGTTAATTTTAGTTTATATTGTAAATCCATGATGAATTAAAACGACGAACAAATAATATCGCTTTCGTTGAAACGTATCGTGATCGGAATGTATTGTGGCACCCGACCGATTCACAATACAAAAATAGAAACAAAAGGCACGATGTACTAATGGAAAAATCACCAATTTAATGCGAGTTATATTAGTATTGGTAAAAAATGCGTTCGATAAATTCACTCGTGTCGGTACACTACGGTATCGGTCGACAAGTCTATAAAAATATATATATATATATATATACACATATAAGGTTAGTAAGGACAAGTTGAATTAAGGACGTGTCGATCGGCACCATTCGACATAGTGTGGACACGGCTTAATATCACAATAGTATTACAATAACAATATTACATTCGGAAGCGTATACGAGAAGGGGTCGTTTTAAAAATTCGATCCGTCCGTCCAAAAATATTTTAAGAAATCGTCGGTTAAATAATAAAATAAATATAATAAATTTCCGAGTAAAAAAAATAAACATTGCAACCATTATTTGTATACATTACCCGAGATATTTGTCTGCTGTGTCACACACTCGAGTTCACTCGTCAAAACACCGATCCGATGGAAAACCGCTAAATATTTTCGTAAAAACAGTCGCCGCGATAAACTTATTTTTTCAATTATACGATTTCGGAACAAACGAAGGAGTTTTAACCTTTCACCTCACACGTGTTTATATCGGTAAACGGATTCTAAAAATAAACAGACGTTTAAATATTCACATTGCGCAAGCGATAATATTGTCGTTCCCACTGCGCATGCGTACAGTTCCACAGTTCCAGACGGACTGCGGATCCGGGACCACTCGCTCTTACCGCTAACTTTTTTTGTGGGCGGATGCGGGCTTGGGGTTCGGCCCTCACCAAAAACTATTGAACGCCCTCGAAAATAGATATGGCGATTTTACCTATTAAAAAACATGTTTTGGGGCACTATATAGATATTACATTTTTTGTATTTTTATTTATTTATATTAAGGACTAAGGTAGAATTTTTTACTATTTATTGCAAGATTACAATACTTTGTACCAATAAATGGTAGATGATATTATTGGTGAAGACCATAGATATATTGTACATACATATATATATATACAAATATAAATATGATATAATACCTGTAGTAAAAATGTATAAAACATTTACTCGGTGTTATTGTTATACGAAAATACTACACATTTGGGCATTTGAACTTAATATGATAAAATTATTACAAATTATTATTATTTTGTGTACAAACTACAAAATGTATTAGGGTGTTTATACTATGTATGCCATGTCCCTTTATTTTTATGCATTGTTCGTCAACTTGATGCTATTTTTATGATACCTATTTCTCTTAAAAAATAATTTTAAACTATAAAAATAATTCCTAAAAGAACAAAACCTTTCTATTAACATTAATTATTGAAGTATGAAATATCATAATAATTTATATTATAAATTCACCAAGATTTTAAATAAAAATGTAAATCATAAAGCTAAAAACTTCACAAAAATCTTTTGATTAAGCTTCTATACATATATAAAGATTTAAATGTAATTGAAATAAGTTTTATAATGGTGGAAAAAAATTTCAAAACTAGATACCAAGAACATGATTCTGAAAAAGAATTTTTAAAACTTGTTCCAAAATCAGATTTAATATGACCAAAACATATTAGTTTTCATATAAATAAAGGCTTTGAAATATTAAATAACCATATGATAAGGTAAATTGTTCTTGTGTATGTAAAACTAAATTAATAAAGAAAATAAAAATATTATTTTAAGGCACAATTTAGTATTACACACTAGGGCACCATAGTAGGTTGTAATTGTGCCCTTGGTATATAGTTCAGTGTAATATAGTAAGTACATTATGTAGGATTTATTTATCTGTTTAAAATGTAAGTTTCATTAATTTTAAAAGCAGGCACGAAAAAAATATAGTGATTTTAACTATTAATTTAACTATAGTTATTATAGGTAGTTACTAGTTATTATTATTACAATAAGTCATAATAAAATTGTAAAACATATTTAAATGTTAAATTACTATTTGTCTATATGAATATCAACTGCTGCATTGTACAATGCTTATTATTTTCATTAAATTTAATCTTTCTTAAAACATTTCATATAAATATTACCAATATTTTATGGTAAAATAGATTTATAAGGTACCTTAATATGATTATATTAGATTTGATAAAAACATTAATAAGCAATTTACTCTCAAAAGCATTAGTAATTAAGTACATAAATGCAATATATATTTCAAATTAGAGTATATATCAGTTTTATTTTATAATAATTAAGTGATGCAAAATGTTATGAAGAAAATTCTACTTTAATAAGTTACCACAAGGAATTGTGATGGAACTTAAGATCTAGTTTCACAGGATATCAATATTTATCCACTTGCGATGTACTTCCACTTTCATGTTGTGGTCGTGGATTTACTTCCTTAAACTGGCTGTTGACACTAAAATAATTTACAACATTTAAAATTGAAATACAAATAATTATATTTATTTTAATTAGAGAGGTACTAACAAATCGGTATCATGATTATACTTAAACTTCACAGATGCAGCATCGCCTTCACCTTGTACAATCTGTAAAAATGAAAAAATATTTTATTTTTTATAAATAGTTATTTACATTGTCAGATCACCACTTACTTCGCCCATAGTGTCATGATGTTTATGAGCTCCATGCCGTCCAAACATTGGCTGATGTAAATGGCCTGAAGCTCTGAAAACAAATACAGGGATTGTTGAACTTTCTAGATTTATTATTAAAAACTACTTGTATATATTTACTATGTTACCTATTTTCCCCGCTGTCAATGTCCGTGCTACCTGCTGCAAATTTAAATAATTTATATTACAATTTAACTCAAAAGAGGTCATTATAAATAATAATGATGAAAATTACAAAGAAAGTGCTCACATTGTTTGTTGAAAAATTCCTCGTAGATCACAAAATTATTTCCCTGGTTTACCAATTTTGATAAATGAAAATTCTTCCACATGAATTGCAACAGTTTATTAGTAGGCTTATCGATGGCCAAATTACTGGCATCTAAACCAATATCCTATGACAAAAAAAAAAAAGAGTTCAATATGAAAACAGTTTAATCAATTTATTTATATTAAAAAAAATACCATTGGAAAATGAAAAATCTCCCGCAGTCTTACCTGTAACATGTGAACAATCAAATGTCTCCCATAACCTTTACGTTGTTTAGACTCTAAGATGTAGAAATCCAACAAACAGTAAACCATGGCTTCTGATCGAGAACCAACCTTGTCGCAGATGTACAACTTTTTCCATCCCATCTTTAACATTCCGATAGCAGTGAAATCCCTTGATAACAACATTAATTCAACCGTTAATAAAAGCTAATGAAAAACTAACTTCTTAAATGGTAAACAAAATGGACCTCAGCCAATTATTAATGAAAATAAAAAATTATTAAAATGTAATCAAATAAGAACATAATATCTTACCTTGATCCGTTGTGTTGGATCGTCATGTAAATAATGTGATCAGAGTTGACAAGCTTGTCGGCACTGGTGACAGGTGACTTCAACTCTTGAGCCACGGCGGACATTCTGCCCATCTCGTCTATGACCGATCCAATTTGTTTTTTGAAACTTCATGGAAAAAAATCCACAAACAAATATAATATTGTAATTAAATGGTTGAAATATGAATATTTATAAACGGATAAATAAAAAAATACCTAAAACAGTGTTGGTATAGTGTAAATGTCCACATAGCATATTGAAAATAATAAGTAGGACCCCATAACCTTCAATACCGCTTTCACACCTTCTACTCTAAATGTATCTTATTATTATATTCACATTTAAATGTTTGAGGTTTATAGAATGTTTATATGTCATAGATAAAAAGATACACATTATTAGGTTATTTTATCACTGCATGGGGTGAATAATTTCCAAATACTGGTTTATTATATGAATTTGTGGACTTCTAGCCAGTAATAAAACATTTAATAACATCATGAAACCTGGACGGATCTATTGATAAGTGTGGTAGGTACTCAAAACTATTAATAAGAATGAACGATTATTTAGATTATTTAATTTCCCATGCTGAACATAAATAGGTATGTGTCTATGATATTTATTTACTCTGAGCACCCTACGACTATAGTGTTTATACATTTATTTAAATTCAAACACATTCAGTTTCATGAGTAGGTAATGAGAAACTCAAAGTTGCTTAAAAAGGGTAAATTGTTCAAAAGTATCGAAAAATATTCTATTAATAGTTAATACATGTTTATTTTTTATGAGATATTTTTAGAATCATAAGTACATTGAAATAAACGATCCTGTAAAATATAGAGATACCCACTCTGTTTCTACAATAATTTAAAAAGATTATATAAAAAAAAAGTTACACTATTAATTCAATATTTCATTGTTATTGTTGGTAAATATTCTTGTTAGTACCTACAACCTTCCCAAGACTTTTATGGCAAATTGGCAACCCCAACATATAAAGCTAGGCTACAAATATAACCCGGAAACCTCTAATATTTAAAGTATAAATAACATTTTTAAGATACTAACTGATTTCTCACAAGAGCAAATACCTATTCGATTAGTCATCAAATGATATAGATCAAAACAAAGGAGGTACCAACAACATTTGCTTGCTAAATTCAAAAACCCGACGGGAATAACATCAAACTCCGGATGTTCCCACTATTTATGTATATGGCCGACACTCACTCGTAATCCGTCTCACGTCCATAGACCGTCAGCGTATTGTCGATCTTCAGCACCATGCCGTAATTGATGTCGTCGGACTTGAACTCCATAATACTCGATTATGTTTCGTTTTCGCGCAAAGCGAACGAATGGCCGTCAATGTGTTGAAAATCGCGTGCTATATGGCGTTTGGGTTGAGCAGGTCAGTGTTGTTGTTGTGTCCTTCTTCGGATGTTTACCGTTTATGAATTGGACGCCGATTTTGACCTTGAATGTGCCGTTGTGAAGGTAGAGACCGCGGACGACGGTACGCAGCGTTCCTGCGGGCTACGCTGTAGAGCGGCGCAAGAAGGAAACAAACAATTATTACTGAAATTCGCGGGGAAATTTTTGAATTTAAATTTTAGGTCCATCACCGTGACACCACTTACTCGTATGTTATGCGCTTCCGATAAGGATGTAATAGCGAGCTTACAATAAATCGCCACTGATCCTTTATCCCTCCGGTCAAGGCGCTTGTCGGGAGACGCCACACAGTATAATCCGCATCGGCTCGACTTTCGTGTATATTTTTACCGTCTAACCTGTAATAATACAACTTAGGATTCAGTCATTTATAGATAATATGTATTTTATATTAGACGAATGTTTGTATGAAAATTACAAATCATACTGAACACTATGACAGTTGTTTGCTGTTTATGTACTTACATTACAGCACCTGCTGGCCGATAAGTCCTGCGCCAACGCCAGTGAAATGCTCCTCGTTGAAATGACGAGCTTCATTATTGAACAGTGCAGGTGATGAATACCGAGGACGTCAGAACGCGGCACTTAATCGAAACAGATAAACGCCTGGTGGTCCCATGGGGATCGCTATTTCAATAATTATAAATTAAACTGTCTTCAAAATTAATTGGTTTCGATGAAATACTTAACTTCCGCTTACGAGTGTGACTCATCCACGTCACTGAATATGGTGTACCTATCTAATATAAAATAGAATACCTATCTGTGTGTAAATGGAGCCAAACCATACATCATTAATAACCAACATTATTATTGTTTATACATTTTATCATCTACTTGATTGTTCATTAGGTACTAGAACTCGGACTTGAACGATTATGAATTCATTAAGTTGTGCATTTGAAAATATATCACAATAATATGTAATTTTACGTCTTAAAATGTATCAATTATGGAAATTTTTCATAAAATTCATACTTATAATAATGCAATGTAAACGCGGAGTCGCGGCTCGCGGCGGACTGCAGCAAACAAACTAAACATCAAATGTCAAATGTATCAATAAAATGAAACGCGTCTTGACCACATACATATATTCGTGGCTAAAACCCGCTGCACCAATTTGATGAACACCGTCACACTATACATACATACGTCTTGTCTGTATACAAATATCAAAACTACCTACTTAGAATATAGATTACCAAAATATAAATATGATATCGCCGTATCGGATGTAAACCAATTTGTTCAGTATTTATGTATATTGCTTTTTAATCGTTGATATTAAACATTTCATACATTAATATCAATGTTTGTAATCGATAAACATTTATGAATACAAGACTACTAAATATGAGATAAAACCATATATAGATTTTAATCGTTCATATTACATAAACATAATTGAAAGTTTATAGAATGTTTATTGCCAGTTTAGTTTGATAAAACCGCAGAATATAGGTACTAATATAGGCAAAGTTGATTAGGTATCTATATTTTTATAGTAGGTATGTTTCAATTTTTTTTTTTCGTCCAAATATGCGACCGAAATGAAAAATTATTAAAATTATGCAAATTATTCCTCAAAACTGTGACTTGTGAGATGGGTATGCAATTATAGGCAAAATAAATTTGTAACGGTGTTAAAATACTCAACAATAGTTCATGTGTTACGCTTAAATTGATGAATTCAAAGTCATAATTCTGAATAATTCAATAAAACCATAATAGTTTTTAAAAATATTTCCTTACTAAATACAACTACTAAGTATATCAGGCAACGCCAATTCCTCATATGCACTATATTACATTTTTAAGGATTCCATTATATTAACCTTAGATCTATTAATACTATGGCAATTGATGTAACAATAGAACACATGATTTAAAACAAAAAAAAACATTAAATTAATCTATAATTATTTATTTATTTTGACAATTGAAACTAAGTTTTTAAATATTTCCAAGTAATTTAATAAATTGAAAAGTTGATGTAAAATATTTAGTTGTATAATATATATATATAATATATATAAAATAGGGTTGAAATAAAAAACAATTATAAATATTATTATCAGTCTAGTAGTATTGTGAAATACTTACCTATAGTGATGTAATAATAAGCTTTCATAAATATTTTTCCAAAATGTCTATTGGTATCTGTGAACAAAAAACAATCATTAAAATATATGATTTATTATTCATAGAATTTGAATATAAAATACAGAACCTTAGAACCAAATCTTTCAACAACATGGCCATCTTTGTCTATAATAAATTTTGTGAAATCCCACAGAATTGGTCTGCAAAAAATAAATAACTTTTTTAGAAATTTCGTTAGAATTTCATCATTTGAAATATATTTATACATATTTTCTTGATTTATATCAGTATTTTATATTGACAAAACAATAGGAACTTACCTTTATAGAATTCTAAAATACAAATTATTTCATATTTTTTAAGATAAAATCAAAATAGATATTTACCCAAAAAGTACACCGCCTGCTTCATTTCTCAAATATTTAAATAATTTATTTTGGCTGAAACCAGATAAAGAAATAAAGTCGAATACTTGAAATTTAACATGATGATCCCAAACATAATCTTTTATAAGCTTAACATCTTCATCTTTCTATAACATATAAAACATCATTTAGTAGAAAAAAACAATAATAATTACTGAAATATACAATTTGTATTATACAAATGTTATGAATATACATATTCTGAATATTTCATAAGGGCTGAATTAGATTCAAAATTAACAATTATTATTATTTATAATTAAGTAAAAAAAATTAAATTGTCTAATGCAATTATAAAATTAGTTATACTTAAAATTAAAATATGTAAGTAACATAAATAATATTTTGGAGAATAGCCTGAAGTAATGAAACTTGAATCACAGTTTTAAAATGACTATATTTTTACTTTACTTTACTCTACTTTACTTTATAATTTTGGTACCTAATATAAACTAATGTTGTATAAAAAGTAAATAATTTATTAGTTAGGTACCTGGTTTAAATATGTATAAAAGTATTAAATATCTAATTGTATCTAAATAAATTTTTTTCTTCCACTGACAAAATAAATATTTTAATAGGTATGATACTTTAAGAAGCATTTTTTAATTCATAAAACACAAGAAAAACCCTAGTAAATACAGAAAAATTTAGCTCAGTATTAAATATTAATGATAAAATATCAATAATGCAAATTTTAGTGCATTTCATATTATTAATTCATTTAGTATATTTAAACATGTTTATTTAATTTAATTAAATATTGCATAATAATAAGTGATAAAGTCCTACCAATTAACATGATAATTATTGTCACTGCCTTACAGGTCTCAAGAATTTTGCATTCGATAAATTTTTACAGAAATTAAAAGCTATGAATGATCAACGAATAATACTAATTAAAATGTATATATTATATATTATTTAGGTACTTAAACTTATTTAACAGTCTGTAACCTAATGTTGGCATTATTGTTATTTAAAAATAAATGTACTTTGATTAAATCATTGCATGGAAAAGCAAGAATTCTCAATCCTTTGCTATAATACTTTTTATCCAGTTCAATCAACTCTTTGAAACTTAAATCACTAGATGTAGTAGTACTATTGAGCGCTACATTAACAATAATCAACGGATGACCACTGAAAAAAAACAAAAAAGTTGTTATGTTCATTTCTCCTAAATATTATCACAGAATAGAGTGTTAGGATGATTCATACTGGTATTGTTTCATAGACACTATTTCTCTATCCATTGTGTGTACATGGAATTCGTAAACTGATGTTGCTTTCTCCCAATCGTCACGAGAGTCATCAAAAGGATCACATATATCCCTTACCATCTCATATGCAAATGATAAAATCTAAACAAAGCATATCATAGCAATTTAATCCAAATGTAGTATTAATTAATTATAGATAAATTGTGTTACCACTAATAATGTCCAGTGTTGGGTATATTATTTTTTAAATGTAATAAAATCATTTTACACCTTCCTCTTACAAGTAAGTACAAAAAATATTATTTTTTTGTTATTCAAATGAAATTGTAATCAAATAACTTTACACGCTTAATGAAAAAAGCAACTGCTTGCAATACTTTCAGAGATAACAATCATGTTTTTAAAGTACCTAACAAAGCATTAAGATTAGGTACCTACCTAATTACTCTAATTTCTTTGAGTATTGGAAGGAAACCTCGTCAATTACAATTAGGTAGTATAAATATGAATTATGATATCCAAAACATTGAAAATTTAAATAAATAAACACAACGACATCACAGTAACGCGTTACATTTTATTATATTTCTACCCAACACTGTAAAAAGAGCCGTAACAAGGTTCGCCGGCGCTCCTGGGTATTACATATCATATTTACACTTTAATAGATTTGTGCTCCCCCCGCACACACAACATATTCATAAATCATAAGTATATTGATTCCTAAATTAATTAATTTTATTTGTAAACAGATACTTGTAATGATGATAATACCGAATAAGAATAAAAAGCACTTTTGAATTTATTATAATCTTGTATAGTTATATCTTGTATGACGATAAAATGAGAATCTGCATAGACTGGGTTTAAACGATTACAGGGAGTTTTATTCGAAAATGTATTCCGATACAAACGTTGATAACGACGATCGTCAGTCACTCGAGCAAGTCGGTTGTTCGATACAATTCGTAATATTACAAGACAGAGCCAGAGAAACTCGCATTTAGACTAAAACAAAAAAATACTCCTCTTTATCTGTCTGTTATAAAATTAATGGGTTTAACTAGTAAGGTGCCCGTAGTATTTTAAATAAATAAGTACATTTAATAATTTTTTTTCTTTTATGCTTCTTTCTCCGTTGCGTCCCTCTGGCCTTGGTCAATATTGCCAAGTCCTAGTTATGGCTCTGATTCTAGATGTTTAATAAAAATCTTAAAAAAAAAAGGTACTCACAAATGACATATACCAAAATATGCTATTGTCTAAACCGGTCCTATCTTCAGGTTTTGAAAGTGGATAGTCCTCGTTCTGATAATAATTTAAAATATTAAAACAAAATTAACTAGTTCATATCCTTATTAGGTAATATTTGTTTGTGATCTGATGATGCATATATATTAGACAAGCGTATAGAGAAAAATTAAGAATTTTAATTATAAGCACATAAATGTGGGTTGCATAAACGATCATTAGCGATTTACAGAGTCTAATGGTTCATTATATAAAATTGGTTGTTGTTTGAACGCCCGATAGTGTTAACGGCTCTATGAATTTTCGGTTATTAGATCTGTAACTTCATCAGGTCTGATTTTGATTCGATAACTTTTACGGAACCAATATCATTGTCACATATCACTGGTATAATTTATTTGGAAACTGCGTGGATCAATAAAATGAAATTTCTTGAACAACAAGCCAATAGAGCTTTACAAGATGAATAGGTTATTATTGGTATGATAACTAATTTACAGACCGATCTTTATGCAACCCACCCCTTAGAACAGTTATTTGTTGCTTACTGCCGTCTCAGCACCACGGCTCACGCCGATCAAGAAGATCTGCGCCAGTATACATAAAGTTCTAGTTGTTGAAATGGCCAGTTTCATTTTTGAAATGTGTTTTTGATTATTCACAATACGGACGTACGACTGTAAATACATATAATATATAATACATATACATATAATATACTGAATATGTTATATTCAGTGGGGCCATAATCACTGCACATGTTACTTTGAATGAAAACATAAAGGGACGATCGAAAAATGATGCATAAACGTGATGACTATGTAGGGAACGGTTTTTAATCTAGTATAAAAGTAAAAATATTTAAGATGTATTTTTTTTTTTTTATTAGTCAATATATATTTATTTGTGGTATTGAAATATTGAAAATTAAAAAAATACAAATCATAATTAAAATAATATGATAGACTATTATTAAAAATAGCGTTTAAAATAAAAATTAATATCAATATTTATTTAAAATAGGATGACGAAACGCACTCGTCTGCTAAAATTACGTTTCCGTTATTCATATAACATACAAATATTTATTTAAATTATGATCCGTTCCCTAGTAGTGACTTTGGGGCGAGGGTAGAGAAGGATTTACTAGTAATTTTTGTGCAATACTCACAGTGATCTCGGTAAAATGATGAATATGGAAGACGACAGGCGAAACCGATATGCCCGTGTGGACACGTTTTCAGTGATTAAAAGTCCAATAAATCCTGGAATGCAGTTTACGTGCGAGTAAGAACTGAACACCAATACATTATTACAATGATGTGCACGCACTAAAAAAGACAGAGAGAGAGCAGAAATAAAATTGAAGGATAACATATTAAGTTGGTCTAGTTCTTTTCAACGATACTGTGATGACCTATGATTAGCGGTGTAGAACTGCGTTTAATTGATAATTTCGGTGATTAATAAATAATTGGAAAGTAATGACAATCCCTTAGGTATTTCTCTCGACTGTTTATCTGAATGAAAGATAAATAATGCTAGTGCTCGCGGCGGGAGACAGTGCAATCCACTTCTCGTTACTCGATTATTTTTGATAAACACCACTAAATACTAATGCGGGCTGTGATTGAAAAAAGAAAAAAAAAAACAGGAAAACAAATTCGTCCAGAACGGTTTATATTATTTACACGTGATTTAGAAATAATATATTATGTTTTATGTACACGCAACCGTCGCAGAGGGTTCCGCGTCGTTTGGAATGTTTGGATAACCTCGGCCAAATCGTCATTCACGTGAGATAAAATACGATTAGCGATTGTAAATTTTCTCTAAAACTTTATTCGCGATTGAAAGAGAATAATATGATATGTAGGCGCTCTATAGTAGGTACTAACGATATGGCCAACTTGGAATGTGGGGGCGTAGCGATCGCATATTCGCGTTATTATTATATATTATTATTTATAGTGGTTATTCGATTCTTTTTACTATAAATGACGTTGAAATAGACAAGACATAAACGAAATACATAAATGATATAGGTGGGTATTCATCGGAAACTCTACTGTTATTATACAGAGTAAATAAATAATTTAAGAATCAACTATATAAACGTGTGGGTAAATCTTACCTGGTGTTTTCAACTATAACTGATTTGTGTTGAACAATAATAAATAAAAATTAAAAACGATTAAAAATTAAAATCACAGTATTGCGTTGCCGATTTCGTGTGTTTAGCTACAACTATCAGAGTGGTAAATGGCCTATTATGAAACTTTAAGGTTAGAACATTACCCGTGTTGTTGGCCTCTTCGCGGTATTTTCATTTTAATTCGAAGTGAATTACGAGCGTTAATAACATGTCACATGCTCGCTTAAAAATCAAAACACCTTAAACACAGATAATGTTGTTATCTTTGAGTTTGACAATAGGTCATTTCACTCTAATATTTGAGCAACACACGCAACATTGGTTCCATATCGAATGCAAATTTGCCACGTTATAAAAGTTTGTGAAAAAAAACGATCCCATAAAAATACAGAAAAACAGTGCCATCACGACCGGTGTACTTGACCAACATTGGTCATACACACGACTGGTGTATATTATTAACCAGTGCCCATCGCAACCATCGTTAAACCAGCACTGGTATACACTTGTTGTGGTAATTGTTTATTCTTCCACACTCGGTGGCGCGTTGAATATTTTAAATCTACGAGGCCAACGAAATTTGAGATACTCGCCCCACACCTTTAAAACAAACATTACACGTTTTTAGAGGGCTTAGGGAGCCTCTAAAGTTTTCTGAACACCCGAGTAAAAATTCGTAATGTCCAAGTTATTTGACAAAACGTATGGTAAAATTATTAATATATCGCTCGTCTAAAATGTCTGTCCAAAAACAAAAAAAACGAGCACAGTCTCTAGTCAAAATAATACGAAAACCAGTCAGACAATAATGCTTTTCAAAAGCAGTTATTCTAAGGCCGAAAAGGTATACCATCTAGTTTGCCATCGCTCGTAATTCTCAAACAATTTCCGCTGAGAACAAACCTTTAAAGGTTGCGTGAGTTCATTAGGCTCTATCTAAATATGTATACTATTGTTAGTGGTACATTTAATTTTTTATAAATTTAATCATCATCTACTACAAGAGGTCAAATCAATTTCGTTATGAAAAATTGCTAGATAAAAAGTCAATGATTTAACTGTTTTTCTAATTAAAATTACAATTATATTATAGATTAAAAACACAATTGAAAATAATGATTTAATTTCATAATAATAAGTACTTACTATTCATATATCTGTGTATACCGAGATCAGAGTTGTGACTGGGAATTTATTAATTGAATATGTCATTTCACAAGATGTTCATACTTATGTTTGCAAAGGTATTATTAGTAAGGTTAAAAACATAAGTCTGATGACAACATTCTAAAAATCCTAATTTCAGATTTCAAAGACATTATCATGAAAACAAAAATAATATAAATTATTATGTAATAATATATAATATTCGAACAATAATATATAATATTCGAACAATAATAATTACATTTTAAATCATGCAAATACTGATTCTTCCCAGAATAAATAGGTACCCCATTCTGGGGCTTCCTCTAGGACGAGGACATTTCAGGTTATTTTTTCGGGTGTGCGGGGTTTCAAACAGGCCATTTTGAAATTTCACCAAGTCATGTGAAAATAGATATACCTATGTGTACCTTTGTATGCTCTAAAAACAATGGAGCAAAAATTTTTTGGAACAAAAGGTCAACCAACGATTATAGATTTACCATGTTTAAACCACGATAATCAACGATTGTAGATATTACATTCATTAAGTATACTTAATATCAATGGTCAATATATCTATTTATTGTTTACTCAGTTAATTAATAGCAATAAATAAATATATATATATATATGATAAATTGGTAGTTAATACATACCAAACTTTAAATTTTCAATCAATAAAAAATCGATTAATTCAA
Source organism: Drepanosiphum platanoidis (assembly GCA_948098885.1). NCBI lineage: Eukaryota > Metazoa > Arthropoda > Insecta > Hemiptera > Aphididae > Drepanosiphum > Drepanosiphum platanoidis. Next base: position 12,211,337 of record OX402538.1, read on the forward strand.
TCTGTTATAAACTATATGCATTTCCAAAATCTTAATCAAGCAAGACTTCACCTAATGAACAGTACAAATAAAAACTATAAACATAATTCTAGCAAAATATTAAAACAAAATAATTTAGTTAAAAAGTTGTTATTATTATATGAGTATTAATAACCAAACATTATTTATTTTGTTTTATATTTTTTAATTGATAACACTTAATTTGTTCATTAGCCAATTTAACTTGTCAGTTGTAATCATGATTGAGAATAAGATACCAATATTGATAAATGTTCATGTAAATAATAAAATAAAATTTAATTTTAATCATATAAATAATCGTGTATTATTTCTGCAGGCCGATTGGAAAAATGTTAAAAATAAGGGGTGCGGTGCAACAGCACACACTAATCCTTCCCCCCCCCCCCGGTTATAAATCATTATTTTATAGTAAAATTTGAGTAATATCGTGTGAAATAAACAAAATAAATGTTAATTATAACTATAATATCTGTTATTTTCAGGGACTGACAGTTTCATCAACAATAGAACTACAACAAATAAAAGAATATATTCTTCGAATTCCATTGAGATAAAAATATATTTGAGACTATTTGCCGGGTGAAAAAGCGTGCTTGATAGGATTGGGTTGTGTAAACGTGCATTAGAACTTTGTACGGCTTGATTTACACAACTTCTAAGATGATAGTTTATATAGTGAACTAGCTGAATAACCCGGCTTCGCTCGTGTGCATTATTGATGGACATAGCCTATATTCTGTCGTTTTGGTCGTGGCATTTTTTACACCAAAATACATATAATTGAAATTGAATAAAAAACAAACTCATTTAATCTCAAACCAATTAATAGAAAATGCCATAGACGCACGTGCCACGGAAACAAATAATAAAAAATAACCACATAGAGTGTATATATATCTCCATGGCAAAACAATAACAATGTGTGATTAATATTGTGCACTTAAGAGGCCATAACGCCGGAACCACTTATCGCACAGCGTACAAACTTCACAGAAACTATCTACATATCAATCCTAATATGCCCTGAAATTTTTATCGAAATCGGTTCGGTGGATCTTGAGCTATAAAATTTATTCAAATGTACATCGATTTATATATATATAGATGAAAGCTATATGATTTTGTAAACAAATTATAAATAGAAATAAATAATATTTTGTTTCCCTGGAATTTGTTAATGGCTTCAATAAATATTTAAAAAACAATTTGTATAGTTAATTATAATTTCAAACAATCAAAAACACAGTTGTTCAACAAATTAATTAAGTATAATTAAAACTAAAAATCAATTATTGATCCATTACGGCATTTATATTGTTTAATGTTTTCTATCATAAAAATTGATCAATCATTTTGATTTTATTAAATTGAAAGAGAACAACAGATTAAAATATATAAGTAGTGTTATAAATAAAAACTTTTAAAAATATTTTTTCAAATTCTCTTCCAAACTCTGTGAACAAAAAACAAAAAAAACAAAAATTATAAAATGTTATAAATAATATTTTAAAACATAGATATATTATATTATACATGGTTTGAATAAAATAATTAATAAACATTAAGTTTAAAATATTAAGAAATTTTAACATACAGTAGAAACACTAGAAACCCCATTTATAATGACGCCGGTTATAGTGACAAACCACAGGTATAATGACATTAAATTAAAGGTCCTGGCAAAACTCCTACATTGTATGTACAAATTTGTATCAGTTATTATGACATCTGTATAAGGTAACAATGAGTCAAATATGTCATATTATACAAATATTATATAAATAATATCAATGGTAACATAACAACTGATAATAATAAATTGTATCGTTGTTCCATAATTTTATCGTCAATGTACTTATGGTGTCCAGTGACACTCATATGTGTACTCGATTGTAGTATTTTTTTAAAGTAATTTTGATGTATCAAGTATGATTCTAAATTAAAAATTGACCGAATAAGAGCTATTTCAATTTTAATAAATAATACAATTTTTTTTATTATTTTTGTTTTGCATAAAATCATTTATAATTACTTATTATTGGTTACTTTTTGAATATTTTTACGTATTATTTTTTTTTATAAGTAAATAATTTTATACCCATATTATGTTAGTCTTGTTTATAACACTAATAAAAAAAAAATATCCAAAAAGTGACCTTTTTAGAAATTTAGAATTTTAGCTGAGAAATGAAAAGTATACATATTAATTTTAAAAAAAATCATGTTTGTAAATTAATTTAAGTATTTAAAAAAATTGATTACTATTATGGTTTGTTTTCGTTCAAAAAAGGAAGTATGATAAATACTAAATTAAAAAATAATACTCAACTATAAATTATATCTTTTCAAATCAAACTTAATATTTAAACCATTAAAATGCATTACGAAAAATTGTATTACCAGAGGGCTAGTATTAGCAGCATGTCTCTCAACGGGTTTTCCGTTCTTGTCAACAATAAATTTGGTGAAATTCCATTTGATTGCACTGTAAAAATACAAATCATTTTTAGATATTTAATTGGTATTGACAAATTTTAATTTTAATTATTTATAGAATTTATAAAAACATTTACAAAATAGAACATTATACATTTTCACAAGCAATAATAATTTAGAATAGTTAAAAAATAGAAATAGCATTAACCTTTTGGGGCATGGTGGTAATAATAATATACCACTTTTAAAAAAAAATCTCCTACTCTTTCATAGTCGTATATATTTACTACCATCTTTATATCACATTTAATGTTGTTGAAATTATCCGGTAGATGACAAAACAGTAAAAAATATAAGTCGTTGTCATACAAACAGTAAAAACTGATGATAAACACTTATACTTTCTGTAGCAAAAATTAACATAATTATTATATGATGATTATTATGTTTGTTGTGTTAATTATTTTATAAAACACCCAATGAGCCTAAAACTGAATCGATATAAAATAGTTTTTATTTTTTTAATGCACCCGTTTAATAACTAAAAAGTTGATGGCATATTATTTATGGTATTGTATATGGTTATGTATACAGCTACATTTTAAATAATAAGTAAATTTTTGCTAGGCAACTACTTTAGTTAAAACATTTAAATCGGCTTTAGCTATTTTATGAATATAGTATGTGATAAAATAAACTATTTAATTTAATTACATATTAAAAATAGAAAAATTCATATGTATAAAATAAATAAATATACAAAAATATTTTGTTGAAAACAAATATTCTTCATTTTTTACATCCAACTCTAATTTGAACTAAAAATAAAATTATTATTTTCTAATTTAGAATAGATTAATTATACTTTCATGAGTTCATGACCCACACATGATTAACATCATTGTATTAAATATATATTATGTGAAAATAATAAAAATACTTACTCAATAAATAAACCACCTTGTTTTGATTTCAAATACTTCCATAATGGATGTGCTTCGTTACCATTAACATAAATTTTTTCAAACATGTCAAATTGAACATTTTTCTTTTCAACAAAGTTGCAAATGGTGGTACTATTACCAGGTTCCTAAAATAAAATAGAATATTATTGAGTTGAAAATATAATAATTATAAAATATTTATAAAAAAAAAACTATTAAATACTATACAAAGGATTTTACTTAACATAGGTACCGGTTAATGCGGACAGCCGCATAATATGGGCAAAATGTTCAGGTCCTAATTCCAATGTACATGAGCAAGGTTGAAAAAAACGGCCAAATATAAGCACTTTATTTATGTTGGTAGTTTTTGTTTTATTTATGCTCAAAACTGTGTATTTAAAGATGATATTAAGTTTTGTAATTCATAATGTAATCGTATTTTAATTTTATTACCTAATTTTTTTTTCAAGTTTTATAAGAAAATTATGACAAGAATATGGGAGAACAATAAATTGTTAAATATCTCTCGATAGATGAGAGTAAAAGTGAACAATTTCAGTTATTAATTATATAATATTGTCATTTGTCTGACATGATATGGTATAATAAATATATTTTTTACCCGACTCCCAAAATGATTGAAGAACTAAGTACACGCTATAAATATATGTGTGTTCTTTAACATTTCTAATAACATTATGTCCATAATATGGTTGTGAATTATAAAAACTTATTTTACCTGATTAAATTGATTGGACGGAAAAGCAAGAATTCTCAATCCTTTAGCGCGATACTTCTCGTCCAGCTCAACCAACTCCTTATAATGCCCAGCTGTATAGCCGCAATCAGATGCTACATTAATAATCATCAACACGTTACCTCTAAAAAAACCAAAAACAAAATTAGAAATGCATTTATTTCTCCTTAAAACCATAATGATCTGTACTTGTAGTATTCCATAGGCACATCTTCGCCTGCAATGTTTTTCACTGTGAAATCGTACACTGATTTGGCGTTTTCCCAATCCACAGGCGTTTTCCTGACATTGCTCAGATGACTTAGGTCAAGACTTTTTTTCTGATACTGATGTAACCATGTAACACAAAAGGGAAAATTAAAGAAAGAAAATCAAACAACGCCGCAACAAGCGGACTGTGGTTTGTGATCGGATCGTGTAAACGCGCGTTTACAGATACGATTACAAACAAAATTGAATAAATAATAAAATACTGGGTAGATTCAATTTCGAAAAATTACTCACCGGACAAAAGCTCAAGGCCAAAGGAACCAGGGCAAAAATGCATAAAATGTAAAACGCTGAAGTGTTCGCCATTGTTGAAGTGTTTGCAACAGGACCACAATGATATATCGACAAAACAAACACTGATGTTCTTTAGATTTCGTCTAGGGGACGAATGCGCAGGAATACTCGATAACAACGTCATGACCATTGTGCAGAGGTCAAGTTTTAAAACTTCAAAGAGCTCAAAGGTTGCCGACAGGAATATGAACCTCCGTTATTGTGGTCAGCTTGCAGAGGGGGGCGGGCGGGCGGAAGACGGCTATTAATATTAATTTGTTTTCTATGGTATCAACACCATGTTTTTGTGAAAAAAAGGCGATAGAATAAATCAATAAAATAACGAACAAGCTGAATCGAATAATGTAATTATTTTAAAAATCAAATTAAAAATAACGAATTAGATAAGAATAATCAGCCTAATGGGATATTAAGATATGATCATTCACATGAAAATTTGATTTAATCTAATTTGTGGTGAAATTAATGAGTTATATACAGTTTTAAACGAGATAGACGCAAGACGAATTTCAAAATAACGAATATCGAAGAAAATAAAATGTGATGGAAAAAACATATGGTCGTCTCTTCCATAACTATATAAGGATTCAGAATTATGAATGGAATGACAAATACGAAATTAAATATTTCGATGATAATAATAATAATAATCGTTATTATCTGCTGTTGTTCACTCTATTTGTTCCATAGCGGTTCTTTTGATTTTGTTAATCGATATAAAATCGTCACTTTTGTGTTTCTTATTCATTTAGGCCCGAAAAACTCTTGGTCAAAGAACACGCCTGTGATATATTTTAACTTGATCATAGCTCGAGTGTCGACGTCGAATCGGAGCGCAAGAAATCGGGTTCGACACTGTCGGTTACAGCAATATTGTTTGTTTCGATTATGTAGGAGATTAATTTTTAAAGTCCTGTGATTATCTGTTGCATGTGAGAAAGTCATCTTTTTTAAAGATTATGGCTAATTTTTATTAAAAGACAACTTACAATATTAGTATTCATGAATTGAAACCGATTTCAAATAAACCTCAAACACAAATCACTCGTATCGTTCGATCCGTATAACATGATTCAAATGAAATGAATCGCACCAATTGTTTATTGGTAGATAAAAGTTATTAATCTATTAGTATTGTTATTAATGAATAACGTTGAAAAATGATTGTTAATTATTTATACATTAATAAAAATTAAATGTGTAAAAACAAGTTGAGACATAACACATCAAAGGTCAGTCCTAGTCATTTAAAGTTTGAATAGAAATGTATTATACTATATTTATTTATCTTTACTTAAGTAAATGTATAATAAACAATATAAGTAACGTATAATTTGAAGAACTTATAATAATTCTATTCATCATAAATGGCATGAGTAAAAGCTAATTAATTGGTTTAAATGTATTTTTTCCAATTAAACTAACTGATTATAATTTAAATATTATACATAATATTATAAAAAAACATACCAACCAACAGTTAAAATTATAGCTTTTTCTTTAAAAGAATACATTATTTCGAACATGAATAACTACTAATAGTACATACTACTCGTACAAATTATGATGCTAATTAATGGTGTTTATAATTTTAATCTTTTAACCATTTTGTTTTATGAATAACACATTGATTAAAGAAAAAAGAGAAAAGATATACAATTAAATCATACTGGATAAAGTTAATAAACACATTGCTTTCTAAAAAAATTAGTAGTCTCAATTATTAATATAAAACCATTGATTATAAATACTAGTATTAAAATAAAATGGATACATAAAAATAAAATTAAGTATACAATGTGATTTTAATTTGATAAATTATAATAGTACATGTAATTTAGAAAAATAGTCTGGAGTAAAATGTATGAATAAAGAATATGCTTTTAACATTAAATTACCATAAAGAGTTATGATAAAATTTAAGATCCCGGTTCACTGGGTTTCCATACTTGTCTGTTTGCAATGTACCTCCACTTTCATGTTGTGGTCGTGGGTTTACTTCTTTAAACTGGCCATTGTCTCTAAATTAATTGACAAATTATAAATTAATAAAAAATTTTAATTGAAACCATCTTAAATTGAATAAATATAGATACTTACAACTCAGTGCCATTATTGTGCTTGAAATTCATAAATCCAACGTTGTCTTGGCCATGTACTATCTATATACAGTTAATTAAAATAACATTATTTTTCAAAAATATCAAAGACCTACACGTTAAGTTAAAATCTACAGGTCTATAAAATATTGTTCTCCTTAAAACCATTAAATATCCAATTAAATGTATCAAAATAAGATAAGTTTCAAATGATTTTGACCGTCCGGACCACCGGGGACAAAACTATGTGTCTTACAATATTGTGTATTAGATATTCATAGGCTTTGTTTGAAAAAAGACCGTGGAAATCATCTCAGCGTGCGTTGGAAATTGGGATGTAAAAGTTATGCTGTATTTAGCTGTATTTAAGGGATGTAAAAGGTACTCGATGAGTAATAAAATCGCAACACATACATCGTATGATATATTTATAAATAACAAACAGATTAATCGTTGTTGAAAAAGAATAAAAAAATCGAATTCTAAGATAGGAATAATGGCATTGCGCAAATTGTTGTGAACATTATTTGATTATCCCGCCGCGATTCATGACGCTCGTGAAGAATTGAAATTATAGATTAGCAATATCGAACTTAGATTAAATCAGAAATGTTTAGAACTTTAATATTAATTGAGAAATAGTCTCGACATTATAATACATTATGCTAAGAGTGCAGAGTAAACTTTGGCGCGCTTTAATTGATAACGCGACAGTGTTATCACACTTACATTACTCACCGTGGCCGCCATTACGCTGACTTTTCCGCATAGATCGCGCCACCAAAATGGAAAGCCATAAATAATTATAAATCGCATCGCACTATTATCGTATACTAAAAATCTGCCGAACGATATTGTTATTAAATATCAAGTATAAATATTAATCTTTTTCGTTATTAAGACTCGTTTTTTGAGACGTGTTTAACTCATATACGATATAATATATATATAATAATTTTATATATATATAATATATATTGTATTATATAAACAACAAATATTTTCACTGACGTTTTGAAGTTTGTTGCCCATCGTAATGATGACATTTGTCAGCGTCGTCACGGTGTAATATTATTAAAATGGTTTCGAATGGTTAAATAACGTATTAAAAACTCACCTCGCCCATAGTGTCGTGATGTTTATGAGCTCCGTGCCGCCCCAACACGGGCTGATGATAAACTAATGCTCTGTAAAAAAAAAAAAACTAGTAGGTAGATTGTTAAAATCGAATGGAAAATTACGCCTATAACATTACCTGTTTCCGATACCGCCATATACTGAAAAATTACATAATTATTAGTATAAATAAACAATAAATAATTATATTATCGTTGAAATAACGGTGCACGGCATGCTCACACGGACTGTTGAAAAATTCCTCGTAAATTCCGAAATTGTTCCCCTGGTTTACCAGTTTCCAAAGATTGAAATGCTTGCACATGAACTGCAATAGCTTGTATGTGGGTTTGTCGATTACCAAATGACCTGGGTCCAAACCGACATCCTATGCGAATATTCGCGCGACGGAAATGTTAGTTCAAAGAAAACCGCGTCCAGCCAAATGGAAACGATTTGACTTGTGGAGCTTTTATTTATTGAAAAAAGAAGACTGTAAAAGACGTATGTTTCGCCGTTACCTGTAGCATGTACTCGATCAAACGTTTCCCGTAACCTTTGCGTTGTTTGTACTCGTGAATGTAGAAATCGAACATACAGAAGACCGTGGCTTCGGTTTGGAAACCCGTTTTGTCGCAAATGCACAACTTCGTCCATCCCATCTTCAAAATTCCGACCACAGAAAAATGCCTTGACAAAAACGATAACGCGAAAAATTAACGTCAAAACGAACTGTCATTGAACTCAAAAACACACTCGACTGTTCGTAAGTGTCGTTCAATGTCTTATCGTAAATGGCGAATGAAAACCAAAAATAATTCATATTCAACGAAATAATATTATAATACAAAGTGTCTCACGTTGGCCTGTCGTGTTCAATCATCATGTAGATGATGTGATTAGAATTGACGAGCTTGTCGGCACTGGTGTTGGGTGTCTTCAATTCTTGAGCCACGGCGGACATTTTGCCCATCTCGTCAATGATCAATCCCGTTTGGTGTTTCCAACTACGAGTAAACGATTTTTAATAATCACAACGAATAATAATCGTTCGTATTCTAACACACCGACCACAGATATTATATGATAATACACTGTAAACACGAGCGGATTTAGAATATTCTGATCTCGGGACGCTGAAATGATCAAAGTCATACGGACTTGAAAGGATTTTCTAACCTAACCGTTCTTCCCAAAACTACTCAATACATTGAATTAAATATTTTCTTAAACAATGGAAATAAATGTGATTTTAATGATAATAAACAATTAAAATAATAAATTAAAATAATCATAGTTATGGGTTTTCTAATATAAATGGATTATTATGGATCATTATTTGATGGTTTGTATTTAATAATGTTTCTTTCAGTGCGAATATATTAGACGAGAGATGGTAAATATACCTTGTAATATGCTATAGTCTGCGTCGCATTATAGAAAACGATAATTTATTTTTGTTATCTTACATAAATTAAGTAATTTAAATAGTTGAAAAATCTAACAAATATAAATCAATTATAAAAAATAAGAAACAATGCGGTGTTGTTTAAAACGAAATTTCGTTTCGTTCGTTAAAGTTTACTACATTCAGCTAAAAAAAAACACAAATTTTATATTTTCCACACGGCGTTGGAATACACGAGTGTCGGCGCCATTGTTTGAACTATTTTCGGGTGAAGTTCTTCAATGAATTAGTCACCCGTCGACGTTCGCGATAGTTTCAAACGCATTCTGTGTCGTGGAATTGGCTGCAAATTATTTTTTTCGGTACGCGGATAATCTTTACGTAAACATTACCGTTTTATAATTTACAGTGTTTCGAAATCGCGTCCCCACCCATAAAAATTCAAAAAAATTTAATCGCCAAAACGAAAGGAGATAGGTATATTATTGTACTTCGTCGTACAGCCGACATTAAAATATAAGGGTTTTCATAGGCGTACTCACTCGGTTGTCTCGTTCCGTCCGGCCGACAGCGTATTGTCGATCTTCAGCACCTCCGAGGTGACCGCCACCTTATTGTCATACGGCTTGGATTCCATGACTTCTAAATTCCTTAATGTGGACTTGGGTTTTCACAAATTGTACGAAATCGCGCACACAGACTCGGGGAGTAGTCAGGAACGATGCAGCGTCGCGAAGTCGATGTGCGCATTTACAATATTGCGTTTGCGAGAATAACACGATAATCCTGGCATGTATACACTGCAGGCTGTGCGCAGCGTTCCTGCGGGAGACTCTATGCCCCGCGCACAGGCTGTTAAAACGGCGGAAAACACGTATTGGAACACTCCGGGGCCGGCCACTCTGCAGAATATTTTATAGTTCGGTGATTGTTGCCAACGCGATGTATGAGTGTGTTGGCGCGCAAAGGATATCGCCCGTTTAGTCCTGCAAGCCTGAAAAAATACCGTCACACTGATGCCTTTTAACCCGCGACTGTCGCACCACTCGAAATAGAAAACTCACAGGTAGGTAAAGTGCTTAACTACTATAGTCCTGCTATTTATAGATATATAGTAAAACCTCGATCGGTCGAATCGGTCTAACGCAGATCAGACCGTACAGATGGAAATACGCTAGGACCGGGGCCCGTAGCTTTGAGACACCGGTGAGACGGTTCTTGTCGGGGGCCCGATATCACTAGAGGCGCGACTTCAAGAACGTCCGGCGGCGGTCGAGGATATGAAATATAAACGATAAAATTTAAGTCATATTATTTTATATCCATCGAGAAGAGTTTGGAGTAGTTAACACGAGAAAAGTAAAGTTATAATGAGTGAAGCGTTGTTGGTAAAACGACTTGAGGTACGATTTAAAATTATTTCTAGGGATGATATACTGGATCTCGCTGTGGCCTCGACGAGAACGTTTTTATGACATCTTCGGATTAAAAAATGGAAAAAAAATATTATAATTACATTTAAAAACAGATTTAACTATTGTAATTAATATGTATTCGCGATTAGAATGGAAAATACGATTGACTCATTTTTTTATGGTACAGCTGGATTCGTGTTCAAAGAATCGCTCTGTAGTTGATATTCATAGATCCTATGATATTACTAATGGTAATTTTACAATAGCCATTATATCTAAAATTCGAAACACCACAGTTAACAACTGCGTTGTAAACAGGTCAAACTAATAATAAATATACAAGTTACTGAAAAATATCGTTGTTTTAAGCACACAATTATAAGATGTGTGTATATTACGAGGTTTGAAAACAAGCTTGGTATATGTGCATTAACAATAATGATATAATATGTACTAAAAAATAATGGTGTCGATGTTTTCATATTTGGGTATAGGACATCCTATACTCAATGCTATAATTAATTTTAAAAGTGCTTATGTAAATGTTTTGTTAGAGTATAATTCCTAACAAAAACGTAAAAACAAACACTCAAGTTGTCCCGATGGATACTAAAAGTGAAAAATCACATACAATACTTTAGAGTTTAGGAGGTAAATACACGACAATAATAATAAATAATATTTTTCTTCATGATATTATATTAACGAATGTAATCAATAATTAGTATTGTTCCTATTAGGGAACGAGAGAGACATTATTTTTTATCGGATTAATTTTAATTGTTCGCGTGGGATTAACGTAAAGATAAAGAAGGCGGAAAATGTTAACTACAATGAAACAGCATAAATAAATAATAGATATATTATATGTATATTGAATATTAACATTATAAATGCAACAGATACATTTTGGAATACTTTACTTACTTATTTAATGAAATATAGTTCAATCGATGAGAATCAATTATTTTTGTTATTATCATTTATCGATTTCCCTATCGATGTATCATATCCATAGTTTATCACCTTTAATCATACTTGACCATCAATTATTCAATGGAATTATTATGGAATTATTACGAGTATAACAATTTTTAAACGATACCGAAAAAGTAATCAACTACAAAAAGTAAATTTAATACGTGCATTACACTTACTCTTCTAATTTAGAAGTAAAATATAATTTATAGAGCATGCAATATAATACGCATTAATGTGTATAAATAATGGCATTTAAGACTTAAAGGCTAAATTGTAATTGAACTCGTTGGGGAAGAAAAAATAAGTCAATTTTACATCGTATCATTCATAAAAATTATAAATTACATGTTATATTTGTAAATTTTAATTTTGTTCACGGTTTTTTTATTATTATTAAAATGGATGGTTGCGTATAGTTTACGTTCTTAAAACATGAACAACATGTAAAAGTAAAGAACTATGGTTTAGTTTTGGTACTAATAATAAAGTAGATTTAAGCTAAAATGTTTTCTTACACGATTAAACAGCTTTCAAAAATTTATGTTTTTGCGTGTAAAAGTATAGTAATAATACGGAATAATAATTGGTCCATTTAAATGAATAATTATATTATGTAATGTTTCGGTATCCATTACAACGCGTCATCGGTGTATTAATGACAAACATACACATTCAAACGAAATGCGCTTTATTTGCATTCGTGTATGTTGTCGGGTTTAATATATTTACGTTGTTAAAATAGTAGAGGAATGTCCTAAAAGCGACAGTGAGTGTAAGTCATTAAAAAGAGTTATTTTTTCTTTAGCTATTTATGGTTTGAAGGAGATTTGGCATAACTACCAAATAGAAAAATAAATTCGAGTTGACAGCCCGAGATTATTTAATGATATAATTTATAAAATGAGATGTGGAATGTAACAGGAATTCGGTCGCTCTGAAGTTTATAATATAACGAAAAATTAGCTTTAAACGTGTTACAAAGCACAGCTTAAACTATTATTGCGATTTACATGCGTATTTTACTATCGTTAAAGTTTAATTTTAAATACGAATAAAAATACGGACATTTTACAATACGCGTACAACAAAATATTACGCGTAATACACTTGTTGGTAAAAGTTGAATCTAACGATTTCGTGTTTCGTAAACTTTATTCAAATTGATATCAATTATCGAATCATACAGTAAATCACGAATACGCCTAATAATAAATAAATAAATAAATAAATCTAACAATTCAGACGTATTTAATTGAAATCACGGTCACTTTATAATATACTCAACTACTTGAGTGACTTTTACATGCAGAACTCATAGAATAGTTGGCTAACGATGGCCTTAGGAATCAAAATACTTTCACTCAAGAAATAATAAATATATTATATTGATACTTTTAGCATAATATAACATTATTATTCTCATCGACAAAAAATAAATGATGAAATCCGAAATTGTAAAAAAAAAATCAAACGCCGCGACTACTTCCACGAACGATTGTGTCCGTGCATTTTTTCTACGATTCGAAAAACCGAAATGTTTATTCAAAATCATCTTTCCAAAGGGTCCGCGCGACAACAACGATTTACCGGTGCGAATTATCATCAATTAAAACAATGTACTCGTAGAAACGTTTAGCACAATATGCCTGGTGACGGCAGGCCGACTAACAAAAATCAGTTGTTGGCAAAACGTTTAAGCACTTAGGTATATTGTAATACAATTTACGTTATAACCGTTATAGATAATAGAACGTATAAATGTGATATCGTTGAATTCGAATAATTTATAAGTATGAAATGAAAATTATACGTGTCGTCGTCCTGCAGTACGTTTCATAAGATGTGAAATCGATTTCATATACGTACGTATATAATGAGCAGGACATTGCAGAATTTTTCAACGGTCAAAAGTAGATTTAAAATCCATAAGTCAACAGATAATAACAGCGAACTGCACAGGATTAATGGTGAATTCCTTTGGGAAGGTATTTTTTTCCCAGGACATATTAAAAACAATCACAATTATATTATATATACGATAGCTGTATGTAGTGTATGTGTGCGCGCACGTGTATGTTTGCGCGTTTTTTTTTTTTTTTTTTTTTATATATAAAATATAAATTGTCAATTCAAGTCATGCTCAAGGCTAGGGGGTTGTTCGAGAGATGTTTTATAGGCCCGCGTATTTTTCCATGAAGTCTACGTACGCGCATAAAATATACTTGACGACGACAGACAGTTGGTCGCTAAGCATCGCCATATTTGACAAAGGAAGGAAAAAACGTTACAAAAAAGAAAAAACTCGCACTCGGTAAGACACACACATACACACACACACACACAAGCGCGCACAACAGTGGCAGACTTATTGTCGTCTCACTGCCGTATAGCGGCGGCTTGTACGAGTAAGAATTCGCCAGCGTGCACAATCTATATCCTTGCTAATGATGAATTATTAATTAGTCGCACTATACGTTTAGAATTAGTTGAGTTCTCTTCTATTTTTTTTTTTTTATTTTTTTCATCTGATCCTACGGACAAGCTGTCTGGTGGAAATGATTTCTGGAAAATCATATACAGTATAGCGACGGACAACTTGTAAATCCACAACAGAATGTCACGTCGACGACGAGGTCGTTTTACGGGTATCCGCTAGTACGATGTGTAATAATATAATATTATATGCGTAGTGTGACCAGTATATACCTCTATAGAACAACGCGATAGGTTAGATAACGTGTAAAAACATCGCGAGTCGGAAAAAAAAAAGAATAAACAAAAAAAGAAAGAATAAGAAACACGATAAACTTCAGAAAAATAGAGAAAAATAATATATAAGAACGCGCGTGTGGAAAAATAACTTTACCTGTAGACTTTTACGTCGCACTAGAAGTTATACGATGATGATACTTGTATTATACCAATGATTGATGACAAAAATAAATCGAAACTAAACGATTTAAATCGATTTCGATAAAAAACAATTACGTATTATATAGTTAAATTTCCGCGTGCGCGCGCGAACGAAACGGAATTATTAAACCGTAAGCTGAACATTTATTTTTTGTTACGGAAAAAAATCGCACCGAAACATTCTTTCCTTATTTCAATGGTATGTGGAATGCGGATCGCCAACATTTTTATGTAAAAGGAACAGGGTACATAATACGTAAAACGAAAACGCGTGCAAATTGGTATAAATGGGTATATAAACGCGATCGATAAACCGAATAATAATTCGACGGAAAACGAATAGTTTTGTTAAAATCACCTGTTGTTCAAACTCATCTCGACGCAGAGCAGCATAGGTATACTTTCGCGGTAAGAGCATTATTTATGCGTGGCAACTGTCGAAACAAAACATTCATACTATACCACACGGCCGTATCTGGCATTCATTTCTTTTTTTTTGGGTAGGAAGGATTCGATGAAACTAATATAATATACGTTTTTCTTTAATGGTACTTCAACTACATTTTACATATAAATATTGTTAAATAATTAAATTAGTGTAGATATTTATTGTATATTCAGCAACACATATTTTTATTTTTTTTTAATTTTTGATGAAATTTGTTTGGAGGGGGGGTTTGAAACAGGAACCCCCCTGAATACGGCAGTGCTATACCTATAATACGTACTTCAATGGCTATAATGTTAAGTATTAGCTCAGATTATGAGCGTACTAAAATTTAGCGTTTGTGGACGAACAAAATCGCTGCGTTTTACTTTACAAGAAATTCGTGAAAAAAATACCAGTATTTTAATAATTTTTGCTTTAAACTTTTTAATTTTTTTTTTAATAATAAATTGAGACAGGAGATGGCGTAAACTCGGTGAAGAGCTAGTAAGATCACTGCAGTATACTGCTGCAACACTTACGTAATATGTACGTATTTGGTGCATGCCGAATCGCCGGGACGTTGCGCAAAAAATACCAATACACTGACCTTTGGAAAAAAAAAAACGATACCTATTTATACTATGCGCGGTCATCGCGCGTATTCGCGGTATACCCAATATTGTTTAATAGTTTCGTCACGTAAGTCGCAAACAATGCACGCGCGTAGGTGTACTGCACTCTTTTTTATTCATATGGAAGCAGAAAAAAAAAAACATTTATATTGTGTATAAACGCGCGAACAGTATTTTACGACGACACGGCGATCAATTAGTATTATAGACCTCCGCCGTCTATACGTAATAAATATCGTATAATGTATTATTTAAGATTGATTTGGTATTATATATATATGTATTATAGTGCGGTGGTCGTGTCATCACGACTCTGCGCGACGGATTATGTCGTCGACGTTATACAAATAATGTGATTTGATTTTCGTCAACGTGTCGCGAGGAAATAATAAATATTGGTTTTGTTCGTGTACGACGCGACAATGTCCGTTATTCATATAAAGAATTAAAAAAGCGTGGTAAAATATATGCTTATAACCACGCATGTACTTACACGACTCACTGCGCCAACTGTTTGATTTTCGGTGATCTGATTCGTATTTAGCACTTGGCACTTGGGTAGAAACATGACGTTTTCGATCGATTGTATTCACGCGCAGAACGCATACCATGTAAATATATTTCGTATAGTACATATATACGTAGTACGTCATATTGGTACCTACGAGTTATATAACCGAAAACACCTGCAAAATATACCATCGAGATTTAATTTTGTTTTGTAATAATTATCGTATTTCGAATTTACAACGGAAATCTTCTAAACGAACGCGAGAAATCACTGTTTAGTCACTTTAATTCGTTATACGGTCGACGACGGGTTAGGTTAAATGTGAATTTATCATGGCGAATGCACTCAATGCACATTATTGCACTCCATAATACATAATATATATTATAAGCATGCGAATAGATATAATAAGTATTACTCGTTACAGAGATAAACGTGTATATCAATAGACGATTTGTATGTTTTGATCACACTCGCGTAATGGGTTTATTATGGAAACACAATAAGTATAAAAGACAATAATTATCATAATCGGGGAAAATAAAAAAATATCTTGTAGCACAATTTATTTATACGGATAACGGGAGAGAGAGAGAGAGAGATACGCTCGATCATATAAATATATTATTTAGCCGTAGTAAATAACATTTAAAATGTATTCGTTTTTACAGCCTCGACGAATGATAATCATTATGCGCGCGTGTACACGCAAAAGGGGCCGCAGAAAAGGAGTTGGAAATTGAATTATTATTCGTATGTAGGTATATTTGCCGGCGTTCGTTATAGGTACACGTACCTACAAACACTGTATACAAGTGTTATTACGATTTGAGCCCACGATACGAATAATTAACAGCATATCGTTGTACGATAAGTAGACACGAGTAGTATGTTTTTCAAGCGTTTTACGTTTTTTTTCTGGAAATATTTTATGTTTTTTTTAGATAAAATGGTCCAAAGTTTGATTTGTTTCCTGCGTGCGCTCGGTTTCGTGAAATTGGCTTGATCGTCAAACAAAAACAAGATGAAAAAATTTAAAAAAAAAAAGTAGGTTAGAGCGAGTTATTTTAGGCCCAAGATTGGGAAACATAAGTTCACATCATAGTCATAATATGGCGAACGGCCATAAATTCCAGAGTTTTGAATTATCCCAAATAAAACCTCAATATAGGAACGATTTTTTTGTAGCGCGCCGGACTTCTCTTTCCCAACAGTGGGCCGAGGCGTTTATTTGAACGCTGTTGTATTATTAAAACAGCGAGTACACAATGTTCTGATAATGATGTCATATTTTTAAAATAACATCGATATGTCGTTATTGAAATAGTTGTATAAATATACGCGTCGAGATCATTATATTTTCTAATCGTTTTGTGTTGTTTTCATTTTCAACGTTTTTTCCAAACTGTTTTCCACCTATTGATCCTCACGAATATTCAAGTTTTCCTACGAGTAGACGTTTCGATCGTTTTCGCTTCCTCCGTCGAATCGATAGAGTCGTACAGTAAAACTGCGGTATACGATACAATAACAGATGAAGCGTATTGTTGCGATTGTGCGAGACGAAGACTTCAGTAAACACGTTTACGTTTTGAACAAAGTTTATGACCATTTGGGACGGTTGTTGAAAAACACTCGGAGAATATTATTGTGCGCGCAGCGTGTAAAAAATGATCTTTTTGTGTAGATAATTCGCGCGTATACTCGAAACGTCAATCCGTCAAACGGCGAAATGCCTCGCGAGAGTGAATCCGAATGCGTGTCGGCTGAAAAATCATTTCTCAAGCGGTTCGGGGAGGGAAGAAAAAAACTGAGAATTATAACTGCAGTTTGTTGCCAGCGCTATGTGCCTACCGGCACCACTATATACACACAGTACCACGCAGGTCTATTTTCGGTATGTATTTATAAACACGAGCCCGATGGACCCGCGGTGTTCATTGGATCATGTAGCTTGATAAATTTAATTATATCTTCACCGAGGCATATAGTCCATTCCGGAATATGCGTGTATCATATCACGTGCGGCGGTGGCGAATAATTTCTACCGTTTGAGCGATGCGCACGAAGACACACTAGACAGGTATCATCGTTAAAATGATATTATTCACACACCACACACACTGAAATGCCCGAGACACGGGGCGTATTATTATGCGGATAGAAAATACGCTGTTGACGGTCGATTTTTTTGTGTTTTTTTTTTATCATTATTATAACAGGTAACATCGGAACAACGGTCGGGTCGTAATCAAATCGTAACATAATTATTCTTTTAAGTCGAGCGTAGGCATAATATTATTTATCGTGGCGCAATGTTTTCTCGTCGGCTATTACAGTAGTATTATATTAATAAAACATTGCGTCGATCAAATATATAACATTATGCCTAGTAGTCGTTTTTGTAATTTACACGGCTATGATAATCATTACGGCCGCGGACGTAGGTGCATTTGTATGTATCAAAGAACATAAAATATGTCATTTAATTAATCCGAGAAAATTAAAATCACCCGCAATATCATACGCGTTTATAGAATATCGCAACGATCGTTTAAATTGTGCAAATAACATTATCATGCGGCGAGCGATTAGTGTTTTGTTTTCGATCGCACGGTAACTATTATAGTTGTGAGAGCGTATGCGTAATATTTTTATTTCGAAAATTCACCGGCCATCTGTCATTTGAAATTAATGTTTTAAGCTTATGCCAAAAATCCGCTCACTTAACATTTTGGCGGTCTTTAAATACCGCGTTTTATTCATCTCGGGAGTTTACGCGACACCGTCAATAGTGATTATAGTTGTTAAAAATTACGTTTTAACATTATCAAAGTTTAATCGTCTAAAATACATTTCTGTTTGTATATTATAATAATATGTATGTATTATTATGTATATATGTAGTGCGAGATTGTTTCGAGTGCGACGAACAAAACGTCTTGAGGCTATTACGAAAATCATCAATCGCCGCCATTCCAAATTGAATCTCGGCGGTATTAATATTCTAATGAATTCAATTCAAATTATGATGACATATTTAAATCGAGCAATGGCCTTACTGTCTGAGTATAAAACGAATTACTATATAAATATACAATATTAATTTGATTAATTATTCTGACTTAACCCTTTTATTTATTCATCGAGGCTGTTTTATATATTTTTTGATATAAACATTTGTTTATTAGTTATATAATTTATTATAAGTTATAACTCGCCGTTGTTTTTATAGTTGTTTGGGGAAACTGTAAAACATAGAAATCCGTATGATAACTATATTAGCCATATATCGTATTATATATTTAATGATATTTTTTTGGAATTATCATTTGATGTAAACCATTATTATAAGTATTGCGTAGTTTCCTGTTATGCGTGGTGCACCCATAAACTCCTACGCGAGTTTACTGTTAATTTAACATTTGAATATAGTTTATGGGATGGGTATATGATACACTAATACCATATTCAATTAAATTTAAATGTTTATTGGTGATAAACTGATAACCGATATGACAACTGCCCGTGTATAAGAACTATAGGCACAGTGTGATTCTTGAAAAAATAACAATTATTTTCGATTGTTCATATTTTTTAGTTATATCTGTGTCATAAATAGGTTTGTCTTCTTTGGTCGAACGGAGGCAAGCCGTAGGTACTCGGTTCCTTAATTGTCTGTTAAAGGGTACTATTGAGTCAACAACCCTTTTCACTTTATTATGTTTCAAAATACCTCAATGCACATCCAGTCCTCTGCTACTTTCTATGTTGCCCACGCCAATACAAATTATTTTGCATATATCTATCCGAGAGGTGTCAAAAAATGATCGAAAAAAATTTAACGCAGTCATTTTGAACGAATTAAACAACATTATTGGACATTATTATATTATGTAACAAGTTTATTTTATAATGAACTTTAGGAACTGATTTTATACTGTTGCATATGCATATCAAATAATTGGCGAATGGGTTTTATTTCAACGGGTACTTATAATTCAATTTACCGGCACAGTTTCAGCCTTTCAAGTAAGAAGGTAAGAATGTTTTTTGTTCTTCGTAATTTTCTTTTGCAATGTACTTAGAATTTATATTTATTCCATATAAAATATTAATAAGTACGAATCTATATATGGATAGCTTCCGGATATAAAAAAGTTTTATTCATCTATTGTTTATTAATTATTAATTAATTAATTATTAATTAATTCTTTTGTTTTTTTCTTTCTATTTTTATACCACTGTCACTTATCTAAATTAATTGCTGTGCGGACAGCTAAAAAATACTCGAATAAAAATTGTTATACTTACATAAAAATCAAATGTCTATGAAACACATGTAAAAAAAACAACCGACGACGCACCTTTGATAGTTTCTGTATATTGGATATAAATACAAAAGTAGCACTGCTTTTTAATTATACCCACTTTACGAAGTGAGAGGGAAATAATATAAATTGGGGTAAGTTTTTAGAAATCACACCCAAGTGCTAAGGGTTATGCAGATTTTTTCAGTGTTTTTAGAAGAAATTCTAGATTTTCCATTATCGGATGGTGTTAACTCTGCACGTCATAAACGTAGATGACACCTGTTTTATGTACACAAGTGTAAGTATCAAGGTTAGGAGTATAAATAGTATAATACATATTATATTAAATCGTATTTACCTATAGAAATGAAAATATATTTATGATTTAATGAAGTCTATCTATCAATATTCATCTATTTTTTGATTCTTATATTTTCTCCGATTGACTTGACAATCAACTAAATCCGGCAACGCTGTTGTTTCTTTTCGATCGTTTCAAATGCGACACAGGATTAAAATATCTGATTTATCTGACAATAATAATAAATAACAACTCTTCCGTAACTAATGTACGTCGAACTCTCGCGGTACCTATATCATCGAGCAGAAAGTATCAGTATTTTTCAACAGTTTTGATTCTGTTCAACTTCAATATCGTTGTTTATACGTTGGCCGTTTTACGACTTTTTATATATCATGTATATAATAGGTTCTGTTGTTGTTTAAATCGATCGGTCCCGCTGCGATTCTCGGAAACAACAGTTTCGCGGATACGAAACGGGCTATAATCGGACAAATACAACTGGTCTGGAATTCTATAAAGGGTTTTAAAATGGACTGCGACGCAGAAACGGGATTTTTTATATAAATTTCAATCGTCGAAACGGCCCATATTCCAACGGCAAAATATTGGATATTTCTCAAACGACCGAAGCCTATTTTATCTGTCTCGTCGTACGTACGTACGTATATATAAATATATATACAAAACAGTTCTGTGTAATAATATGTAGCACACTAGAATGCGCGCGAACTGCAGAGTATCGATGCGCCGCAGCCGGTCCAATATCGTTCACGAACTTTCATATGAATATAATGCTCGCGTCGTACTTTGAAGTGGCTTGATTGTAATTAATTTCGTTTTGTAGTTTTATTATACGTTCGAAAATTAGCTTTTAATAACCGTATTGAATAGTAAAACTGGTAAGAGTTACGTTTGAAAATATACATAATATATACACCGTGACGCGGAGATGGGTTAAATGTTCGCGAATATTCGTGTCCCGCTTTTGGGAAAACGAAACGTGCGGTGCGTGTTTTTCACCCGTTTTTCATATAAAACGCAGAATGATTTCATACTTAAAGAGATTGTATTATTATTATTATGATATTACGGGCCACTCGCTATTAATAATACAAACATTCGCGAAAAGTCTGGCACAATTCGTACGGTTTTGTTCGCCCGTACTTTTAAATTCATCAGAAGGTTGAACATTATACAATACGCACACACACGCGCGCGCGCGCCGTACATTGACGCGTATGAATTATATTTCGCGTACCTACTGCGCGTTGCGAACGAGGCGGCCCCTCGTAGGCGTGTAATTTGTTTTTTTCCTGAGGTTTTTTTCGTTCTTCGCCGTTATCGACGCCAAAAGCGAGAACGTCGCGAGATATGACGGTCGAAAAAAGAACGACCGAGCTTTCGGGAGAACGGGACGGCGGCGTGCCGTCGTCGCCGCGACACGAGTACGCGCGGGCGGCAGCGGTGGGGGGGGGGGTTCGCCGGCGTTTAAAAACGGATTAATATCGTCGTGCCGGGCCGTCCGGAAAGGCGCTACCGTCTGAAATTTTCGCGCGATAAAAAAATCACGACGAAAATAATACGATATTTTACCTACGACGAAAGCGATTTACCGCGACGGCCGCCGCGGTATCGTTATCGTACTTTACGGGCGCGATAATAGACGACGACGACGACAATAATAATAATAATAATAATAGCGATATCGCGGCGGCGGCGAGGAGAGAAAACAAGAGGGAAAAAAAAAATAAAAAAAAATATGGCGAACGGCCGTCGCGCGTATTATTATAGTATTATATAGGAAGCGCATTATTCGCCGGAAGGTGGATCTTAACGCCGTCGGGGAGGTACTACGGCCGCACCGTATATGGTCAAGTTTGCCTAATTTGGCTCGGGCAACTCTTCTAAATACGGCAAGAGCGGCGGCGGGGGAGGTCGCGGTGGCCCGGGAGAGGGGCACCACGCGAGTGGCGAGCGCGCACGCACCGGATCACACGCGCCGCGCGCAATAATATAATATGATAGCGCGCGATCCGCCGCCGCCGCCGCCGCCACAACCGTTCGACCGACGACTTGGACCGCACGTCTCGGCGGCATTCGCAACACGGACCATTCCGTCGTCTTCACGTGGACGTGCCACACGTGTTTCTGGTCGCGCGCCGTACACACGTCACTCGTCGTCGTCGCGCGTTTTTTTTTGTTTTTTCGCCGCGGGCAGTGGAACCCCACCAGTCACGTCCGTTCCGAACGCACATTGTATCGAACACGTCATTTTTGCGTTTATAAACATCATCTCTATTCGTTTTTTTCTCGTGCGTGTGATTATCGTTTTACTGTGTGTCGCCGCAGTGCGCGCGCGCGCGAGTCTGGACGTTTACGATATTCGCGCCGACACCGCCGCCACCACCAGTTTCTGATATTTTCGATTCCGAAACAGTGCCCGCCGACGGTCACCTGCGACGACGGGACTCTACGGAAAGAGAAAAAAAACACACAAAGCGTTACCGATATTGTTTTAATATCGTTTTTTTAAAAATAGAAAAACCGCGCGGCACATGCGCCGCGAGATCTATTATTATACGGACGCAGGTCGGATTACGCGGCGGCGGCGGCCGACTGCTCCGGCGGCGGGAGGGCAACACACACACACGAACGTTCGTATCTTCGGCGCCGTGACGACGACAACACCACAAACACCAGCTGCTGCTGCTGCCGGCGTCTCCCGTCGCGTTATCACTAGTGCCGCCCGTTATCAGTGACGTTTGTTTGTTCTCCCGTTATCGCGGTGCGTTCCGGTGCGTTCGCAGTCGTTCTCGGGCCGTCCCGAGTTCTCGCCCATCTCCCCGCGCGTCAGACGAGTACCGCGCGGAACATCCGAAAGAACCGCGCGCGCCAAACCCCCCCCGTTTCGCGTGTAGTGCGCGTAGTGCGCGGATGACCGGTCGTAGGCGGTCAAGTGCATGAGGTGGACAGCGATGGACAGTGCGTCTGGCGGTGGCGGCCGCGACAACAGATTCGGCATGGGCTACTCGTCGAACATGTCGCTGTTGGACCCGTCGGACATCTACAACAACGGCGTCGGCGGAGGCGGCGGCGGTGGACAGCAGCAACGTCCGTCCACGTCGCGCACGCCGCCCATGATGGGATGCGGCCCCGGCGGCCCGGTGCTCCAGCGCGGCGTCAAGCGGTCGCTCGGGCCCGGCGCGAACATGTGCTACGAGCCGACCGACCACCACCGGCTGGTCGACGACGGCTTCTCGCCGCCGTCCGTCAAGGACGTGTCGCCGTCCAACGGCAAGAAGACCAAGGGCCGGGTGAAAATCAAAATGGAGTACATTGAGAACAAGCTGCGCAGGTACACAACGTTCTCCAAGAGGAAAACCGGCATCATGAAAAAGGTCAGTGTGCAGTGTTGTAGCGAGAAACGTGTCGGTTCAAGTCTTGTCGTTAGGTATGCTCATTGCCGCTCAACGGATCTATTCGTTTCGGCAGCCGCTTGCGTTTGTTTATTATCGTCTATGACCTATCGCAGTGATAGATCTCGAGCGGGTTAGAAAATCAATACCGTCCTTGTCATAACAATGTTGTGTGGCCCAGTCAGTATTCTAAGCCTGTATCCAGTCTTTACTTCGACATGGAAATTTTGAAATAGAAAGCATTTTTCTATTGATTTTTTATAATCTTAAAACATTGTGTTGGCAGTTTATAGGTATTATATTATTGTGTATTATGCTTGTACAGTGTACATATCACAAAACAATAAATGACCTTCAGATAATTCAAATCCTGTAACAGATGGTCAATTTTTCCACGTTATACATTATTTTTTCTTATATGCATTCGTCTGATTTGTAGAGGATTATAGATTCTTATTACAGTTACAACTTGTGCTATACAAAATAAACATGTCGCACAAAGTTATAATTAAAAAATTACATTTTAACCAACAGATGTGCATTTTAACCGTTATGTTCAGACCACCATCTGTATAAAATGTGCTTAAAATAGTAAAAATAAAATAAAAAAATAGCTGTTATAAATATATTGTGATTTATTTTATTCTTGACTTCAAGTTTAGAGTTGAACATTTTTATTTTTAAAATCATTATGCTTATCTTAGACAATATTATTCAGTTAAATTATTATCATTTAGTTTGCATACAAGTGATTACTTTACTAAATTAATTGAGTTTAATAACTTTTTATATTTAAAATGTACCTTTTATATTTCTGAAAATACATTATCACTATAAAAATGTTGGTTGTTCAATTGTTTTATGCGATTATGTAAAAGCTGGTCAATTTTATTTTTATAATTTTAACACAGAAGTATTTGTTTTATTTTTACAATTTTTCAGTATACATTAGAAAGTGCTGAAATAAATACAAGTAGTTTAAAAATCTTTTTCTTTTATGTACCTATTTAGGTATTATGATAGACGTTGGAAGATACTTGATAATAATATGAAAAGTGTTAAAACTCATTTTGTGTTAAGATACCTATACTTATTATTACTTTCTCTGATATTTTTTTATCGAGATAATTTAATTTGGTATTATCTTTTTACGATTGTTCGGTATAGGTAGTGTTAGACTTAATATTATTAATTTACTTTTTTTTTTCTTATTCACTTGAATATCTTAATCTTTCTATTTATTTTTGGTCTTTAATAATTTTTTTTTCTTAGATTGACAAAACAGTTCAAGATAGCTTAAACTCTTTTACTTGAAAGTGAAATTTGAATTAGTATACAAGAATTTTGCTTTGTTTTTCTTTTAGATCAACTGATTGTAGACATTTTAATTAAAATGTAGCAAAACTATTATAGATACTATTTCATACATGTTTTACTTTTAATAGCCAAAGATCTAAAGACAAAAACAGTAAATTTATGAAAGAAATAAATAGATATTATAATGTTAATTATTAATAGATATTATATGATAATAGTCTGCACTTGAATAGTTCACTTGAATTTATCATATGAAATTGTATGTGTTTTCATCTATATTTTGGAATTTCTTTTGGCTATTAGTTTTTAATTCAGTCATCTGTGGCCAAATGATTTTATATACTTTAAGTACATAAGGTGTATTTATAAGTAATAGGCCATTTAACGATGTTATTTTGTGTAGTATAATTTGAGTTGTTAGTGAATTGTCAAACTTAATTTTTTCTACCAAAATCATAAAAATTAATCAGCTTTTAATCAGACTAAGTTTAATTCACCAATAAATTTATTAATTATTATTGGTTTCTACCTAGTTATTTTTATTATTTTGACAATTTTCATGTTGGTGTTCTTTATTTAGGCATACTAAATGGATTACCTATTTTCATTTAAAATATCAACTTTTAATTTGAGTATTTTGGATTCAAACTTTATGACTTGATTATTTTTCAGGCATATGAGTTGTCAACGTTAACTGGCACTCAAGTGATGCTGTTAGTAGCGTCAGAAACAGGCCATGTATATACGTTTGCCACTCGCAAATTACAGCCCATGATCACATCCGAAGCGGGCAAAGCGCTTATACAGACATGTTTGAACTCACCAGACCCGTGCCCGTCTTCGTCTGGTGCCAACTCTGGGGACCAACGCATGTCTGCCACTGGATTTGAAGAGACCGACCTGTCATACAACATCGGTGACGACCACGATTCCAAAGTAAGGCAGTTTGTGTACGGCCAACAGAGTCCTGTCCACCATCCACACCATCAACAACACCATCCCCAACACATCATGGCCATGTCCCCGCCTGCTCATCTCATACCCTCATCTAGTCCCAGCCCGCTGATGCACACAGCCAACTATCAGCAACAGTGCACTTCCCCGCTGCCATTACACCAGTACCCTCACATGGCGTCCCATTCACACAATCAGCGGTAATGTTCAGTCGATCGAACCCACATTGACGGGATGGTAAAAGTTAAGAAAAAAATAAAAAACGAAAAATAGACTGAACCGTAATGTCTGTACAAGTAGAAATACACAACCGGGAAATCGAGTTCTACCATTATTATGCCCGACAATGAGTTCGACTGAACATTGTCACACCTACGTCTACAGTGTAGACAGTCCTATCGGTCCACCGTCCACGTTGATTGCAGTGTGTTTTTCGCTTTGTGTGTTATGTTTATTTTTTGCTGTGTTGTAGTTTATAATGTAAGCTTAAATCACTAAATTATCTATAGCATTCACCTATAGCTAGCAGACTTGTTGCGTTTTATCTAGCCGAGTGTCATTCGAAAAAAAAAAAGGTTTCTCGTGCTCGGTGTCGCGTTTTCGTTTTTTTTTTGCACCGTACGACGGTTAGGTACTGTTGATTTTCATCGGGTCTAAATCTATATAATCTATAATTTAACGATATAAATCATTCGATTCGCGACGTTGTCGAAAATTCGACGCTACGAAAATCACGCCGTAACGATATTTCGAACGGTCTATAGCTTTTGCTGCCCGGTCTGCTGCTAAGTGCGCATGTTTTGCGATTTTTCGTCCGTGTGTTCGAGAAGTATAAAAAAACGAAAACGTTTTTTTTCTTTCTTCTTTTCAATTCCGTTTCGAGTCGCGTGCCCGCTGCGCCGCCGCCGTGAGCGTGCTGCGTCGCGTCGAAGTCT
Source organism: Drepanosiphum platanoidis (assembly GCA_948098885.1). Lineage (NCBI taxonomy): Eukaryota > Metazoa > Arthropoda > Insecta > Hemiptera > Aphididae > Drepanosiphum > Drepanosiphum platanoidis. The sequence continues at coordinate 12,238,806 of OX402538.1, forward strand.
TTGTCGGCCGTCCGACCCGGAGAGGCGGCGGTGACGAATTAGCGGGCCCCGCCGCCGCGGATCGGTCAATTATCGTTGTTATTATTATTATTATATTTTTAAAAAAACAGTCGGCGGGCTCGCCGCGGCGGCGCGTGGGCATATGCGGCGGCGCGCGTAGGTGGCTGCCGGGTCGCAACGATGGTAGTATTATGCCTACGCGCGCGGACCGGTTGTTCGCCGCCGTCGTTTTTCCACGACGATTTTCGCAGCCTCGGGTTTTCTCACGGGGTTCGAGCTCGCCGGCGATTTATTACACTTTTACGAGAAATATTTTAAAACGAAAAACCGGCCGGCCCGTAACAATAATAATAGTATAAATGATAATAGCAATGATAATAATAATAATAATAATAGTAATAGTATCGAATACGTGCCCGGGATCGGTAAGCAGCAGCGGCGGCGGCGCGCGTAGGTCGTGAGAACGAGACGCAATCGCGTAACGATTAGAAACGGATGAAAAAAAAAATAAAAATAAAATTGATACCTATTTATTACGAAAAAAAAAAAAAAAAAAAACACTCGCAGTTATTGGTAATCACGTGTAATTACGCGCGGCGCGTATATTGGCCTCTCTTTCGTTTTGTACCTACTCTCTTGTAAATAGTAAATATAAAACTATTTTGTTTTTTTTTTTTTTTTTACACGCTATCGTAGTATTATTTTTTTATTTATTATATTTTGTAAAGAAAAAAACGTTGTAAATTATTTATTATTTTTTATATATTTATATTATATTTTAATTCAGTGTTGTACGATATATATTAGAGAAAAAATTCTACGCATATATATTTTTATGCATATTTATATATATATATATACGAGTAAATACGTGTATATAAATATGTGTGAAAGAAAAGTGCCTTTTAACTATAGTAATATTTTACAATAATGTTGTCTTTATCCGTAACAAATAAAAAAAAAGTTCGTCGTTTGGTCTAGTCCGAAATCGATAGGTGTTGTTGTTGTACCTCACCTATATGTATATTTAATACACGATATATAATAATAATATTATAGACCATTGTTATCAAAGCTGTGATATTTATCGGTAAAATAATATAATAATTATAATGAAATACATATTATTGCGCTTAATAAATATATGTATATAAATATATATATATATATATACATTTAACGAATACATTGTTATTGTGAACGGCTTCGGAAGGAGAGCTTCGGTGTATTGTGAATAATACACGTGTAAGAGAGGTACGCGCGCGTCTGTACACGACGACAAAAAAAGAAAACGATTACTAATACAAAACGTAATATTGAAATGTTTTCAAAGCGTGCGTGTGTGTCAATCGCGCCCCGTATGTGCGTGTGTGTGTGTAAATTGGACGGAGAATGAAGACAGTTCTCGGTATTATTATGACGACGGTGTAAAAAAAAAAACCCGTTCGGAAATCTGGAAAACGACGTATTTTTTAGTGCGACTTTTTTTTTTTCGAAATTTTGGGCGTGTGCGGCGGACGTGGGACGTCGTCGTCGCGTCGTCGTCGGTCGTTTCATGTAGGTACGTGTGTATATTTTTATTATTCGATTTCTCAATTCGCGCGGCTGCTGCTGTTGCTGCTGCGGCGGCGGCGGCGGCGGCCCGTCGATACGATATTATTATTATAATAATATTATATATACGTACGCTTTACTCTAATGTTAATAACACGCGCGCGTATATTATAATGGTTACTTCACACATACACACACACTCATTGATACGTAGAGGAGGTTACACACACTCATTCAAGTCTAATATTATTGTCGCCCACCACCACACACACAGGTACAACAATAATTACGTGAGCTCCGCAGAGAGACGCCGCCCACCCGTCGTCGCAGCGGCGGCGGCGGCGGCAGCGTCGACGGGATGTTTTCAAAGTGTGTTACACTTGAAACCAGTGTGCCCACACGCGGTAAAAAGAGAGAGAAAAAATAATATATATAACCGTTTAGCCCACACACCGGACGGTCCGTTGCGAAACGGTCGTGTTTCTTCTCGCGTTTTCGCGCCGACTTTTGGTGTCCGCGGCGGAGAAGCGCTCGCTCGGGGGATCCGGACGGCGGGATTTTCGCCGACCCGTTCCGCGATCCCTCCGGCCGACCCCGGTCCGATCGAACGCGGGCCCCGCCGAGTCCTCGGGGCCGACCAGATGTTCGCGGCCTACTCCTCTTCCTCCGCCGACCCGCACCGTCGCGGCGGCGGTAGATGACCCGCGCGGCGGCGGCGGAAGTTTGCGAGCGCTCGCGCCTACTATCAGGAATTTCGGTGCCCGCGGGCCGCCGATTTCTTTTGTCCGCGTCGTGCGACGTAGGGCCTCGAGAATTCCAGGGGTCGGGCCGCGCCAGAGCCTCGAATCGACGCGCGGGGGCGATTCCCCCCCCCCCCGCTCCACGGACGGCGGCATATTATTTATTCCTTTCTGTAAATTCGTTTTTTTTTTTTTTATCGCGAGTACAAATATCTCATTATAGTGTTGCCGCTAGAGTGGATGAAACCACAGCAGGGATGTGTTGGGAGCTCAGCTGACGACAGGTTTTTTTTTTTTCGGAAGATCCAACAGTGTCGATATATAACGTAACACGAAATAAATCGAGTAAATCGCCAGCGAAACGAGCGATTTTGTAATACATAATAGTCGGCCGACGCTACACACAGAGTGGCGGCCTCACGCGAGTTAGGTCGACGACCCACGATACTAAAATTCTGGGCACGCCACTGTAGTATAGGTGTGTGTGTGTGTGTGTGTGTGTGTTGTAGTGTGATTAATGAGACTGTATAAAATCGCGTCTAACGTTTGCTTCGAGCCGTCCGAACAAAATCGAAAAAAAGCTCTCTTCGGTGCCGCCGTTAAAAAGTAAATGTTCAGCGCGAACGACACGCGTGAATAAAAGTCGATTGGCTCACTATTGTGGTGTACACGCGTGTGAAATGGGCCCTGCTATAAAAGCGCGACAGCCTCTGAAGGATTAATAATAGTAAATAATAAAAACTGCGCCGTCGTCGGATGGTTCGTGGGAGGCACGCGCAAACGTTTGCGAATCGCGAATACGTTTTTAAAATAGATTTCACAGCGCGCGGTCGTATTTTCTCGCGTGCCGCCAGCGCGTGCGATCGCTCTGTCGACTCGCGCGTAGCGACACCTGTAGCCGCGGATGCTGCACGTCGTATACAGGGTGTGTCGCGAAGGTCTCGCGTTCGAAAACGTCGAATCATCGACGCCTCCTTTTATGATATAAATATGCTTATTGCTTTTTAAGTCATTACAGTAGGCGTCGGTATGTAATAATAATAATAATAATATACACGCTAACGACGCACGCGCGCGGGGTCGATGAGTGCTATTGTAATATTACCTATCGTTATAGTATACGCAGTGGCGATTCGACAGACAAAAAAATCGACGCCTCTCGAAGTCTGTGGCGGCAGTACTATTTAGCAGGAAATGATCGGCCGACACGAGAAAGATCAAAATAAACATTAAACATTGTTCGAACACGGTGTTCAATACTCCGCAGTGACAATCGGCCGAAAACTAAACCCCAATTCTCATCGAGAACATTATCAGAGAGGTTACCCGAATGCGTGGGGTCATCATTTGTCCAATCATCAACCGCGAAACCCTGATCTCGCCGAAATTGTTTAAAACCATCATATATCAATATCGTCCCTATTATAACATACGCGCTGATAAAGCATATTGCAGCAAGGCCTCAGTGCGTCAGTCGCAGTAAGAATGTGGTAAAAAATCGAAGCATTCCAAACCGTGTGGGAATAAGAGTCATCGCGAAGTTGCCGTCTCGCGTCAGAAATAAAGTTATACTTAAATCTACGGCACTGAAAACCATAGAAAACTCCGGAAATCCATTCTCGTGATATTACTGCGTTTTCGAAAACTGGTAATATTATTTTGTAGATAATGGAATTGCGTTCACTCCGTCATTCGTCGTAATCCTAATTTCTAATTACAATCCGACAAAGTGTTCGTGTCGATTAATATACTATTCACGGAAAAAGAAAGAAAAACACGTTTTACTAGACATTTTGAAAATTAATATTTATGTATTGTGATTCGAATACATATAAATAATGTATATTATATAAGTCAATTATGACGGCGCATTGGAGCGATAATGGAAGGTCAATTATTAACATTTTTTAGTACCTAGTGGTGCCGTCGCATAGCCTGCCCTCTCCCCCGAATGACGCCCATGCCAGAGAAGCTGTTACGCGCGTTAATAAAATTGACGTGCGTATTATACATACACACGCGGCGGTCCGTCCGCAAACGAGGCGACCGTGTCGCCCGTACGATAATCATAACACAGTGTTCTTATCTAATTAAAAACGCGGTTGAAAGGACCCATTTACGTGTGGCCGCGAGAAAAAAAATGAAAATCAAACGTCTGTGTGTCGTCGTCGCGCTTTTTCATATCACTACGACGATGGGTTTGCGCCGCTTACTCGCGTGTTTTAATTGCCAAGGACACGTGTGATTTTATGTACCTCCGACTGATGTTATAACAAATCGCCTGCCTGCACACGAGCAACGGTCATCGTGTGATAATATATATTGCCATCGCGCGTATATATATATATAATATTGCTTCGGTGACGTTCGTTTTTTCGTTTGTTATTTATTCAAACGTTTCGTTTACTCACTGCATAGCTGATGTATAGCTAATGCAAATAATGTAATGTGACGGCGCGAGCGGAGGAGTATGTAAAAAAAAAAGGTCATTTGTACTGCACCCGCAGCAGACGCGCACGGAGTTTGTTCACATACACGAGTACTATAAAACGGTGTATTATTGTTACCGACTAGCTACACGAATAAAAAAAAAAAAAAAAAAAACATAATACGCTGTCTTATTATATTCTTCGTACGTTCTCGTGTGGAAAACCGCTGCGCCGGATCAAAGCGGAAAGACACCGGACTCGTTTGTTTTTGGTGTACATATAATATATTGTATAACCGTCTACGTATACGACTTCGATCTGCTCTACCCCACGTCTCCGGGAACGCGGAGGAAACAACATGACGATGCTGCGAGAGATCGGCTCGAGTTTAGGAACCGCCGCCGTAAAGCGGAATATTCACTGGGAATTCGTAAATTCGACGTAAATCGTCGCGGAACGATAGATGGACTCGTATGATAATACACGCTTCTAGAAATGTGTTCGCTAAAATATCGCGACGATGATCGCGTTTGATCGTTTGACGAGACCTCGATGCCTTTTGTTTTTGCGAACGGGGAACATATCGCGTTACCGCACGTCTCGGCACCTACTGTGCCGGAAAGGCACGCGATTATTATAATATCAATACGCAATCGTGACGTATTACAGCGTCTTTTCAGTTTTGATAAAAATCGCGTGGGTATACTGCAGATTAAACTATATAATAATGTGCTACTCTGTAGCCGATGCTATTGTTATTGTGATGATGTTGATGATGGACCTCGTGTGTAAAGTCTGACGACGTTAATCTCGCCGACTGTAGTATTCCGAACAACGATCTCGCGTGCGGTCGTATCATGTTATGTATAGAACTCGAGTTGAAACATCGCGACGACCACGCGCCGCGTTCTCGTATTTTATAATATCTTTTGTTATTATAATAACGCTTTCTCGCGTATTTCACGTACCATAATAATCGTACGCCCGCTGCAACGGTAAACTGCACAAATACGCTATATTATATTGTATTCTATCGGTTCGAATGACTTTAATATATGCCCGCCGCCGTTCGTTCGCTATTTGTCCCGAGGACGTCGTAATCCTATGAATTTTCAGAGAGGTTTTTCGTCGAGTTCGCGTAATGTTCAATCGAAACGGACTTTATCACTTTTCTCCGTCTGTCGTGTTTGCCGGACGGAACGCAGAAATAAAACTGAAATCATTCTTACATTGTAATTTTTATCGATATATTTCGATTATACTTATATTTATTGTTATTTTCATTTGAGTTTTTCAAGCGGTCGTTAAAAAACACCCTTCTGTCTGTTGCGTGCCCGTCGTCTGTATCCGATTTCTACATGAATAGGAGGTGCCCATACGATCGCTTCGCCGCTATGACATAACTATATACCATAAAACAAAGTGGTCGGCGTGCTTCTTATTATGTGTCTATTCATATAACGTTCCACATCCATACTGGATACGGTGCGGGCACATATCATATCATGTTTACCCAGAAACGGCGTAAACACCTCGTTAAAAATGCTAGTTTGCATTTATTCGCTGTTCCCTCGTCGCTGTTTTTTTTCTCTTCTGGAAATCTCATAAGAAGATCAAAGTGCACGCAGTCGGGTGGCTAGATCCACGGCTAGATCCACTAGAATCACCAATCGTTCCACAGTGTTATCAAATCCCCCATATGGCAATGGAGTGACAGAAATTTCATACGGCCGTGACGAGGTAATTAAAAATACATGTTAAAAAAAAAAAATAAATAATTTAAGCGACGGTAAAACGTCGTATAATATCGAGGGGGTCGAAAGCCTTTGGTCCCTTCTGTCCGCGATCACTGCACACGCTCGCGATCGATACAAATCGTAATTCTAACAACAACGATAAACTATAATTAAAGTAAAACATTGTAACGTTTCGAAACCGACGGCAGCTATCGTCGTCGCGGTTCGCGCGCGATTGTGTTTAACGAATATATTGTTATAGTTTTGAATGCTTATAGCTTCGCTAGCACTATGCATGTATATTGTATACCTATTATACGATTTATAGGAAATTCATATACATATATATATATATATGTATATGCATCTGATGGAGACGAATCCTTTCTTTTTAGTGTCAACATCTTCATTCATTATAGGATTCATTGCCTCATTGTTTGGACGTCATGACAGGCAATTAGATTATACTCGCTCGACATATATATATATATATATATATATATATATATAACGGCGTAACTATATACAATATGTATGTGCGTTACATTGTAAAGGAGGTGATGGTGCCCAATGGGAAAACCGCAGCACGAAAAACAAAAGCGAATAAGTGATATTATTATTGTATTCTTATTTATTTTCGCGCCGCAGACGTACAGCGCGGATATACTATACAGCGCGTTTGAGTTCCTATTCTTTTTGGCGTTTATCAACACAATTCACAACGCATTATATTATTATATTTTTACTGTGTGGCCAAACCGCATTTCGAATTCGAATAGACACGCGCGAGCGTTTTGTCCGATTCGCCATCGCGTATTAATAACAGGCCGATTTCCTGTTACATTACATATAAATATATATATATATATATATATATATATATGTGTGTATTGTGTTACACGCGACGGAAACGAAGAGAGAGAGAGAGAAAAGGAAAAACAAAAATCTAAATACACCTACATCCGCGCTCGCGAGTAGGTATTACGTATAATCGCATATATTTTTATAATTTATTCTGTTATAGACGCCACGGCGGCGGCAACGGAGTTTAGCGCTGTGTTTTTTCATTTTTTTTTTTTCTTAGCTTTGCACGTATAACACTTGAATATTTAATAACTCTATTTCGTCCACCATCGTAATCGTCACTAATTTTTTTTTCAATGTTTGTTTTGAAACATAAATATTAGCGAACACCGCGTATAGAGATCAATCATTGAGTATACGTACATGTATATATTATACAGACTGGGTCTTTTATTTTCGTATAGATTGCCAGTGTAGTATGCGAACGATTAGTATGTTGTTGAAACATTTCAATTGATTTCAATTTGAATTGAGCCCAAAGTAAATCGATATTTCGTGTTAAGTATCATATACGTACGAATTAAATAAAAATCTGATCGATTTTTCATGCGATTGCGTTCAAAATTTTCGTCGAGAATGTTCGTTTAAATTTAAACTTATCATCGGAGTTGGACTGGGCGGTTCGGTTTTTTACAATTCCGACGAGTTCGGTCGGATATTTGAAACAGTACGTCTTTTGAAAATGTGTCGAATGTTTTGTCGTTGTATGAGAATATACGAACGACGGCAGACCGAAGAGTCACGTCGCGCGCCGTCGTCGTCGTAAAAACACTAGCCCAAGCTGTTTTTATACGATCATCATCCGGTCGCATTCGCGTGTAGAACAATATAAGAGGAATAGAATTGAGTATATTACAATAGGATTGATTATATTGTGCATTATCGCGGAATTTCGCTTGTACGCGTTTAGCCATTCGTTGGGATATATATTTCTTGTCTGACGTCTGATTTGTTATTCGACGCGACCGAATACCTAATTATTTATATCATTTATATGCCTATAATGGCCATATACCCGTGTTGGGAATATAATACATACCTATAGAAACGAGTTATTTTTTTTTTTTTTTTATGAATGAAACTCGGACCAGTAATATTTTAAAAGTGCGCGAGAAAGACTTGCCCCGAGAGTCACAAAGACCGCGCGATCGAAAATTTCTTTTTTTCCTGTGTATAAAATAACGTTATGAAATACGGCTTTTTGTACCGACGTGTTTTTATCGCTATTTTTAATGATTCCGTCACGAAAATTCGACAATATCAAAATCAAAATATTAAATTCTTTAATTCTATAATTTAGGCTTGCGACAATGGGAATCGGACCTAGATTGATTTGTTGATATAATCGATCCACATGAATAGTCTATTAATTCAGTCGTTATACCAAACCTTATGATTCGATTCAAACGAACGGGACGGTATTTGTTAAAATATACCTTATATTTTCCACGTGCGATGTCAAAACCGCATATTATTATATTTATATTCCGCGTCCTTTTGACTGCGTGCGAGTATGCGGTACATAATGACGGCTCCTCGATGTTGTAGACGAACCATTGTTCGTTTGTATTTAAATAATATTGTCACTGCGATTTGCATTGTAAATTTTATCATATTATCATTGTCAATGGCGAGACGCTTTTAGCTGAATATTACATCGTGGAACTCGCCACGGCGACGACGACCGACGGATTTTATTTCTATTATTATAACTTAGAAGCATCACCGCGTCTAAATAGTAAATGATGTTATATGATTTAACGCTCCGTTCATATTGTGTATACGCATTTCAACGGTTTCATTTCGGCTGGTTCGATAGTTTTGTACGAAAACTAGATCTGGCGAACCATTCGAGTAGGTGTTCGAGACGTACGTCGAACGTTTCTGAAAAAATAACTTTGTCCTCGTCGTTTGACGGTAAGGTTAAAAATTTCAACCTAATAACATCGTTCCTATTAGGTAATAATAATAAAAAAGTATAGAATACATGTTTATGTAACGCGTGTTTATTAACATAATGTTCTTATTATTAACATATATCGAAAGTATTATGATATTGTATCCGACCGAATTATGAATGGAATCTCTCTCTCGTGAAAAAATGTCACTGCGAGGGCGTCATTTCTCATTTTTACTTAATATGTATATTTTACGTAGGTCGGCGACCTCTTTTATGTACTAATTCTAATTGCAACGTCACAATGATCGGAAATTTATATTTTTTACTACTCATCTAGTCTTTTTTACTATACACATATGATAAATATCAGTACGTTTTATGTTTTATCTATGATTTCATAACATTTATAGTCGGCAGATTGAATTTAAAAATCTAAAGTCCAAAAATAGGGGAAAAATTTAAATTGCGATTTAGATTAATACATGACAATTGAAATTCGCAAATGCTTCACGTAGTTTTAATAATAACGTCCGGGCAGCATGCTCGAAGGAATAAAAAGGGATTTTGTAGGATTTACAATCTAGTCGACGATTTAACGATATTATATTATTTATTATTCAACATAATATGTTATTACTTATTACCATATGTCCATATTTCGTCGAACGCCATTACATATATTAAACTTAATATTTGCAATCTTTAAACACGGTTGAGAAAAACGTTTGTGATTGATAACGCTGCGGTGTATATAATGTATTTATATATTATATACAAGTTAAGTACTACAACAGTCATCAAGTGTCGTCGCAGTGATGAATTGGCGTTTATACGGATATTTTTTTCTTTCTATTCTTTCGCTTATTGTTTACCTAAACAATTCCGGTATTCATGTGCGGGGGAAAAAAATTATAGGTCTATTCTTCACGTTTTTTTTTTTTTTATAAAATTCATCAGGTTTGGTTTTTTTTCTAGTTCCCCTTCCTCCTTTGTCGCTCTGCGTTTCGGAGAGCGATTTGTTCGAAAAAGAAAAAAAATAGCACTATCATAAATCACTCTAAAACATATATCATATCGTCGCATTATCATTTATATATGTATTTATATATATATATATTTTCATTTATAACTGCGTACATATATAATAATGAAATGAAGTGTTAATACATGCGTCCGAATGTGTTTTGTATTCCGAAGAGAATACGTTTATTTATTTATTGTATAGGTATACAAAGTACGTGTGTGACGTACTTGTATTTTCCATTTTCGCAGTTCTTTTTCAGACTAGTTTTAATCGCCAAACAACCCAGAGACCTTGTAAATAATACCCTTCTAGAACGTGTGCAGTGTGCGTAAGCCAGCCAGAGCTCACGCACGCGCGCGCTCGCGTCTGTGTGTGACACATTAACATACATTTTATCCATGTGCGTAAACCCGTTTCGAGTTCCTTGGAACTTAACAGTGCACTCGTACACGCATACGTATATTATATGATAAACGCGAGTCACACGACGGACGTTGCTAATAATATAAGATAAAAAATGATGAAAATAATAACAATAATAATAATAGTCGAGTGTGTAGGTACACGCGCTTTATAGAAACGATTTTCCCCACATGGTTCTATAACGCGGATAGTCGAGACTGTGGCGGTTCCGAGGGGTATGCGAACGGTGCACTCGAACCGGGATCCGCACTTGGTCGTCAATAACTGTTTACGAAATTAGAAACTCAAAAGAGGAAATATTTCATAGTTTTTTTTGAAAACGACAGTCGGTGGAATATGTTCGAGAGAGATGACTAAAAATTTCCAATGTGATTTTATAGAATTCGCGATCTCGTTGGGCATTGGAGTCACGGGCGCAATATTATTTTGTCGTTTATGATTGTTTTGCGTCTTTCGGAGTTTTCACTTTCCACCGGCTCCACGGTGCCTGTATTAAAGTCGTTGTAAAGGTGACTAACCTATTGTGACTGTTCAGCGTCGAGGAATTTTTTCGCGCTTGCTTTGCGAACCTTCGCCATCCAGTGACTATTGGCCGTGCTGCTGACGCGTCGTCGTCGTATAGAAACGCGGTAACGATCGGGTGACTGAAACGACACCGATAGAAATAACAATAATATTATTGAGATCACTTACGTTTCCCGACGCTCGCCGAAACGCGAATAACGTCGCAGGAATCCGACGATTTATTCGCGCGCAGGATCCTAAGCGCACAGCGTATATTATACGTCACACGTGCGCGACGTCGAGTCCACGGCGTGTGGGTAACCTACCCGCTACATCAGCAGAACATGTGTGTGTGTGTGTGTGCCTACACCGATATGTCGTCGCCGTACATAATGACGATCGGTCATTATCGTGCAATTCTATTGTGTATCGTTCGATAGTTTTGATGTATGAACAATGGAACGATAACGACCGATCATTATTGTGGCCGCCACACCTCGTCGTCAATACTTTAATTTTTACTCCTTATACCTCCTACTTGTGTACAGTTATGCAGTGACTCGCTCGTGTGTTTGTTATGGAGCCCGCGTGCGTGCGACGACGCGTGTGCTTGATGGACGAGGGCGAACGGGCACGAGATTAGCGATATCATTAAAAACATCGAATAACATGACCATAAAGAAAGTAGGTATATATACGCGCGCGTACATAACACGTAATGTTATCACTCCCGGCGCGGCGCTCTCGCGTAGAGGGACCGCAGCTTTCTACGCGGCGCGGAGATATTCCTGCGGCGAAACCCATTTGTCATTCGTCTTTTCGGCGCGGGCCACGATTTAAGATTACGCAGGTACTATAATATTGTGTGGTCGGTCGCCCGACAAACTGTGCATGACGAGATAAGGTGTCGGGTGTCTCGTCGTGAATTAAAAACCATACGCGTCCGACCCAACGCCGGTTATTATTATTACGTCGGTCCACCAGTGCTATTTTTTTTTTCTTTTCCATACGTCCAGATGATTTAAAGTATTTAAGAGAATTTAATTCAACCGTATAGTAGTGTATTATACGTTTCACGACGCATATAATAACATAAATTATCTCAACAAGGGGTTCATTGCTTCATAACTTGTAAAACATGGTGTTAGAACTCGAGTAAAAAAGTAAAAACCGTGGTTTTAATATTCCGACTTTAATCGTGACATCATTACTCTATCGAGTATTCTTATTTTTGGATTATTGTTGGTCGTGTATGATAAGGTTTTGTCGTTTTGCCAAGTTATTTGGTCTTCTCTTTCACGGGGGAGGAGGAGGCAAGATCTGATCTGACACCTTTCTTTGTACCTTTTGAGACATGTATTTTCCATAAAAAAAAGTTAGTACCGTAAAGAGACTTTAATATTGACCAACTCGAAAATGTAGACAATCTAGATAATATACTACATTACACAATCTCAATATAAATAAATAAATTAAAAATGTTATAATATCGTATGTTTAGATATTGAAAAAGTACTATTATTTTTATTGTTCATAATTTTTCAGAAAAAAAATGTGAAAATAAAAGAATGTTGCTTAAATTCTTTGTACAGGTGATTTACTGTTTTAGGAAATGCCCGTATAACGATGAGTTTTTCCAATAGTTCGCCATAGGCGTCGTTTAAATAGCTATTGGAAAACGACAAACCGAATATATAGAAATCGATCGGCGCGTATATTCAGGACTGCGTCGATATAATAGGTACCGCAAAAACTGTATAATACTATGGTATAATTGTGTGTGTGTATTCATACGCCGCGCGGCGTACCTTAAGGACATAATTGTTTTTGATCGTTCCGCGCGTCGTTATCCTGCGGCGGCGTCGGCGGTGGCGCGATTTCATACATAATATAAAATATACTATATATATGTATAATATTATATGGCTCTTTTGATAAAAAAATCGGTCTTTATTGTTCTCAAAACATATTATAATATGTATGCGGCGGAGGCGTGTTGCGCGATTCAATATATATATATAAAGTCATTCTTTGCGGTATTTTTTCCCTTTTCTTTCTCGCTCGTTCTTTCGTTAACGCGCACGCGCGCGCGGGCAAAGAGATATACTTACGCACAATGGGGTTTGCAGAGTGTACTGCAGGAAGGGCAAGTGTGTATAATATATGAGAATAATAACAAGCCGCGAAGGAGCCGAGAAGAGAATAAAAACCGACGCCGCCGCCGTCATCGCGCGAGCCCGGCGCGCGCCACTATAATATGACGACGCGCGCGCCGTGTGCTGTTGCAGCATCAGAACTCGGAACTATGTGTGTGTGTGTGTGTGTGTGCTGCACTCGAGGCGGCGTCGGCGGAAGGCCATTAAAACCCGTTCAAAAGACAGGGGGCGATCTTCATTGTTCTCCCGAGAGGTTTTATTATTTTATTATTATTATTATTATTATTTTTTTTATTTATTTATTTCAAAGAGGCTCTATATGCTCGCGTATACTGTTTATATACAAGCTACTATACCGCGGTCACAGTGTTCGTCGTCGTCGTCGTCGAAGACGTTTTCACAGGGTATTCCTTTGCCGGCGCCCATTGTATTCTTCTCCGCGACTACCGTCGCCGCCGACGACGCTGGCTGCCGCAAAAGTATAATACACGCGCGCGCGGCTTCTGTCGCGCCAACCGTTCCCGTCCCTCCGGTCCGCGCGTGTTACGTATCCCGCAGGCTTACGAAAAATAAATGTGCTCTTTTAAATAACAATCACACTCGACGTTATACGCACCCGCCTAGGTTATTACGGCCGTACGTTACACACGGACCTACCGAATAATTAACCGAGTTCAACGCGTTATTAGGCACATATTGGTATACATTCTATAAACTCGTACCGTTGTATATATTATCGTTGTCATTGCGGCCACGTCGTCGTCGTAGTTTTATGTATTATAATAATCGTTTGATCTGCGAGCGCGCGCGCAATGTCACCGGCGCGCGCCGCGAGGGATTGTTATATTATTATGAAGCTTTTGTTTTACGCGCGCGCGTACCTCTACACACCGCCGCGGAATACTAGGTCACATAATATAATATAATATATATATAATTTTTCATTTTCCTCTCTCGTTTCGTTGTCTTATTAAATACGCGCGCGTGTGTCGTATAATAGGTAGGCAATTTTATTTTTATTATTCCCCTCCCGGGCCCCGCCGCGACTAATAGGCCTCCGTTTACAGCGCGCATTCAATGTCGACGGCGGCGCGCGAACGTTCGTTTTATGTTGACGGCGTTAATTGCGAAAGTCGCGACGGGTATAATATGTATACGGGGTGATTAGTGTATGAGACACGTCTTGTCGTGCGTATTTTTACACGCGTCAAGAACTGATCGCTCTGTATTTGGTGGCGCAACGCGCGTTCGCTAAAAAGTTGGACAATTTGCGACGGTGCGGGCAAGTCGAATCTCAGTGTTTCAGTAACGACGGGGAGAGTGAATGCGATGTGATTTATATATTTTCTGGCGAGAGTAATAAATAATCGATAAACGTTTGAACTGATATCCAGTACTTGCAGATACGTACAGTAGCGGCTATCCCGTACTTAATGTGTATCGAAGGATACACCTTTAAAACGGAGTGGGTGTTTGTGGTAGATGCTGGGTACTCGGGGAGTAGAGTCTCCAACTGAACAATAGATATTAGTTTGATATGGAATCATCGTTATTTTGTACGATAGCCGCTAATGACCTGATATTATGATTGTATTTGAAATAAAGTATATGTAAAAAAATACATACATCGTCCCCTCGGATTTGATCGACCCTGATTCGCCGCCCGCTCGTGAATCGCCTAGGCTTAGGAAGATGTAATCGTTTCGTAAAATTCGTACGCGTAACACAGTAAATTACGGTCTAACACAACGGTCACACCTATATAATGACGGATTGCATCGTGACTGTTGCGGGCGACGTGAGAAAAATCGCCTCCATTTCAGTTGTGTTGAACTCCACAGACGTGTTATTATATTTCCGCGGAAGAGCTTCCCATTTGAACGTACCGAAAATGGCTTTGTGCCCTTGACCAAAATGGCGGAAAAACACAAACGCGCGACGTCGGTTTGCCGACCAAAATAACACATATACGCGTATATTGCAGTTATTACAACCTCTGTAGTTTGTATTATTCATTTTATCCGTATTTTTATCATGTGATACCGCAATTATTATTATGAGGCGAATGTTCAACGTAGCTCTCACACGAGCTATGCTTTTTTCGGATTCTGTCTTGTTTTCTATAAATTCTAAACCGGGCTTTAAATCGTTTAAATAGAGCTGTATTGCTTCCGCCTTGCACATACCGTGCCTATAGATTTCACACGGATTCTTTGCTAATAAGAGTATTTATCATTATCATAATATATTATTATGTCGACGAAACAATAATAGTCGATCAGACGGACGTAGAGTGGAGCGATAAATATCGCGAAGAGAGCAATATATAATACGAATGATTGAAATTATTTTCTATATACCTAAACGATTAAAGTATAGGTCGCGCACTCGCGCGTATATATTTATATATAATTATATACTGTGAATTGTTTATACGATATGTGTATTATATTATACGCGCGCGTGTTGTATACGTATATAATATATATACGCGTTACATATATGAGAATGTCTTTTTGTCGGGTAAAATGCTGTTTTGCCACTGATTCGATCGACGCGATTGCAAGGAAAACACGCGCGTGACCGAACCAGTTCTCGGTTGTGTTTCGATTGAGTATTTAACTACCGATCGAAATACCGTCCAATAATTCTTGAGATTCCGAAAATCACTTGAATATTCTTGGCGCTGATGGAATCGTACGCTCGTCGTGGTGGTCCACGGAAACGAAACGTACATTTATACGTGTGCGATAAAAAAGTTTGTTACAATAATGCCAGACATTTTTCACTACGATCGCAAAGCTATTTGATTGACTATTTAGACTAGTTTTTAATGACAATGCATACTTTTATTTTAGTCTCTGTAAGTGTAATGGACCCAATTCATTCGGTGGCCAAGACTTGATATATGTATATATTTATAGGAAACGATCTACCCGACGAATGTTTAAAATGCTCGTTAGCGTCATCCGTAAGGTTTTTGTGAAAACTTCAAGAAGTTAGGACAGTGATGATGTCCTCCGAAAATAAGTTTGCTTTTTTCCAAACTGAAGTGTGCTTAGGACGTATTATATTTATTTTAATATTTACTAAAACCTGAGTAGACTTGAAGCCCTTTGTCGTTTTGGCGATGTTGCCAACGATTCAGAAGATAATTTATGTTTTTGACGTGATTGTAATTATCATACTATTTCGGTAAAAACGTCGATAACGACGAGTTATGACAGCACTGCAGGCGGCGCGAATCACGCGAACAGCACTTGAATTCTCCGTTTCCGATTGAAATATAAAATGCGACGCGCGGCACGCGTTGCACTGTGATGTTCCGCCGCCGTGGCCGTGTGGTCGCGTGGCCGTCGTAATGGAACGCGCTGTGGACAGAACTCTGGATACTGCGGTCGCGGTCGTCCGTCCGGAGGACGTTTAAAAAAACGACCGTTAAAAAAAGAAATTACTTTCCATGAATTCGAAAAATTATCAGCCAATGAGCTGTTCGTTTTTTCAACCGCTTCGGCCGACGCGGGGGACGCTGGGATTACCCTTCCGTTGTCCCTTCAGTCTTCGTCGGTTCACGCGTATGTCGAGGGGGGTCTCCGAACGGGTCCGTGTTTCGAGAACTTTATGCCGACCGCCATTGTCTCGTTTCTCGGTTTCAAAATTTCGTTTCGCGGCGATGGTAATAGTATTTATCGACGAATAATCGCACGTCTCACGGCGGTCGCGTGGGTGGAACCAAATTATTTCGTCGCTTAATTTACTACCGTACCATCGCGACATTCGGTGTTCACCGTATTTTTCCTATCGTATCGCCGCCGCCGTCGCGTCCGGTGCGCGTGATCCATTACGCGAGTGTAATGGCCGTCGCCTTCGGATTTTCAACGATTCCGTCGAGGCTCGTGGACGACGACGTCTAATCCAAGCCGGTAAAGGCTTCGAGTGTGCGTTTTTTGACGTCGTCGTTTCGTATCGTATTCGCCGTGGTCGGTGCGATCGCCGCCGTTTGTACTATCGATATTCGGTGTTTAGTATATTTTCCGTCTCGGTCGCAGTGCCGCGCCGCCGCCGCCGTTCGCCAAAACGGCTTGTGAATTTTACCGTCCGCCAAAAACAAACGAATTATGGTAATATCGTGGTTCGCGAGAGTAGTGAATAATCGTTCCGTGGTGTTTTTATTCGAGTGTACCTGCAGCACGAAATACGTTGTGAAATGTTTCGGACCCGCCGAATGAAAACGGTCGTCAATGGAGTCGACGACGGCCCGAGGTTAGTGATAATAATATTATATCGATGTAAAATATAAGTACAACCCACCGACGCGTTATGCTAAACTTATTATTATTATATATTATTAATTATTATTAAACTACCGTTACACAACGCGCGTTGGAACTGATAAATTGCGAGTATAGTAGTAGTGAATTCGACGGCCACTCGATCGAGCGAATGAGGAATGCGACGCTAGGTCTATATTAGTGTGGCCGTGTGGCCGCGTGGCCGCCGTGACGGGACGATGACTCCGGATACCGCGGTAACGATTCTTGGTAAACAAAAAAACCGTTAGGAAAAAAATCACATTCCATGATTCGTGAATAATTCTCATTGGCTGTTCGTTTTTTTTAACCGTTTCGGGGGACGCTGGGATTACCCTTCCGCCGTTGTTTCAGTCTTCGTCGGTTCGCGTGTATGTGGTGGGCTCCTCCGAACGGGTCCGTGTTTCGAGTTTTATGCCGACCGCCATAGTCTCGATACACGGTTTTCAAAATTTCCTTTCGCGGCGATGGTAATAGTATTTATCGACGAATAATCGCACGTCTCACGGCGGTCGCGTGGGTGGAACCAAATTATTTGTCGCTTAATTTACTACCGTACCGTCGACATTCGGTGTTCACCGTATTTTTCCTATCGTATCGCCGCCGCCGCCGCCGCCGCCGTCGCGTCCGGTGCGCGATCCATTACGCGAGTGTAATGGCCGTCGCCTTCGGATTTTCAACGATTCCGTCGAGGCTCGGACGACGTCTAATCTAAGCCTGTAAAGGCTTTGAGTGTGCGTTTTTTGACGTCGTCGTCGTTTCGTATCGTATCCGCCGTGGCCGGTGCGATCGCCGCCATTTTTCCGCGCTACGAGGTGCGTGAAAACACGGCGTGGATGGTAAAAATATAACACTTTTTTTTTCGTTTCGTTTCGATTTGTGCGTGTAAAGAATTCGCGATCACTTAAAAGGTGCATCACGTTCGTTCATTATTGTATTGCGATGCCGTCACAAACAAACCTATAGTTGAGGTAAGGGTTTATTATTATAATAATAATATGATTCGTTTGTATGTATTCAAACAGCCAACTTATTTATGTTTCGGTTGTGCCAACGAGGCAACATATTATTATTATTATTTAAGTACATGATTATTGAAATTATAAGTATATTACACTGAATAATTACAATTTTTTTTTACCTATTATTGAAACATTAGTACCATGATATTTACCATATTCTATTATCTGTGTGTAACTTATACATCGTAGACGAAAAAATAGAAACGGTTTTATTTTATTTTTAAAATTATAATACGCGCGTATACTCGGAGGCGCGAGTATTATAATAATATAATAAAACGCGACGCGCGGCACGCGTTGCAGTGTGAACGTTCCGCCGCTGCCGCCGTGTGGCCGCGTGGTCGCGTGGCCGCAGTGACGTAATGACGACGAGGTCATTGACCGTCACTGCGCCGTGGACAGAACTTTGGTACATAAACGGTACTACATACCGCGGTCGCGACAGATTTTCGTAAAATGGCCGTTAAAAAAAATTCACTTACCATGATTTGTGAATCTTCATTGGCTGTTTGTTTTATCCGTTTCGGCCGACGCGGGGGGACGCTGGGATTACCCTTCCGCCGTTGCTTCAGTCTTCGTCGGTTCGCGTTTATGTCTTGGGCTTCTCCGAACGGGTCCGTGTTTCGAGTTTTATGCCGACCGCCATAGTCTCGTTTCACGGTTTTCAAAATTTCGTTTCGCGGCGATGGTTATAGTAATTATCGACGAATAATCGCACGTCTCACGGCGGTCGCGTGGGCGCAACCAAATTATTTCGTCGCTTAATTTACTACCGTACCATCGCGACATTCGGTGTTCACCGTATTTTTCCTATCGTATCGCCGCCGCCGCCGCCGTCGCGTCCGGTGCGCGATCCATTACGCGAGTGTAATGGCCGTCGCCTTCGGATTTTCAACGATTCCGTCGAGGCTCGTGGACGACGACGTCTAATCCAAGCCGGTAAAGGCTTCGAGTGTGCGTTTTTTGACGTCGTCGTCGTTTCGTATCGTATCCGCCGTGGCCGGTGCGATCGCCGCCATTTTTCCGCGCTACGAGGTGCGTGAAAACACGGCGTGGATGGTAAAAATATAACACTTTTTTTTTCGTTTTGTTTCGATTTGTGCGTGTAAAGAATTCGCGATCACTTAAAAGGTGCATCACGTTCGTTCATTATTGTATTGCGATGCCGTCACAAACAAACCTATAGTTGAGGTAAGGGTTTATTATTATAATAATAATAATATGATTCATTTGTATTTATTCAAACGGTTGTGCCAACGAGGCAACATATTATTATTATTATTATTTAGAGTACTTGATTATTGAAATTATTAGTATATTACACTGAATAATTACTATTATTGAAACATTATTGTCATGATATTTACCGTATTGCGACCCACCGTTTGAGAAACGCTGCCGTATTGTATTATCCGGGTGTAACATATACATCGTAGACGAAAAAAATAGTAACGGTTTTATTTATTTTTTTTTTATTCGCCGCGGCTTTCGTGAAGCATTTGACCCAAACTACGTGTGCTACAATTTATTTTATTAGTTATCACAATAATATACCGACGCGGTGATACGAAAACGTTGTATTTTATTTTTAATTGGCTTTACACGTCATAACGTTCTATGCGTACGGCGGCGGTCGTGTGCGTCGTCTCCGAAGAGAAACATTGAATTTAAATCGTTTACACGTTTAAATAGCTAATTTGAGTGCATTGTGTCTCGTGTTGTGCCTCGTCATTCAGACACAGCACATATTCTTCGAGGCGCACGTGGAGTGCGATGATGGCGTTTAGCCTCCGACCGGGGCGATGAGCGCGTGCGGTATACGTGGAATTTTCATATTATAATATTATTATCCCGCCATCGTTTGTTATCGCTATCCGTTCGGGCCTGATTAACTGTCGTTCGTGTCCATCAATTTTACCGCCGTGTGGATATTTTCCGTTCATTTTACTCGTTCTCGTCACGACCATTATATTATTATTATTATTATTATTAGGTCCCGCCGTCAATAAATTTCCAACTAGGTGCGTACGAAGAAAATTCTAAAGTGCGAAATCCGAGTCACTCTTCTGCGTATTATACATTTATACACGTATATATATAGGTGCCATGCGTTTACTTTATTTACGGAGTGATTTGTTCAACGCCAGACACTTTACATACTCTACAACGTATTCCAATAGCATATATAGAGTGTATTATTTACCGATATAGGCGAACGTCTCGGGTTAAACGAATCGCGCCCCGTTTAATATGATTTGTGAAACGTAACCGTGCTTTTTCCGATTGCGTATACGAACGTGTACGTTGTTTTCGAACAACGATTGTATCAAATGCTCTTGGCAAGAAGTGTTTCAATGATTTCGGGGTGAGCTTGTTTTATTCGAAAATCTGTTTCTGTAGAAACGCCGATAACGACGAGTTGGGCAAGTCAGCTATTTGATAATATGTAATATACGGCGGGAGCTGACGACGACGCCGCCGCCGCCGCCGCCGCCCGCATTAAGATAAGAACGAAAATTGTACCTATTATAAATAATGTAATTTCAGAAAAAATTATTTTTTCATTAATGCAACGCCACCTATTGGCAGTATTGTATAAACCTAACTTTAGTTGCCGAAAACCCCTATACCGCGGGGGGCTATCTGTCTATTCTATAATCAATACTGTACTGAAATACATTTCCGCAAGACTGTCGGAACACTTTATTCCGTCACAAAACGAGTATTATTAATTATTATGATTGTTATTTGGCGAGGTATGTGCGATTTCGTCATGACAACGCGATATTAAATTTCTTCGTTCATCTAAAATATATCTGCCTCCGGGCGTAGTGGAAAGAAAAGCTGTACGCCGAGAAATCCAAACCGCGGTTCTGGTCCTAACCGAGTACGGACGAGATCGCAATTTGGTCCCCGAGACGTTCGACCTGGCGTCAGTACACGCGCCTTATCGGTACAGGGACTGGAAGAAACGAACTTTACCAAAGAACATATATATATATTTGTCGACGTTACCACCCGGGACGACCGCGACCGCGGTTATTCTAAGACTGCGTTCGGATCCCCTGTTGTCGCGTATAATATTTTTCCGTTGACATTTTATCGGTAGTCTTTCGCCGTTTGTCCATCTCGCGTGTAGCCGTTGCCGTTTTTTTCCGAGTTTCTTTCCCGTCGAGTCCGGGTCGTTGTAAAAGTTTCAGTGGAAATTTGTTTTCGATAAAACCGATCGTGCGCCGTTCGACCCGCATAGTCCTAAAGCACTCCGCGACGCGACGACTGTAATTACACCGAACGGTCAACGCTCGCACACGGCAAACCACACTATGAATTCAGCCGAAAAAAAAAGATGGCGGAAATCCCGTAAGTACCTATAAGTACCTTTTATATATCTGTTTGTCGTGTACGTTTATCGCTGTCCGGGTCGTTATTACATTGATTATCGATTTGTAGCATAGTCGTCGTAATCGTAGTCGCGACCAAAAATAAAACATAATTATTATCGATGGTAAAATTAAATTGTTATAACTTATATTGTTACCCGTACGCTACCTGTTGGCAGTCCATTGAATTAAACTCTCGCGCAACACGTAATTTTCTATAACAGTGAGCAATCTATAATAATATATTATATTCAACGGTTGTAGGTGTAGCGTATGAAGTCGCTCAAATTTAAAAAAATTTGCGTGTTTAATATATACATTTAAATATATTGGTATTTGATATAGTATTAAATTTGAAAGACAAAATTAAATGTCAATAGAAAACTCTATTTTTCGTGATTTCGCGCCTCGAAAGAGGTACGGTTGGATTCGTCTCGGCATAACTTAAGTGACTGGTTCAGGTCCCGTGATCTGGTGTAGGATCGAAATGTTGGCAACTTTTTTAATACACAAGTATGAAAAAATATTAATATTTTTCGAAAGTATCTGTATTTTTAAGAATTATTTTGTACCCATTTTTTTTTTTTACTACCATTTTAGATACTTGTTAATATTATATATCTTCCACAAGACTGCACGTTATAATAATTTACATTTTTAGTCGTTTCGTCGCAGTTATAGGTCGTCGTAATTTAATATCCGACGATGAGCGGATATATCTAAAATTTTTCACTATTATCGCAGAGTAATCTCAAAAGAGTAATAAATATTATTTTATTCTATTAGAGTATGTGCGCGTCGCGTGTGTGTACAATAAAATGCATACCGTCTAAATAAATATCATAATAATATTATGTCGTCTAAAATTTTCGAAACCGAGGTCAAAATGTTAATAGTACTGTTAAAATCTATTGTGATTATAGAAACTAACTAGGTTATAGTAGGTCTTGAATCCATATCGTAGAAATCGCATTGTCTTAAGTCATACTCTATAGTCTATACATTATATTGTTTATTGTTTGCACTTTATGGCTTTTCTCTCGAAAATTCTCTCGCTAAATTATTTATATCTTATTCTCCGCTAAATATTCATTAAGCGTAAGCCGGTGTATTTTATTTTATAGGACTTTCAATTGCATTGTATGTTTTGATTTAAAATGTTTATTATATAATCAAATATTATGGATTTTACTATTTACTGGCTACACTTAAGTGTTATAACTTATAATATATACATATTTGTATGTAATTTTACTTTGTTTATGTTGTATATTATGTTTTCTTATGAAATGAAAAATATAAATTTTCTATTTTAACTCGAAATTCGAATAACTTATTTTAAAAATTCACAATTTTATTTCTAAACATTTCGTGAACAAGAATATATGATTTTTTATTTACCGTGGTAATTAAGTTTAAAACTTTTAATTTACAATGGTCTACAATTAAATCTTAAAACAAAAAAAAACGTTTTCATTCTAAATTTTTTTATCTTTTTAATTCGATCTTAGTCTATGTGTCTCTTTTAATTTACACATATAGATAATCTTAGGTAACCAGTTTTTATTCAGATTGGAATGTAATAATACTTTACTGTTTTTTTAGTATGACGAAAAAAACCTTAACTTGATCATTTGACATTCTGTAAGAGTAAAATGATATTTTTTTCATGTTGTTGTTAAATCAAAGAGGTGTACATGTACAGTCTATAGTACGCACTATACACATATAATACGTTATATAGTTTAATTATTTTAAATTCACAAAACAAAAACGGTGTGGCATGCACGAAAAACATAATATGATAAATATTGACAATATAATACTCGCAATGTTATCTTAAAAATTCTATAGTAAAGGTAGTGAGTACACTTCGTACGAAACTATTAAGTTTTTAAAATAAATCAATATCGCCGCCGCCACACAGTGCTAAGGCTAACCCGCGTGTATACACAATAATAATACGTACGGCCGTCGTAAAGCTGTTTGATCGTGGCGCGTTAATGTACAATAATATATGGAAAATATATACCCCTGCCATTAAAATCGGTTTTTTTTCAGACCTCAAAAATCCAATAAATTCGAGAAATATACTCCTATACATAATTTACGCAGTACGCACCTTTATATACGTACGGGACCTACCTATAAAAAACGAGAGAGAATACGCGTAGTCACACACACTCACACACATTTAATAATAATAATAATAATAATATAATATAAACTTATACGCTCGCGCACGCGGTCGAGTTAATGATTATATGGTCTTTGTGCTCGTGTGTGTGTGTGTGTGTGTGTTGTATACAATACGCGCGTGTATATAATTTCGCGCATACGTCGTACTTTTATAATAATAATCATAATAATAATTTCTAAGGCCGTTATAATATACGTACGACGAGTGACGACCATATGGTCAGACGTGATTTCGACGAATTTCTGACGGCGGCTTAATTTCTCGGGCGTCTTTTTCTCCTCCTCCCGCCGCTACTTTTGAAAATCGAAAAATTAATCGACGCCACCGCCGCCGCGCTCGTTTCGTCGTCCGCAAACTCTACGTGCACCGGGTGGGCAAGCATCCGTGAGTGTGTGTACGTTTACCGCCCAGTGGCGGCCGCGATTTCGTCATTAAAATCATAGACCGGCCGCGTAAAGTGCATTATCGCCGCAGTCGCATTAACTGTATATATACCTGCTCCGTACGCGCGGTTAAAAATAATTGGGAGTTAATGCGCGCGCGCGTGTTCGGGCCGCTATTATTTTCGCCGGACGCGACGGCTGTAATAATATTATTATTTCTTCCGTCGTTACGACTACTGCAGTATACGTATATGATTTAGGTACACCTCACCCTGATAATTTCTATAATATGTCCTCCGCTGTCGGCGGCCGTGCACTGAAGATGCTCGAGGGAAAAAACAAAAATAAATACGCTTCTTATTACGATGATGTACATAGGTATATCAATGCACGTGTACGCGTGTGGTTGAGAGGTCGTAGATTATAAAATAATATAAAAGTATATAATATATGTACATTATATAATATATGATGAGCATTATTAAGTACGCCGACACATCACTATATAATTATATATATTATTGCTACTGCTATATTGGGTAGACGACGGGGCGGAAATCTTGTTAAAAAATATTATAGAAACATTAGAAACTGTAGTGCAAAATGTGATATATACAAATCGATATTGAATAGAAGAAAATGTAGTTATTAAATAGAAAAAAAATATTTTATCAAAATTTCTTTCTAAGACAATTATTATAAAACGTATAAATAACCCTCGCACTTTAAATTCTGTCTTAAGTTGATAATTTTAAATATATAGAATATGGAAAGACCCAATGTAATTGGGACGATAAATTTACTTTGAAATACTTGCCGCATATTTAATTTCAAATGAGCTAAGTCTACCCCCGGTCTACTACCAATGACAATGCAACTTCTTTCAATGACAAATTGTCTCGTTTAAGTCCTGAGTAGATTTTCTACTGAAATAGTTATTTTCACCTTGTATACCGTTTCAATCCCTTTATCATCGTGTCATTATGTCGTCGTGCTAAAAATGTTTTATTATTTACTTATTTTATTTCAAACGATCAAAATAAACGTTCTACAGTTTTATATTTTTTTCTGCTGAAATTAAATAATCAGATTGTATCATCTCCTTTCATAAATCGTGGTATTTTATTTTTATAGGTTTTTACGCTATTGATACTGCCCGAGCGGCGTTTCTTTTTTTTTCATTAACCAACCGTTTATACCTCTACGTATATCTGCAAATCGTTTGGGGACGAAAATTAGATATTCATCTCTTACATAAGAGATTATTTTATTTTTTACTGACGAAAACCATTTTGCCAAACATATAATAACTGCCAAATTCATTTTATTTATTTCGTTTGGGTATTATATATTTTTAGTTTTATACGTTACAACACGTTTACACGAACTTACGTTAAATGATAGCATAACAACTCAAATCAAATAAAAATATAATATAATGTGAAGTGAATATAAATTCTCCTAATCTACACAAGGCAAGAATATTAAATTAAGCTGTAATGCACTTAAACATATATACTCAATTATGAGTATATTTGAAAATTGTAAAAATCTGAATATAACACTGAATTTTAGTCTTTATACTTTTAAAGCCGCTTTGTGGAATTTTGAATATTATACTTCTGGCAGCACCTTTAAAATAATCCACTGGCATGGGTATTCCTGGATAATATACATAATCTGTGTTGTTGCTTGAGTATCACACCCGGCACTATTGCGTATTCTGGATTGACTATATGTATCTGTGAAGTATACACTTTATATTTCTCTCTTCCAGGACGTTTTAGTATGTTTGAGATTAGGATTACTATTGGGCTTCAGAATTTATAAGCATTGATTTATTATTTTCGTTACATCTAATTATTTAGTCAAACCTCGTGTGACATACTTCTTGATATTTAACATTTTATAACAAATCTGCAGTCAATTTGATGCTTCTCCGTTACCCGCGACATTGCTCGCAAAACACATTTCTTCTGCCAAAGTGCACTTTGTCATAAAAAAAACATCCAATCACGAATTCGGTTTTTAATGTCCATTAATATTTGACTAATTTCTTTACTTTGAAGGTGATCTACTACGTCGTCAAATTGTCAAATAATCTACTCGTATACAGAAAGGAGATTTAATACTATATATAATATATGTTTATAGGTAGGTACTATTGCAGTGTACGTGTTTTAAATATATTTTCATTACATCACCGACTAGTCGTCGAATCACTATATTTTACAAAGAAAAACCGACCCATCAATCTAACCGAGGGACCCAAAAAGCATGCTCGAGATGTAGTGATTCGATAAATATATATTATGTTTGTACTGTAGCAATGTGCGTAGTATACTTTTACTACTACGTCGTTTGTGCGTGTGCATGTAGGAAATGAAAAACGACGACGCATTCGTAAACATTTATCAATACTTCCATCGGGTGCGCTGCGGCATGTGTGTCGCGAGAACGTCCGTATACGCATTATATTATTATATACATGCGAGAGAAATTAATCGGTCACGATCGTTTATATATATATTATAGGTGTGCGTGAAAAAAAAAAATGAGAAAATAATAATAAAAACCGTATACGAGCGAATTATGTATACCGATGTGTGTGTGTGCATAATCGTCGGAACCATATGTGCGTTCGTCGTGGGGGTGGGGTTGGGGGAAACCGTGACCGCCGGAGCGGCGCGTTTCGCCCAGCGCCGCGCGAGCCATTCACCGCCGGCCGCGGGGGCCGTCATCTGCTTCGGCTGCTTCGGCGGCGATTATGCGCGATAGCGGCGTCTATATTATCTATCTATCGTGCTGCGGCGGTGGTCCTGCGTGCGATGATATTATGGTCGTCGTCGTCAAAGACAATATTTTATTCACATTATACTCATGTGTATAAGTATAAAACAATGCTGCGCGCGTGTACACTCGTAACGCCGTTTTTATTATATCTTCGACGCCGACGCCGCAATGATTCATTTAGGTTTTTTTACCTTCTTTCGGCAAGCGCGCGCACGATAAACACATATACACTCACACACACACGCATATATTATAATATACGCATTTATTA
The DNA here is from genome assembly GCA_948098885.1 of Drepanosiphum platanoidis. Lineage (NCBI taxonomy): Eukaryota > Metazoa > Arthropoda > Insecta > Hemiptera > Aphididae > Drepanosiphum > Drepanosiphum platanoidis. Next base: position 12,266,495 of record OX402538.1, read on the forward strand.
TACGTGTGTGAGTGTGTTTGTGTTTTATTCCCCAGGTGTGCGAAATCCGATATGACTGTCCGCGAAACGCGTTACATATACGTATATAATATAGGTACCTCTACTCTTCGTAAATAGTTTCTTATATTCAATATACACGTATAAATAATTCGTCGTCAAGTATGCGACGCGTTGTGAATACAATATATTACGGCCAGACTAGTTGTTGACGTTCTACTGTCCCCTACGTGAGTGCTGAATTTTTAGTAATTTGAATAATATTATGTATATTGTATTTTATATAATCTATGATATTATTATATAATACGTACGTCGTGATGACCGCGATAATATCAGAGAGGGTTGCGTGCGTCCAAAGACTTAGACGCTCGACACAAAATTAAATTCGCAATCTACTTATAACGATTAACGGAACACCCAAACACATAATCAATTTATTAGTATATAATTTTACTTATATATCTATTCTACGTTTTATTCGTGCTTACTGTAGATATCTTATAGATGTAATATATATTTCGAAGAGACGAAAATGTCTACTAAATTTTCAACGACGTTGTATATTAAATATATAAATTATCCCTATAATTTTTATTAAATTGTCACATGACCGAACGAAATTTATACTTGAGACGGGTTTCGGTCGGTCGCAAAATATTCCGTCTATTTCTCGTTTTCATGTATCATATGGTGCAGACGTATACTACGTGTGTTAATTGTATGGCATTTGGTGCAGCATCGTATATATACGTATATATTTAGAGAGAGAGAAAAAGATAGAGAGGGCGTGTGTGGTGGTGTCAGGTAAAAAAAAATCGTGTTCGCATGGAACGGGTATTGCGGTGACGACGCCCGGGGTGGAAATAAATAAAAAATAATTATCGTCTTCTGGCCGGTGTGCGGGGCGGCGACGGCTACCGGGCGCGAGTGTACAACACATATATACAATATAATATATAAATTTGCGCGCTTGTACGTATTATTGGCGTATAATGTATGTAATATATATATATATATATATATATAAATATTTGCATTAGCCGCCAGTTATATGCGTATCTTCCGGCCGCTACCGGTCCTATTGTTCTTGCAACGTATACATACGTGCGCTCGTATACGCATTGCACCGGTCTCGGCGGCGGCGACGCGTTATTACCAGCTCCGTGACGATGGACAAGGAGGGAAATAATAATAATAATAATAATAATAATAATAATAATAGTAATAATAATAATAATAATAATAATGAGAGGAAAAAAACATTCGACCGGCTTCTAGCGAAAACCGCTCCAACGTACGTACACCGTATACCTATATAACAATGTGCACAACGCGCGCCGTATGTACAGCAGCAGTTTTTGTCCATTCGCGTCACGTCCGCCGACGACGAGACCGGTAGGTACGCAGCCGGACGATGACGGCTGCGGGGGTACGACCCGACTGACCGCTCGCATGCATCAATCGGGTGGAGTACGCAAGACAAAATCGCGGGCTTAATAATATTACGTGTGTATACTTCCTTCACGGAGAGTATTCTCGTATACAAACATATATATAATAGCGTTTTTTTCTGCATATGAAAAACAACGTTTCGAGACTGTATATATACATCGCTATTTCGTCGCAATATATACAGATTATTATTATTATTATCACTGGCCGCCGTATAGAATGTTCTATGTAGCCTTAGTACTTTTTCTTATCTTCCGCTTATACGATATTATATGTATATAATATATAATATATAATATATATATATACTTATAAGTCCGTTTGGTTCACGCGCACCGTTCGATTATGTTTAGACCGGCGATAACGATTTGTTTTGAACGATTTCCAATATACGCGCATATGTACAGCCTCACGTTTTACACTCGGACATTCCACCGCGCGCGCGCGCGCGCGCATAAACCATACGCACTCGGTCTTCGCACGTACGTCCCGAGGTGTGAATTATTGAAATCTAAACGGCCGGCATGTAAGCCTTCATCATCCTTATGGTGCACGCGGTGCTGTCGACGCGCGTGGCTCCAGGTGGGTATATTATTATGTATGTACGTATGTGTGCGCGTATAAATAAATATGCGCTCGGGTGAAAAATAATATACACCTTTCATCCGAAAGAATACTATAATAATACGGAATATAATACGCGTACACCTACTGTATCCGTGTACGGCACTCGCATTAAGTACATCGTAAGTTGTAACTAATATGATATCGCGCGGACGGAAGTTTTAGTTCGATCATCGTTAAAAAAAAAAAGAAAAACTGCGTTAAATTCCATTAGGCCATCTCATAACATTATATTATAATATAATATGTGCTGCACGCAGTTGCGCGTATTACATGTTCAAAAGAAAAAATCGCCTCCAAACAAAACGTGACGGCGCGAGTCGTTGGGTCATTCGGTTTGGAATTACACTCTTGCGGCAGATATATACGAGTATGCGCGCACACACGTACACGCGGATGCGCGGGTAAGGCGGCCGTTTCAGAGATAAAAATCGAATAACTTATCCGCGCGCAAGAAGAATAAAGAGGCTGCCGGAGTTTACCGCCACCGTCGTCGCTGCGATATTTACCCGCGCGTACATGCGATATATATATATTTTAAAACAATAGTATAATATATATATTGTTGCACGGGTTTTTTTTTTCGGATTTAAATAATGGTTTGTTTTCCATTGATAATCACGACCAATACCGTTGCTGCGGCGCGCATCACAACACGTGAAATCGTATATAATATAATATAGTCCCTACTGCAGAAGCATTAAAGTCTTTCCGCGCCGACGACGACGTGATCGGTTTCAAGTTTTTAACGACGGTTAAATGCATCTCACTACACACATTCGTTTTTATTTACCGTCATTAAACTTGGGTTGTTTGTGCTTTTATATTTTTGTAAAATCGTGGCTAATTTTTTTTTTCCATGCAATCATTGACCTGTTGAAGTTTTAACTTTTGATGTTTTAAATCGTAATTTCTAAAATATCGTCGTTTATTTGTTCGTATTATTATTTAAAAGTATAATTCGTCCAGAGTGTAAAAATATCGGTGTATATGTACGCACTTGAGTACACTCATATATTATTGCCGCTAATCGAAGCAGTAGTCTTTTTGATCATCATTGACAGGATCGATGGGTTAACCGGTTCGGGCACGTCGTATTTATGTTTTTTATTGGATCCCTGTATTATAGCTGATCTTGTTGAGTTTAATAGTTTTGTATTGATCATAATTTGCGCCGTTTGATTTAACCGATAGTACGATATTGACATTTTATCGAAATAAATCGTTTTTATGGTCTTTTGAAAAACAGCTATTTATTTTAATGGTTTTTATTTTATACGATGGACATTATTAATTACACGAAGATAAAAATTACTTTAATCGAGCTTATATCATAGATAAATTTAGTCGTTTTGGATTTTTTTTTATATAAAATGACTATTTATTCACAGTATTATGTACGTGTATTATCGATTTTCCATAAAATGTTAACGTGTAAACCCGTCGTATACTCGTTATAATGTCGTCGTCGAAAACAATAAATTAATTTAAAAAATAAAAGTTCGTCCTATGGTTTAAATTAACTTCAGCCGGTATCATAAATTTTATTTATTTGAAGAATTCCATTTTTTCCAAGCATTTAAATTATATTAGCTCATATTTTTCATCGAGTTGTTTGAGAACTTCTTTTTATATACCATGTTGAATAAATAAAATGTAAATAGGCATGTAACATACTAATATACAGTATACAAATATATTACGAGGAAACACGACAAGTTACGCGTTATTGATTTATAATTTTTGTTTCCATATGAGCTACTTAAAAAATTGAAATGTATGTAGAAACTAGTTTTTTATTTGACGTGCTCGATGAGCCGTGACTTAAAAAAAAAAGAAGTTTTTACGCATAGGAAATTAATCAGCATTCACCACAGCTAAATGAAATGCCTACTCTGTCATAAGAGTCTCACATAATCGTTTTTTACGTGCCGTTTTAGATCTCATTATTAAAAGTCTTATATGATTTTGGAACATCGCGCATATATTTGTCTATCAGTTTGGTTTGGCCGTCGTTGTACGTACATTTCAATTATTACCAACTCGTTCGCCCGCGGTATTGTGTGTATCCACATTATAATAACACATTTGACTTATAATATGCGTTACAAGATTTTAAATTTCGACGATGTGTCTCCCACAAGTTCTCGGTCAAGGTGTAAGTGTATATACGTAATCTTACAGTAAAGAGTTCTAGAAATACGTGGGCGACCATATGGAATTACATCAATGTGGTTGTTCGCATGAATACTATATATATATATACTTGTAAGAAATAATGATATCATATGGTCCCATGTGATCTGCGATATGATGATAACACGATTTACGTGTTAATTCCGATTGTTTACTTAAATAACGTATTGAAATTGTATTTTTGCTTTAATAGTTGCATTTAAATTACATTATCAAAACGATAGCCGGTCCATTAAACTCTTCTTGACGGACAGATTAATAAAATACTTTCGAATAGTATTCGTATTTATTTGTGATATCTTAAATCTTCAACCGCACTGTCGGCTTTTTCCCTACAACCGCGCGTTTAGTGACATCGCTTTCCCGACGAGTGCGCTTCTGCCGGACTCCTGGCGGGAGTCACAAGAGCCGTACCGAATCGCGGATAGTTTCGACGAGGAGACGGCGGGGCATGTGCACGCGCGCGTTATTTGTCGTCCGGACGCGTGCACAAATAATAATAAACACCTTTTTGTATATTATTACACTGCAGGTATAAAAAATATACGTTACTATTATTATATATATATATACATGCGCGTTCGTATGGAGTGAGAGAGAGAGAGAGAGAGAGAGAGAAAAATAAATCTTCGACCGGAAGTGTTCCGGAACACGACGACCCCCCGCACACCTTCTCGTTTCTTTATAGCCGGTCCGTCGCTAAGAATAATATAAGTAGACCGGCGGCGGGGGAGACACGACTCGCGCACGAACACGCCGCCGCCGCCGCGTGACTCATTGGCAACATCTGCGCGCACCCGTCCGGTCGGCGGCGGCGGCCGCGTATTCCGTCGTGTGATTTTTTTTTTCTCTCTGCGCGGCACCGCCGCACCGCGCCGTCCTCGTCGTCGTCGCCGCTCGCAAGTCGGTCGACCGCCCGCCCGCCCGCCCGCCGGTCCGCCGCCGCACACTCTGCCCACACACCTGCGACGGTTTTTCGCCGGTAACGCCGCCCGGGCGCCGGATTCGCGTCCCGTTTTTTCGTACACGTCCCATGTTCGGCGCTTCGGCGTCCGCCCGGCCGGCGTCCATCGTCCGCGGCCGCCGGTGTCGGCCGCCAGCCGCCAGTTTGTCTGTCATATTGTACGCGGACACCGCGCGCGCGCGAGGGGGCTTTCTCCGCGCACATAATACTGCGGCGGCGGCGGCGGCGGTGACGAGAGGTGTTTTTTCGTCTCCTCTCCGCCGTCGCCGCCGCAGTTCTTCACCACCCTTCCTCGACTTGCCCGGGGCGGCGGCGGCCCGCGTACGTTTTTCCGCAACGTCCGCCGCCGCCGCCGCCGCCGGGTTGACGAAATCCGACAAACGCGGGCGGCCTGTCGTTGAATTTGAACCGTGTTTCAATGTCGTCGACGCTTCTTCCAGAGAATGGATTTTCGCATGTTGATTTACGAACTGTCGAATCGTTCGGTTTCGAATCCGTCTCTCATTGCGAGTCTCATATCGTTGTTCTGTTATTCTGTTGGCCAGGTTCGATAGACGAGGATAATGCGAGTTGAATCGTTCGATTTGAAAATATTTTGCTTCAGCAGTTTTCATCCGCGCGGTCGATTTGACGTTTTTTTTTATCGGGGTCTGTTTGTTTTCGCAAACTGTCGTTAGTGTTTAGTTTTGATATCAATACGTTTTTTTCTTTTCATTTTAACCGCTATGATTTTCGTCAAACCAGATTTAGTTACACGTTTGCTACCCGTTGTCGCTTGTCACTTTATATAGGAAAACGTTATTATATACAGTTAACGACATGTATTAATCTATTTATTATGCTAAAATCGAAAATTTCTTGTTTTATTTTTATCATTTGAAATATCACCGAAATCGATCGTTAAAGTTATTGAGTAAAATGATCTTATGATTACTTTAACGCGAACTCTGTAGATGTAATAAAATGAAAATAGAAATCCTCGAGTATCGCTTGAATTCGTTCCGAATTCGATTCGTCGCGAGAGGATTTCGATCGTCACACGCAGCTGCTGCAACTTAACGAATATTATTAAACATGAGGATCGTAATCAATAAACAATAATTTATTGAAAAACAGTGAGAAAAGTTTTAAGTATCATGCTCGTATTTTATAGATAAAACTTTATTAGATAATAATATTGGTATTGATTATAACGAAAATATAACAGTGCATATTATTTTATACTAAGTATAAAAATTCAATTTACCCATTGAACATTACAAACCAAGAACGCGTAGTTTCCTACTATTTAGATACGGTGTAATATTTTTTGACGGTCTAGTTTTTTTACTGTTTGCGGTTCATTTTTAGATCCCTGTTACGAAATAGAATATTATACTATAATACTATTATTGATCATCATATAAACGTGTGTTTTTAGTCGTCGTCGCGGTTTTATTTTCACCTCTTGTTTATCAATTAACTTTTTACAAAACGCGTTCCATTCATAAAAATTGAGTTTCGCGTGGGAAAACTTGTTATTCCCCCGTGCAGCTAGTCGCCACGGCCCGCGCCCGGTTTAAAAAAAAAAAAAATCTGTTAACCAGAGTTATATAGTATAATAATACACTTGTGGGGAATATAATAATGACGTCGATTTTAAAACAAACCGCGGCTGCTGCTCATGTTTATGATTATGACTCACTTTGCACGACCGTACGCGTTTTATTGTTTTCGTTCGGAGTTTTTTGTCGCCAATGACACCGATCTACGCGCGGCCCACAAACTGATAATTATAATAATACGCGATAATTGATAATAACAACAGCACATGCGTAATAACACTGCCGTTAAAAAGTACAAAACATATAACGTTTTCGTTCCGATAGAGGTCCTACGACAGCGTATTTAAATAGGCTGCTGCAGTCGCGGTACGTGCTCTACAACTACTGTACAAATCATCACGACCCGAGACTGAGATTATTCACCGCGACGTGTAATTATCACGTATATAAAAATAATAATAATAATAATATTGTATTTATAATGCCGTATTATTCGTTACAATAGAATATAGATTATCGAGTTGCATTAATTAGATTTAAAACGTGCGCGTTTTTTTTTGTTTTTGTGTCGTAAGATTTTCCGCTCGTCCTGACAATAACAACCTCGTGTCCTCAAATTTCGGATAGCTCGCAAATTAATAATGAATAGTATCGGTCGGCGTTTTTCGGCCGAATCTCTACTCGAATGTATACAATCTTGTTGACATGATTACAATACGCTCAAACTAATTATTCATATAATATTACCTATATATTGATCGCGTTGTTTTCCGATCGGACTTTCGCGAGAGATACCGGCGCTCATAACCACGTTTTATACGTACATTGTCAAGCGTGATATTATACGTTTTCTTATGTTTGCCGAGTCGGAGTTTCGAGAACAATACAATTGGTCGTTAACAATTTCGTCGGATGATAATGATAATAATAATAATAATAATAATAATAATAATGTATATATCGGTACGTTTTTATTTTTTTTATCGGCCAAACGAAATGTGTGTTTTACCGTTTACTACTATTACTTCTAGTTTTCTGTTTTTTCTCTTCTATCACACGCCGTCGTCATCGCCTTTCGTACGGTAACACTTCCAAGGTCAGAATAGATGCCAATACTTACCAGTACCGCAGCAGCTGCCGGTGTTATCAGTTGTACGAATCGCGATGGTGCTACCAGGAAAACCCGTTGACCGTGCGATTATCTCCTAGTCGTCCACGATCCGCGCGCGCGCGCGCGCGTTATCAGCCGATAGTTTCTGCGAATCCCCCCATTGTTTTCCAGAAACATATTTCAACGCCGCGAACCCGTAAATTTGTTCGTTCGCAGTTGTGCACGGAAACCGTAGTCTATAGACACACACACAAAGAGAGAGAGTTAAAAAGAAACGGCACATTTTGTTGTTAGTTCGTGTCCTGCGTTTTGATTTATTCCAGAAAACACCTTCTCCTGCAGTACTTTTACGCGAATGCTCGAAAAAAATTCTAATTCGCAAGAAATCCGTAGGCGTTTTGGCGACAGACCGTAATAATTCTAGAGATCGCTCTGTTATTACATTATTATTTAACCGTTTCGCGTCGTACGTACACAACGTACCTATATAGTATTATAGGTTCTATTTATTTGTTTATGTACTGGCAAAAGCGTATTGTTGTGCACGGTGGACTGCGCGTCGCGTTGTTACGACATCCTCGTCGTATTAACCGAGTGAGATTTCACCTCGTCGTCGGTTCGAGTCTGTGCGCGCGTATAATAAAGTGACAACACACATCACACCTTTTATTTTTTTTTCTCTCTCAAAACGATGCCATAATCTGTCATTACGGTGTAATAATAATAATTGTGATCGGTCGTAAAATCACTTTACTCCGTGCCTCTATATTACCCATACATACTCGCGCGCACGGTGTATTACAATTATTTTATACGACGAACGTGGCTGCAGTGCCGGATGGCAGACGAGCCGTAGTTTTTCCATACTAATTTCAAAAACGGTATACGCATTATTATGTATTATCCGCGCGCACATTCGAAAGTATGTCCGGTTGACTTTTACGGCGTTTTTTTTCGGTAATTTATTCACAGTTTGTTTTCTACTACGTTATACGAGCGATTCCGAGTTGAGTAACAGTCGGGTGTCTAAATGGCTATTTTTACTCTTATTACGATTCGAATATAAAGCACTAGATTATAAACACACGCGTTATACTTTTACATTTATCAGTGTACATGTGTGTGTGTGTGTAATGTACTCGCATTATACAGGGTGTCCCATCGTGCGTTGGTCCCCCCATCAATCATTTTTTCCTAAATAAGATATTTAAATTATAATCTTTTAACTATGAGTATTATTACGTGTTCTTAAACATTAAATGTTCTACGAAAAATCAGATTTCAAACATTATTTTTAAGAAAAAAGTTATTCGCGGGGACAAACACGGCGAGACACCCTGTAGAGTTGTTGTACTAGTCGAAAATGCACTCTCGTAACAGCATAGCCGTTATGTTTTTCTCTGCCAAGTGCCTCCGTGCTGTGCAGTTTATATTTTCACAATTATGCCATAACGATTTCACATTTTCACGTATGCGTTAAAAAAACACAATATAATGGAGATTATCAGCAGCAGCAGCCACTGCCTCTTCATTTCGCTGACGCGCCAAGGTTCTTCGCGACAATAAAATGTACGTCACGAAAATCCCACGTATGTGTTCGCGAAACACGACGAGTCGTTGTTGTAATATTATATCGTTTGTGGTCATTTTTTTTTTTTTTACTTTTTGCTTTTCGTCTCGCGTCTCCGTTCGAAACGTAAGACACATAATACATTCAAACAATGTACACATTTATTTCGTATGCTTTAAATCCGAAATGTTCAAAAAAAAACAAACAAAAAAACAATTAAATTTGTTTGAAATACAGAAGTTTTCGAGAAAGTATACTAGTAACTTGAAAAAACAAATATTAAATTTCGGATTAAAAACTCGAGTTAAATATAATCTAATGGTTTTCGCTTTTCTGCGTTCGAGAAGTTGAAATTTTAACGACAATGTTAATGATATATATATATATTTATACCAATAATATTATTAACATTGTTTTAAATAAAAATGTCAATGTTTTCTCGAAGTTTACTGTTTGATTTAAAGAAGTTTTTGACATTCGACTTATAATGTATACATCACGTTATTAATCTAAAATCTGCGTAGGTTCGTTTAATATTCTCGTATGTTCATAATTATTTATTAGTAGACAGTATTTATATAGTAAACACGCAAATAACATTTTAATAAATCAGTCAACAATTCAGCATTAGAAAACAAAAATAAGCACATCATAGGGCCAGCAGCTCTCGAACGGGATGGTTCTTTTTTTATTCGCGGATAAAATAAAAAAATGTCACTTACGAAAACCGCGAGATCGTCGGTACGCCGCGCATGACGTATGTTTTACCGGTACGTTATCTAACTCTCGTGTACAGAATAATATATAATCACGTTATTACCCGCGAGTAGCCCATCACGCCGGATCGGCACGGCGGCGGCGGCCGCGTATATGCAAATTTCATCGATCGCCGCCGCGTGCCCCGCTTTCACTTCGGCCAAAGGGTTCCGCGATAAAATAGCCCGGTCGAGAGGACTTTTTCAAAAACCCCCTCCCGCCACCGTCGTCTCCGCGCCCTTATTATACACGCGTTCCGTCGCGCGCGCGATACTGGTTTCTACGATTCTGCTCCTGCCGCTACATAGTATTCGATCACGTTTTGCGGATTCCAGCACAAGTCTACTTTATTAGACGTCGTATATCTATACATACCTCTACATAATACACACACACACACACACATACAATACATACACATAGGTACGTATGCCGCGGCGTTTTAGACGCGTTTGACATTGAATCGCCCATAAAACAACCGTTGCGCGTATTTATATTTATGTGCGCGCGAGTGTTGTGTGTATTCTAGTATATATCTGTGTGTGTGTGTGTGTGCGACGAAAAATAAATTGTCATCGTACGTAGGTACCTATATATATATATATATATATATATATATATATACTTATACTTTGTTGGTACGCGCGTAAACCCAGATCGTCCTTCCAGCGGGTACAGCAGCAGCCACGTCGTACGTGCGTGAACCCCCGCGGGCCGCATGTCGGTTAAGTCGGCTATTAATTGGCACAATTAGCGATGATGAAATCTACGCGGTTAACGGTAAATGTTCCGAAAACACGAGTACTCGTACCTTTATATAATTGTATATATTTGATCGTTTTACAGTAGTTGTCGTTTAATAGGTGACACGCGTTCTCGAAACGCATACCTATATATTATGTATTGCATATAATATACGGTACGTCTCGTGCGCTTTTATAACTGATGTGTATATAGTAAGCGTTAAATAAAACCGTTTTCAAAATCGAGATTTACCGAAAGATACATATAATTTATATTATTATACAACGCGCGGTGTGCGAAAATCGTTAGTCGTATTATATCTACACACGCACATAATATATTATTTTATTACGATCGTATTGGTATAAGCGTTTAGTACACATGTAATCGTATATCGTATTTCATTCGAAATAAGTAGCGTGACTATGCACGCATACCTATTAATGTTTTAGTGACGAAAACAAATTTGTTCACACGCGCGTTCGCACATTTATAATAGGATATAATAAAACGCTCGATTGATCAGGGCGCGCATGACGGGAAAATCGGCTCATCCCCCGTACGGAAATGTACGTGTCGATTGTAGGAGAAACGTCGTCTTTTCGATTTCTAAATGAAAGCTTTGATGAAAAAAAAATCACGCAAGTCCTCGAAATTCGACTTTAAACATTCACCTACACACGGGGTAAATAAAGTATTATATTATCGTGTTCGCAATTCGTAGTGGAATAATATTTACAATTTATTTCGACGATACGACGTTTATATTTCATTCGAGTACTATATATGTGTCCACAGAAATGAACCTTGACGCGCACGCTTAATAATTGGTTAGCGCTATTTGACCGTCATCGTTATTTCTCGACGCGTCGCTTCTTAAATAATTAATAATAATATTATCATCGTGATATTATACGTTTGCACCGGTCGGAATTTTATGCGGAATTCGCATTCCACGCACTCGGCCTCGCGAGCGAATCGGCGAATTTGAAACATCATCGTACTCTATCGAAGGAAAAGGTTATTTCGGAATCGCGCTAGAGATTTGCAAAAAATTAAAAAGCTGTACGTTTTTTGCGCCGCGACGTTGGCGACGACGACGGACCCGATAACAAAACTATTGTGTTTGTACGCGATTTTTTTTCTTTTTTTTTTGTCCAGCCCGCGGTATCGGCGTACCGAGAAATCGGTTTAACGAACAGACTAAAACATCGCGGGGGAGGGGGGAAAAATAACAATATCGTCGGCCGACTGCTGTATGGTAAAAGTTACGTTTAATCTCATTGTCCCGGGCGTTTAATGTGCAGTCATCAATAATAGCTCGGTGTTTACATCACGTACCCGAATAATTCACACGAACGCCGTTTAAGGTGCGTTCGATTTTTACATGTATTATTATTATTATTGTTATATACGCGTTATCGAGTTATATATACGTGTGTGTGTGTGTGTGATATCAAAAAAGAGCACATACTTGTTCCCACGAATCGAAAATTATTTACGTTTTAATTACAACGTTATGAAACTGTACTCCAAAAGAGCAAATATGGGGTTGACCTAATAAGACGCGCGCGCGCGCGCGGAAAACGTTATTGTTTTACCCGTATCGGCGGCGACTATGGTTATGGTCAATGTTGATTTTCCAATATAATAATACATAATAATAAAATGTCGGCGGGCGCAAAAGCGAAAAACATACTAAACAAAAACCGACAAACTCATGTCATCTGCATTATAAACGTTTAATATTTAAAAATCGACCGACACAAATTTAAATACGCCCGTGCCCGTGGACTAAGAGTCTGCAGTCGTCGTTTGTTACTGTACCCGTGCGCGTATATTAAATGTCAAAAACCACGTCGATAGAGACATTAGACTTCGTTAAGTTTAAAAAATTATGGCAAAAGATAAAAACACTGGTGTAGTAAATACTCGGGCTTATATTTGTTGTAAATAATCGTAAAATATAAATTACAGTATAATATGTTTTCGTATAAACGCAGTTCTTGTTTTACCTATCGAAATTTTCGTGGTAGACGTAACTTTTATCGTGCCCCATGCGAATTCGTTAAAATTTTATTGACACGACACGACCCCAATTTTTATCAAATCGTTCTGTTTTTACGATAGAACACGGCATAATATTTCATGAAAAGTCGTTTGATGATCAAACGACGCATTATTGACCTCTCTGAAAGATACAAATAATATATTCAAAAACGTCGTCGAACGATCAATGCATGATATTTATCATACTTTTGTAGGAAAAACTAATTGTTTCGTAATTTATGTTCGCCGCATGTCGTTAGCACGTTCACCGTCACTACTGTATTAAAATTTATAATCTAAAATAACATATTTTTGTAATTCGTCACTGTCGAATAGCTGTTATATATTTTTAAACATTTAAACATTTTAGATAACTAAATGTCGAGTGTATTTCGTTTGAGTCATTTGCAGAGAGAAAATGAAAACTATTACGGTTTTTAAGTTTAATGTGAAACAACATATCAATGTACATATACATTATAATATATACAATCGTATATTCTTAAGGCGCGTTTACAATGTAAATTTTCTAATAATATATTGCTTCAAATTGAATTTCTTCACTAACAATTCACCGTAATTGCTTTTCTTTTTATTTTATCGCCCGTTCATCTTTTTTAATTACAATCATATTTGATGGTGGTTTCTATTTTATTTTTTGGGTTTTCAATTTTTGTTCACATGATTACCACCCTCGATTGAAATTAATTGCATTCATTTCAAAATTAGTAATTATTTATTACCTCATTATTTAGTTCATATCAATATTTGTTGTCACAATGTAAAAAACTCGTCGTTTGATTCTACAGAACGAAATGTAATTTAAACGTCGTCGTCGTCTTATTTATTCTTTCGTTATAAATATGTTATTGAATCAGCGTAATCGATCATAACTCTTTTTAACTTCGCGTTTATTTCTTCTAATTTTTAAGAATCGTCGTTTTTCCAATGACTGTAATACGTTATCTTACTTACTAGTTTCATATAATATTCTTTTTAAAAGTAAAGTGTCAATATGTCAATTGTTATAATTTATTTCTTCGCGCGTGTTCAAATGTACATATTGAAAAAAATAAACTCACAAAACGTTTATACAAACAAAAAGTGCAGCGAATATATTGGCGAAGGCCACCCAAATTGTCGTTTATTCATTATACTGTAAAATAAGCGATTTTTTTTTATCCGCCCGTGTAAAAAAGGGAAAGAAGCGGAAAATGTTCTAGTACGACTAGAACTATAAAAATCTCAAATATTAAACCGCATTTAGTCCGGTGATAAAATATATAATTTATAAGTCGCATATCGTTTTTCTATTTTCAAACTAATATTGAATACAAATCGTTTTTATTATACAATTGAGTATTATATGCATCGTGGGACGCGGAAGAATATAATTTACATAGAATAGAGTTTGAGTTATAAAAGTAGGTTGTTAAATGGCATATATGTTGACAATTCTATTAAATTGTATAATTTTAAATAAATTACCTACATATTTTTAGAATGTTATTGAATATTATGACGAATTTACTTATCTACATACGCGCGTACACGTAAGAATACAGTATTTACGTAGGTAAGGTAACTTGACATTTTTTTTCTACTTCTTGGAAGGGGAACTGTTTCAAACACATAATATACATATTATCAACTCAAAAAAATATTACAAATGGTTACGTTTGGGATGGGATAAGAGAGAGGCGGTGTATCACCTGTAGTTTTTAAGTAAATAACGTTTAACAAGACGTATTCTTCTTAGCTCAGTCGAATAATTTGTTTATTTATTCGTATTTTTCGTTTTTAATTCGACTAACAAGTCTGTCATCGAACAAAACGTTATGTTATTTAGAAAACTATAGTAATGAAAACTTAGTTTATCGTCTGCGATAGTGAAATAGATGTAGCCGTATTATTCAAAGTTCAAATGAATAAACAAAATCAATCTAGATTATGTTATTGTCTCACCGCCTTCTGTCTGGTGAGAAGACAACGGTTCCCAAAAGTCGTATTCAAAGTTTATATTAACAAACGAAATGTAACCTGTTATTATCGTTACGTTTTTTATATTAACTGGCGAGATATTAGTACCGATTTCAATGGGTGGGGTAAAATCTATTAGGATGAAAGTCATTAAACCTTCTCTAGTCGATCTTTATCGTTTTAGTTTTGTTCAAATCGTTGTCGTGGTCCGAAATATTTCGTCGATTGGTATATTACTTCAAGCGCGCGTCGTTTTGTTTTCAAGCTTTACTCTTTCGTTTGATCAAAGAAAGTAAAACATTTGAATTGAATTGTCATTTTGAGTCCAGCTGTGATCGGGAATCTCAGTTGTATTATTGCAAACGCAATTTTTACGTTGGACGTTTTGTGATAAAAACAAATTATTTCTCAAAGCAGATGATCCTATTTCGTTCGTCTCATCGTGTTACCATGTACTTTACTATGAACATAATACGACAATATGTAAGCGAATGTACGTTTTCGAGTGTTTAGATCGACGCGTCTAATATAATTATTTAATATACGAATTACATAAATTTTCTTCTTTTCGAGCGGTTTTGTTTTGTTTTTTTCGAAAACTGTTTACTCTCGCGATACACATACAATCGTTCGTTCGTAGTGTTTTCGAATAGATTCGTAAATCGCAACGGACTGTGTCTTTCGGATAAAATCATTATTATCCGATCAGCGGACATGTGTGGCGCGCGTGCTTATTGTCGCCGTGACGCGCGGCGTTTTTCCAGTCGCCACACATTATACCTATACGATATTATAACGTTTTGCACCAACGTCACCAACGGCCGAGTGTCCTTGGATTGCCCAAACATGGCAGGGACGCCTTAAATGGAAAAATACTCGATAAAATTACACTCCATTGAATATACACAACACTGGTTTATTTATTATTAACGTTATAATACATAAACACACGCGCGTATTAGTAAACGGTTCATTATTTATATGCATGTATGTATAGCGGTGAATTTGATTCTTTTTTTTTATTATTTATTTATACGCGTCCAGTTGGCTGACGTCTTTTCGGAATATGTGTACGCACGCGCCGCGCCGTCCGAGCACACTATACGTATAACTGTACTACGACGAGCGCGCGCGTGTGTTGTACGTATGTAGAGTCGTTTGCAATCAATTAATACGTCAACGTTCTCGTATAAAGTATAATGGTCGATCTGGATACCTTCCGCTACACTCGGGGCAAGGGGAGAAGAACTCGCATATTTATGTAATCGCACAGATTTAGTATACGTATATATACTTTTTTTTATTTACGCCAACTATACAAAGTATGAAATTACAATTAGCGCGCGAGTGATGTACCAGATGGGTTAAAGATGTGCGAGGCTCTATCGAGGGAATTTCGTGTGGATAATAACAATATACAAATCGTCGATTTCAAAATAATAATAGGTTATATTTATTTGTTTTCGAATAGTTTTCACAATTATTACCGGTTCGTTTTTGTGTCATAATATTGTATATAATAATCTACGTTTTGTGACGGTCTGTCGTGCGTCAAACGATACATCTCGATCTCGCCATCACGTTTTGCCGTTTTCATATAGTATCGTAACAGTTTTGAATCATGTAGTCACGGTTTCGTATAGACGCGCAACTGTTTCTAACCGCGGTCTTATGTATCGATGTACACTCGCGCTATTTTAATTCCGATAATGTAATATCAAATAAAGCTTAACCTATCGCCGCTCTCGATATCTACTCGGAAATCAATGTAAAAGCCGAAGAAATATTACATAGGAAACGATTTCGAAACTTTACCGTTAGGAAACGTCATTTTATCATTTTAATCAATTCGCATTTTTCGCTTAAACTTTTATTGAACGACTAAAGAATACAACGAGTGCTTTATTATTTTAAATTCTACCAGATTTATTGTTTTTATACTTTTTTTCTTTGGAAATTTCTGGTTGCGTTTGCGTCGTCGTATATTTATCGTACAATGTGCGTTTTTTAGTCATCGCGAGATATTTCTTCGAGTAATACTCGGTGTGGAATAATAATATGTATTAAAAGTTCACTCGTCAAGCAAATCGGCTTTTAAATATAACGCAACACAGCTTAATCACGTTTACGTTGGATGTTTTGATTTTCGATATTATTCGTTTTGATTTTAGAAAATAATAAGCTACGTGATCACATTGATATATCATAGTCAAGTACACGTCGTGTATTTAAGTTTTGAAACATATACGTAGTGCGTAACATTAAATTACAAATCTATAAAAGTAAACTAGTGAGAAAATCACTTTAGTTTTTATCGTTTCAAATCGATTCACAGACATTGGAATTTCGTGTATAAATTCCATTTCATGTGACGTGCATATATATCTTCGGTGTTATATATACGTGTAGGCCCTTTTACACGTCGTTATAAAATCGCAATACTTATCGAAAAAAAAATAATACGTCCGATGGAATAGTTTTCATTTTCCATGAAACGTTCTTAACAAATATTTATTAGTCGTATCGACGTATCAATGTATCATTTGTAGATTTATTATGATATCTAACTTTGATAGATTTATTGTGAATAAACTTTTCTCAATCAATAAATATTATTTAAAAGGTTATAAGAGATTAGTTAGAATAGATAAAAGCGTTTAGAGATACTCGTCTATAATAAGTGAAAACAGTAAATAAATAATATATAACAAACCGGTTTTTTTTATCGAACACATAGGTGAAGTATATAAGTACATCTCAAATGTAAATATTATTTCACGTAAATAATAAGGTGATTGACCTATTTCGGTCAAATGGTATTTCGCTAATAATTGCGGGCGTATGTATGTATACCGAACATATAATAATATATTATGTACTCGTCGTGTGCGCGCACGTATTGGCATTATCAAATACTCCCATGAGCAAATCTGTACGTCATGTAGTTAGAGATGACTGCCGCGCGCGCGCGTTTAAACGAATCAATTGCTTTCGAATAAAACGTCTGTAAGTCACGCGTTTTGAATAAGATAAATATATATAAAAAAAAAACATACATAGTTCATGGATCTTCGAAGATTTTCTAAACGTGTCCTAAATCAATTATGTTTTCAGTTTTTACGCATGGAAAAAAAAGCCATGATTGTAGTTTTGCCGCCGCCGCCGCCGCTTAGTGTACTAGTAAATTTAGATTTGAGAAAATATTAGTATCTGCGATTATTTGACTAAATTTTTTTTTTTCGCATAGTTTATTACCGATGCTATACGATTGAGGTTGTACTCGCATAATACGTCTAGCGTTTTCTCGTGTTTCTCTCTCTCTATAAAGCACTACGGACTAGTAGACGCAATTGATCAGCGCAAAGCATTTATACATACGTATATTACATATACTTTATCAGATTCTAAATAGTCCTTCGGAGTATTTACGCGAGGTAATAAATTCACTTGTCGTCTTTGCAACGAATAATCCAATAGCATTTTGGTCCCTATCATAGACACGATTCCATTGAGTAGGCAACATAACTTAACATCGGCGACTATCCATCAATGTTCTATTGACACAAAATAGATAATAAAACCAAACAAATCGAGTAATTTATTACGCTCGTGTAATCAATTAGTTTTACCCATATTATAATACGTGCTATTGAACTACAACGCGTGTAACTGAAAGCGTCAAGTCGAAAACGAACTCAAAGAACACGAAAACAATTGTATTAAATATCATTTGCACTATACGCTGATTAGTGATTAGTATATAGGTATGTAACTTAAAGGTATAAAACCCTTTCTACGATCAAATACGTAATTGACTTCCTAGCATATATTAATGCAATTGGGAAAAATTTAAAATAAAAGATGTTTATTATATTTTAATTTTTGCGCGAATTCAATCTAATTGAATTGATAAAACAAATGCAATATAATATAATATAGGTATGTTTTACGCTTCGAGAGAGAAAAGTTGCAGCAGTAGCGTGTTGTTCGAAATCGTTATCGCTTTG
Organism: Drepanosiphum platanoidis; assembly: GCA_948098885.1. NCBI lineage: Eukaryota > Metazoa > Arthropoda > Insecta > Hemiptera > Aphididae > Drepanosiphum > Drepanosiphum platanoidis. Next base: position 12,285,492 of record OX402538.1, read on the forward strand.
TAAAATAAATACGAACAAAAAACACACCGAATAAAATATAATAAATGTAAAACATACATATATTGCCTAGACCGGGTATTTATTGTAAATGTATATTGATGTTAAACGATCTCGTTAGAAGCTCGCTGCGTATATTATACTCTCATTTACACGCTCGCGATGGTAGATCTTTGTATTGAGATACACGAAATTCTCGTAAAAACTCGCGTGTATACGATATCTTGTCAAGACGGTTGGCCCGTTCGAATTCGACGGTGTCGAGTGTCGTAAAACCGAGATTATGTGTGGTGTATAATATTGTTTTTTTTTTCGAACGCGCGGCGTGTACGTTTAATAACATACGACGTCTGTGTGTATATAAAATAAAAAAAACCCATACTGTGTAGGCACGCGTTAATCGTTGTATTATATATACCTCTTTAACGTCGACTATATTATAATGTTACGCGCGTCTTCCTTCGGAATGAAAAATTCGACGGTAATAAATAAACATCTCGTCGTAAAATATATACATACACGTTTGACGTGTAAACCCCACCAACGTGATTTTCATGTGAAAATTGTATTCGATCTCATCAAAAATTAGACATCGCGTGGTAAAAATTGTATTTAGTCTGCACACGCGGCAAAGCTCACGCGCGAGTCCTTCTCGCGAGTCCTTACGGTTTTCAGCGAATATTTATCGATTTTGTTATCACATTATTTTACGTCATAATTTACAGTTGTACACCCGCAGTCGTGTGGGGTACACGTTTGATTATAGTTCTTCTCGAATAATATTATTTATTCAACAATATTACACACACCGCGTTACGCGCCGACATTTATCCTGTAATATTCTTTTTCGATTTGTGGTCACTTTCAAACGTATACACTATTTATATTCACGTACAGCGAGTCACGTCGACTATCGCACGGCAATCAAAACGTAAACACTCGGTTTCCGGTGTCCTAACGGCTTCTATTTTAAACAATCGCGTACGAAACGAGTTTCAAAACGACTCGTACAATTGGTCAATTGTATCTCGCGCGTTCTTGATAATTTACCGATCGGCGTAATGAATATGTTTTCGAGCGAGTTCCCCCCCCCCCCCCCCGAGAAACTCATAGACCCGACCAGAATTCGGTAATATTTTCCACCCCAAATGCTCCCTCAGGATTCGAGTGGAAACGGCGCTCTATATACGACATATTATTGTGTTTAAATAGCGCTTGGGCTGGGGAGAGGGCATTACAGCGTCGTCGGACTAGAGACGAAATAAAAAATAAAATAATAATTATGATAATAATATCGAGACTATTATACACGTGTATTTACGCGCGCACGTATACAGTAATAGGTACTAGTAAATATTATATAGTAGTTGTGTAACAGTATAGTAAAAAAAAAAAAAAAAACTCGCGCGCGAGCCACTTTGTGTTCGTCCATCGCCCGTCCGCCTGCCGTCATCTTCGTCGTCATCATCATCATCATCATATAAATTATTTATTATATTATTACGTATATATGCGCGCAGCGTGTCTGCACGGGCCGCGGCGGCTTACGTACCTGCGCGTATAACGAGCGCGCGTGCGACCGTTAAAATAATATTAATTATTATACCGACGCCTCGAGACGGCGTCGGCGGCGGTGGCGTTCTATTTTTGTTTTTTTTCAACTCGGCCCACCACGTCGCGTCGTCCGTGGCATTCGTGTATTATTTAGGCGCTTAACAATTTATTAATTTCGATTATTAATTAGACATTTTTCAAATCTATTTATCTCACTTCGTGACGTGCCTGTGTGTGTTTTTTCCCCTTATCTGTTATAACGATTTTGACTGGAAAAATCGCTCTGATTTTCCGATTTAACGGAAGATTTCCGGTAGCAAATGTTGTCTTTGTCTATAGTTGGTGCGTTACAAAGATCGTTTTTAAAATCCTCAATTCCGCTTATCTAATAGTTGCGCGAAAAAACGGCCAAATTTAAGCTTCGACAAATATGAATTTTTTTCATCGTATCTTTAAAAACATTTTACCGAAACGTAAATTAATATTCTTAGACTCTTTAGACTTTTTTTTTGTTATTTATAGACACTTGAAATTTTCTCAAGTTATCTTAGATTTTTTCATAAAACGTCAATATTATAATTATGGTAGGACAAAACCTTGAAACTTTAATACAGAGTTCAAATAGTCAAAAGTCAAAATAAATTGCTCTTATGAAGAAAAACATCAAACATCTGATCACACAATTTTTATTATACGTTTGGAGTTGAGATTTTGAAAAAACTCTATAAAATATAGGAAAACCTTCACATTTTTTTAGTTAAAAATTCGTAAACTTTATTCGAGGCTTGAAAATGTAAGATTCTAAAAATTTGTTGCTCTTTTTAATCTTTTGCAAAAATGTTTTCAAGAAAGTTAGAAATTTAAATTTCGATGACGAAAGTGAGTATTCAACAAATTTTGATATACACTTGCAATATTCGTCGTTTAGTTATTGTTATTCTTAAAAATAATCGTGACGAATTGAAACGTTTACTGAATCGGCGCTTTTATACCATTACTATTGGCTTTTTATAGTTATCATATAATTTTCGAAATGTTTTAATGAAATTTCCAGCATGCTATACTAGACCACTCGAAATGTTCGTATTTTTTAATTTTCACATCGGACAAGGCCTTTTTTTGCTCAGAGATGTATATCACATCGATTTCAAATTGTATAAGAACAACATCGACCTCTCTTAGCTTTAACTGTACCTCGTCCGCGCGTATCCCGAATCTTATATTCTCTTTTGTTTTTGTATTTTATTATTTTTTTCAACATTTTTCCCGTCGTTTCGCGAGCACATACCTCCTACTTTGTGTAGTGAGCGGAGCGCGATTATAATATTTCGCCGGATTCAATAATCATAATAATAATAATAATAATAATAATAATTGAGCGGCGGCGGCGGCAGCGGCCCAGGTAAAGCCGTCCTCCAATCGGCTACTCCGGTCACGCCTCCCTCCTCCCCGTTTGCCGCGGCGGCGGATACTTAACCCGACGGGGCCCCCTCAGCGGTACGTATATATAATAACCATAATGACAATAATGATCTATTAAGATTTAAATCCGTCGCGATAATAACACCGCGGAGACGGGCATCATGACACCGGCGCGCCCGAGAAAGTCGTACATAATAATATTATGTGCCGCGCGACGAGTATAAAAATTATGCAATACGTTGCTCGTGCCGGTCGCGAAAACATCCAGTGAAACGGACGGGACGCCGTCGATAAAACGCGAAAATCCGCCGCAGTCCGGCCACACGTCGTACGCGTGTTGAACATGACAAATTAACTGCGAAATCGTCTGAAAAATCGGCGCGCGAGATTGTCGCGGGTCCCCGCGGCGGTGGCGCGTCACTCCGGTCCCGTCTAGAATCGCGTAGTTTTCACAATATCATCACACATACATGTGCCCTCGTCTACGTCCTTTGGCAAGATTTTTACCGGAACTAATGAATTATCACACTGCCGCTGTTTGATTATCTACCAATCACTCGTTGTTCGCGCCCGTTGTTCTTAATTATCAATACTATTTTCCGCGCGTATTCGTTAGCATTCCCGTCGTAAATGTTTATACAATTATTGTTTATTTAATGCTGAATAATAAAATCATTACGAACCGAACTATATTCATATATATATATTGGTTTTATATGATGAACAGTTTTCAGTTCAAAATTATTCGCAATATGTTATCGAGAGAAAATTATAAAACGCAGTAAAGACTTGACGAAATTCAATTACATTTCTTCTCTTAATACCAACCGTTTTATAAAAATAATATATTCTTTTCGAAACTCGAAATAAAAATTACTTTAATGCTGTGGATCACAGTAAAACTAATTCAAAGTCCAAACTTCTTTTCCAAACAAAATAGAATTATGATTTTTTTCAAAAAAAAATGTCTAATTTCCCGAGTAGATGATAAATATTAACAATTATATGTGTAATCATACACGTTTAAAATGACTTGTGCTGGTATAAATTTATTTCTACGTATACATATCGTACTATGATTTAATCAGCTGATTATAATCTAGTATTATACGGTATTTTTTATTCCTATGTGAAAAATCAAAATTTGTCGTCACGTGACACGCCGTATAGCAACAACGATCTTACGCGATTTCTAATCGCTTTCGGATTGAATCACCTTAAAGACCACTTGCCTTAAATAGTTAAATGTTCACAGCAAGTTTCATTGATAAACGAAATCGTTTGTCCGCTACCTATATATATATCCACTCGCAGTGGTGCTAATAATTTGCTAAATCAAATCGGCTGAATTCTTCTGTTCTTAACTCTGAAAAAAAAAAACTTATTAAACTATATACATTCTTACTCGTTACATACGTGGAATGATTTGTGATTGCGTCGCTTTTTTTTAAAAATGAATGGGCCGTTTTATCTGCCTATCTTGTTTGTCCGGTTTGTTTGATGGTTGTCACAATAAAAAACAATGTTCTGAGTTCTTTATGATAAACTTCAAAAATAAATAATGATAAGTAGGTTATTTTTAATAAATATTGTTCACATGGTGTAGTAATTTTCAAACCGTTCGAAGCCGCATTATGCGTACAGCTATAGGCTATACATTATACTTTTTGTTTTCACCGCATCGAAGAACAATGCCCGGCACACGGTATATGCTATTAGATACTTTATTTGTACTCGAAGAAACATAGTTGAATATTATTCATTAGATATTATGATTTCGTGTACGAATTCATCGGGATCGATGTTCGAGTCGTTGAGCAGGAAAAACGAGAAATGAGTACACAATAATTGTCTTTTTACGTTTTTCAATTTATTTAAAAATTTAAAAAACTATTCTTATACAAATGCGAGTCATCACTGTACAATATTTTTGAAACGTTCAATAGTTCTTTATTATTTCCATGTCTTAATCCGTTTGTCTAAACTTTAAATACACGTGAAATAGCGAATTATATATTTCAACGATTAATAAATCACTGGTTTGATAATCGATTTTTATAAGTTAAAATAAAAATAGGAACGATTTGTTTTTTTTTTAGAACTAATCGATTTATCAACAAAGAAAATCAATTCAACGTGACTTCAAATGTTACTCTGCGCGTGTACCTATGTATTATTGCGCGACGTAATATATTATGTGTATTTTATTATAATACGTGGCGTGGTAAAAATGTTACATCAAAACATACGATCCGAATCGGTTGTTGATAAATTTTTTTCGTTCTTAATTTAAACGAAACGGTGTTATGATTATTATGGTCTATTTAATGACAATTTTGTTTGTGTCTGACGGTGTTTAAATTGCTGTTTCAACCGGAACACTGCCGTATTAACCTTAACCCAAAAAAATTATGTGCCAAATTTAAATTTTTCAACAACAATAATTGCCTGCGCAAAACCATTTACAGTTATGTGTAAGGTGATATCACACAACAACGTGTATTTCAACATTGTTGTTGAATAACAAAAGTTGTATTTAAAAGAATTCACACGGTCTACACCTATGTGCAATATAATTTTACTGCAGTTATCGATATGAGAATACGTGTATATACAGATTGTCTGCACGTTGGATTTGTCACACGCGCGTTGTAGGCATTTGCGACTACTTAAAGTTTTGTTCTTGGATATTATTTGGCCTGCTACCTTTTACAGTTTTGACGATCGCGAGTGATTTTTATTGTTTTGTCAACGCTTACGTGCACAAAGAGGTATCCTCCCCCACCCTGCTAGGGAGCTTTTTTGCCTAGTGTGATGGATCTGTTCTACATTTATAAACTGACAATAATTCATAATTACCTGTGTAAGGATTGTCAAAGATCAAAATCGAGAGTCAATGGCCTAAATCGTGTGTGGTTTTGTCGATAGGGCTTTTCGTTTTCACTTTTAAATTTAATAAATTAAGTCTACCAAAGCCTCGACTTCATTTAAAATCTGAACACGCCACTGTTACTGAGCGCAAACGTGACGGATATATTCAGTTTATACTTTGGTCATATTTTTAAAAGTATTCGAGGGTTTTTAAAATAATCCCACCGATTTTCATTTGTATTCAATAAAAAAAAATAATACAACTTCAAATAATATTCGTTTTCGACTATTAAACGACTATGTAATTGTATAGGTAATTTCTTTGCTCGATTTAAATATACTATCCGTCTTGAAAGACCTCGGTTTACCGACCGAGAGCATTGTGTTCGTACACTACATTTATAATATGTGGTTCACATAATTATGACCGCGGATCGATGCGACGCGTGCGGCGGCGTTGAACTGCGTGCGACGAGGAGATCGTGGGGGAGGAGAGAGTACGATATTGTACGGAGAAAAGATCTAAGCCGAAGGTATGATGATAATAATAATAATCATCGTCATCGCTCGAAGTAAAATATTTTAACCGTCATTAATGATTAGAGGCAGGTAAACGATGATTTCCGTACTACTTGTATATCGTTACGGTAATCATAAGCGCAATTGTTCTTTTTTTTTCTTTTTGCCCCGTTGTCATGTCAATCGGCGGCAGTACGACAAAACAAATTGCTCTCTCTTTCTCTATCTCTATCTATCTATCTATCTCTCTCTCTCTTTCTATCTCTCTCCCCGTCTCCCGTTCTATCGGATGTACTTGACTTCAGCGAAATAACGTAGTCTCTTTCACAAGTCGAGTCGGGAGAGCAAAACACTCCCCTCTCCATAACATTGGACCGTCGTCGTAACGCGCGCGGTTTTCGCTTTCGTCCGGGTCACATGTGGCGAGAACGCGGTTAAAGTCTCGTATATTATATATATATATATATATATATAATAATAATAAACATTTCCTATGCGCGACCGACGCTGACTCGTTTTAACCGTTTCCTCGCGTAACCGCGCGCGCGGTATATACCCAATATACCCATATGGTTAACGAGTCGGCGGCGAACGGTTTGGCCGTGTATAATAAATATACTTTATATACCTTTATCGTATATATATATTATACACCGAGAATCAGGTATGTGTACGCGTGTGTTTCGATTGTGCCAGCGCGCGTTTCATTAGTGCGCGGGCGAGCTCTGAACTCTTGAAAGAATAACGAAAGAAAGACGGACGAGGAAAAAAATACTACTCCGTCGTCCGGCAGCAGCGCGTAATTACCGATCCTTCGGAGCGGCCGGCACGCCAGCTGAAAATTACAGCGCGCGCGCGCTCGCGCGAGCGCATTCCGCTTGCAGCAGCTCTCTCATTACCGGCAGACGGACGGGCTTTGAAGACAACGCGAAACGCGTGTTTACTTAAATACTTGCGAGCGTCATAAATTTTCAATGCCATTGTCGTATTTAAGTCGCGCGCGCGACATAATGCGTTTGTATTTATATAGAAATAACCGCTACGATTATTATAAATTATACTTACCCTCGTACGTGTGTGTATATATATATGATTCGTGTGTACCTCACTTATATTATAACGCACGTAATTAATTAGAAAGTATATATGTGCGTGTATATACACAATATGCGGAGAATCTGCCGCCGCGCGGCAGCAGTATATCGGATAATCGTTGGAAATTACGTAATTACGCGCGCGCGCGTGTGTATCGGTTCTCAATATATAATAATATAAATGACGATCGTGCCGGCGACCTGCTTCGTCGTACATTGACCAACATTCGTACGCTCCAATGACGTGTCGTTTATGTAGAGAATATTATTATTGTAATTATATAATATACCCTCATCCCCTTTTTCGCGTTTCCGACACGTTCGTCTCGTCTATTGATTTTGATAATATTAATAATTTCCCGCGTTCTCCGCGTATCCCCGTGCACGGTCGATACGTTTTTATGGTAACGGTTGTCTGTCCGTTATGTCACTCGTTCCGCGTACAATCGTGAATCGACGGAAAAGCGCAAGTGAGGCGGAACCCTGCACGTTTGTATGAATGTTTTTTCGAAGGGAGACGAGCCTTACGAGTCAGATTGGAACGATAAGACGGAAAGCTTTTACTAATCCTAACGCGCGAATTCTACGTCCACTCGTAGTTCTCGACCGGATAAGAACCCGGGTGTATTTAACATACGCAACATATGTGTTACTTGATTCGATAACCGCGGGTTTAGATTGGAAAAAAATTAATAGTTTTTTCTTAGTTTGTACGTCGAACTCGCGTTCGAATACATTATAAACGTTTGTTTTATCTTACATAGGTCCTACAGGTCCATATTTGAATGTCTATCATATAATATAATATATATTACGGTCAATATCGAGCTCTCGTCGAAGGGGGATCCTTCTTAAGTCGTACACACATCTCAAAAGGACGAAATACTAGAGTAGAGTAAGATATAGGATATCTAATATTGGTGAATCGTTCCTTTAAATTTAAATTCAACATATTGTTGCTTTCAAAAAAACGATTCTGAGCGGAGGAAGTTGGATGAATATTTTTCTCTTTTTCCAAGTACCTTTATGGCTTATATTATTAAACTTTTTTCGGTGCTTACACATACACGCCGCAGTTTAAAGTATCGTATTAAATTCTGCGCATCACGAGCAGATATCGAACGCTGCATATTATGGCCACATCGCTCTGTAGGCATATATACAATACAAGCATATATATATATAATTTATACATCGCGTACACACGTCATTTATGAAATCTGTCTCGACGACTGCTATGACAACACGCCTACTAGTAGGTACACACACACATACATAATGTAATACATGCGTTTGTATATATATGTGTGTGTATATATATAAATATAAATGTATCGAGTGTGTTTGTGTGTATGCGCGCGCACTTATACATACGTACGGATACCTGATTTTCTAATGCGGCCGACAGCGGTCTGATGACTGATTAAAATTCTACCAGAGTCTTGGAGGACTTCGTGTTAATTAACTTACAAATAACTATAAACAATTGAACACATATATACCTATATGTGTGTGTGTGTATAGTATTACGAAGTAATCGGCAAAGGTTTATAACGATATAGGAATGTGGATGTTGAAAATGTGAAATCTGTTATGTGTGCGTTTGAACTTATATATATATATATACCGAGCCTATATACGCGCGAATAATAAATATATATATATATAAATATGTACGTTCGACCTCTCGCCGTGTAATATTATCGTCGACCTTGGGTTACAATGCCGATACTTTGAGAATACTCGTATTTTATTTTCAATTATGCGCATTTTGCCAGGACCGTTTGAGTTTTTCGCGACTTTGCAAACGAGTGAAATTCGGTAGCGCGAGCATACCGAATACTTATTGTATTCGAATGTAGGTACGTAATATCCATAACATATTCGCGATATCGTTCCGACTTAATAAGTGTTTACGCGCGGATTTTCCACCCGCGTCTGTTTCTTTTTTTTTTTTTTTTGGTCGACAATATTCATTTGGGCGTAAACCGTGCGATAATATGCGCGCCTAGGTACGAAAAGACATTTCCTCCGTGTCTGATGCAGCAGCGCTTTTATCACGATAGTAATTACCATTGCCGAGGTGCGCTGGCCGCGCGCGTTATTGAAACTCAAATGAAAGTCTCGCGCGAACACGTGTTGTTTGTTTCGCGTGATTAATGCGGAACAGATGGGACAAGACGCGCGTAGTTCGTCTAGACCATAAATGGACATAGATATCAACGTTAATAATACGGTTAATTTATTTAAAGGAAACGCGGCGTGTTTGCGCCGTGCAGTATGTAATATCACGACTCGCGTACGATTAAAAAAAAACCGACTCGAGTATTATCTCGCGTCTGTAGACATTTTCGTGTTTGACGGCCGCGCGGCCTTATAGGCGGATTTTCTTCGCGCCATTTAGATTCGTCTTCGCCTTTATTATTTCACATCGCCAAACTAATTCGCAGCGAAAACGCGACGAGAAGACTCGTTCACACACGATTCCAATATTTTACAAAGGCCCGGCGGCGGACCTAACTTCCTATCGGCTTTCCGGAGGTCAAGGTTCGAATGGTTTTTTATTTTTCCACTCGGACCAACGGCCATTCAACCATTCAGTCGGTTTGGTGGATTCCGGTTTTGCACTGTACACAATATCGAATATACATAATATTATAATATTATGTCATTGTGCGTGTGTACGTACGCACACGAATCCCGACGACCATATGGTTTTAATTGTTTGCACGTATGCGCTTTGATCTCGCGTCGAAACGTTATGTGTATCGCGGTATATATCATGTCGTATCTGTTTTATATTCCACCGTTATGCATAGTAGTTACAGAAGTAGTTTGTGTTACGCGCGCGGGCCAACGGGAATTATACTTTTATGTACGGGACGATGATGAATCCCGGGAGGACCCGGGAAACGAGGGACCCGCGTCACACTGTCATCACGAGTATCGTTATCACATACATAATATATTGATACACGTTTATCAAATGTGTATCTCACCCGCAGAGTTCTAGTGGCGCCTTTACGGTGACCACGAGTGCAACGCGCGCCGCGAAGCATCTCCCCGACCACTTCACATAGCGTTTTCGTATAAACTTTTTGTACTCGACTCGTATTTCAAATATGTTCGACGAACGCTTAGTATACCAAGAGAGTTTCTATTCGAACACGACGTGTGAGGAGAACGAAGGCCGGAGAAATTGTAATATTCCACGAGGACGCGCCACCGGGGCACACAGGTGACTACTACTGCTACTACTATACTACAATAAGAATAATAATACGAACACGTTATAATAATAATAATACACGTATTTTACGTTTTAACGCGGCGATAAATATTCGTGTGATTGCGCGGCGGCACGCGGCTTTTCGTTTAGGCGACCAATTATAATAAAAAATTAGTCGACTCACGACTACAAATGAGAGTAGATATGCGCGCGCGTATACTACTTATATATTTATTATTGTGTACAGTGCGCGCAACGGCCGTCGTCGCGGACCGCGTTCTACGTGTTATTACGTGCGCGGCGTTCGCCTATTAATAATATTTTTATTGTCTAAAGTAGACAGTACGTTATAATATATAGGATCGGTAGTGGGTACCTATCGGCGGGTCTGTCGGAATCCGGGCGGTGTATATACCTACGGTCGCGCCGAGGTCCGCGCATAAGGTTTTTACGTCGGCATCTGCTGTCCATATTATAATATGTATAGGTAACGTTAACCGTTTTCAAACGTCAAATTTCAATTTATTTTCCCCAGTAAATTTATAATTTCATCATCACGAATTCGCGTAGTTTCCAGAACGAAATTTCTGGAAATTTTCCCATTAAAACAGAATGCCGGCCAGACCAGACAGTACGCAATACACATGAGTATATTATATTTGGGTCTATTATTATTAAATTAGTGATTGGAGTGAAGTGAATAAGTTGGGCATTAAAAAGACATGGAGTGAAATATTGGCGCGTTTTATACTTAATCCGTTTGAAATTTTAATGTTTTTGTATGAACGACATCGCACTCGGTAACTATATACCGTTTCGATATTATTGTGCATCGAAATGCACATTCCGATTGTAAATGTAAATAATGGTTTTGAAAACGATGCGCGAGTGCACTTAGTAGCGTTAAAACGCTGTTAAACGAGCCTAGTTCAATCTCCCCGTTTGTATTTTAAACACAATAAATCTGCAACGATTGGGCGATGAACTCCGATAGATCTCTTAACCTCTTTATACATAGTTACATAATTCGTATTATTCAGCCCGTTATATGTCGCGATTATCGTAAGGCAAGACGTGCGGGCCAGGTGGTGCGTATATACACTTCCTACAAGTTTTTTTGTAAATTTTTTTTCTGCGATCGATCCACCGTAAATTTCTATCATTCGTTTCTGTAATAATATTGCTCTTTATTATTTCCGAAAACCCGTCCTTTTAAGTACAAAAAAAAACCACAATAATAATTATATATATATACATTATACATATATACTAATGCAATGATGATGCGCGTACATTATACATATACATGACGCGCTTATCTAACCCGTGGGTATATACGTATATATATATATAATATAACCGGATGAAAGTAGGCATTTCTATTTCTTTCGATTGAAACGTATATACGTATGCATGCGTTATGCGTTTCGAACGTTTGATTTCTAATTATTTACGAACAGATGGTACGATATAATGGGCTCACGCGCGTACGCACGTCTATAATAGCCGTGTATTATGTTATATATGCTGTGAGATTTTTGAACGGAAAAAAATTGAAAAACGTTTTAATGGTCGTATATTATTCGAATATAACGGTCCGCGTACTCGCACGAGTATAATATTATACTTACACGTATGGTATTCCAATATTGATCGTCAAAAATGTATTTATATATATATGTATACATATATAATACCTATTATTATTAAACGTGCTGCCGCCACGGCGTGCAATATATACGTTTGATCGTTTCTTTTTCGTCGTCCCTCCCCTCGCGGCATAGCCATAACGTCATATTATATTGTGTACGTTTTCATAAATATAATTATTACATCCTTACTATACACGTACGGTATATTATGTATTCGAAAATCTATTCGCATCTCGTATCCGATGTACATGGTGTTTATAGAAATAGAATAATATTGTTATACGGACGCGACGCGCGGATCCGCCTCCGCCGGTATAATATTATATTATATACACGTCGTTCTTCGGACCTATGCGGCCGTCCTCCCCCGCCGCCGCGCGTTTCGCACGGCAAAAGGGTTACCCGTGGCAGTGGGCATCGGTGTAACAATCGACGTGAAACCGCTGCTGGTATATACCTACACACGCGCATTACGTATACGACGACAATATTGGCAATCGGCTTATAATGTGTGTGTGTGTGTGTGTGTGTGTGTGTGTGTGTACATGTATAAACTATACGGGTACAGCGGTATATACCTAGTATACGTTATGTATAGGTTTTAGTCCGCGCGGCGCGACGACGCACCGGAGACGGACGAGATCCACATTCCCCGAGTGTCAATCACGGTCGTCGTCGTCGTATATACACATATATATATATATATATATACCTATAATAAATAACGGCCGTCCTGTTGGAAATTTTTTTCTTTTTTTCTCTGCCTTTCCTTCTTCTTCTTCGAATCGTTTAATTCGGTTCCTTCCTCCCGCCGCGCTGCACTTCCCGTCCGCCATTCCGTCTACGGCTGCAACGGCCCCCGCGGCCTCCACTCACTCTCGTGCGTGTGCAAACGCATACACACACACACACACATACTTATGTATATATATACATTCAATACAGGATTCGGCCCCGGGATCGATCGATCGGCTTTTTCAACATCATCGGTAGTTGTCGATGCGTCGTCGTCGTCCAGGGGCAGACGGTCTTTGTTCTCGATAACTTTTTTTTTTTTATTTATTTATTTTCTTTTCTTTTTTTTTAACTCGCTTTGCCCTCTTCTCTCCTCTGTCTATCCGTCTCGCGCGCGCGTATATTTTATTATGAGCGGTATTTTCAAGTGCAATTCCATTGTATGCGCAATTGGGTTTTATTATCACTTTTTTTTTTCTTTTTTTTTTAATGCCACGAACAGTGGCCGTTGTCGTCGTCATTAGTCTTCGCCGCGTCAAGTAGTGGGAGAGGCGCACGATAGTAATAATAATAATAAAAAAACGAGTATTACGAAAAATAAGAAGAGACAACGTGTGTGTGTGTGTGTAAGAGAGTGAGAGAGAGAAAATCGGAATAAAATAACAATTGTCGGTATCCACGAAATTTGTAAACAATACTCGAACCGCAATATCGTGGACGTCTGCCTGCGGAGCGCGCAGGACCGATGTTTTTTCACCTGTGCCAACATAGCCGGAATACCGCGCGTGGCAGTGGCTCCGGTGGCGACCGTCCGTCCCGTCATTAATTAAAAGCACGCTTCCACAAAGTATGCGCGCAAAAATGTCTCGTACAAGTTTTTAAGCCGACCGTCATTATATTATATTATAGACGTTTTGTCGCATATTTCGATTACCGCGTGCGCGTGCGCAACGATGACGTGGTCGTTCTGGTGCAGCGAATGTGCAGCACAGTTCAGTCGTCTGTACGTACTCGAGCACGCGCGCAACACGCATCATAATGTTAATAGTTTATTATATATATATTATATATTGTGAACAGTCGAAAAAGATCGAACGCTAGATTGGGAAGCGGGGGAAAAATCGGGAGAAAAAAAAAATCACGGACATCGGTATGCCTTAAATGGCCATGGTCAAATAACAGTGTTTATCATATGTACAATATAAAGAACACTCGGTCTGTCGGCGGGTTTGACGGTCGTAGATTATGTACGTGCATGTACACGCGGTTTTTGTTTTTTTTACGTCCTCAAAATTTTTAGGCTCGTATTTTATACGCGCCGCGCGCCGCCGACCTGAATTTCGCATTTTATTTCTAAAAAAATCCTACGTTCGTGGGGGATTGCCCGCGTTATGATATTATTATCTGTTGACGTCACCGAACGCCCTCAGATTAATCGCTTCGTGTATACTTCCATTTTCTAGGGCACGTTTTTATTGCGGGTAAAGTCGAATAAGTAATTTTATTTAAAAAAAAAACATACGATTTTATTGCCTGCCGGGTGTTAATGATTATTTCAATAGCAAAAACGAGAAAGCGAAATAAAACATCATATTTATTCAGTTTTTACCGAAACATATATATGTACATCATACATAAACCGACAGTGTTTGATAAAAGCTCGATGAAAATATTTTCGACTCGAACTAATTTAATCGTGTGCACCTCTCTCTCTCTCTCTCTCTCTTCAGTGGATCAAACTATTGGAAACCGTCGAGGAAATGCCATTAGGAAAATAAAAATGGCCATCTAACGAGCGCCTTCTGCTCTCGCCACTTCTCGACTTCGCGAGTAAACTATATAGATTATTGAAAATATTATAAATGTCGTTTGTTTAGATGAAAATAGATAAATATTAATTACTGCGCGAATATATGTAAATACCCGTTATGTTATATTGTTTCTATTACTTATATTCTAAAGGCGTGAAGCACGTGCTTATTGCAATACCGCCTTGTATTAGTATGATAAAGTATAAAATATATGATATGAAAAAAGAACTGAAAATAATTTTCAGTTCTTTTTTTATATCATATGTAACAGAGAATTATTCTCTGCCGCGCGTTCGATGCTGTGCCGCGGTGCCGCGGTGCCGCCCGTGTACGCTTTTATAATGTAGTGTATAATTATTTACCATACGCCGAGAGACTCGGAGACTCGTGTAATTGTAACGTAATTGTCTAATGATGGATTATGTGAAAATTGAAGAGATTTTCTCGACAACAAATCGTTTACATTCACACCCTAAACACCGCGGCGGCGACGCGCGGTCCGTGCGCCGGCTGCCCGCTACCTGATGAAAAATTACTACCCATTACGACGACGGGGCCGCGACGTCACCGCGCGCGCACAGATATAATTCCGTTCTTTCTTTTTTTAATGTTCACAAAAAGTTATTACGTTCCTCCGGAGACCGTAATGCGGCATGATATTAATTTGAATGTAATTATCCGTTCGTTTTACTCCGAAAAAAAAACAAAAGGCTATTAGTCGTTTTATATGTTATATTAATGTACGTTCCGTCCGCGCGGAGTCATTACACACTGTTAAACAGAACAGGATTTAAAACTGTGGCATTTTTTATTTTCAGTTATTAATTATTATTATTATTTATTTCTTTAAATACATCACACGCACCACACTAAACTGTTCACGTGCGCGAAATGATCATTATAAATAAATGACATCGTTAAATAATAAATTACTGCTCCAAAACACCAGGCGTGTTTATTCAACCAAGTCGTTTTTTTTTTTTTTTTATTACTAAAACTTAATAATTTAATTCACCTCGAATTTTAACTTGACTAATAGATAAGAGAATCTTTTTCAATTTAACAGAAATTAACAGAAAAAATTAAGAGTCGAAACTATATATCTGAAGAATTGGATCTCGTTTCAGGAGAAAATGAACGATAGTCCCATATTATCATATCATCGAGACTTTTAATGGAAATAAGGATATCAATGTTCTAGAAAAAAATTAAAAATAGCATTGAAAAATCACTAGAAATTTGTCGAATATTATTCCTATTAACAAACCTGGGTGATATATTCAATTTTAGTAATTGAATTGAATTACATTTACTTACCTTGATTCGGCAGTTCGTTCGGTTACTATTGTTACCTACAGAAAAAATCATTTTGAGTTACTTAATAAAGTAACTTACAAGAGAATATACAACTCGAGAACTTTGTATTTTAATTTTTTATTCTGAATCTTCAACAACTGTCATTTAACCGTTCGAATATTTATCGTCACATTTTAAACCTACCTATATCGACATGTTTTTGTCACTCGTGGAATCTCTTCGATCATCAAAAAGTTGACTACTCGCTTGTGTTGTACTTTAATTTGTGTTTTTATGTAGAGTAACTTAACTTTTAAAATCACAGTTGTAGCGAGTTGCTAGTTTTATTTGTGGTCACTGTGAAACTTTTTGCGTAACAAGTTAGTGATTTTTAGTAACTATTTGTAACTCGTTGAAATAGAATAATACGTCATGAAAACGCCAGAAAATGTCGGCCGCACGAGAGTTGTGCGAAATAACCTAGTTTGAAAAGCAAACGCATTGAAATCTTAGACATTTTTATTTATCACGCATGTTTTTTTTTTCGCGTCTCATTGACTCGCTTCGCATATATTCGACCACGACACGATGCGTACAAAGATTGGTCGCGTTTTTTTTTTCGCCAAATCATTACGACGTACACATATTGTGTCGCGGTCGGCGTTAAACTATAATAATATCGTGCGCGTCGATGATGTCGATGAGAGTCGGAGAAAATAAAACAAACACTATTGTAGTAAAAAAAAAATAATAAAAAAAACGTGTTTCGTTTGTTTCCAGGAAACGGACGGGATGAGTTCGAGAGCGTCGGACAGCGGCGCAGAGTCTAGCGGATCGGAATCACCGCCCCCCGCGGCAGCCGGCCCGGCCTCGCGGTCACCGCCGTCGCAGTCGCCGCCGACGACGACGACGACGTCTTCCTCGGCGGCCGCAGCAGCAGCGGCAGCAGCGGCGGCAGCAGCCGCAGCCGCCTCGTCTCCCGGTAAGTACACGCGCGGCATTATAGTGTACAACGGGTTATATTTATTATTACTATTATTATTATTGTTGTCGTCGTTTTTTTCGATTTATTTTATTTTTTTTTTGTACGATATATTTTCTCACTCGCGTTTGCTCGCTCACGTATTCTCCTCGCCCGCCGTCGCCGCGCGCGCGCGCGCGTTTCGTATCATTATCAGTTCCGTACGGATCCTTTTACGGACGGACGGCCGGCGAACGACGCGAAAATAATAACGAAAGAAAAACGAGAAGAAGAATATTATGAAAGGATGGAAAAAAAAAAAAAACTATATCGGCGGCGCGCGCGTACGTCTGTTGAATAAAATACGCTCCGCGCAGACCGCGTGGCATCTTCCGTTCCCGTTTGACCGTTTGTCACGTCGCGGTCGTCGCAGTCAGTCGTCTTTCTCGCGAGGAAACTTCTACCGCCGCCGCTGCCGGGACAGGAAGTGTACCGGAAACGATCGCCTGCGGCCAGTTTTACTGTTGCACGTCTGCGAGTCGAACGCGTCCGCGGTCGAGTGTTTATACGATTTTTTTTTATTATTTTTTCTCACACGTTTCCGCGTGAGAGAGTCCGCGGCCGCGAAAACTTTTCGACCCGCGCGATATTTCCTATGCCGTATTTATTTATTTTTTCAGACCGACGACGGACAGGCGCTTTTTCGATTGATTCGCACTCAAAGTGAACATTCCCTATAATCGATTCCTTAATGATTGATTGCAAATTTTAGGTTAAAAATATTTTAAACGCCGATTGTGTGAATCGTAAGAATTGTATTTTCGAGGTCTCGCAAAATTGTAATGCTCGAATCCCGTAAGAGTGGCCCTGGCATATTTCTATTTCTTCCGCCGACGACGGGCCGTGTATTATTATGTTGAACGTCAAAACGCATCACGATCTTGTGATAACGTCACGAATGCGACGTGTGATCGCGCACAATAAACACGCACCTCGACCGGTATCGCGAAAACCGCGTAGTTGATTCGTCATCGCGTTGTCGAACAATAATTTACGTCACGATCGCGTGGCCCAAAAGCGAAAACAATCTTATTACTATTCGACCGATAGCTTAAACTAATTCTGTATAAGCTTTTTCTTTTTCATCCGTTTGTCCATTTAAATTTTTCTCTGCATTACATTTCCAATACTTATGAAAATCTTGTTTTATTATTATTTTCATTAGGTTTCTCACTAAACGATGACTTATTTAATTTTCTATTATATTAATCAATCGAGGATCTCATGTTTCATCTCGTAACAAAGAAACGGCTACTTAGACGTTATAGTTTTTTTCGTTCTGTTCGGTTACCAAATGTATGTACGTTTCAAGTGTTAGTCGAACTCTCCGCGGTGTAATCCAATCAGGCGTTAATTCTAAGCATTCGCTCTCGATATGTTTTAACACTCGTCGTAAACTTTCGGTGTAAGCCGATGTCTCGCATCGTTTTGTTTTAAATTTCTTCTCTTGGTTGATGAGTAACGAGTATCTAACCTAACCTAACCCCGCCGCGTTTGGTGTAAATCAGCTGTCGCTGCAGATACGTTTCTTCGGAAATTTATGTAAATATTTTACAGCGTATATTATAATAATATGTGTACATATTTACTTTTATAAACGAAAAACGTCACGAGGACGGCGAATTCGATAGGCAAACCAAAAGCACGTCGAATACACGGTCCACGCGATTAGAATTTTTACACGTTTCCGTCTGCTATTTATCCGTCTACATAATATTATATATTTCACATGGACGAAAATAATTGTTACTTCTATACATATTTGTTTTACTTGACCATTTCCGGTCTGTTAAATAAGAATTACACAAGTGAACGGCCTTTTAAACTAACGCAATAATCAAACCACCATGAGGCAGTATATTTTGAGTGTTTTTCATTCACAAAAGCAATCCTTTAATCATACACACTATGTTATATTTAGTGTCATTTTTTTCCGGGAGCCTGGTAGAACTTCGGGGAGGCCTCGTAGAATTTTACGGGAACTCGGCCCCTCGAGTCCCGCCGATTTTCACCTGCGATGTGACGCCCGTCACACTGCGGTTTACAATTTTATTTATACTCATAATATTATACTGCCTATTAGGCACCCGCTGCTCGATAGTCGATAAAACGTCGGGTTAAGTCATCGTTGTTACGCCGCCGCCGCCGCACGAATTAGCCTAATCATCGGCACGGCATTGTGTGCGTTCGTCGTCGCCGTCGGTTTTGGTAATGTTTGGTTAATCCGTCTTCCCGTTTCCCCTCGCTTCGAACTCGTTGCGCGCGCGCCCGTTCCGCGCTTTTCGACGACGACGGCGCGACTCCGACGCACACGTTTTTTCTTTCGTTCTTCTGTCCGTCGGACGACTGCGGCGCGCATTCCACGATGACTGGGCGATGATGTGCCACCGATGATAACCGCGACAATATAATAATATAATATATAATATTATTGTTGTTATTATTATTATTATTATTAATATTGTTGTCGTTGTTGTCATTATTATCGTATGCGCTGTCAACGCGGCCGAGTGAAGTGAAGGCGATGATTGCGGCGACCGCGGTTCCGATGACGCTGCGATCACCCTTGAACTTATTTGTTAACACACGGCGGCGTGGGGATCGGATCGCGCAAATGACGGAAGTTTAGGAGAGAATTTGGGATTTCTTTGTCGTCGGTCGCTCATCACGGATACGTTATTATAATATGCATGTCCTGATTTATAAGAACGTGCCTGAAACGTACGAGCAGAAGAACACCTTTCCTACTCCTATTGAGTGTAAAAATATTTCAAATTTAATTAAACGTATAATTAAGCGTTTGAAGACGCATTGCAAAATTTGAACAAATCAACAAAAGAAAAATTCAAACAGAAAAAATTTTTTATTGCGAGATGTACTTTTGTCTTCAATTTGTGACCAATTTTGAAAGTATTTAATATTTTCTCAAAATATTGTTAGGTAAATAATATTGTCGAATTGAAAACAACGAGAAGAAAGAATAATCGAAACGGAGGGTTTGAACGATAGAGAAAGAAAAAACAAAACGATATTTTTTCCGGCGAGTCTAAAGGCGTATAAATTTTCATTTCCATTTATAGAAACTATAATATTATGTTTTGTAGCATACTATAGCACCCTATTTATATTTACACAGCGCCTACACGCAATAATAATGTATTCTATATTATGCGCAGAGTCATCGCGATCTTACGTTACAAAAATAATACGGAGGTTACATAAGAACCTATACATATTGTTTAATCCCGTTTACCGCGCTGCGCTGTGTATCGCGTGGTGTAAAATTCGATCTCGTACGACAAAAATGCGACGTTATGTAGTACCTATATATTATATAATATATATACGTGTATAACGCGTGTTATAATTCTTTATTTTAATGTAATATTATTATTATTATTAGTTCTGGCTGTTATTGTGTTATTTTTTATACCGTCGCGTTTGTGTGCGCGCGCGAGGTGCGTCTGCTCGCGTGTACCTATATGAATGCGTACCGGCTGCAGTATAACAATAATAATATAACGTACTCGACGGCAGTGTTGTGCGGTTGTATATTGTGTTACCGTCATCGTCGACGACGAACAAGTGTCAAGTGATTCGTGACAAAGAGAATTCAACGTGTCATTTGGGACGTGCGTATAATTGTTTGGCTTTTCACCTATATTAAACTACACGGTCGTTTGCGCGCGCGCGTTTTTATGGTTTCTCTCTGCTCGCGCGCGATGTTCATAATAATGATATACTAAACGCGCACTCGTGGGTGAACGTTAAACGAGGGTCCGATTGGATCCTCGAAACAATCTCAAAGACACGTCTTTATCGTTTATTGGTTGATTCATAAAATGAAAACGCGTTCATATTAGGCCGATCTCTCTTATATTGAACAAATTGATAGTATCTACAAGTCACAATTATTTATATTTATAATTGATTATAATTTATTTTACAAAACTATTCGCAATACTACGAATAATTCTTTTGAGTTTTTTTTTTTATTGCTGAGCCATTTTTATACGTGGTTAGAGCGTTTTTTGGATTTCGATTTGATTTGAGAATTTAATACTCGAATCGACTTTTTTATTCGTTCGTCGATAAAAGTTATTTTTCTCATTACTTATACTTATATTATGTTTATTTAAAACTCTCGTTTCGTTTATTATTATCGGATCGTTCTTATGAAATGTATTTGAGTTGATTCGGGGCTAACTTCTAACACGACGATTGTAAAACGCGGGTCATAATATTTTGTTGACGTCGTATGCAACGAATACTCGTGTCTTTCTATCCACGACACCGTCCAAGACACACGAATAAATAAACGAAAATAATAATTGTAAGGAAACGAGATACGACGACGATTCGGAGTCGAGGGGGAAGGATGTGCTGCGGCGGAAGACATTTCGCGTAAAAGTCCCGTCGCCGTCGCCGCTACAACAAATATTTGTGCGTGCACACGTGCATGTGTGCACCTATACATTCCTGACCGGACGTGCTTGCGGAGTGAATGCACTATTTATTTTTTTTCACCCGACTGTTTTTAAAACGTCAACGCAGTGTCGGCCGTGTTTATATATATACATAGTTTTTTTTTTTTAATAGCGTGTGACATATAACTGCGCCGCTGCACACGCAGGATATCACAGTCGGATATACGAAGTGGTTTATTTAATGTTATGCACTTAATAATAAACACTTGCGCGAAGTATATTTACATAAAGACGAGTGTCTCGCGTTAGGAAGAATCACTCCGCGCGCGTGCACGGGTAGTCAGTAGCCCGAGTTTGAAAAATTCCACCTCGAACATTTCCCAACTAATTTCGGAAGAAACATAGAAATTCCGTCCGAAACGAGTAGATCAAAAGGCATCGACTAAAACTAGGTTACTCGTCAGTGTTAAAACGTGTAAACAGACCAAGTTAGATTTACAATCGATATTTTTTTACAAGCCACTTTTTAAACACGGTATTTAAACGACGTTTCATTTGGGTAATTTCGCTTTATTAAATATGGTTTTCATTGTTTTTCTCGTTATTTTTTCACGAGGTTTTGGATTTTTTTTACTTCGTACGGTTATTCTCGCATGAAAATCCGTTCGGTTTCTTTCGAACTATACGTGGCCGTAAAAACAAACGTATAGACTAGGATGGAATTTACCGCGGAATTTTTTTTTTTCACCTATCAACAAATGAAGCCTGTTTTTATCTCTAGTCGATTCACATCTTCCGTGGCCGAGGACGTGTTTAGAACGCGCAGTCAAATCGCGAATCGACAACAATATTATATTTTATCGTCTTTCGAGGCGAAAATTCTCGTCTTAAACGTACATACGAATCCTGTGACGTGTTTCCCAATATTCGTTTCACGGATTGTTCCGAGAAATGGTTGTGACGTAAACTCAAAAGCGCGAAAAACACAAATTTTTTAAAATCCATAAAATCCATCGCTTTAAAATGTAAATGTTTACGTTCTGTGTACAACAAATATAGTCGTTATACGAAAATAAATCTCTCGAATAATATTCTCCGCGTGTAAAACGATATTGTGTTTTTCTACACGGCGATAAAACCGAAATATTTTTCATTGTATCTCATAAACTCGTATTGTTTGAACAATAATGCTCGGCGTTTTAGATTCTAAGCGATTTCTCGCTTAAAACTACCGCGTAAACTCTCTGGGCGTGTAGAACAATGCGAATATTAAAATTTTACGACCGACGTGTTTATTTGTCCAAGGATAATGTATTTAATTGCATTCGATATTTTTAACATTAATTAGTTGTTTTTAATTAAAGCCGAAGGTGTCGGCGTGTGCATACCAATATCGGTATAAATTATATATAGCGTTTTAAATTTTAGTTCTTAGAATCGCATGTCTTGAGATGTAACACGGAACGTTACGTATGAAAACGCGTACACAATAACTCTAGAATTAATATTGTTATCGTAATAATGTCTTTTTTCATTCGTCTTGGGTTAAGTTTAACAGTTTTTTCAAAGAACTTTTTTTCAATGTCTGTCACAACGTTTCAATGAAAATACCGACACTTTTTGTTTACGCGTAATTTACTAAGTGTTGTCTGCCTACCTACTCGTCATTAATTTTAGCTTTTTTTCTTAAAGCTTTTAAACTCTTACGCCAAATAAAATAACAAAGGATTCAATACATTAACACTATCGATTAGTTTTTAAATCAATACAATAATAATATGTCGTATCTCCCCATCGTACGATTCGTTTTCCGACCCGAGTAGGTAGAACACGTGTCTATCGTTTCATTTTTCTCTAATTAGTCAATGTACTTGTTAAAAATGTTATTGTTAGATACGTAAATACGATTAATGAATATATTATTATAACAATATTATTATCATTAACGATATTAGATATGACATTATTCAACTCTGACCTTATAGTCACTTCATTTTCGGCGTTCTTCTGTTTCGCGTTGTTCTCGTCTTTCTCTCAAAAGCGTTTTTAATTTGTCACTAGACACCAACTTTTTCGTCATCGTTTCAAATAATGCTCTCTTCGAGAGATATGCGTCTAATATTATGATGTATGTATTATATTATATTTTAAACGTGTTACGTTTTCATCGTATTTCTCGTAATATCGATCGACATTTTACAAAGTTTTTCGTACATTATGTTATGATTTAGATTTTTTTTCTATTTTTTCAAGTTATAAACAATCTGTATCAGTTTGATCTCAGAATAAGAGAATGTGATATAGGTCACAATTTTAGACGTGAAAAAAGCAAAAATTGTTGATGAATGAAGCCACCCAATGTAACATTAAATAGATTAAACGAATTTATACGCTTATGGAATGACGATACCAATGTCCGCGTCAGCGGTGAACGGACAATGTAGGTATAGGTATAGTTAAGGTATTGTTAAGCTAGTTCCTTTGTTTAATTATTATTATGCATCTTATTCTCCGTACAATTTATTATTGTAAATGCGCACGCGCCGTTAACTATTTTCATATTATATTATTGCGATTGAGTCATTACGAAATACGGCTGTGTCGTCGCCGTCGTCATTTTTTCAGGTATACGTATACCTATAATGCGATGCGTATTTTTGGTGCGCACTGCGGAAGTGGCACCATCATTGATTTCCTGTCATAATGACGAATGAAGAGTGAATATCTGATTTGGCGAGTTCCTCGGACACATTGCGCATCGACAAGTAGCGCGTAATAATATTTTATATTGTCGCCGCCGTCGTTATTAGTACAATATTACCGCAGTATATTTTATAGGCATCGCCGTCGTCGCTGTGCCGTGAATATCGTATAGTCGAACTCATATTGTTATTACCTGTGTCGTGTTTTATTGTTATATTGACCGCACAACGCTAATATTCTCCAAGCAGGGTTTGTTATTTTCCCCGGACACACGCCTAACGGTAAATGTTTATATCACAGTCGTACAGTATATGTATATAATAGCGCGCGACGGCGCACATATAATATTATTACGAGCCGCAAACAATGGTCGAGTCATGAATTTTAAAATATTATAATTCGCGGGGCACGTATGATATTGTTTTATAAATAGGTTCGCTATAGTAAATAATGGCCGCGATGTAGTGCGGGCTACTGCCATGTGACGTGTACGCCACACGCCCGAGGCGAGAAAAACTACGTCTATTATCACATGCGAGATATGCCCGTTTACCGACGAAAAGACATTTCGACGTTTTTCAACGGAAAAAAAACGAATCGTCGAGCGTTGTTCGCATTATAATATATTCTCGATTACTACTTTGAATCGTTCGGCGTCGCATTACATGTATATTTCCGTTTTTATAGATTTGCCCCTCTGCAGGCACTGCGAAATATTTGTACCCAGATTCCCTAAGTTGACGAATTGAATTTATTACTTATACTTTACTCCTCCTCATCACCATAACCTCGAGTCTCCAGTCCAAACTCGCACTCAACCGTTTGCGCTCAAAATCGAAACGTCGAGAACTTAATCATACTTCAGGAAGGCAAGTTATTGTATCATAGTCGTATTTAGATTTTTAATCTAAGGCCAATAACGTGTAACGAATAACTGTAGGAGTTGTGAAATTTCATTAGGTTATAAAATGTACACATTGTTTGCGGTTTGTAAAAAAATAATTCAACTTTATTCAACAATAACATGATAAATACACCGATTAGAATAAATACAATATATTAAACACACGTAAATAATAATAAATTAAAAAAACACATTTTCCTGTCTTTTAAAAGAGCACCGATTGTAACTTCTCCGAGAACAGCTCATATGTACTATATACATTGTATATGAACACTGTTAATAGAAATTAAAGCTATAGTCTAGTCACTCGGTCTTATCTGTCTTTTTAGAGAGTTCGGTAAAATCGTTTTGACGTCGAAAACCGTCGTCCGAGTGTTATTGTAGAGAGCCACTGGATATAATATCATCGTCCTATGGCAGTGTTTATAAAGAGTTCGTCGAGTGTTGGAGAAATTTCAAGGAGAGAGCGGATCCCCGTCAGATACGATTTTGCAGGGAGAATTTACGAGCATAAACGGGCCGCGGCGTGAACTCGATATTTTTAATTTCAACGTGGCGCCGGGAAGAACGAGGAAACGGATGTCTGCAGATTCGCATCACACCTCGTTTTATGTACTCATATTATGTAGTTGGTGCACGTCGAATACGATTCTATAGCGAAAATCATATCATATCGTCGTCGCCCGTCTATCGGGATATATTTATAAATATTCGCACATTTCATCATCCGTAGTACTTTGCGCGCCGAAGTGCGTAATTACACGAGACGTAATACCGCGTAAAGTGTGTCCGCGCGTCTATGATACGAACACGCGAACGGAATAATATCGGAAACCAGATAATGCAAACTGAAAACAAAAAACGTTTTTTTTTTTTCGGTTGTGCTTCGTTCGATTTCACGTCACGTACGCGCGTCGATTAATATGATTAGGTACTTGCGTATGTGTACGTACGATACGCCGACGGTGTTCATAAAAAACGAGTTCGATATAGGCTCCCGCGATGACGTACGAACACGGCTCGTTCTCGGCCCGACTGCAAATGTCCCCCCGGGTCGCGTAAGCGATGCGTCACGAATCAGACTCTGTATAACGTCTAGGGAAACACGAGCGATTTGTGTTTTTTTTTTGTTTTTAATCTACGTTAACGTTATAATAATATACTCATCGTAAATCAACAAAGACCGTTTTTCGAAGAGAAGATTCGAACACCCCGATACTTTTAATTGTTTATTCGATTTGATTCTTTTGTAATTATTATTGAAAACAAAAGGTTATTATTTATGTCTTTGATTTAAGAACACCGCATTGAACGTTATTCATTGCTTTGTGTGCCGAATAGTTTTCAAACTTTATCGTTCGTATTCGGACGGTTCAACATCATAATACAATAAAGTTATCATTTTATAACTCTGTCTCGAAAATTTGTTATTGTAAAATATATCGTTATTTGTCAGCGGGCGCGTTTTCGAAACGAATTAGATTTTCAAATTTAGTATTTTCATAAACGCTGCAGGTATATTATATAATGCTAATGGCGACGTTTGCGGTGTGTTCGCAGGGCTATTCAGATTGTCGACGAGCAACGCGGAGCTGGTCTACTCGAACCTGGCCGCGATGGTCAACTCGTCCGGCGCTTCCGGTCCGCAGCAACAGGCGGCCGTTCTGTTCCGGCTGGGCCAGCTGGGCCGGCAGCTCCAGGCTTCCGGCCAACAGCCGTTCATACTGCCCATGCCGAATCCGCCCGCGGCGCACCAGACGCCCGCCGATCTCAGCAGCAAGTCGTCGCGGAACAAATCCGAAATCCAAAATCCCTAGGCGTCCGCGTCGTGTCAACGGCGATGCACACCTAACCGTATATACACAATAATTTGTACCGCATAATATAATGTAACGCGCGTTCGAGAATTTCCCCTCGCCCGCCCCTCTCGTCTGCCCCCGAGATTCCACGCGACCCGGAATCCCCGTACACAGTGGCGGATTTTCAAAAAAAAAAAACTCGGGAATGTACTCGTCAGAGACAGATAATAAATACATACATATTAGGGGTATATAATTTCTGATAATACCTTTTTATTGGTCGGTACTTATAAATATTTAATTAAAACGGATTGTGTTTAGATAGTTGTATCTAGCCGAAGTTAAATAATTTAGAATAATTTCGAAGTCTTGGAAATGGGGGGGGGGGGGAGATGTCCTACCCCGTGGACCCCTTTCCGTCAACCCGCCACTGCCCGTACGTATAATATTATATCTTATCTAATAGCGAGATAGAGTTTTTCACTTGTCGTTTTATAATATTACTGTTATTATTTTTACTCTACACACGTTATCGGGTATTGACTATTTTACAAAAATACGAATGGCTTTTCACGCACGTTTTCACTGCAGCGACGCGCACCGACATCGACGACGTATCGTTTTATTTACGGTTTTTAATCTCTTTCGACGTGGCCATTCGAACACGCGGTCATCTCTATCCGTATGACGTCTATCGGTATAGTAAATCGATTAAATTATCGCACGCGCGACTACTCGAGTAAAATGCGTAAACTGCACGTATTATTATCGTCGTTGCCATCGCGCGCGCGCACCGTCACAAAAAGACGTCAGATCATGTGTCGGGCAAGGGTGAGCGAGTTAACCGGTTTTTTTTCGAATCGTCGAGTTACTTTAGGTTGAATTTAAAGTCATTTTTCAACTCGCATACGAGTTACGAGGAGAAAAAAGTAACAAGACTTCACTTTTTATTCGTATTTTTTCATTGAAATAATCACTGTTTTCTTCGTGGAATCTTCTCGTGTGCATTTTCTAAAAAAAAACATTTATTATATTTTAAAACTGTACTTAATGAATTGCTTGACACGATGTGAGAAAAAAATTAACTCGACATGATAATAATCCAAGTAATTAATTGATCAGTAACCGCTTGTCGATGGAAAAAAATTGAACTCGTTTAGTTAGAAGTTATTAAACAGAAAAAATGAAGAAAAAAAACTAGGCAACTCGTTCGGTATTGATACTTTAATATTATATACATATATATATATATATATATAAGCACGGTGAACACGATAGATCATTATTATTTATTAAAAAATATTTGTTTAAAACAGCAGTCGATTCAGAACTGTTACATTATGAGTATTATTAATCTAGGAAAAATTTAATTGTTTTTATTTTTTTTATATAAACTCGTTTTCAATATCGCGACGAAATTTTATAAACATCACTTTACGACACAATTTTTCATTAAATCTTTTAACGTTATTCGGACAGTAGTATCTTGAGCGTCAGTCCGTCGAGGGCCGTCAGAACTCAAACTCTAATCGCGGCGTACAAATGACAATAATCGACGCTCAAGCCCGACACAGTAAACTTGTGGTCATCAGATAGTGTTCGACTGAAAAACGTCACTGTTTGCGCCAAAAAATATATTATATGTAATATTATTATCGTAATCGTCGACGCCGCGCGTATTGTTCGTAGTGACTCGGTCGATATGATTTCGTGACATCACGTCTCGTGATAATGATTTGCTGACCAATCGTTTTTCCCCCGTCGGAGGAGAATTACCATCAGTGCGCTCGTCTGTCAATAAATGTATACATATTTTAATACGCGCGAGAGCCGTTTTTTTATACTTTGAATTTTTGGTGTTTTCTTTTTTTCGCTTTCACAACATACGTATTGATAACATTATTCGCACGATCCGTTTTTTTTTGTCTTCTCTGCTATTTCTAATACGTACTTTGGCGGCCGGTACGAAGCTATAATGTTTATACGATTTGATGCGCCAAATATAATATTCACACCGAAACAATACGCACTCGGTAGATTCATTTTTCGTCGTCTGTTTTTCGATCGATCGAATTGTTTTCGTAAATCTATTATTCTAAAAGCGTGTCTTACTACTAGGTATACGAACGACACGCGCGCACGGTGCGCCGTTTTTAATAATACCATTTACGACCGCGAGAAATCAACGTCGAAACGCAGAAATGTCGACGATCACCACGAATATCGCGTAGTACTTTTGTCATTACAATCGAATCGATTTCATCAGTATTCGACCAAATATATATTGCAGAATCGTGTTTTCCACTTGGATCTACACTCGACTATATGCAGAGTGTGTTTGAAAGTTCAACCCGAGCTTATAGATACTGAAAACGTTATAACCGACACGCTATCGTGTGCAGTGTGTGATGAATTGTTCCTTTCATGTCTACCTCTTCCGCCTGCCTTTTCTCCCTAAAAATCATTACTTTTATTATTATAATTATTATTATCATTATTATTATTATTATTATTAATAATTTATATTCATATTATATAGACAATTTTATCTGACCAATATTATAATTATACCGACCTATTTATTTTTTATTTTTCAAATAATTACGTTAAATATTTAAAAAAAAAAAGTATTTAAACTTAAAAGTATTGTTTTCCGACTGTTTTGAAACGCCTTAATTATATTATAAAGTGTACATATTGTTTAATCATTAACAAAAGTTTTTAAAAAGTGTATTTATGTTAAGTCGATCATTATTATGTGTAACGAGAGTATTACGGATCATCGGAAACAAAGTGTACAAATCGTTGTCTTATTTAATAAGAATGTTGTGTAATATTATACCTACATAAATCGACTAAAACCAATAATTATTCAGAGTTTTATGTTTCTTTTTTTTTTTTTTTACAATACGTTTGTTCAGCGACTGATTATTTTTGTACCTAATTAACAATGTTTTTAACGTTTTGAACCGATATTTATTATAATATGAACTTTGTTTTCTATAATGTTTTTATGATCGCCGCAATATAATAGTTTATTTATTCAATCGTCGGCGTTGGTTTTAAAAACTCGCAACGGCCTACTCTATACGTATATCAGATACTACCTACGTGCTAAAGAGTCTTTACACCGCGCCGCCGCCGTCACCACACTAATCGCACGTACGTGTATACGCACGGCATTGTTACCGTAGGCTGAAGCAAGCGCATGAAATGTGAAACGATTCATCGGCTGCCCGGTTATTACACCACAATAATTATTATAATCAAAGGAAAAATTATGCACATTTATAACCTACTGCCGCCCACGTGGGCTTGTTACAAACAGGAAAAATCAAAACCGTATTAAGGCGACGTGTACGTCAATGTCGCGTTATAGCTGTTACAAAATTCGTTCGACTCATAAATAATAATATAATTAAGTGACATCGGCGCGAGCGCGTAGCAATAGAAACGACAATTAATATACGACGTTAATGTATCATATATTATATAGAACATGTTATGTGATTCGCACAGCATAAAATTACACTATAGCAATATATTATAACATTGGCGATAAAATAATAATAATCGTTGGAAACGTCGTTTCCGCGGTAAAAATACCCGACGTCGAGCGATTCCCGCGTGATCGATGTGATATCGAGTCAAATATCTATCGCATTCGCTAAGGATCTACATTTCTCAATATTCGTTATCCGAATAATATTGTATATTACGCGATATATTTCCAATCCATTCCTTCGTCATATTTCACGGTCTTATTTCACCGCGTCAATAATATTGTGCAAATCACAATCACTATTGATAAGGATCGTGTAAGTATAATAAACATACTATGCGCGCCAACCGGTCGCGTGCACAATACCGCCAGCCAATAGCCGGTCTGCCGCCGACGGGTGCGCGCGCACGCGGGTCCTGTGTTTATACGGGACCGGGCCCGCGAGGACGGACGGGACTAATATGCAAATCAGTGTTCTCACGGATGTCCTTGCGGCATCATCGGTCTCCAACGCACGTGTCGTCGTCGCAAACGTCTTCAATACTCGCGGCGCTCGTCGATCTCTCGAATCCACAATATGGTCCGCGACAAACACACGTCGTATTTCTCACCAGGTAAGTCTGATTTTTTACATTTTACATTTTCCCGTCCGCCATCGAGGGGCGAACGATGTCCGGAAATAAAATCGTTTCATTACAATTTTCTTCTTTTTAAACATTTTCATCGACTACCTAAAAATTTTTTCTAGCGATTTTTATCGCACGATATAATAATAATAATTAATAAAACATGCTAAAATGGGAAAGTTTTTTTTCTACTGCGAATTCAAACGATCGCGTTTTGAGCTAGGTAAAATATTTCCATCTTTAAACAACATAATGTTTAAATATCATTGCTAAATCGAACGTGTTTATAAAAAAATAACGAGGCGTCTCTGTTTGTTTACTATTTCGGCGCACAAGCGCATTATTATTTTACGATTTCTTCAACGTTTCTGCGTTTAATCTGCAGCAGCTCTGCACTTTAATGTATACAATAATTAATATATTTTGTCGAACAAATGAAATTCCTGTATAGGCGTGTAGTAAAATTATTTTAGACGACGTTATTGGTTTGTACACCACGTTCCGCGCGTGTAGTTTTTTTCTTATTCTTTGATTCGCGCGAAACCACGAGCTTTGCCGGACACGACGGGCAAAGTTCATCGCGAGTAATCGTCGAGTCGGACGTCCGGATATCGTTGCGCCGGGCCCCGAGAGAAGGTCGGTTGGCGCGATAAACTCGTCGGATGCAATCCGCGTGTAAAAATTGTTCGCGTAGTTCGCGGGAGTGCTCACGCTGCACTTAAAGTCGTCGAATACCGCAGCCAATACGTGCCCATACGGCGTACGGACAATCGTACGAGTCGATAACATTGTTTTTAATACACCTTTGCCGGAAAATTGAATTCCCGCCGAAGCGTTTAGATTAGGCTCTCTTTCATTTCTTCGAGTCATAATTTCCCGTAATTTCGTTGGCGCGTGAACGCGTAAATTTTTTTTGCAAATCTACGAAAACAAATTACATGTCAAATGTGTAGCGCGCAGAAACTTAGTGTGGCGCGGTCGTATGAAAAATACATTTGAAAAAACATCGCGTAATTGTATATTTGGAATAAATTCAAAGTAATAATAACGGTACCTACAATACATTGCGCGTAATATTATATTTGCAATCGTATATATTCGGACGCGTGACGATTATGTTAAGGACACGACGTTTTAGAATAGGAATTTGAAGGAGAAAAAAAATTACCTTTTTTTCCACCATCACAAATAATAATTATACCCGCGCGGATCGTATACCTTACGCGATCGTTGATTGTGCGAGCAGACGATCGTCCGTAGTTATTATAAAAATATAAAGAATGCATTGGGGCACTTATTTTTTTTATATTAATACATATATATGTTGTGTATAAGTGTTTAATAGCATCGCCACGTTGTCGTATTGCCTACAGTCATCGGTGCAGCGAATGTGAAATGTGCAATGACTCGTGCTGAATACTGATCGATTTATACCGCGGCCGATCAAGCCGTGGACACGGCGTGCCATAGGCGAGAAGCGACCTGCAGAGTCCTGCTGCGGACGACGCTCATATAATAACATAATCGCGGCTGAGGTACGTAAAAGTCTTACAGTCTACGGGTCATCCTCGGTCTGTGTTGGCGGATTCGCGGCACAGATCCGCGTGTATATTATCGTCGTCGGACGAGTCTCGTGTGCGTTCCAAATTTGAATCGATAACAATAATAACGATTATAATTTGAAAATTAATTTCTGTAAAAACTGCACTCGATGCGACAATAAATTATATTATTCTACGCGTACCGCTCGTACTAAAGACCGATTTTTCGGAATTATTGTTCCAACAGTGACGCGTTTTAAATTTCCGTCAAGTTAAAAAAAAAATGAAAAAATACCCCGAATAAAATTACGATAAGACACGTAGCGTGTCGAACATAATGGTGTGTAGAGCACGTGATCGCTCGACTTTGTAAATTATAATCGTTTGCTAAATAATTGTAATAACAATAACAAAAAGCCAATGAGATTGAACTGGTTCCGTGCGTAAGCCCATTGTTGCGAGTTCGTTGCTTTTATTCCGAAAGCAACGATTGTAAATCGCCGCGATTGAAAAAAAAAAAACGTTTCGGACCCAAGGTCGCGATGTAAAACACGCGTGTTTAATAAAAAAAAATGGCTAATGCACAATCGTAGTCGTAAATGTTCGTCAAAATAATAATTCTGCTTACAAACGTGCGATGCGTTTCGCACTTTACGACTTTGAATGCCTCGTGGAAAAGTAATCGACCGGTCGAAATATGCTGAATTTTTAACACACTAGAGAGAGTGACTAATATCACGCTTAGCCTTGGACATAATACGTTTCTGTAGTTATTAAAACACGTCTCCGAGATAAAAGTGTATAAACGCCGCGAAATCAAAAGTCAACGGACAAAATTTAACGTCGTTTTCGAATTTTACCATAACTTATCGTCTCTTATTAATACGATTCAAATCGTCCGCGTGTCCGGTCCGAGAAGTTATTGTGTCCTGCGTGCGATTTTTCGGTATGGATTGACTGTGCGAAAAAGTATCGATGATATATTTACGGGGGGGGGGGGGGGGAATGCGCGTAAAACCGATAAATAATCTCTCGCTTTGCTCGCGAAATACGCGACTCTAGAATTTACACTCGGGTTTGACTTTTTCTATGACATGTTTATAAATTCCACCCCTTCCGATAAAGTTCCGCGATACGATAACTCGTTGGAGAAATCCTAAAAATTCACATTTTTACGATACGATATCATTTTATCGACAGTTTTATTAAAACTTATTGCGCATTTAACGGAATTTATGAACCCGACTGTGACGTTTAATAACTCTCGGTCGTTCGCGAATCATTATGCGAACATGTACGATAATAAAAAAATAACATACATATGTTACCCGTTATATATACGCGACAAGTATTTCGATTTATTGGACATGCGTACATTTATAACTAGAGCGCGCATTCAAATTCATTAATGTCGAATGCGCACTGAAACTTCTTAAGACTTGGATGATTCGATACGCGTAAAGATTAACTCTAAGCACGCTCGAAAATTATTAAAATATATTATTTCATTGTTAGTTGTTAATATTTTTCGTATACAAAATCAACATCGAAATCCGTATAAACCTGCCGTATCAATTTGATATTGATTGTAAAATATGAAATCAAAATTATTCGAATTTGATCGACTATATAGGTAATTTTTGAAATATTTCTAAAAATCCGTCTAAATATGCGCCGAAAACGAAACATCCTTAATAAAAAACAAAAGTCTTAGGTCACGTTCTCGAAACTGTAAAATAATATTCACATTTATAAGCTGAAAAAAAAAACGTGTAGTCGTATTAATCCTCATCATAAAACATTTAATAATTGCATGTGCTTGGCATATCGCACGATCGGCTATAAAAAAAATAAATAAATACAAAAACATGTAAATCCGCGCTCTATTTATATCACATTATTTTATACTTAGTCGGCCACCGTGATACGGACCGATTGAATAGAGCGAATTTGAAATCGCGGACAGTGTTTGCGGACGAACGCGTAAATTTGTCTTCGCGTCTTTCGGTAACATTAATATCGTGCTTTACGCAGGTCGGCCACCCCGGTACATGATTTACGAACATTTATAAAAAAAAAACACTATCGTTATCCGTAAATTACGTGTTTATTGTGTTTGTTACACGCGCTCTCCTCTCGTTAAGGCTCTGCGCACGATAACCGTTATTGGCGAGTCGGCTCCGTCCGTGTACGGCTCACGCAAACACACGCTCGCGTAGGCAAACCGAATAAATAATTAATAAAATAATAATAAATAAAAAAAATCGTTTGATAATAATAACGTTGTGTAGGTATGTTAGACTATCGTATTGTTTTATAATATTGTTTATCGAAAACACGATGATCGATTTATGATCGATCGCGGATCGTCGAGATCGGTGCGACCCCGCTCGAGGATGAAGGGGGCAGCGCGTTTCGAGCGATTTTCCGGGGGGGGGGGGCGTCCGACCGAAATGTAATTTTATGTGCCTCGAAAACCAGTTTTTAGAATTATTTACCGATCTAAAATGATAAAACTTACTTTTTTCAAATTTGATTATGTCAGGACTTGACTAGTGACTTTACATTTGAAACTCTGCAGGGATAAATGTGGTTTCGACTATACAAAATTACCTCTATGGTTTATTTTTTTAAACCGCCGAAAAATTATGTTTCCTCTATCTCTCACCTGACCCCGATCTCCGGCCAGACGCTTTGACTTGCGTTGTGCCATCGTCTTTGTGTTTAAAGTGCGTATATAATGTGTATAGTCATTATATTATAATGATTGATTCGCAATCACATCTGTCCGGAGTCTAATACACGTGTTTTTTTATAATCCGTCTCGTTTATTCATTTATCATTTATAAATATGATATTTTTTTTACCGGAAAACTCGTTCGATTATTACGCCGCAATAGTGCAATCTATTTCGCATGCAATTATACAACGAGAAAACGATCGCTGAATGTTGTTGTTGGTTTTTTTACATTATTTTATGAATATTATTTACAAAATAATAACGGCGGTTTTGGGAGCGAGACACGAGAGGCGGCGTATCGAATTTTCGGAATAATTAATACTCGACAAGTAAATATTATATTTATCTCGGCGTATCGATAATTTAAATTTCGAAATAATTTTTATCTCTATTCGAAATTCTTAAAAATGTTTTGAATTCAATTGGGTTATTAATAAGCTTGTATAAACAAGCGATGTGAAATTTAGGAAATAATAATCGCTAACAATTAGTTCGTCAACTGTGACGATGAAATATACGCTCGAAATTCAAATAAATATCCGGTTATTTCTGTCACATAATACTACAACTACTTTACAACTTTCACGAGATAATAGTAGTGAAATCGATCGGAACAAAAATCGTCGACTTTCTCTCACCGATCTTTGTCGTTTTAGTCTCGTTCGAATCATCATCCGACTTAATAATCCGAAATAGTTTGTTAATCCGTTGACCACCGCGTGCGCGAGTAGTAGTTTCTTTTCTTAAAACTTGACCGATTGATTACAATTTTGAAGAATGTTAAAAACATCTAGGTTGATCCAATCGAGACGATAATCGTTTTTAAACTCTACTATTTCGACTTGTAATTTCTATTAAAACTAGTCACCTCGCCCAAAAAATATAGCTATAACTGCCACTGAGTTAAACACGCCGTAATAGTCTGATATGATTAAATTGTAGATTAAATAATCAAGGTTTTTTTTTTTAATTATAATAATTACAAAATAACGTGTTTGTATTAGGATGAAAAATCCGACCGTTTTGACACATGACTATGAGTAGAATAGATTCGAATACAAATAAATTTCTTTTCCCGTTTTTCGAGCTCAAAATTCGTTAAAAATAAAATTCGTTTAAAAGAATATATTGGTTTCGAACGATTTGCGGGGGAAGAATAAGAATTTTTCCAAACAGAACGCTGAATTTGGTAGACTTGGAATTAAAACGTAACATCCTCGTATCTCTAATCTGACGTACGAGACTCGTCCCGGAGAATGCGCTTACTCGTGTTATAATTGTAGACGTTCACTACGAATGTGCCGCGGTAAGTCTGACTTTAAGAGAGAGACGGAGGGTTTATTGTGTTCGCACCTATAGCGTTGAAATTCAGACTTTGGCGAGTCCCGAGCCGATACGTTCGAATAATCGCGTGCGTGTCACATAGTTGTATATATTCGAATAACGATTGTTTTTTCTTTTCTTTCCCGTAGACGAAAGTGGAAAATAATGTTTTCAGACCATTCCGATCGGCCGTTGCAATAAGTATAAATATTATATTGTAAAATATGGCCGTCGCGCCGCACAATCTGTTCGTCGAACGTACGTACTGATGAGAACGTTTAAAATCGAAAAGCCTGGAATCCTTGGCTTGAATTTAGAATATTACATATTATAATCGTTTCGTCCGAGTCCGTTTTTTAATGCACGATTCGTGTAAAACACGACGTGTCTGTCTATATTCCACTCCGAGTCGAGTATGTGCACATACGTACCGTTCCAGCCAGTCGGGAAATCGGTCGTCCATTCCTGGAATAGATCGGGCGACGAGACGAAATAAATATAGGGCGCCGCACGCGTTGGACCGATGTCAAAATCGCCATTAAGACGCCACGTGACTCGATGACAACATTAAAAAAATCCGCACGTCATACGACGCGAATAATAAGGTAATTAAATAATATCACAACGTTTTACGTATTTTTTTTTATTTTTTTTTCTATACACATACGCGCGGCAATTATATTTATTATTTATATTTATAAATCTTGTTCTGCAATATCAAATAAACTTTCAATTGTTTTATAATAATTATTAATAATATATAATTTATATAACTATCGATAAATCCTCAAATACAATAACAAATTATACACCGTATTGATAAAACACTAATATTACAACATTAGTATGATTAGATGACAATAATTATTATCGCTCATAAATATACATTCGAATAAAATATTATAGAGGTCTCTACATTACAAACGATTATTATTATTATGCAAGGCGCCGCCGGGAGTGGTAAAACGGACGCGCGAGTCCCCCCTGGCTTCCCCCCCGTTATCGTTGAATT
Source organism: Drepanosiphum platanoidis (assembly GCA_948098885.1). Classification (NCBI taxonomy): domain Eukaryota; kingdom Metazoa; phylum Arthropoda; class Insecta; order Hemiptera; family Aphididae; genus Drepanosiphum; species Drepanosiphum platanoidis. The sequence goes on from OX402538.1 coordinate 12,323,270, forward strand.
GATTTTCATAAAAACACTCGGATTTTTTAAACGATGCAGCGCCGCATAATAAAAACTACGACGACGGTGTGTTGAGTCGATCGACTGAACGCGTTCGGTCGTTGCTGCCGTATTCGAAATCAAACACAATCCGAAAAACCCCCCCTTCCTACCACGCGAATTCCTCTCGGACGCGTTTGTCAATTGTCTTAACGAGGGATTCGGATGAAATCCTGCGACACGCCGCCGGCGCACAATACGATAGTCGACGGGGAAACGCAATAACGTGTAACGTAATGCGCGTATTTTTTTTTTTTTTTTACAATATCGTCGTGACGCGTTTTGTCAATTTCGTATTTGTTACAAGTGATACAATGCAAAACGAAACACTCGTCTTGAGAATGTTTTAAAAAAAAAACTTAGACTACGGTAAAATTAATAACAATATTATATACGTTCATAATGAATAGGACGACCGCGGTATTATTTCGTCGTTGGTTAAAATTAATATTATATGGACATCGGACGAATTGTAAATGAATATTTATTTTTATTTTTTTCTTTTCATTTGTTTACGATTCTTCGTCGTCCGCTTCCGCTTTCGCTTCTGCTTCTTCCGCCAACGCGTCGTCGGCGTTCGCCTTGTTGGCGCTGTTGTATCTCGGCCTGATCAGCGTCTTGGCCGACTCTATCCTCTGGCTTAGGATCTATAGGCCGAAAAAAAACTCAATTACCGTGTCATACGAATAAAAATACACGTTATATTATGTCGCTCCCCTTCCGACTTGGCGGAGGGTTTCGTCGTCTCGCTCTCAGTCTTTAATATTAAAATATCAAACGATTGAAAATTTAATTTAATAATAAATAAAAACGACGTTCTTAATAAATTGTTAACAAAACACTGTACTTATCATTGCTTTCATAGTCCTATATATGGTTTAGTGTAAAGGTGTCGTGTAATTTACTAATGAGAAAAGAGTCACAACTGCAATCAGGTAGGCAATTATATAGCTAGACGGAGTATGTGACATTAAAAACTAATATTTTTCAATTTTCCTCCCCAGGTATGGAAGTCTGGGGACACACGCCTATGTATTTATGTTACGGGTGCTCGGCGAGGATTATCATCACTTCGAAATAGTAAACCCGACGCAGTTGTTAAAATCGGTGAATTCTCGCGGGGAACGTCCGCCTTGTTTGTACACGTCGAATGATCGGAACGAGAGAAATATTACGATTTTATTCGTTTTTTTTCGGTACGGCCGTGCAACGGTGAAGGCGACACAGCGAGAACGCGTACACGACCGCGACGTAAGTTATATAGATTATTATCGTTATCGTTGTTATTATTATGGGCACTATAGCCGTTTTAGAAATCGAATCGCTCAGACGTCATAAAATCGATTTATAGAGACGGGTAAACGCGTATCGTTTCATTATACGTATCGCTATTGTTACTTTGGCGGTTGAGAGAGAGAGAGAGAGAGTAAAAAAAAGACGTTTCATCGCGGACACAAACGTACATAAATACACGTTAGTAAACTAAAATAATAGATAGGCACGCCGCCGTGTAAGAAAACTCTTTGTTTTTTTTTGTTACGAAATCGCCTCGGCTGTCAAATATATTACATGCGACTTTAAATTCGTCCGCCGGGAATTTATTTCGCGCGTTTCGAAAAACCAAATCTGACCGATAACACAGCGATTATTATGATATTGTAATATATTCTGCCGGTTTCCGAATCAATCGTCTCTTACGAAACCGCACACCTGTTCCGTTTCATTTTATGGAATCTTTCGAACATTATGTTTGCGCTTATATCACTCGCACTCTCCTCCGATATACACGCGGATGATCGGTTTATACTCGTACCCGTCGTCGATCATCGATGCGCTGAATCAAGTTCATAATAACTTGGCCCGTCGATAGTCGTAATAAATAAATAACCGCCTTTGACGTTCGGGATTTCGTCACTCGTCCGCTCGTGATCGCATACGCGTATATATTCGCGCGTCGTTTAATTATCATCATTATGGACGCGATCAAACGCTGTTTTGAAAATAAACGTTTATGAATTCGTAAACAGCAAACGCCACGGAGACGTGTGCACCGTCGTCGTCGCGCGCGTGTATAATGTACTAACGCATTGTGCTTATAACGTATGCGGCGTGCCGTTATTAATATCAATACACAATTCAAAACGTATTCGTGTTATATCATGGTATAATTTGTCTATAAACCCGTGTACGTCATATGCAGTCATAGTAAATATTGTTTGGTAATATAATATTACAATCCAACTCTGCAGAGTGTATATAGTCTCCGAGTAGTTCGAGTGTAACGTACAGCCGCACTGATCGTGTTCCGCCCGTAACATATTTTTACTACGACGCTTTTTGGATTTGATTTCGACTATTAATTCGCTGCGAACCGAAATTAATATTTGTTTGTCTAATCAATCGCTTCGGCTTGATATAATATCACTATAACTATGCATATGTAGTGGATTTAAACACTAATCGAATTCCTTTTGCAGGACCTCTAAAAGCACATAATTATACTTTTCGGGCGAACGAAAATTTACTTCGAATGATGTGTTTTATTTTTAAGTAGACTACCCGTATGTTCAAATACGAGCCCTATAAAGTCATAATATTATTACCTTTTTCTGAACGAACTGCTCCAACAAAGTAAAAAATAGTCGCCTTTTCGATAATATTGTTTCTCATTTCGCTAAAATTCTAGAAGCCTCTTAAAATTTCTGAGCGAAGTCAATCCCTAGGTTTAACCCTATGACTGATAATATTACAGAAATATATTTTGACAGTTCACCGTTATATCACACACCGTAGAAATTCAAAATCCGCAATTAAAACGCGTAACTATCAAACCGCACCAACGACTTATATACCTCTAACCGTCGTTATTGCCGACTCTGTTTATCATCTCATATAGTTACGTGCAACTACTAACTTTAATTGATTTTCATTAATTCGTAACGTCATACTCCTCAATCGACACTTTTCTTAATTCAAAATTAATTTGAAAATCTCTAGAAACGCGTTATATCTTTAACAGCAGAACGGACCTTTCCCACTTCTAAAACACTTAAAAAACACATTATTGAAACGGACTAAAGATTAGCCAATCGAAACATTTTCTCGAGTATATTTCTCGATAATAATAATTTTTATTATTTTAAGTATAAATAAATGAGTACTGTAATCGTATTATAGTGGCTGAAACGTCAATAGACCTAACCCGAAACATTTTTCAACTATGGCCTTGACTTTAGCATAATATACGTGCCCCCGCGGAGTAATTTATTCAATCAACTGTCCGGTCATCGTAATAATATAGTGTTTCGTCGTATCCTCTTCGGCGGACACCTCTCGCCGAAACGAGTATACACGGTAACTATATACTTTATGGTCGCGCTGTTTACGCGAAATTATTTTTCCGTCGCGAATGGTTCAACGAACCTTTAAAAAAAACACACAACCCCTTTTCGTTTCGTTTTCGCCGTTGTAGACCCCCACACAAACATACACGTGGTTTTTTTTTTTTATTTATACGTTTAATTATTTAAAGGCATCGACGACTGGGAACCGCCGCAGCGAACAAAAGTAACGAGGCGAACGATTATACCTAAACTTTTATCGACTGTAGATCAATCGAGATTTATTCAAAATGCTGATGACGGTACGTCTTATTATTTACTAGCACATACGTATGTAAGAGATACGGTAAAATAATTTTTAAAAACGGAAAAATCAAATTGTAAACACGCGAATGTTTGCGTGTATGCACAGCGATTTCTGGAACTTTAAACCACTATAATATGTCAATGTTAGGACCAGGACATCCGATCATCCCCGCCTTAGTCGCGCCGTCGCCCGTCTGGCGTTAATTCGACGAGTTACGGTCGCACAATATAGTTGAGGTTTTTGATAAAATTATAATAAGTATGCGAATGTACTAATTTATCGTTGTCGCGCGCGTCGTGTCACCTGTTGGCGTCTCTGTTCGGCTTCCGCCAGTTTTTCCTGCAGAATCTCGTTGGTCAGCGGCGGCGATTTTTGTCCTTCCAACATCCTCAGCCTCTTCGGCGGATGTTTCTTCACGAGGCTTTCTTCTTCTTCGGTCAACGGAACGCTGAACGCTATTGCTGCTCACACACACACAAATAATTATTACTTTTATGTCAAAAAAGATTAGGTAAAGTATTAATATTTTAACATGCATTGTGCAGCGGCAGATCCTATATATTGTAATCGCATCTACATAAAATTGTTTATTAGCCGTATTTTTATCGACCGTCGAAATATCGATTCGATTTCTAGAAATATACTCAAATATCGTAACGTCGTCGCCGGCAGAGAGAGGCGAAAGATGAAAGTATATTTTATTTTAAAGAGACGAATCGAAAATGGGATTTGTCGCCCCGTCGACACGTATTTATGTTAGTATGAAAATTATTGGATTAGAGTTATCGACGTCCATTTAAATATCCGCGAAGAAACGTTCTCTCGATATTGGAACTCTCGGAAGACCGATTCACACGTCTCTACTGTCGAAAATCGAAGCGGCCGTGCGAGAATGTCACAAAAACAAATACGGATGTAACAATAATACTGGAAATGGCGATTCTAACGTGATGGTATTTCCAGTCGCATCTTGCTAAACTGCTCGTTCGGCATGGGCATGGGCATCGTCGAACCGCCGCAGCCCATGATGGTGGTCGACGGCGCCTGAGGTTTTGTCGGAAACGCGGTGTACGACGACTACGATGACGACGCGGGTAGGAAGGGAAGAACGTCGCCGCGGTACGACCTGTACAGGAACGAAACGAACGGAAAGCGATTCACATGACACGCGGACCGAACGATTATAAGAAAAAAAAGAAAAACCCGATATGTAAGACAATACGTCGGAGAAATAGAAAATTCCGCACGGACGAGCTCCGTTTCCACTCGGATAGCGTACACTAATCGCTCGCGGGTCTCGCCGTCCTTATATATAAAGCGACGAGCACGTGTCCTCGGCAAGGAAAGACGGGCGCGTGCGTGGTCGTCGCGCTCGCCCCCGAAAAGGTTACGGCCAAAAGCCGCGCGCCGCCGCAACCCCCGGGCGCGCGAGGCCACGACGAAAGGCGCGCGCGAGTGCAACCACCCGACCGCGGCGAATGACACTCGCCGAGACGGTCGTTTGTCGAGAAATAATATCAACCCGTCGGCTCTATTGTACGGTGTAATCGTTTGATTTGGGCACTCGCCGCGAGGACAAAGAAAAGGACGATGCTCCTCGCGCGATACCATATTATACGATACACGGCGGGTAAGTGCCCGCGGCCGCTAATCGTATGGTGAATTTTTTCTCTCTCTTCGTCGTCGTCGGAAAATAAAACAATCGTATATCGAGCGGGGAACAGTGGTGCGAACTGTGTTTCAGTCGCGGCCACGCGGTGTGCGGCACGAGATATGTACTGTTGAAATTACCTCGCCGCACGAGCCGCGCGCGTACTATTTTTCGTCACGCTTTTGCCTTATCGGTAACGCACTTTAATGCGAAAACTTTGAAAACGAAACGTGGGCAAACGTCATGTACTGCAGTCATGCAAGGAGGCTATATATATATATATCTAATGAATGTGTATTTTTATAGTAAAATATATTATCCTAGTATTGTAACTGAAAAGGGTCTACGTGTTTTGTACGCCGCGGTATAGATTTCAGTGTCTGTCAATGGGAATTTCCAACGCCTTCGACCTTTGATCGTTAAAATTTTCAATAAAATAATATTTTATCGTTCGACATGTCTCAGCCGCAAAACGAGAACGGCTGGGTCACTGTATATTGCACTCGATTTATCTGTCCTCTTCTCAAATATCCGTGCAGGAGACGTTAACGCGTCGCCGAGAGCAGCGGTCGCGTGAAAACGACAGACGCGTTTTGAATTTTCGACTAGTTTATAACTCTTCAACGGCGTACACTCACGATCATATAACATAATGGCAAGGATTTCGTTGTCAACTAGGAACATAAAAAAGTGTTGAATACATTACGATCAGAATTTTACTTCAAAATTGTATGACTGCCGTTAATTAAATCCATTATTTTCGTGGAAAATCTCTTATTATAATTCATCGACGTATCTCACATGTATATTTTGCAGATTATTATCATAACGAGTGCCCCAAGTATAATAACAGTTGTACGAAAATCAATATTAGCAATCGTCGTGGTCTCTCGCGTAACAGGTACGTATTATCGTTTCTTTTGAAAGTTTAATAAGCGGCGTTGTCGGCGGACATTTTTCATTTTTCGGGTAAATCTTAAGTCTCGATGAATCGTAAACATTTTCGACGTGTTTTCACTACAACAATAGCAACGCGAAATAATATTACAATCGTCGGAGTACTGGAGCTCGCGCGCGCGCGCGCGAGTAAGAAAATACACGACGAACCGTCGATTAGCGCGCGCACGGGTATATCGTGTGCACTAATAATGCATAATATAATATGTAGGTATACTGTTCGGAGTATTATAATATGGAAGAGAGCGGGAAACGAAATTCTTTTTCGCCATTAATCTCGCTGGCTTTCTTCTCTCCGTCTTTGCCGGGCGCGCGTGATGTATTGCCGTTGTGTGCGGTTCGCACACGACTCTTTCGTCACACGACTCGGCGGCGGCGGCCCCGTGCGGGTTTTGCGACGCGTTTATATACCTAACTCATTCCTCGCCGCGCGTATACCAGCACACGATATACATATATACACACACGTATGTGCACAACGCGCGTACATCGGTAATATACTACCTCTCGAGAGTTAGCAGCATATGAGTAACTGTATATCTCGTGTAAAACGTATGTAAAACGGCACTTTTGACAACACGACGACGACGACGACGATTGTTCGCGCTCCGCATGTACACGCGCGTGTATTTATTATGCACATTATATCATATGCTATATAGAGGCAAGTACGCCGTCTAAACCGCTAATCGTATTTGATTTTTCTAAAAATTCCGTGCGCGATGCACTCGCGTATGCGAGTGTGCACGTATATGTGCGGTATAATAGTAAAATATACTTGCCTATTATGCGCGCGCCTTTTGTATAATGCCCGTCGCTCACTTAAACCGCGCGACCCTCTCGGCCGCGGAACGCGAAATATCTCGGTGCGCCACGAGTGTAATATTATGACACTGTCCGGACATTTCAACAGACGTTTTTTCGGGCCTAATTCGTGTTTTTTTTTTTTGTTTTTCATTCGAGATGGGGAGAATCGAGCGAGTTTCGCGAACACGGCGGCCGACGCGAAGAATGCAGTGGACGAATCCGTTTGGGGTCGTAAGCCGAAGAGCTGATCGATAGCTGAAAACACGCGGAGGAACGAGGAGAATATTCAACGATAATCGATATGAAGACCGAGGTACTTTCTATAATAATACTCGTACTATGACATGATTTTTCATCTATTAGATAGTAAAATACTAACGATACGTTCGTTCTTAAAGAAAAAAGTACCGATTTGTCTGAATTTGTGATGTTTCTGTAAAATATTTTTGTGACTTTTCTACGCAACTTTATTCGAATATCAATAACACATTCCTTGTCTACAATTATAGTGCGACAAGAAACGAATTTTATAGCAAAACGTACGTCGGCGAGAAAACTACCCGTCAACCATAGCGCCTCCGAACCAGCATTGTTGCGTACGAAAACGGTTTATGTAACACCGCGGTATAATAGGTAAGCAGGTATATTATTATCGTCTTGAGACGGCCGTTGGCCGATTTCTTTTCAGCCTCGTGACTGAGACTGCGGACGAGTTTTTTCACACCGCGTGTCGAGTAAAACCGCGACGTTTGAATATATTAAAATATAGGGTAAACGCGGTCGGTGCCTATACGTAATACGTGACGACGTGTCCGTCGCCGCGCGTTTGTGTTTCGAACGGCCACCTGAACACAGGCGCCAACAGGCTATACTGCAATTACATAATAATAATGGTCTGTCCGTAGACTTTTCGCCAAACATATGGGTCACGTGATGTGATGGCAGTGCCACGCGAATGCCTACTGTGCACACGCGCGCGCGCAAATCAATACATCATCGGTTAATATACATACGCGGACACTTATTACATGGGGCAAGTCGTTTTTTATTTTTTATTTTTTTTTCACCTCGCCCCCCGCCGTCGCCGCTCCTCGCGAGCCTTTTTCCGAGACACATGAATGGGGCGTACAAATAATAATAGGTGCTGGGTGACACCATTGTATATTGTGCGCGCACGCGAAGAGACGGACGAACGCCGCGTTTTGAAAGTACCTGTACGTATAATATAATAATAATATATCTTTTTAACATTCCGGGTCGTTAAACTAAGTACGCACACGTCTTTTGATCATTTTTTCTCATTTTATTTTCAACTTTCTTTTATTTGTAATAAATATTAAACATAATACATAAATATATATATACGTATATACACACAATGCGAAATATATACGACACGTTATTATATTAATTTTTTTCAATTCTTCGGCGTTGCAACTTTTTACTGCTGGTCCTCCGTACTCGGCATATCGCGCACTCCTTCCGATGAAATCTGTACGAAATATAAAACGAAATTATATTACACGCGATTAGGCACGCTTAGACCCCGATAACGATCGAGTTCGAACAAAAGCGCGCTTTGGTAACACAATATCCGATACAAAACCGGCGTACTTCAAAACTTTATAAACATTCTATAGTCTTACGGTACTGTACAGTCGTTCAAAATTAATTTCGAGTCTTCGTGAATGCGAAACGACGTGAATGATACATTTCGATAAATTCACCTAGTTTGCACTGCAGGCGCGCGCCGCTATGCAGCAGCCCATTAGCCGACTACAAACCGTTACCTCGTAATGGTCTCTATACGCAGCAAGAAATCACCGCGTTCCCGGATCTTGGCTCTCTAGGAGACATCCTGTCAATTACTTTCAATATTTGAAAACCCCCCAGTAACACCGCGCCAACCGCGAACGCCCCGAAATCAAAGTGTTCAGTGTAAACAAATTCAAATTCAAATTTTCCGGTGATATTTTCGGAGAAACACTGTAAGAGGCTATATAATACGACGATGTAATCGTGTATACGAACAATTAATTTATTAATGTAACTATCGTTTGAGATAATATTTACGATCTCGGTTTGTAGGTGTGGTGTAAGAGAAGATCGAACTTAATATAAAGGAAAAAAAATTATGAACAAACGTATGCCTACGTACGATGACTGTTAGAAATCGAGTGTTGTGAAATTACATTATTATAGGTCGCGAATATGCGTTTAACTCATTGTCATTACGAAACGGTCTAATAAATCACGAATAAAAACTCGTTTTTTTTTTTCAGACTCTCCGGTCGGAAATCGCGCGGCCTTTGACGCGAAAATACAAAAAATCGACTCGGCAATTCGTTATCTTTCGTGGCGGATTTGTTGTTTTTAATAAATGGCAACGATCCGTTAGTGTATCAAATACGTCGCGTGCGCACGATGAGAAAGTAAGTAATCATTTATATACACTAATAGTTATTGCAATATACTAGCCGTAAATCGAGCGGCGGAACGGCCGTGTTCTGCGCTTTTTTTCAGTAACGCCGTGTATCCGTCCGAGCAGTTTGGAATTTTGCTCAGCAAAAGCCTGAATTGGACGCGATGAGCGAATGTCTCCCCCAACGCCGGAAAGATTTCCGTTCCCTTTTCGTTCACCACGGTGGTCAGGTCGTTGGTCAATACTACCTAAACAACAAAATAGCGATGGACGCCATATTAAGGTAATATTATTAATTATATTATTATTATTGACAATTGTATAGGCCGACCGTATTATTATCAACACGTGTTGATTATATATAATATTATAATTATTGCGTTATTATTTGCAGAAATCATCCGACCAACAAAACGATGAAAAGTAAGTTTTGGATACCTACAAGATTTACTACTATTTAATGCTGCATATTTTAAAAAATTGCAAATCAAATTTGTATTATGCATCGCTGTGTATAATATATAACATTGTTTCGAAACTAACCGAATGATTTACTCAACGAACATATTTGTTTGTAAAACATCAAATAACTCGCATTGATTTGTGCGATGGCTAATATTTGTATGATAATGTTGTTCTATTAAACAAAAATAATACGTAAGTGAAGGTTTCACTGTTTAAATATCACGAGATATACGTTTTCTAAAACAAACTTCTCATAAAAACAATTTAAAATCGAAACGAATTTTCAGCGAAAAATATCGGACGCTCGCCTTTTTGCGTCTATTATACTCGTATATAGATTTTCAACGTCGGACAATTTTTGTTTTTTTCCTATAAAATCGAAAATTCCCAAAGTATGTCAATTATTATTAGAGGAAAACGATTTGGAAAACAAATCAAACGCCCCGAATATATTCAAAGTGGTCGAATAAAACCGTTGTTCCCGCAAACACATTTCGTCTGTTTTCAAATCGCGAACAAAGCGCACCGCGCGCATCGACGATAATTCCGCGCGTGTACATTTAATCATCTCGAGTTGCGTCTGCTGCGAAAATAATTGACCCTGATGTATATTCTCGTGGCTCGTGTGTTTTAATATAATAGCCTTCGATCGCACGTCGACCAATAACGAAAACAAAAACAACAAAAAAACACGAACGCGCGCGTCGTAGGTACACGCCTTAAAACGTCGTACGACGATTCGGAACGATATCGTAGACGCGTATTTTCATCATTCTCTCCGTCGTCGTCGGGAAGAAAAAAAAAACTGTAAGATTTATATTCGATGTATAGGCTCCTCGCGCGCGTATTATGGGACACACTATTACACAGACTATTATTATCGTAATTAAAATCGAAAAACGACTGCAGTGGGCGATCGTCTGAAATATTATTTCAAGCGGAACAATATTCTAATAACGACGACTCGTCATCACTTACGGCCAGATCGCGTTCGGAGGCGATCGATTGCAATAGATCGAGAGCACCGTGAACGAGCGTATTCTTTCTCAGCGAGTTTTCCATTGTGTACAGTGGCATGACGAAACTGTCCACCACGATTAATTTCGCCTGAAAAACGACGAGATGAAAAATAAAAACGTCAACGACACGCGACCGATTACGATAACAACAACAATTCATACGTAATAATATTAATAATAAATCGTGTGTTCACGAAAATACTATTATTATTATCGCTGTCGTTGTCGCGTGTACGATTGTTGCGTACGTTTGGATGCCGTTCGAGAATCGTATACAATGTGTGCAGCTGGTTTAGGTCATTCATTTGAACCCTGTGTATTTTACTTAGCATGCCGCCGGTGGTCAGACTCTTTAGCAGCTCGCTGTTGGCTCCTTTGAACTCGTTGGGTCCCGACAACACTTTAGACACATGGCCGAGGAAACCGTCAATCATTTCTGAAAACAAACGCGTGCCACTCGATAACATCGTCGTCGCGAAGACAAATAACAATAACATCCCGAGGCCGTGAAACGTTTTGGACGAGGCGAATTTAGTAGTATTTATCTCGAGCCTGTGCGTAAAATACAATAACACGCGTCGGGCCCGCGACGAATACCGAAGGAAAATAATATTTTACTCGATACGTCGGGCTATCGACGACGGTCGCCGTCCGAGAGCTCGAGCAAATCGATTGAAATATGTACAATAATAAGAAAAAATTGTTTTTTACGGATGTGTTCTTATAAAAAAGTATATAAGACTAAAAATAACAAATACATTCATGTATGCATGTATCGTACAACTATCATACAGTACCGGTCAATCGGAGTTGGGAAAAATTTGAATTGGTGTCCACAAAAACGGCTTCGGATTGTAAGCCTTCGAAGCATTCGGGTATTTGAACGGAAACACAGAGCTGCATACTGAACGTGTTTTCGTGGACAACAAATAAAATAAAATCATTGTTAGCGAAAATCAAAAACTGAACCCTAGTCGTGACTATTACACAGATAGTAAACCTACCACAATTGACTTTTCCCCGACCCCGGGGCTCCAGACAATTCCGTTATTCGTCCGAGTCGAACGCCGCCGTTTAAAAGCTCATCAATAGCCTTACAGAATGTAGCAATACTAGGAGATGCTACGTCCTGCAGGAAAAAAATATACGAACAATATGATAGTTTAATACGTCTAAACTATAACGATAAAACAATGTATTGTTTTGATTCAGCAGAGAACATTTTAAAGTGTACCCACAATACATATTATGCACTATTAACAGGTGCTTATATAAATATGTATTTATTTGCATTTTATCTACGAGTATTTCTTCCACTCTAATTATTATAAAACTAATTTTTAGATCCGCAATATCGAATTGAACTTAGACGATTGAAATCGAATTAAAGAATTAACTAAACAATAACCTCACGTGTTTGTTTTATGACAAAAAAAAAAAAGTTCGATTAAAAACTATTACATATAAGGCAACTACAGGCGAAAACAGTTAAAAACACTACAGGTACTCGAGTTACTACGTGCTCACTTAAACGTATAGTAATAATGATGTAGACGTGTGAGTGATATCTAATTGATTTTTTTTTTTTAATTTTAGCTAGTTAATTATTTTAATTTAAATTTGAATAATATAAGATAAATTTGACATAATATTGCAGACGATCCTGGGGATCGATCGTGTGATCATTATTGAACATAAAGTACCTTTATAAACTAAAGTCTGGCTTAGATTTCAAAGATACGATCAAATCGTTTAAAAAAAATTGGAGTATGTATAGTGTTGTTTCACAATATTATTTATGATTATGTATTATCGTCTTAAACGGTACCTGCGTTAAATAAGAAAAAATAATATTATATTTCATTTTCACTTACTAGTTCTGCGGCAGTTTTGGGCTCGGGAGCTTTGAGCATATCACGAATGCCGGATTCCGATTCCAAATGTTTTCGCAAAAATTTTGATTTTTGTCGTGGATCGTCTATACAATATAACATGCATTTTTCAATCCGTACCGAGCGACGGGAGAGTACAACGATTTAATTTCATCGCATTAGGTCGTATTATCATGGATTCTAAAATAATACGGTGGGCGCCGTTTAAAACACTCGCTTTGGAACCAGCCCAAAATTAGTGTTATGGTCGAAAGAACCTGCTTTATAGACGAAAAGGAAAAAATACTAAAAAAAAATGTTCAATTAAACGTTACTTTATTAAGAGCCTGTCGAATGACATTTATCGTTTGATAAATCAAATAATCGTGCATACAGAATTTCTCGTATTTTAGTTCAACGCGTTAGAAAAATGTGTTATTTTTGTTCGTTTTTAGTTATTGTTGATAATTTTAACAGTATACTGCTGGTTATATTGTTATTGAAAAAAAAAACAAGGTGAAACATATAAGAAGTGAAATGTGATAATGTTTGATTGATTTAAAAACCCGAATTAAAACCACTTCGATACGACAGACTTTTTGAAAACTAATTTATTACAAAATATCACCATTTATATCTATATTTTTGTTAAATTGGAAGGATCCTCGAGCAAAATTGAGTCTTACAACTGGAGCGATGAATATTTCAACCCACTTTTTCTAACTGTCTGTAATGAAGTACGTTCTATGCAATTTCGAGTTTTATAAGTATAAGCGAGTCTTTTAAGCAAAGTCCAATGTATTTAAATCACCGATATCGTACCACGAATCGCGATATTTTTAAATTGCGAAGCCGGTTAATTTTGTATTAATAATTCTTCCGAGATGTTCTTATCCCCGAGTAAATACTACATAAACATAAAATTAAAATATTACCAAGCGCTTCCATCAGATCTTCGCAGCAATTGTATCCGAGTTTGTTCAGTTTATTGATCATATGCTTGCTCAGAGGCAATGTCCAAATAGGCCGGTTCATGGTTTACACTCTAGAGATGGAAAATAATTAGGTTAATGTAAAAACATGACAAAAGAAATCAACAATCCGAATGCAGTTCAATTGCATACGCACATATTCGCACGACGGCGCATTTAATTGAAGCGTGGACACCATACGTGCAGATGTAAAGTCGACGATTGCAAATATAACAATAATATGGGTCAAAGACGAATCCATTGGGTTTTTATTTTATTATTTTTTTTTCTTATGTTTAATTACTTTGACAGATTTCTCCGGTGGTCAAAATTGCATATATAAAGCCCACCCACTAGTTTGTAATTACCATAACCGTTTTAATATTCAAAAAGTTCACTGTACAATTGTTAACCATGATCGTAACTATTGTTTTAACGAGTTTGATGTTGACGTACGTTGTGGTTAGTGGAAATTATCACGGCAGAAACACCACGTTTCACAAATACGGGTAAGTCGCAGTTTATAACATTTAGTTTATACGCATAGGCGCTGGCCAATAATCGTAACCTTAATGTTTTATGGTCCTCAAACAATGATACATAAAACCGTCGATCAACTTGAAATTTTTTTTTGAACAAACACAATCGAATGTGTTAACGACAAATCGCGCGTCGAGAACGAACATAAATCACGGCGGAACGCGTCGAGTAATACGGTACATTTACATTGCGATGCTATTCGGTTACATTAAAGTTCGTATAAATACGAATTCGCCGTGTGCCCAACTATTTGTTTTTATCGCATTATACTTTTTAAACAATAAAACTCGATGTCCGCCGCGCGTCCCCGATCCGAACTTCCCGTCTGTTCGAAACGCCGTCGCAGCGAGGAAAATATCCGTTTTGAAACCGTTTCCGAAACTCGTTATGAAAATATATTCTATACGCGTGAACGCGTTTCCTGCTACGCGACGGCGTATTAAAATATTATAAAGGTATTAAGAGAAAAAAACGCGACCACACCGACCGACCGACCGAAAGCGTCGAAACGAGTTTTTTCGCGCCTAACCTTCGTATTATGTCCAGTAAACCCGAGAAAAGGCGAAATAAATCCCCCCCTCCCCGGAAATAGAATATCGCACCGTTTCGGAACGTTTAAAATCATCTAAACGACAAAGTGACACGCTTGTGTAGTTGTGTAGTGGTCGTGTGCACTAGATAACTGCAACGTATAAAAGTAGTCCTAGACCTACTGTACGTAGCACCGCCGATCGAATGCGATATGTATATAGATACACTATGAGATAATTTTGCACCGATTACGACACTGTGCGTCCGCGAATCGGATAATATCAATTTCCACGGCATGCCCCGCACTTGCATTTAAAAAATATTTTGAGAACCGCTTTTCGAAAAATATCGTTATTGTGCGACGAATTCGCTTAATAGTGGGAGCCACCTCGACGGCCCCGCTCTCCCGTAAGGAAATAAGCTCTTGTTTAATTAATTTCGTCGTTATTATAACCCCCTCCCGCGACAGAACCGCGCGTACGTCGGTCCCCGACGATAGTCCTCGCGCTATCGCCGAGTAGTCAGTCCCTTATAAATCGCACCGAAAGCAGACGCGCCGGCGAAAACGAAAATAGAGAGAAATTAAAGTTCGATCTTTTCCAGGCCCAACGTGTGCGCGATCGAGGAGGTGTTGTCCAGCAATGGTGCCGTGTCCGTGTACCGAGAGCGCGGCTGGCCGTCGGACAACCGTCAGCACACTGGCGGACAGAACACGTTGAGTCACTCGTTCTCGTCGAATCTCGAACGCGCGTGCGGGTTTTTTTTTAATTTTTATTTTTTTTTCCTAGTAGAATTTTGAAATACGAGTGCTGCGAAGGATTCAAGACGACGTACGGCCGGAACGGATGTACCGGAGGTAAGTGGGGACGTATCATGATTAGCGCGGCACAAACGTTTTACGGGCGTACGATAAGACTCGTGGAAAACTGTTTCAGTGAAATCGCCGAGAAACGTGCTGGAAACCGCTCAAGAACTTGGCGCCCGCGCGTTCGTCCAGTACGTCCGGCAGAACGGATTGTTGTACGATTTGCTGACCAGAGGCGGCCCGTACACGATATTCGCTCCCACCGACGAAGCTTTTGCCGTAATGATTTCACCGGCCGACTAGATTTGCAGTGGTTCTTAAAGGGGGGCGGTGTCGTCTTCTAGGGAGTGAGATATCGGGAGAGAGGGGCGGTAGATTTTAAGCGAGTGTTGGGTGGAAAAAGGGAAAAAAATCAATCGAGAAAAAATTTCACGTCCGCGGTAATGTCGGTGGTACTTAGTGTACGAAACGTGTTTATTAATTGATTCGTGTTTTTATACTTAGAAATTCACGCCGCCGAGTGAAGAGAAAAGTACACGCATTTACTTTGTCTATATTTTTTCAATCGAGTAAAATCGTATTGCGAAGAGGACCCGAGTAGAGTATTTACTGTCCATTTAAAGTTGAAGTTTGTATTAAAATTTAGATAAAATCATTTCCCTCCGTGTTTTGTTTGGCAAGAGCCAATAAATTATCTCGATAAAAGGTTGCCGAACAAATAAGATTAAGAACCACTGGACTAGACGATATAATAATAATAATATTTATTATAAAGGGTGGCGTCGCGTTTTTCCGTTTTCTCGTATGGCTGATACGGAGAAAAACGAGAGAGCACGCTGCTGCCCCGTGTGAAAAGCAATAGTTTTTATCGTTATTTGTTTGTTCCATGTGCGCGCGTGTGATGTGGGTGTTTCAACTAGAAAATGGACCACTCGCTCGGATCGGCTTTGGAATCGTACCATTCGGCGTCCGAGATACTCAAATATCACGTGGTACCCCGGAGGATTGTAACGCAAAACGCATCTGTAGACGAAACGTTCGTCACATTGAACGACGGGCTCCGATTAAGGTTTAACAAGTACTCGACGAAAGTAAGTGGAATTCCTTACCCAGCTTCTATTTATATAAGCCATATAGTATACCAAATTCGTGCAGTTACGTATAGGTACGCATTTACTGTCGATAATCCAGTAATCTACTTCTTTTAAAATTGTTCAACGAATATATAGATATTCACAAGTAAATAAAAATCTGCCAACTTTATACAAAAAACTCTTAACGAAATAGGCGTTTCTAAAATTATCAACTATTGAATAAGGAGTAATTAATTTACGTACCTATTTAACATATAATTATAATTATTATTTATTACTGTAATTATACTCGTAATTATTATAAAACGTACGCGGTACCTACTTAAAACATAGATTTTCTACTCGAACAATAATAACTTTTCAAGCTGACACTGATTACGTTTAATGCAACGTGAAACGTTTAAAGTATTCCGAAATTTTAACTCTATACTAATCATATACCTAAGAACAATAATTTAAAGTTAATTGCATTTACAGATCGAAACGATTAATTGCGTTGCCATTATGCGAAAGAACCGTATAGCGCAGAACGGAGTGGTACATTTAATAAATACCGTGTTGAATCCGTACAGCTATTCAAATCGGAATTTAGTGCAAATTATCAACCAGGTTCGATATAATTGATTGGTTTTGATTTATGAATTACTTTAACAGCACAGTGTCATTGTAGAACAGAGACTTGTCGATATTTTCGAAAATGATCGAAGTGTCGCGTATGCACCAGAGCCTAAAAGACACGTTTCAAACGCTAACGGTTTTGGTTCCGACCGACATCGCATTGCAAAGGTTTCCGCAAAATCAACTCCGAAGGATATTGAGCGACGAATTGCTCAGCAGAGGTACGACGAATGGGCGCAGCGACGCGCGATTATCGAATATTATACATATATCGCCGGTTTTTAATTTTCTAACGCGACAATTTTATTGATAAAACATTTATATTTTACAAAAAAATCATAATTAAAATCATTTTGTTACATTAAAACCTAGTGTTATCTCGGTAAAAAATAATTCAAAAATGTTATAAAACGACATGGTGGCAAAGGGCCAAGAAATATTCCGTTTCAAATACTATAGCATGCAAGTGTTTATTTCTTCGTATAAACCATAAAATATTTCCGTAATAAACAAATTTTCGTTTTAGACATATACTACGATTTTACTTTGCATGATAAAATCCAGATCATAAAATAACCACACACACACACATATACACGACATACCTACTATATAAAATCTCGTTCTAATTGTTTTTTTTTTATTTATTAATATAAATATGTTCAACAGTAAATTACAATGAAATAAAACATAACTAAGCCACCGGGCGTTATTTATTATGATTGTTGGAATGGAAAATAAATGATGACAGGACACTATAGAATGATATATTTAAATGACAAAAAGCGTGCATTACACGCGCGATACGTTATTATTATTTTCATACCCCACAGCGTTCGTCCTAAAGCACCTGCTGCCGACACCGGTTTGCCCGAGCGCAGTCACCGAAGATCTGTACGTCAGAAGTCTGGCGGACAAGCATTACGTGAAGTTCGGTTGCGACGGGATAAGTTCCGTGACGGTTCAGGGGAACTGCATCGGCGACGAGTTGAAATTCTCGTCCAACGGGATACTTTATCAAGTCGATTTCGCACTGAGCACCGAAGAAGGTAAACGGTCGGATTTTCATAATACGTGTAACAAAATATACACGGTACGTTATTCTGTACCGAGTTACTAATATTATGCTCTTTAATCGTTTTCAGGTAAATCGGCGTTACAAATAATGCAACAACTGGGACTGAGTGAATTCGTTCAGATCGCAAACCTCGCCGGACTCGCGCATACCCTGGAAAATGTCAACACGCTGACCGTTTTTGCGCCTACCAACAAAGCCATTAGATGTGAGTCGTAGATGAAATATTACGTGTTCGAAAAGCTCGGACACTGTGCGTTGCGCGCGCGCGCGTAAATACGTATGTTTTCGATTGTTTCGAACGCGAAT
Organism: Drepanosiphum platanoidis; assembly: GCA_948098885.1. Taxonomy (NCBI): domain Eukaryota; kingdom Metazoa; phylum Arthropoda; class Insecta; order Hemiptera; family Aphididae; genus Drepanosiphum; species Drepanosiphum platanoidis. The sequence continues at coordinate 12,342,092 of OX402538.1, forward strand.
ACCGCGAGGACTTACTACGTGCCACGAGGATTTACTATTTTTCTAATAATATAATGAAAACATCATCACTGTTATTACGATAAACTCTACTCGTATACTTGTACGTTACTTTAAACGGGCGATTTGTCGCGAGACATCTTATATATTGGTAAATAAACGTACGGGATGTTCCGCGACAATTTAATGAGAAGTGGTGTAACCATTACTCCTGCCACTACAAAAAAAAAAAAATGTAAATCCTCGTACAGCACCCAGTACATACGATCTATTCTTTATAATAATAATATATTCAATACGCTGTGCGCAATGTTCATCCACGCGCGAAATCCGTAAATTAAGATGGTCGACAACCGGTCGTTTGCCAACGCATGAATGGTAGGTATAATACGCGCGTTATAATATAGGTACATCGTGTACAATCTTAGCTAATCGACTAAATAACCTAAACGTGTTTTTTTCTCTCTCTCGTCATGCACCGTAGGCATGAATCCCATGGAGCTTTATCACGTCCGATCTGACTCGAGCGTGGCTCGGTCGTTTGTGGACTTCCACGTGGGCCGGGAGGTCGTTACTCACGAGAACATTTACGACGGTAAAGTCGTGGAGAGCTTGACCCGCGGGAAACAACTTCGTCTCCAGTGCGTCCAGAACGAATTCGGAGTCGAGGGACGTCGATTCGAATTTCAATCGCCGCCCGGTTACAACGGGGCCGTCCACGTCATAGACAGAGTGTTATATCCGCCAGCGATATCGGTCGAAGACCTGATTAAAAAAAACGACACTTTCAAGTAAGACACCCTGTCCCCACCACCGCCACTATTTAGGTCCGAGACACACCGCTGCCCGAAAAAACGCGATTTTACTCGCTTGTTGAAATATTGTGTACTGTTTGCAGCACTTTGTTTAGTACCAAAGTTCTCAAACTATAGTAACCGAGAACATTTCGTCAGGGTCGACAAAAAAAATATATTATTTATATATTTATATACGTAAATCCATAACCGACAAAACGGAAATTTTTATCGTCCTAATTTTAACCACCAGATGATATTATGGTCTACATAAATATAACAATTATTAAAAACTACATTTTTTTTTTTTTGTCGCGTATCTAAAAATGCATGTAACGTTTTTATAATTATAATAATAACATAATTATATAAAATATAATGCCACAGATAGACAATCACAATATAATATAGACAATTTTACTCATAGATATAAGAAATATATACATGTATATTATATATTATATTCAATAAAACTAAAACCAACCAACGTTAAACATAATACAAATAATTTGAAGTAATAAAACTGGTATATACACTCGACTTGTTAAAATAATAATCTCCGTAATTTTAGACCAGATGCAGTTAATTGATCAATTATTTTATCTATTTTAAATAAACTCAATTAAATCGTCTCCTATGAATAAGGACATCGGTGGTTCAAGATGTTCTAGACTATACCTATAATGGTTTTGTTTTTAAATTTTTTTGAATTTGAAAATGCTCGTTCGCATGATGTGATACTGATGTACGCGAAAGAATTAATTGGTTAAAAAACATGATTAAATTAAGTGTATGAAATAAATAGTAATTTTTTTTCTTTTTGACATAGCCACGTTGGGTCCCTTAAGAATAAATCTCAGAGCTCCCGGACATGTTGACAAAGTTGCCACAGAAAAATGTTTGCGCCCGTTGACCATTCGAAAAAATAATTACAGAAAAAAATACTACTCTTAACTATACCTATAAATCCACTTATAATAATCGTATGATTCTGGCGTTTTTTTCCAGCATGTACACGCAAGCAATGGACTTACTGGGCGCCTCGGCTTGGACGTCGTTGGAGTTCTGCGGCAGCCACAACACGTATTTCGTGCCGACGGACTACGCGTTTAAGAAACTCGGCGGTGTCGAATTGAACCGAATATTCAGTAGCCCGACGTACATGCGAAAAATCTTGAACAATCATCAGGCCGATCGCGTTCTGCCGTCGACGTTGTTCAAAGAACGTTGGCAGTATGAAATACAAACGAAAAACGAAATCGTTCGTGTCGTCAACAGAGACAACAAGTTTACGGTAAACCGCGTTTATAAAATAATACCTCATAACGGATAAGGCTAGGTAAAATGTTCTTATGAATTACCTTACAAATGTTTTAGAAGTCGAACCGTTTATATTTTTAACAACTTTTATTCGTCCGACTATTCCTAACTTCGATAGACGATATTTTCACCATATGGTTTTTACAACGTTATGCACTTTTAAACGCATCCATATTTCGAAAGTGACTAATCGTCCGAATGTGTCGTAGTATGAAACTACGAGTCTTCTTTGTATAATTTCGTGCAGTGTTTTCTCGTCGTTTTTTTTTTTTTTTTTCTGAACAACGAAACGCCTTCGTCTTCGTCACACAAACCGAACAACACATTGTCCATCGAGCTGTATCGAGCATAGTTACATAGTGCGTATTGCACAACCACAGGATCAATGTTAATCTCAAGTCGAAAAACTGAAAACATAACTATAGACTGGCTCGTCGTAAGACACACGCGCAGCCGTAACGTCGGTAAATCACAGCCGAGGTAGAGCGCGCACGACAAGATTTACACGCAATAGCTTAAAATATAATATTGTCCCATCATTAGCGCAGACTTAATCCTCCAGAAATAATATAACGTTTTTAACCGAAATCCGTTTTCTAGGTCAATAACGCAGACATAATCGAAATGGACATAATGACGACCAATGGAGTGGTTCACATTGTAGACGATCTGATATTACCGTCATGAAGCCGCGAAGACGATGAAGATAACCGAACAGATTGTGTGCAGGCAGTAGACTAACGCGATACAATTAATAATATATAAATAATAGACGTGTTTTATAACGATTTTAAAACTTTAGTTTACGACTGTTATACGTGAAACAATTAACGACAATAATAAAACATTAAAAGCGTAAAACTGCAGCGCATGAATTATTTCCAGTCGTATTCCTCAAAACACGATCAATCGTAATTCAAAAAACGTACGCGCTCGATCGTATTAGTGTAGCCCCAACTACTACACTAAGAGTATAGTTTGGGAGCCACTGATTCGGCGTCCTTTCGACGAATCGTCGAAAAATTACAACGGGGAAATTTTTTATTCATCTCAGAACAATGGGAAACGGTTCTAAAACAATATAACAAATAATGTGAATTAAGATAAGTATACTTTCGGTTTTTCTAATCATCGCCAACTCGTAAACATAAGTAAATAATGATTTTTCCGTTCAAGTCATAGTGATAATAGTCGCGGTACCTATAGCCCAAATACGTAACCTACTATAGAATAAAGTTATCAAAGAAAGATATTACATTACATGGACTAATTTTCATTTCGCTTCGTCATCTAATAATAGAAAGTAGATTAATTTCTAAGATATTTCACATTGTTTTAATTTTTAATTTGTGAATGTTAAGATAAAAGATTCTGAATGAAGCGATTGGTTTCACGATATTGTTTTTATTTACAATCGAACTTTCTGGTAAGATTGCACGAAAATATGCGAACAGTTATTCCGTTAGACTTGGTGCTTCAGACAGATATACGTATACTAAATTTCCTTTTTTTTTTTCTAGTATTAATTTACCTAAGCTAAAAAAAAGTAATTCTTATATAAATTCTCTTTTGATGAAATAAATAATTGCGTTATTATGGTTTCATGCAAGCCTCTATTCATATGTATTACTATTTCGCCAAACCATATAAAAGACTTTATTACGCTAAACGATCTAAAATTATAAATATTTTAAAATAAAACAGTAATCCCGATTTTTTTTTCCAACTCACGGACCGGACAATAGTTCTCTGATTTTGATTTCCCTAAGTATTTATTTAATATAATCGACTGAAATTATAATGTTGAACTGATATACTTTGTACGTACTAAGGATCCGTACAGACAACGACACGAACGAATGAGTGAAAATGATCGCGAGCATTCGTAGATGCTGGACCGTATAGCTAGTCGGTTTTTCGATAAATATCAAAGAAAATTCGTACGCGTTCGTTTGGACGGCTATTTTGGTCATTTATACAGTAACTATGGATCATTCGAATCGAATAGCAGAAATAGGAGGTACAAGTAGGTTGGCTGTTTCGAACGATTTGTTCTCGAATGCTCTTTTGCGGCGTTCGCGTCCAACTCGTTTGTCGAACAAAACGCTGTCGTACGGACCTTATCGAACAACGGGAATGACATTGCTGATATAATGAATAATTACAAATGCGATACGAGACTTAATTTTCAAAAAAAAGTAGTCGGGACGTTATTTTGAGCGTGCTAAAGATAGCATACATGTTGAACCATAGACCTTTGGTTATATAATATACATATGGTAAAACAATGTGATAATTGGTCAATGGGTTTGAACATCGGCCTGTGATTATAAGTCCACTGGGTAAATCACGTTTTCGTTGACTGAATATATCAGCTATTGAATTACTGACTGTTATCTCAGTGAACATATCTTAAATCGTGGTATAACTTATCGAACACTATGAAAACGCAATATTTACCACCGACACTTGAAGTACCTACCTACCTAATATTGATAAACCATCGCAACTCTACAGATGTAAATCTATTTTATATGCATAAAAGAACAGGCCTTTTTTATGTTCCCATTTTGTGACGACACTATTTAACTTTTTTCCAATTTTTGTTCACAAAGTTGTTCCAAATACCTTTCTGAGTGTCGCCACGTCACCCGATTTTCAAAATTCAACTCCTAAGGGGGTTAAAAAGGGGTAAAAAGGGTGAAACTAGAACAATTCACCTAGCCAGAACCGCTGAAGCTATGGGTGTGAAATTTGGTCAGTGTAGTTTTATTTTGTGATTTAACAACCTACTGAGAAAGGATTTTTCAAAATTCGACCCCTAAGAGGGTGAAAAAGGGGTAAAAATGAAAAATAAATCAAGTTATACTGCACACGGGCGAAGCCGGGTATTCAGCTATGGTACGTACGCGAGCATTCGAGTACGGGAGCGTTCGAGTACGTGAACGTTTCCCTCATTACGGGAAAAACGGGCGAAGCCAGCGTTCGAGTACGGGAGCGTCCGAGTACGCAAGCGGCCGAGTACGGAGCGTTCGAGTACGTGAACATTTCCCTGACTCCGGGAAAAACGGGCGAAGCCGGCATTCGAGTACGTGAGCGTTCGAGTACGGAGCATTCGAGTACGTGAGCGTTTCCCTCATACCAGGAAAAACTGTTCAAGGACGAAGCCGGGTTATTCAGCTAGTATATTATACAAATTAATAATCGTATATTAATAACGTTGTCGTACGCCTCGGAAAACCGCTCTGGACGTCATGAACGAAAATAATTACGAACGTTGGACCTTGCACAGTACGAAGATAAATGTGTCGGAATTTTCCTTATCAATCCGAACTCTCACGAAAATCGCAGCGGTTGTATTTGAATAAACCGTGATAACGAAAACAATATTTATCGCGTGTTGAAAACGCTACGACGAACAATCGGCATTTAATCAGCCGGTCGATCGATCGTTTTTAATCGCCGTAATGACTTAACGAGTATGAAAAAAAAAAAAATCTAATAATAATTAATAGCGATTGATTCGTGCGCATCTACGAAATATAATAATAACATAATGGGCACTGATAATACCGTTATCAGCGGAATGTCGAACAGTAGTTGCTGAGGCGCCGAGTCGGATCGAGCCACGATTCACGAGCTCGCGACCGTCACAACACGACGACAGGGAATCAAGGACAGCGCAGAGTCGTCGTCGTCGTCGCTTCAGAGTTGCGGATTAAACGGCAGGTATGTAAAATGCGGGTACTCACTCGTTTCCGACGTAATCTGGCAAAACACTTCTTGTCCTTCGTCGACGGGAAAATCAAATCGAAACGGAAAAGAACCGCACCGAACGATCGCCGCGAAACCGAAACGTCGCCGCTGTTCGTCCCGTTACGACGAGATTGTAGGAAAAGTACTCGGCGACTCGCGATTTTTCCGCTATTCGAAATCGAAACGATACGCTTTGTGAAGACGGCGTGTCAATCATATCAATTATCAACGACGACGCCGGTTTTAGCGCGAACGTTATAATTATTTTTTCTTTATCAAATCCGTCAGGTTAGTCCCGTCTTGCCGAAAGATATCCGACCACTGATAAGGCTAGACGACGGAATTCGATCTGTCCGATCGTTTTTTTAGGAACGCCTCGCCGATTCCAGCGTCTCGACTATGGATTCGCTGGATCCGGGAACGCGGACGTCGTCATAACGTCATTGCGCGCTTTGTTTCATTTCATTTCATTTTTTCAGATCGAAGAGGCGTTTCACCGTCGCACCCGTCCGAAATCCATTGCGAGTTGTTTTGCATTAACAATAATCCGCGGACCAGAAGAAACGTTGACCATGGCGAGCACGGACGTGTTTAAGTTCACGGACTACGATTGCGTTGGTTTCGATTTGGACAACACTCTGTGCGAATACCGGATCAGGCCGATGGTGCAAATGATATACGATGTGTTGATCGATTATCTGATAAACACTCACGGTTACTCTGCCGATCAACTGCGACAGCCCATGGATTTCGATTTCTGTCAGAGAGGTCTCATTCTGGACACTGAGGGTGGAAACATTTTGAAAATAAACGAGAAAGGCCGCATATTGAGAGCGGCACATGGTACAAAGTTTATGTCCGACGAAGAAATCGTTTCCACTTATGGGCCAAACAGGACGTGGTCGGTCACCGACGTATTTACTGAAAACTTTCTAGACACTTGGAATGGACCTATTTCAGAAAAAATCAGACCTCTTTTAGATTTTTTCGATATACCTGTGTCGCTCGTATTCGGACGGTGTATAGATGGAATTGACATGGTGTCTCGTCCGGACACATATAGTGTCTGGCAGGATGTTCTAAAAGGTTTGATCCACATGTACTCTAGGGATAATTTTTCGACCAACACTGGTGAATATTTCCCACGCTTGCAATCTTCTCCGTTGTTGTATTACAACAGATGTCCAGAGTATGTGCTTGATTGGCTTAGGGAATTGAGAAAGACTTCAAAAGTCTTCCTTATATCTGGATCTCATGTGGACTATGCCAATTTTACTGCCACACAGTCGCTGGGTCCAAACTGGAAGGAGTTATTTGACATTGCAATTTTTTATGCGAGGAAACCTGGATTTTTCACTGAGAAAAGACCGTTTTATAGTACCGATTCTGAAATGTCGAAGGAATGTAATATCGTTGAAAACATACACTTTGGTAATATCTATAGTCAAGGCAACTGGAATCAGTTGCATAATCTGTTCAAAAAAGAAACCGGCAAGCCTAATCCAAAGTGCTTATACGTAGGTGATAATATCCTACAGGATGTCGTTGCTCCTGCCAAGTTCTCTGGCATTGATACCGTTGCCGTAGTGGAAGAAATGAAACTAGATTCTAACAATAACGACCCTAATCCCGATAGTGACATGTTACAACCAAATAAATGGAGTTCATATTTTATTGATTGCGACAAGAACGACGCGACTGTTTGGAATTCTCTCATCAATAAATATGGAAAACTGTGCGTTCCGTCGATAAAAAGTCTAGCGAAAAAACCTCTAAGCTTTGAATTCACAGCATTTGGTAACACTAAAAAGTACAATGGATTTTTTCCACATATACCAACTAGTTTTTACAAAATAATTAAGTAACGTTATATTTAGTAAATTTTTTAATTTTATATAAGTACTTTTTGTTTACTAAATTTATAATACTGTAAAGTGTAACATCATAGTGATCATTAACCATGTATCTTCTTACTAATACAATTTGAAGCCAGTTTAATAAATTCAATACATTTTTTTTTTTTTAATTTCACATGAAAAAAAATTATTTTGTTATGAAAGTATAATGAAATTCTCCACTGTTTGAAGAAAAGAAGTTAACACTGTGCAAATCTATGTATTGAAAAAGTAATGTGATCAATGGCAGTTTCCAATAATTATTAATTGAAGAGGAACAAAAAGGATATTGCAAAAGAAGTATTTAGAATTACATTTTTATTGAAAATAAGTTTTGGCACTTTTGGTGTATTTGATTTGATATAAACAATAATTTGATAACTTTTATTTTAATACTAATTGTCAACAAATATTATATACTGGTACTCATATGGTTAACAACATATTCCAGAGAAAACATTTCACAATAAAATGGGTTTTCTTTGAAAACATTCATCAAAAATTTGATCTAATCAATACATTTTCTAATCTTAAATTATTCATTGATATGCTTAAAAATATAATAATTAAAAAAATAAATGACACAATTTTTTCAAAAAATGTTCCGATTATATAAAATATTTGGCGTAAATAAATATAACATTTATAATAATTTAAAATGAAATAATAATAACTAAACAATAATAAATACTGTAAAAATGCATATCATAACCCATAACCCTGTCTACAAAAATAATAATCAAAAAACAATAATCAATTTATAATAACATTTAACTAAAAGTAAATTATTGTCAATTCCGGTTTCAGCAGAGTAAATTTTTCTTTGGAGGGTAGCAGCTCCTCAATGGTGATATCATTTTTTCCCCAAGGAAATATACTTATACCTACAACAAGCGATTACATTAAAAAAGTTGTTTATAATTTCAATATCAAATGAAAATTCTACTTGCAGTCTAAATTCCTCTCGTGCAGAAAACCACTTGATGTGTCAGATGATTATAAAGTTTCGACAGCAATAGCAATGCCCATGCCTCCACCGACGCATAAAGATGCTATGCCGCGTTTTTTGCCGGTTCTCAACAAAGAGTGGACCAATGTTACCAATACTCTTGCACCTAAATTAAAACGGTAAGATAATTAAACATGACAGGAAAAATTAATTTGATCTAAAAATGGTGAATAATTTATATCAGTTATAATGGGAAATTAATTTGTTTGAATTATAAAACTAAGTTAGGTATTGTAACGTTAAATTGTTAACGATTTAGAAATTTTAAAGATAGAAAATAAATCTATACTCGAGAGTAAAATTAATATTGATAATTAATTCCATATAATATCGTAATTTTATAACACATCAAAGACATAATAATTTAAAATTCAAAATTTTCATTCTCATCTCTCGCTCATTAGCAATAATGAAATAGGGATAGTTAACTAAAGGAAATTATCTTTTAATTTTCATTTATAATAGTATAATACATATTACAACATACACTTGAACCATTTTATGTTATGTTTTATTCACACCTAATCAAATTTAATTGTATTAAAATACCATACCTGATGCTCCAATGGGATGACCCAATGCAATAGCTCCTCCATAGATGTTCACTTTATCAGCGTTTAATCCCAAATCACGTAATACAGCTATTGATTGGGCAGCAAATGCTTCATTTAACTCAAAAATATCCACACTGTCTAGCGTCCAACCAGCTTTTTCGACCTAAAACCAGGTACCAACAAACAATTATTAATAACAAAGTATTATTAAATATAAACATATTTTATTAAAAAATATTAAATATATAAATAATATAAATGAAAAAAAAAAATAAATAGGTCTAGTCTGGAGTAATAAAAAATTGCAAATATTAATACCACCGGTTTTGAATAAAATTCATCATCAGGTGTGAAGAATACACTCCTGATAATAGATTTAATTTGAAACCAATCATATTAATATTTGCACTTTTCTATTGTAATACTCCAGGCAAGACCTATTTATTTTTTATTTTTATCTTTATTATTTATATATTTAATAAATTATTTTAAATATTTAATAATACTTTATATTATTATTATATGAGTATTAACCACTAAACAATGTTTATTTTGTTTTATATTTTCCTAAACAATTATTAATTATTCTTTGTGAAAGATGTCAGACATTTATAATGTTGTGCACAATTATGTAAGCGTTGTTTACACTATTAGTCTTTAAAAATTATAGGTTTACCACAAACTATTATCTAATCTTGGGTAATATCCATTGTTTAAAAGCTTAAAATTATGCATTTTTTTAAAAAAATCTTTAATTTAAATTCCCGGTTAATATATTTATTTAATCCGGGTGAAAACAGGGAGATTATATATAAATATAATTATATATAAAGGTAGGTTAGTTTAGTAATTTCTAAACATCAAACCTTACCACTCTTTAGTAGGTTTTTACAATTAAAAGTAGCACACTAAGACCGTATTAAAATAACAAAGTATTTACTATTTATAAACCAATTGAAATTGTTTTACACCTACGGTTTTAAGCACTGCAGGTATCGGTCCAGTACCCATTATTTTTGGATCGACTCCACACTCGGCATGAGATACAATTTTAGCCATTGGAGTACAGCCTCGTTTTTTGCATTCTTCTCCATTCATTAATAATACTACAGCTGCGCCGTCATTTAAGCCAGATGCATTTCCAGCCGTAACGACACCGTTCTAATTATAACAATACAGATTTAAATAAGTGCTAAAATAACAAAATTCCAAATATATTCGTCTTACTGGTTTGAAAACTGGTTTCAATGCAGACAATGATTCTATAGTAGTTTCGGGTTTTGGGTATTCGTCTGTATCGAATATAATGGTATTTCGTCGGATTTTCACTTCAACCGGTGTTATCTCATCTTTAAACATCCCATTTTTTTGAGCTTCAACAGTCCGCTTCTGAGACTCTAAAGCATAATTGTCTTGGTCTTCTCTTGAAATTTTATACTTTTCTGCAATATTTTCAGCTGAAAAAAATGTCCAATTAGTGTTTCAAATTGTGAAATAAAATTTTTCTTTTTAAAAGTATGTAATAAGTACGTGGAGCTACTTTTTTAATAAGTAGATTAAGAATATTTTGGCTTTAAGATAATTTGATTCATTTTTTTTTTCTGAGAACTTATTTCAAATCATCTTTCAATCTATTACAAAATATCATAATTAAAACGAGAAAATAATTTAGTCAAATGCATAAAGAATATAATAAAATATAAATAAAAGAGGAATGAACTTTCAATATATATATGGTTGTTTGGATAAACAGTAAGGTTCCAAAAAATATCAAATTAAAAATCAAACATAAAAATATAGGTACTTTCAATATTTGATGGCTTTAGAGGAATGAATATTTACAATGTAATGAATAATTTATATACGCCCACATATATTTTTAAAATTTCTTACCAGTAATTCCCATGTGTATATTATCAAATGCATCGATCAATCCATCGCATAACATAGTGTCCATCAATTCAGTGTTACCCATTCTGATTCCATTTCGTACATTGACAACATGAGGAGCGTTGCTCATGCTTTCTTGGCCTCCTGCAATAACAATTGAAGAATCTCCACATTTGATAGCCTGATATCCAAGAACCACAGCCCTAAGAGACAATCACCTACTGTTTTTCATATGATTTATAAAATTTTTATCCCACATGACTTACTCAGTTGAGACTACGTTTGAAAAATATGTTATGTAATGTATAAATTCCACGAATAACATTAAATGTAAAGGTATCAGTTTCAACTCACTTAAGCCCAGATCCACATAGCATATTGATAACATGTGATGGTACAGTGAATGGAATTCCAGCATTTACTGAAGCTTGTCTGGCTGGATTTTGACCTTGTCCAGCTGTAAGAGCCTAAGAAATGTCCATACACATATAAATAAATGGTTAAAAACTAATCATACAAATCTCACCTGCCCCAATATAACTTCAGATACTTCATCTGTTTTGACATTAGCTCTTTTCAATACTTCTAAAATTACTAAACGACCCAATTGATGAGCTTTCAAAGAAGACAATGAACCACCAAATGAACCTGTCATAATTATAATAATTATCAAAAACTGTATAAATATATTATAGTTTTATGTACAAGTGATTGTATATTTGCTATATATAATTAATTACAAATTAAGAATGTGTGATCAAGAAAATTCAATACTTATGCTCCTATGTTGGATTTACGTGAATAAAATATTATTATGAATTAATAATTAATAATTATAATTATTTTAAATTTAATATTTACATCAAATTCAATATGTATAAGTTAAATTAAAAAGATAAATATAATTTATGAGAAAAATTAATTTACTGCTTTAATGTTGCTAAAATGATCACTGATTTTAAATTTAATATTTAAAATATAAAAATGTATAAAGAAAAACAAAAAAACTCAATACATTTTGCAACTTGCATGACATTGAATTAACTAGAAACTGGTACCAATTCAAAGCTATTTCCTTTAGTTTGTGATACCATATACACCTAGAACCTAGTTTAAGTATTGGTAACTGTAAAAAATATTTATAACTTGTAAACAATAAATGACTAAATAAATATTTTAAAATAATGTTGTAAGCCTAACTTAATTATTACTAAATAAATATAATATATAGGGATTTATGTAGAAAAGTTAAAAATGTAAGCATTATGTAACTAGATAAAGACAGACACTGCACATTTAATAGTAATAAATAACAGTTTTATTATTAAGTAATTCATTGATAAAATTATTGCAAAATCAAAATAATTAATGAAAATAGAACTTTAAAAAAATACAATAAGGAACACTTCCTTTAAATATATGATAAATATAAATCTGTTATATAATATTACATATTTTAAAAATTTAACTATGATATTAAAATATGAAATAATTATATCTAATAATTTGATTGTTTATTAATAAATAAATAATAATGCATCTTAATAAGCATGTTATTTGTTACATAATACAGTAGAAAATGTATAATATAAAGTTAATTCAACCAGTAGAATCACAAATGCAATTTATAGTTCATTAAGTATATCTTTGTTCTTCATTTTTATATCTTCTTTATATTTAATTATAACTGTCAGAGGTTAAGTAATAATTTTAATATCTTCTTAAAAGTACAAAAACCTAATAAACACTTGATTATTTTTATTATCATTATATAACAAGTATTTGGTAATGATTTATAATTATTATGTAAAAACTGCCTATATTGAATATTAAGTTAAATTATTAAATTATAAATCATAAAATTACCTTAAAATGTAAGTAATATATAACTTTTTTATCTCATTTATACTCATTATAGAATTAAAAAGGTAATCTAATAAATTAAATACCCATTAAGAGTTTCCAAATTTAATAATACAATTATTAGGTAATGTATATAATTATGTAATTCTAAATAGTATCAAAATTTATTATAAACTTTGCAGATAATTAACAAAACCAATGTATAAAATAAAGGAGGTTTAAATAACATCTATTTATTAAAATTTTTTCTAATCTATATTCATCATTTTAAAATAGAAATATTATGTTGAATTTTTTTAAGAATTATTTTAAATTGTTCTACATTTTTTCTAGAAATCACGTGAAAAATTTTGTTTAAGATTATGATTGCAGTGAACATTTCAAACATATCTTAGGTAATATTGTAAAATTGAAAAGGATTTATACATTATATTAATTTTAATTCCTTAACATTATTTGAGTATCTAGATACAAAATAAAAATATTAGAATCTATAATTAAATTTACACTAACATTCATTGGTCAGTAATAAATAATAATAAATCAAATTGTAGATTACATTGAAAACCAAGAGTTTGTATTGACTACTAAATTAAACAGTATTCCATTTTAATCCATTTTTGTCATTGTAAATGAACAACTCTTATTACATTTATTTTTCATAAGGTACCTACCTATATTATAACAAATAATTTTTAATTATAAATATCATTTAACTAAATTGTCACAAAAATTTTTTTTAATGAGTTTTATTTACAAGTAAATATGAATAATAAAAATACTCATTGGTTTTTGGAATAAAATAAAATGAATAATAAATATTAAACAAGTAGTTACCAATAGTTTATTCAAGTCAGAAATGCTTAGTTAATCAAATTTTATAGATATTGAGTAGTAAAATATGGGTATTAGCATTTGAATATTGATTATTAACTTTATTGATGCCCAAAATTATAATTTTCAATAAAAAGATAGTTGAAAATATATATTATATATGAATTATATTAAAATAAACGTTTATCTTTTAATATTATTAGACATTTATAGTTAATTATAAAATCTCATTAAATTAATTATACACATGGTACCCCGCATGGTGCCAATACATATTCAGTATTAAATAGACAACAAAAATTAACAATTGTTATTAACTATATTAAAATGGGAAGTAAAAAGAAATTAAATTGTCATTTGACTTCTGACCAACCAATTATACTAAACAAATGATGTAAAATCTAATCTAGGTCATTAGCATAAACTAATGTAGACTTAATTGTTGTTGTTTTTATATTTCATATTTTACAGGTTTTAATAGTCAAAAAATAACCACTCAATAGATATCTCGAAAATAATTTTAATGTATTTGATAAATATTTCACTGTTAAAATGTGTAAGGAAAGAAAAGAACTTAAGGTACCTGTTTCTCAGTAATAATTGTATTGAAAAATTCAAATGAACTAATTACGAAACATGTTTTAGGTGCTTACCAATAGGTGTACGGACAGCAGATACGATGTAAACTTCGTCGTTGGCCATGTCGAACGGTTAATAATAAGAAAAATAAAACTTATGAAAATTATTAAGACCTTTGTAATCGAGTGCAAGAAAATATTTGAATTGAATCTAAATATATTAGTGTTTATATACAGGAAGAAAAACCTAGATAACAATAAAATTACACTTAATTGCAGTGTGTGAGTGAGTAGCCGCAGTAGTGGTCACATTAAAAACTATATAATTAATAAATCAAACTGTGAAATTAAAAATATAAATAACATTTCAGCGAGTGTGTGTGTGTGTGTGTGTGTGTGTGTGGTGCCGTGTGAGTATTTTAAAAGACGCCGATAAACGTGATTACTATCAAACGCCGCGTTATCACACACGTCACCAGCGCGTGATAAAGTTGATAGCACACACACACACACACACACACACACACACAGTGATAACGAGTGGGCCGTCGACGAAAAAAAAAAAAAAAAAATAGAAAAAAAAACCGTAAATTCCTCCAACTGTACGCACCGTATGCGTTCGCGTGAAGTCATCGTCGTCGCCGTCGCAACATCGTCGAGAAATTATCGCCCCTTAGTTTTTATCGTTTCTTTTCTTTACATTTTACCCTGTCGCGACGGTCGGTGTTTTTCTCGGTTTTTCGTTTTCGTTTCATCGCCGCCGCGTGAGTGCATTTTATAATATATTATAATAATACCGTGCGCGGAACACTGGCGACGGACACGGGCGAGCGCGCGGCCACTATCACACGGGACGCCCGTTCGTTTGGCGCAGCTGGTGTGGCGGCACTGCCGAAATTTCTGGACCAGCAGCAGTCAGTATCGAAAAATGGCAGAGTTCGTCAGGGTGACTTCCAATCCCTCGATAAATTCAGGTAAATTGTCTCAAATAGTTTACGTACGGTCGGGGCTTCGGGTCGACGGGAGAACCGGCCGACGGACGCGTGGATCCGTGTCGATCCTCCGCCGCATTGCGGACGTCCGTCGGGCGAGTGCGGCGATTACGGTGGTCCGGGGGTACAGTTATCAGTAACAGTCCTGGTAGGAAAACATTCGGCTACATTTCGGCCTTTGTGCGGGCTCGGACGTGTGTCGTCGCCATCTCCGGCCCATCCGAATTCCGTGGCCTCCCCCGGCTGATTTTCATCCTAAATTCCCCCTCGGGGTTTAACCTCAAACACGGGTCGCGGCCCCGGGTGACTCGGAGCCGCGGCGGTCCTTTTGCGCGCACCTGCAGCCTCGCAGAGCGCCCCCCTCCCTCTGTCCTGAACGCCGAAACTGATTAGATCTCTTTTGCTTGGGGGCCGGATGAAAATCGAAAATATCTCTGTGGTTTGCCTCCTTAATGTGTATTTTTCGGTATTCTTCCCTGGACGGGCATCTGGATTTTTACAGACCGTTTAAATCTACCGAATAATCTATGTCTCCGCCAGTGCCCAACGCTGTTCCCCGTCGAACCCTTTGCTTTCAGTGTTAATTAGTTAGGTTTACTATTTATTTTTTTTATGACACCACATTAGGCGCAGTTGTTGATCGTCTGTTTCGTGTCAATAACACAAAAGTTATACTCTATTATTATTGCCGTAACCATAGCGACTTGACGGTCAACATTTGATTTCAACCGCATGACTGCTGTTTTGCAACCGTACAACATTTCACAACTCACTTGATTCTTTATCACACTCTTATTTTTTCTACGTGACATTTTTAATCTTTTTGGCTAATGGTAGAATTTGTTGAGAATTCATAGCTTAAAAATAACAAAGACTTAATACCTTAATATTCTCAAGTAATAACAAATGTATTGATTCCTTTCTCTGTAGTGTTAAATGTTTTTAATTCTCTCACTATGAGATAATAACACAGTGTTTATTCGTAGTGTAACTATGTTAAAAATACATTTTTTAACTACAAATAATAGGTAGTAAATTTATAGTGATAAAAGCTTAATATGTGATAAATCAGTGTTATCCATATAATTTTTTAAGGACATGCTATAAATAGTTTAAAAAATACAAGTAAAATCTATATCTATGAACGTATGTTGTATTGTATGTTTAAAGAGGTCTATAATTCATGTCCTTCTGCAACGATACAATATAAATATTATATTTATAAACAAATCTGCTTTTTGTGCATTATATTTGTTGCATGTAGTAGCAATGGGTATAAAGTGCAACATTTAATTTAAGAACAGTAATTTTATTTTTATTTATTATTTTTAAACATTCAGCCTTTTGTTCTTGAATGACAAATAACATAACTATATTTTTTCAGTTTTAATTTATAAAGGAGTCTTGGATAGTGTAGTGCTTTGTTCCATTCTATTTTTTACTTTTACATTCATCGATTTACTTCTTAAATATTTAATTTTAATCTTATCAATGACAACATTTACTTCTAGTAAGAAGAATTGTCTTAGAATTGTCTAGTAAGAATTTTATACTTGAGTATGTATGTACCTGTACATACTGCTGTTAATTCAGTTTTTTAAATATTTTATGAACAATAACTATTTAGGTATAAATTTACTCATTGAATAAATTCTCAAATGTATTACATTTTTAAGTTCTATTGATACCTATTTAAAATGATCTAATACCAAATAAAAATATGCATTCTAATAACTGTGCAATATGTGCAATCATTTATACTGTTGACTTGTTACAGCTCTAAAAATTGAATGATTAATATATTTATAATTAGGTATAATGGTGAGGTATTCTTTACATTAAAAATATTTGTCATAACATTTTTTTATGAGTTATAATTATTTTAATTTCAAGGATACTAAATATGTATACTTTTAATGTGATAAAGATATAGTTTGAATTTATTTATTTTTAAAAAGTATCTAAATCTATAAAGTTGCTGTAGGTACTATTTTTTTATCAAATGGCACTTAATGGTGATTCTCAATAACAAACAAAATTGTAGGTACTTTTTAGACTGTTTAAACCAACTAGGTAAATAAATTTGAACATTTATTTGCCTTATAAACATCTGGCAAAGAATTTATATGAACTTGATAATGAAAAATGGAATTTTATCCGTCATAATTTTATTTTATTATTAATTATAATTTAGTTACAATATTTGTGTTTTTGAATATTAAATAATAAACTGTTTTTATTCACTTCTATGCTAAGATGAACTGACCTAGGATGTTAAGATACCATTACATCCTGGACCCTGGCCTTCAACCAACAAACTATTTAAAAAATCAATATTTTTAGTTTTAATGTCAAAAGTTTATGTTTACCCTAAACAAGTTAATTTTTCATTTATATATTTTTATAGATTTCTTTTTAAAACAAACATTTTTACTATATAAAAAACAATATTTATACTCTCATTGAGATGATATTTTGCTACAAATCTTAATTAAAAATATACAATAATACATATTATACAAGATAAGTTTTCTGAAAATTCAATTGGGCTCTTTTATAAAAGTTTTATATAGGTTTCTTTATCATCCTATACTCTAGGCTATAGTCATTTTTGTATTTTGAATAAAAAATCTATTGGTTTGCCTCTAATTGTACGTTAAATTTAAATTGCATTAAATTAAAAGTTAAATGATTCAAAATATTATTTACAATAATACCTATCTATTTCTTAGGTTTTTGATGTGATATTCTTCAAAATTAAATTTTTCACTAAATTGTTTGCTTCCATTTATATCCCTAGTAAATAAATTTTATAAATTTTAATTTTATTAAATATAAGTATCTGTAAAACAATAAACTTAATTTCAATTAATTTCACGATTTTAATTGCTTAAATATACTTCATGTTATTGTAGCATAAAAAAAATTATTTTATTAAATATTTTTTAGTATTTATGCTATCTTATAATATTAAGTATTTAATTTATTTTACATTTCACCGTTGTTAGAGTTTTATGATAAGAAAATATCTTATGGAAAATGAGTCTGTGTTCAATAATTTTTTGTAATTTTTTTTCTCAACCAAATTAACTAAAGAATATTATATGTATCATTATTTAATTCTTTATAACACATGAAACCTGATGATTTAAAAAATATTGTGATTTGATCATAATATTTTATGAAGGTGAAACTCATACTGAAAGTAGTTAATTATTGATATGTGTAATAGAAGAGAATATTAAATTTTTAGTATTGAGCTAAAGTTTACTCTTCAAATTAAATTTTTTAACAAGAAAAACTTGTTTTTATTGAACATTTAGTCTTATTTCATTTGATTGTTGAATCATTATTTTTAATTTCAGTGGAATTTATATAACTTCTTTGGGTAGATATTTTTGCTTCACTTTTGTTGACTTGAAGCAGATTTACTTTTTCTATATCATAAGGATAATATATTCAATGAGTAAGTTTTCCATAGATACAACTAATTATCCATATTGTGTTGAAATTATAGAATTATCCCAAATATTGCCAGTTTGATGTTTTGTGGAGTTGAAATTTCATGACTGGCAATGTTGAATATGGGTCTCTTCTTTGGACACAAATTTAGGTGACTTCAGTTTTTATGGAAAAATAAATTTATCACAATTCAATTTTAAATTTATTTATCAAAGTTTGTTTTAAAACTTTCATGTAATTTATATTATTATAAACATTTAAAAAATGTTTTTCAAAGATAAATGTCAACCTTGGAATGTTAATATATTTAGTTTTTCACAACTAAAAAATGTTATTAAACTCAATGTGTTTGCTAATTTATTTCATATTAACTATTCATCGCATAGTTTAGGTATTACATATATTTTTTACAATACTTCAAATGACTAATCTTAAATTTTTAAACGAATACAGCTATAAAATGTGATAAAGTGGTTTGTTTTTACTTGAATTAGGTTTGCTAATAATTTTCTCTTTTTATTTCTTTCTCATTCAATCATTTTGTTATGTGTATAATGAAATATTGAATTTATAAAAATAAATACTCATTGAATTTATTAGTTTACAAAATATTCTTTTATCTGGGTTCATTATAATTTGTATAGTATATTTCTCATTCTTAATTTAAATATCTAGACAAAACTGGTTATTACAAAAGTAGTTATAGTTTGAAATTTCAAACTACTTAAACAATTTCATATTTTGATATAGAAAACAAAATAATTATCAAGTGAAAATTTAAAAATGGCTATTTATAATCTATTCATTGAATACTAATAATTTTGTTAAAGTAAACAATAAAACTTACTAATAATATGCTCAAATATACAATAATATGTTAAATTATTTCTAAAGAATCTCTAAAAGTTTATAAATAACTTAACTTGCAATTTCTCTGTCTTAAAATGTTTTGTAAAAATTATTGTGTAACTTTTATGTGGAATATAAAACTTGAATTATATAGTCAAAAGTGTAATTTTTCAACACTTTTAATAGTGTTTGAGAAAAACAGCATTTAAAATTATCGTGTAACGTTTTAACTAGTAAATGCAAATTCTTTTGGGTTTGAGTTGAAAGTTAACGCTGTTCTCCGCTCAGAATAGTTTTTTGGATTGCCATAAATTTACATAGAGAATTGTGTGTGAATATATTGCTCCCAAATGAGTAAAGTTACTCATTTTTAAATCTCATACGGTAACCCGATAATTTTTGTTAAACACCATTATGTATACACTAACAATATATAAAGAATATAT
The DNA here is from genome assembly GCA_948098885.1 of Drepanosiphum platanoidis. Lineage (NCBI taxonomy): Eukaryota > Metazoa > Arthropoda > Insecta > Hemiptera > Aphididae > Drepanosiphum > Drepanosiphum platanoidis. Next base: position 12,362,331 of record OX402538.1, read on the forward strand.
TCATTAAAAATATAAAATATCATTTTTAATTCTTAATCAAACATTTTGATGCACAACAATTTTTACAATATATTTATAATTCTTAATTCTATCTACTTCTCTATGAATTAAATTTATTGGATGTTCAAATTTCGTATTTTTTTGAAATTTTAACCTCCATAATTAATATACTAAAATATAAATATAAATAACTTGTACAAATACAATTTATCAGTTTATGATGAAGTAACTTATTGTACTAATATTTTATGATTAAAATGTACCTCTATAAAATAATAACAACTCATTATTATATCTTAATATTAAAACAATTATACCTACATTTTACAGTATAAATAAATACGTACCTAACACTAACTAAAGTTTTAAATAAATTGGTATTCCAATATTTAGGTATTAGAAGGTATATAATAAAATAAAACATTAACATAAAAGTTTTCAATTGTTCATCGAGTGAATATAGATTAATTTACAGTATCGTTCAATTCTTACCATTATTTGATTAGTTCTTTGCATGTCTAGTGCCATTATTATATGAGGTAATAAAAAACACGCCTTTATTTTTAGCTTTTAACGGATTTTCTTTTATTACTATTTTCTGTGTTTCATAGATTAAACCGTATAGCATTATTTTTCATGTTACTTCTATATCAACATCCAATTTTTCTATTTATTTGTTCATAATAAATATACCTATTATCGATTAAAATAAAAAGTCGTATATTTTGGTAAATATTTAGTTTGCTGTGAAATTAGGAAAAAATGTTCAAATGTAATACTTAAACATCGTTTTCCCAACCCAGCAATTTAATCAATTTATAATTGTAAGTGTTTTTTGTTTAATAGACATTTTAACTACCGACTTTAACAAGTTTCTTTTCTATTTCAATATAATATATTAATATGCTCTATTTCAAATGAAATATAAACAGATACACAACGTTTTTCCTCCATAATTTCGAAACTAAGCTATACGCTACCTTAAATACATGCTGTTATGGCAATTAACTTATAAAGTTGCAAATAATACCTGTCTTTATGTATAATTTGTTGATTTTTGTAAGCATTTTAACTCTAAACTAAATATTAAATGCTTGAACTACAACGTATTTAAATATGTAAATAAGCAAATTGACAATGACAATAAATAATGGTATTCTAAAATTATTAAATTACAAACCTCCGAATATTAATTTTTTATTTATCAAACTAAATTTAAATAAAAATTATTTCCTACGTAAAATTTTTTCATATTACAAATCTATATCAGTATAACTAAATTATAATTATTATTATTTAATCAATTTTTTTTCGCTTTATTATAATATTTTGATAACTATCATAATATTTTGTGTTGTATTTTTATTACCATTACATTTTATCGAATGTCATATCGTTTCCTATGACATTAATTTGACCTTTTTTTAACCAATATTAAACTCAATTACTAAAATTATTATAAATTCATTTTTACGAATATAAATTTACTGGGTAATTTTAATTTTAGGAAATAAAATGATTATTTTATATATATTATAAGTAGTTTATTGTTAGATTTCGATGTTTGATAATAAAGTCGTCTTTACAATGTAGACAAGGACCGTTGAAAACCCCTCTCAGTAGTTACTGAACCACTGAACCGTTCAATTGTGTAGTTTTGTTTTAATACTTTCATAACACTTACGTATCATCGATATTTTTATAATTAAATTTCGTTTAAACTATTATGTTATTTTAGTTATTAAGTCGTATTAAATCTAAGTCGGTCTTAAACAAAATGAAACTTAATCGTTCTCTTTATTCTTTTCATTCTGGCGTATTTTTTGATTTTGCTCATACATGTGATCTTACACAAGTTTCTATTCAAGGTATTTTTTATATTTTTGTTAATTTAAAAACAATGCCGTTTATCCATTTAATAATTAACTGCTATTAACTACTTACTATTTTGAATTTAGGTATACGTCATAAATCATAATATTTAATAGCTTTTTAAACATTCAAATTAACTAACCACTTTGTGTTTATTATTATAGTCTAAAATGAAGTTTTTATTCTATTATTGGAAATATAGCTTACAAATTATTTTGTTGAAATTAAACATTTTAAAAATTTACAAAATCACTTTGCTATTAGTATAATGACTTTATTCAAATAAATGTAATTTCTCTACTGTTTACATTAACCTACATTAATCCCACCAAAACAACATTTATTTTATTTTTCTAACAATAATTTATCATAAGTATAAAAATGTATAAGTCGGGCTGGACAAATATAAAAAAGCACATGACAATTCTTAAATAATTAATTAAACAACTTTGTGACATAAAACAATTATAAAAGTTTAAAAATTATATTTCAGAATTTTAATGTATTTGTTTGTTTATTATAAACAAAATTGTTTTAACTATTATCAATAATAATAGTTCGATAAAACCTAAAAATAAATATATGTACAAAACGAAATAAAACTAATCAAACAATGTTTTCACCACCACAACTGTTTTGTTAGGTACCTGTAGTACAATTTAGGAAGTATACCTCTAACAGCCGGTCTCACCATTGCCTATTTTACGTGTTCATATGCGTACTTCCGGTATAGTTATTGTTTACATTTATGTGTTTTGTGTAGCAATACTTTTGCCAGTTTTAATTCAGTTTTAACCAGTGATGTTCATACATCTAAACATAATCGTATGCTCTTCTAATATGAACGCTGTCATTTGTAAGTTATTTTAACTTATTACATCTATTTTCAATACAATTTTAAACAATATTATATTTTCTTATTCACAAACATTGATAAAGTTTATTTTATAAATTTAATCAACTTTAATACAGTTATAACCCAACTTATATCGCTTTGGCTTTCATGTTAATAATGTTTTCTTTGTTTAAAATTCCTAGTTCTATTTTTATCATTGATCTCCATAGTTCACAGGGCAATGTTAACCCTTACTATTCCAGACGTTTATTTTAAGATTTCCGGTTAACTATATTTATATATTTTATGTAAATTAACAAATTACACGCGCGAATATTTTATTTTATTTTCTCTGATATTAGATTTATTCTTGAAGTTACATTTATAATACGACAAATATTAAGGCCAACCTATTATCTTAAGTACATATTATATTCATGTTTTTAGTTGTTTTTTGGTTGTATTTCGTCAAAAAAGTAGATCATAAACTCGTTTTTCTTCCTATTTGAAATACTCGTATCTAATATACATTGATCCAGACCGCTTGTAAAGGTATTAAATTAAGTGGATACTGATTAATATTATTAAAATCTATTTTCTAAAATACTATTATTTTATTTTTTAGATTTAATGATTTAAATTAAACAAGATACACATACCAACAAAAAACGAATTTAGTGCTTGAATCGATGTATTTTTGAATCAGTAAAATCTCAAATTTCTTTGAACCATTTATAAAATGAATAAATTACGTATATTAAGTATTTATAATTAGTGCTCATAAGTCATGATTGTTTTTTAATGTCATGCCATAAATTAACCTGTTCAGAAAATGTATACATTTTCTCAACGTCTTGATTAAGGATTTCTTGATGAGCTTAAAAATCTTAAAATTCTCTAATCTAATATTTAGATTATAATTTGATTTCCAGTAACTTCGCTATATATTTTTCCCCTTAGGACTTGGATTTATATATATATTTATAACGACAACATTGTAGGTATTAACAGGTTTCCAAATCTTAACACAAATTAAGAATTCAAATCCTCACTTTCACTGTAATTAAATTAACTTATTGCTATATAAAACAATCGATTTTGTGACCCTTAGAATAATTGTGCCTCCGGTAAAGATCATATTGATTTGGTACAACCTTGTTGATGCAGCGTTAATAAAGATATTAAATATGACGAAGTTATTTAAATATAATAATTAGTTGATCATAAGTTATTTAATCATGTATTGGTACTCAAAATGTACATGTTTAATCAATGTATTAATTTCCTATTTTATCTTTTTTTTGTTTTAGGTGAGTAATCCATTTTGTCACACAATATACAGTGCTATTGTAATATACGAAACATAAGTACATAAGTAAGAACGTAGATTAAAAATATTTTTAACCATGAATCATGCTCTCACATTTGTATTACAAATGGATTGGGTTGCAAATAATCAGTACGATCAGAACTGGAGTAAGTACATTTAATATTAACTTCACAATAAATATATATACTTAAGATGGGTGGAAAGGGTGAATTGCTATATAATGGACAATTATTTAATACAATAAGTTACTATCAACGAATGACAAAGTTATCTGTGTATGCATAATGCATGAATACGTTTACGTTCTGCACCTAAATATTATTTTATTCGTATGATTCTATTTATTTCAAAACGTCGTCTTAGATTTAAGTTTCACTTTCGTGTTCATCATATGACAGAACAATAATTTGAATACCCTTTATTCTTTTTATAAATTAATTTTTAAAATATGCGTCAATCATGTTGTGTTACGACATTTGAAAGGGATGTGTTATATACATTTAGAAAGTGTCCCAGTTCAATTGTAGAAAATCGAAGGTGTCGATGAAAACCGTGGTATATAAAGGTGATGGACCGTAACTGTATCCAATCATTTTGAAGTATCCCACCGTTTTCTACTCAATTTTCACTTTTCAAATGCATGGAAATATTGTTGCTTATTATTTTTAACAATTGTGAATAAAGAGTAGTTAACCGATTTTACTTATATAACTTAGTTAAGTATGTGCAAATGTACGATTCGATTTTATCTCGTAAATAATTTTAATTGAAAACTTATATTTTTGCTTCTATTGTGCGGTCATTTTAAACGAACACACTTATTCCATTATTGAGTACCTATTAAAACTTAAGCCAATAGTTTAAAACACAAATTATATTGGACAATAAAAATTAGAAAGTACCTATTCAAAAATAACCCTTCTATACATCTACGTGATGTCATGATAACATTTTAAGCTGTAATAAGTTAAGTTTTTTCTATCTCTTTCGATCTATATATAATAATGTTTATTTTAAAAAAAGAAGTCTTGTCCGTTTTTTAATTTAATTTTTTGTTTTATATTCTGACCCCAATTTCACAGCATTACTGGTTTATAATATATTTCTCCAACCAGAATGACCAGGGTCAGGGTCATGTATATCCTAATGAAGTGATGAGTAATAATCGCCGTCTTGCTACGGCTATGTTATGTAGGTACGTTGTATATACATGGAACAGGAAATTTCCATTTACGACTCTCACTTCTATATTTATAATATATTAAACATACTACATTCGTACGATTCGAATTGAAGCTATACTATTAAAACGTAATACTCATTACACTTTTTTCTATTTAATCTTGTATACATTCTTTTACAAAGTGTTTATGATTTGATGTATACAAAATGTCGCATACCCTTTCTTCTCTTGGTTTCCTAACGACATTTCAAAATAAATTATTAAACTATTATTTATTTAATCATACGATTTACCCACAGCAACATTAGGTACACTGCTGTTATATATTTTATGTCTATCATAATTTTAAACATAATTCGTTTAATTTATTTGGATATTTTAGTTAATAATTTTAAAATCTCTAATCTTTAAAATTATATATTATGTAACGTAATTCACATTTACAACTCTAGTAATCTAAAAGGTGATTAAAAATAATTTAAATTATTTCAATCAACACGTTCTAGTATAACATTATTATCAATATCTTAAAATTCAAATTTTTGTTACGAGTGGTACAGTTAAATTGAGAAGTTGAGAAATTTTTAAATTTGAGTGGTTACTATTGTTTTGTTTGACACTAGACATTAAAAACACCCACTACAATGTAACACACAAACACACACACACACATCTAAAATAATAATTATGATTATATTGTTTGGTTACCAGGCATTAATTTGAGATCGCGAATATAAAAAATTAAATACTTCGGGCTCGTCTCTTTTGTAACAATAATAATTAATAATTATTATGGTGAAGCTGATATCACCTCGATCCGTTAATTTACTATGTTATTTCAATTTTCAAGTACAAATTAAACCTAGATTCCCGGATACTTGTTATAATAAAATATGTAGAATGTGTTCACACGGTCTGTGAACAACAATTACAATTGGCCATAAATAATAAGATCATTAATTTCATGTTAATCGCCTAATAATATAAAATTATAATTAGTTAGTTTCTGTTTAAAAGCGTTAAGTGTTTATTTTTATTATTAATCATAAAATCGTAATAAATATACTCGCAAATTAAACCTAAAAAATCGGTTACCGTTTTGAAAGTGATCCGCAAGAGTACATCAATGACAGAGTTGCTCCCCTCCAGTCGTGCTGCCGGCGGAATGTTGGTTTCTGCACTGGTTTCAGGCTTCAGTAGGTTAGTAAGTGTCGTTCGCGCCGTAACCACCAGTATCTCCGCCGCCGGTGTCCCAGCCATGTGATGTGCGCAAATACATAATATAAAAATCAATTTTCAATCGATCCGCACGTGGTTATAGTTGTATAGTGTTAAATTATTATATTTGTGCAAAATATGTGGTTCGCGACGTGATATGATCGACGAATTTACCTATGGCGGGTCTATTAAGGGTACCACATTATCGACATAGTGGCGAAGACAGCAGCAGACGAACCGGTCCCGAAGAAGGGATCGATAATTTGTTGCTGGTACCCGAGAGTGTGTTGAATATGGATGGTAATCAACTTAGAGACGATCTTAACGGATTGAGATTTGCATTTCGAAAACAGTATCTGCAGGCAGATCTCGGTCCCCAAGGAAATATTTGGATATGTAAGATTTATGTCCTTATGATTCAATGTTCTTCTTCATAACATCATATTACTAAATTCCTTCAAAGACACTTATAGTTATTAGTTTTGTAAAATTGTTTTATAGACTCAATTCATATCGATTAGTGCTTTCGTTGTTGAACATTAGATGAATGAATTGATATAATCAAATTAAAGACATCAAGATTTGTTTGAATTATTAGTTATACATTTTAATCCGAGTATGTATATCGTATATTTATATAGAACGTATACTGCTTAGAAAAATAGAATTTTATTTTACAATGTAATGCAAGTTTTTGGTTTAATGCATTAAAATAAATAAGTTATATACAGTATCAAATATATTAACCACACCACACCCTTTGACAACGAAAAAATCCATTTAAATAATTAGTTTTGAAATGAAATACATAATTTTATTGAAAGCTTTATTTACTAGGTAATTTGTTTTTTTACTTACATAGTTACTGCCCCAAAAAAAGGTCTTGTCTTAATTATTTTTAAATAAATCTATTTATTTACTTATTTTTCTACAATTAAAAGAATAATTTTTGTTTGTGTGATAAAAATAATAATATTTGATGATAAAAATAACCGATTTACAAAATAATAAATTTATTCTCCTCACTGTACATGATGATAACATTATTTTGACTATTGCATTGATGACACTTCTTTTGATAAATAAATATGTATGATTACACATGAGATTAAAAATAAAATTTATATTTGTGTACCTAACAAATAGAAAAATAATACATTCGATAGATTTTATCAGGAGTAATTTATTCGACTAACATTTAAATTCTACCGTTGCCAGACATCAGTAATAATATACTCATAACTTCGAAAAATTTTATTTGTTGTTGATACAGAACTAAATTTGATTTTATCGGCAACTTTGAACAAAAACGTACGTGTCAGACACGGTTCCATGATTATTTTTTTTCTAGCTGACAGATTTGTCAAATGGGCATTGTACGTTTTTCTTTTTTATAATGACTAACATATAAAAACGTTAACCGTGGATTTTTTTCCTTATACTGTTTTCATTTTGAAATTGACACGTACATCTATTGTTAATATTTAGGCCGTATCGTGCAATAAACTTTTTTCAATGTCCATCCAAACCAAGAATGTCCTAATTAACCAAAATAGCAGTCGCAATTTCTTGAAATTCATCTTAGTTGTCGTCACACGCGTGCTTATAATATTGTAAGTTATACTCTTGTATATTATTAATTTATCAAAACATTTAAATTAAAAAGATATACTTTCAGTCGGAATTATATGTCAGATGTATAATAAATATTATTCAGACATTTCGGTTAGTAATAAAATTCTATAAAACATAGGAAAACAAATTTGATACGGGTATCTAGAAAAAAAAAAAATAGCAATAATGTAATACGAGTATATTGATTAATGGTAAATATATTTACGGTTGAAAATGAAAATATGTTATAAATAATTGTATTTATTTATGTCTAAGTACTTCAGTAGCTGTGTCCGGGAACAATTGAATGAACATTAAACTAAAATGACGCAATTCGCACGATCGAGTAATTACTGTAATTTTGTTAGTGAAAGTGTAACTATGCCAAATTACATTACAGCCCATAGGCCATAACAATATTCCCAATTCACGAAGAAAAAAGCGATTTAACGTTTTGTAACCATTGAAAACGATAAGTTTAGTTCTGTAACCGGATCTTATAGAATTATATTTTTCGGAATACAAACTGGTAATAATTCATACATTTGTAGTTGTTACATTTATTTCTCTAGAGAATAGCCTTCGCCTCTGAGATAAACCTTGGCATTGAAGCCCTGAAGATTCTAAGGCATCTAATTATTTTCATATTTATACGTACACGTAGTTTTTGAATGTAACAAAGCATTAATAACACTGCCAATATCCACGTGCATTGGTTGGATTTCAAATTATACACATTAGTTTCATAAAAAAAAAAAACAAGATCTACATGCCTGCACGGTTATTAAACTTCGATTGTAATGTTACAATGAATACGTATATTGGTTTTTAAAATACCCGGCTTTGTAGTTTATCCCATTTTAATTAAGTGGGTTCCAAAAATTTCAATTAGACCTTCTCTAGATTAAAATTAACATGGATTCTAATTATTCGTATTTAAAAAAAAATTGCAACAAAATAAAATGTATTGTTAACGGATCTCGAATTTTAGGAAAAACCGTAGACGTAGGTATGTTTGGTGTGTTCGGTGTGTTTACATTTGATAATTTACTATCCATTATTTGTTTTTTAGTCACCAATGATAACATTATTTCAAAACATTGGCCGTTTCAAAATTGATCAAATTCAAGCCCTTTTAAGTTACTCCCAAGGTATAAAATGTATCATTCTTAACAAATCACTCGGGTTTCCAGCAATCCAAATCATCTTATGGGTATAATTTGTTTTATATTTTATGTAGTTAGGAACTGATTCCATAGCGCGAAGAAAAAAGTTCTGAACAAAATTTGATCACTTCTCAATTTCCAAAAAATTATGAAACTCGTATCCAAAAATTAATCAATCGACGTAAGTACATTGTACATGATACTATACGACGCAACCTTAAAATATCTATGGTGTCTCACCCACGGGTTTATAGCAGACAACGTATTAAATGTTGATTTTATCATAAACTCGTCTATAATTTTAGTTCTTTGAACATTTTTAAATATTGTAATTTTTCATTTTATAAAATTTAAATGTTGAAAATCTTTATTTCTGTATTGTCCATATGAACACTAGGTAGTAATTTTAAATCGGATTGATCTCAGAATCGTTTTTTATGTGTATGATTATCTGTGATTATTTATCTGTCGAATTATTACTAAAAAAACTTTAATTTAACGTTACCCTTGTTTCCTGAAAAAACATTTCTGAAGCTTAATTTTATGGTCGATAACCTCTTTGTCGATTGATTATTTCTTTTTGGTTTTTGTTTTTTTATTGGAAGGTCGTTGAAATTCATAAGCTTTTATCATATACGAGACTCTTCGGAATCAAATAATATATCTGCTTTTGTTTAGTAATTACTAATTAATTTATACTTCTACCCAGTCAGAATTGTATTGAATCGCTTTTACGGTTCCTTACGGCATAATTCGCCGTATAATCAGAAATCCGTATAAGGTATTTGAATTCTACAATTAACCGTTAATTTTTTTTCATCACTATACGGTGTAGTCATACATGGTAGACAGGTAGTATGCATACAATCATTTGACCTCGTTTATAAACACATAAGTAGAATATAAAACAATAATACCTGTGAATATCGACGTTTGTTTTAACTGTTTTAAATGTAATTATCACATTATCAATTTAAGTTGACTAAAAACACACACTGGTTTAATTTATCAAATAGTAATTTTAATGAAGTTTGAATCGTTTGATTTTTTTCGAAGAGTTGTTATACTCTTATTTTTTTTTCATACTCTTATCTATGAGCTGTTATATTTTATAAAGATAGAATTATTACGGTCATCTGTGAGCGTTTATTCATTTTAAATGCATTATATTCAGAAGAAAGCTGCATCTAGGACACGTGCACGTAAAGGTTATAAAAGAGGACATGTCTGAGTGAGCATCACTAATGTGAAAATATATAAAGATATACTCGTTGAAGAGTTAAAAGTGAAAGTTTGGTGAACATCAGGATAATTCAGGACCATTATTTTTTTCATTTTTTTTTTATTTTTATTTTTATTATTATTGATATAATATCAAATGTATTGACGAAGATATGCCAACTTTATTGCTACGTTTGAAAATATAATTAAAGCCAACCCTGTTTTCAAATCGATTTGATGTCGGTAGATATTTCACCTGATATTTATTATACAATATTTGACGTATTTGGTATTGTCGCATATACGTCGCGATTAGTTGGAACGTATACTAGACTACTGGAGTATATATAATTTAATACTATATATAGTATTTATATTATGGTGTGACGTATACTTAGTGGATTGTAATATAATTAATATGCTTACCTCTTGTTTTTGTTAGATTGAAACAAAGCCCCGAGAAAATCCATAAGATATTAAATGAGCAAAAATCAAAAATTACAGTTACTTGCGAATGATTCTTTGAGAAATTATGTTATAACCATAACTTAAACAAGTAATAACAATTTAAAAATAGTTTTTTTTTTTGTTATAAAATACTCCATTTTGTGAAAACACGATTATATTTATGTATACATATACATCGATAATGCAACAAAACGTGTCATAGATGAAGTATAAACTTTTTTTTGGCACTAATTTTATACTATACCTATTGTTTTAGAGCCTTGAAATTTTCTGATCAATTGTATATATTGCAATGAACTTTCGAGGACACGGTACCAAAGTATTTTGATTATTATAGTGTTATACTTTAAACAAGTATAAATATTTACTGTTAAAATTATCTTCAGCGAATTCCAAAAATATTGATTGTGAACATTGAACACTATCGGGTTTCATCTCAGAACGTGGATTAATTCGTATGAAAAGAAATTCAAATGCAAATGAAATTTAATATGAAACATTTACCTACCGCCAAATGGCTCTTCGTCTCGAGTTAGAAAGTAAATAAAATTAGTCGAGTTAAAGTAATTAAAATAATAATTATTAATAAATATGAATGTAGATGAAAATTGTATGGAATAATATTTTAATGATAGTTTATTATTAGCAAACATTTTGCTCTAATTTTCTATACTTGGTTTGTCCATCGTAAATGTGCAAGTTGGTTAATATGCGCGCTTTGGCCCAATTTTCGGTGATATATCCGACGGCAGGTAATTATTTCAATTAAGTTTCATAGTGACGATGGAAAACGCTTATAGCTGTGGGTATCTTTGTTGTTTTCTTTTTGTAGACTACCATACCACAATCGCTACACCGGTATACTACAAGTCACTTTGCAATTGAATATCTCGAATAACTTTGAAAATAATGGTACATAATTGGTACTATTACGGAAGTACGATATTAAAACGTCAACAATTTGAATTGTAGACGTCAAATTAAAAAGGTTAGTGTTATGTTATACAGATCATGTGTGTTACAATGGAATATTTCGTTAGCTATTATTCAATAACAATTGGGTATTATCGTCATGTCGAGTAGTGAGTACGTGTTCTTACGTGAACACTAAAGATAATGTTTAGTTTTTTTTTTTTTTCTCAAACGCGTCGTACGAATTGTAGTATTCGTAGTCCGGCGGAGACGACTCGTCTTAGTTAAAAAGGGGGTTGGATTCAATGCCGGTGCGATGGATTGTGAGGTGTTATTTTCAAGCCCCGAGGCTCAAACAACTGTGGATGTGTCAAAAATAAAAATTATTTAGAATTATTATAGGGCATTATAAAATATAAGGTGTTCGGCGCAATTCTTGTTTTTTGAAATCGCGCTGGAATTATCGAATTATTCTTTATAAATATCCTTTTGTTAACAACTACTGATTTATAAAGAAAATAAATAATAATAAAAAAATGTAATTTCCAATCTCGTAAAATCCCACTATAATAAATCACATCAATCTTTACCGCTCAAAGTCAATCGTAAAATTTCTAATAATTTTTTATGACAATTCTACTACGAATATAAAATCTATTCCCTGCAGGCTGGGGGTAGTACTCGTTAGGTACGATTAGTGTATGCTATGAATGTATGAAATTATAATTGAAAATAAAATACAGAATGACGTTTTTGCGGTGAGCTAAGTCAATTAAAATGGTGAAATTCTCAAGTCGATTTTTTTTCAATTTATTTCCTGACGATTTGAAGCTAACTGAAGTTAGGTGACTCAGTTTATGTTGATTTTTCAATAGCGGCCACTTATTAAAAATCGTATAATTGATACAATCGCGATATCGTTGAAACAAAATGTATTGGATTTATTTTTAATAAATAAAACTAATACAGTAACCGATCTCTTATTAGAAACAATCGGTTAATTGATAGTTTGATACACGTTTTACCTTAGTTCCCGGGCTGCTTCTACCGTATAAAAACAAAGTCGGCACCTCGGCTCGATACTCTTCGGATAGCTATCGGGTATAATTTACTACTTTTTACGTGTCACAGATTTGCGTTCCGTGTCCGCCCGAACGAAATGTCGTTAATCTAGCTGTCGCGGGTAAACGCGACAGAGATTCGGCGCGACAATCTCATCTAAATGTCATTCCCACTGATGCGTCGTTATGTTTTCGACTCGTTTTCAAAAGGGCTGCACATTTCATCTATTTCTGTAATACATTAAAGTAATCTCGATAATCCCTGAGTAGTCAGGTTTTTTTTTATTTTGTCACATTCAAAAATGTAGTGATGCATTGAGAACTACTATTGCTCAACAGAATACAATAAAAACTTATTTAAAAAATATTATGTAAAGAAACAAAAAAAAACCATTACGAATTATTTCGAATCGATATAGGTAGTAGTACATTTTTATGCGTGCGAGTTAGGCAAGGTGTGCCAATTAATATTTCTCTATCGTGTGATTCATGTTCATATAATATATATTAAGTATTATTATCTGTTATCTTAACGATGTATCCTAACCGGTGCGTGTACGCACCACAATCACGATGCGTTCCTCGCGTGAAGTTACGATAAAAAAAAAAGTACTCGTGATTTCGATAATCAGATTAATAGTTTGTTTTTTACCCCGTAACGTTCGCACGCCAAGTCTATATTTAATGGGGGACTACGATTGGCAATCCACCCACCCGGTCAGAACTTTGAGGGCGATAAGATTTGACGGCTTTTTTTTTCGTTTCAATGTATTGTTTTGTTTATTTGTCGGTGAAAATTTCGAAAACTTTATCAATCGAAATGTATTTTCGTCATACCTACAGCGTTTCGAGGCTTGAGCATCGATTTAAATTATATTTTCTCATATAATCACGCAGTGACCGACCCGTGAAAAAAAAAAAAGAGCGAGATTCTCCGTCTCAAGGCATTTTCCAAGTACTCCGGATAAATAATTCTAAAAACCCCGGTACACGCTGCACAGTTTGGAGGACGCGGCACGTACAAATCCACGTGTCGGTAAAGATTTTTTTATCTAAGGAAAACGCGATCCTTCGGGGTAACCGTCGCGCGTAATGTAAATAATAATGGATTTTCACGGTATTTCCTCCGGTCTAGTGTTTCCGTCGGCGCGGTGCTCGTCTCTCGACCCGACGTGTCCGGGACTCGTTATTAATTATCGTCGTAACGGCGGTTTCTCGGCGGAGCACGCGCGCCCGGCCGGCTGCCTCGGTAATTAGTCGGGAGAGAAATGAAAGAGCGGCGGCCGCGACGGCGCGCGACGACTTGACCGACCGCGCGCGCGGCCGATAATCGCGTCAGACCTTCGCGCGCTAACGTAGACGGGCGGCGTTTTCGTCCGTTCCACTCCTCCGCAGACGACAACTAGTTTCGCGTGTGACCACGATAAACCGTTTTATGGGCCAACTCCGTACGTGAGCGGACCGGGACGCGTCGCGTGCGGCGCGGCGGCGGCGTCGTCGTCGTCGCCGTGTACAGCCGCACGCAGTCTTCGGCCCCGTCGCGCGACGCGTGTATGTGTGTCAGTCGCGCGTCTCCGTCGCGCAGCAAACTCGCGTCAAAGACGTCTCGCCGCCGCCGGGCGCACGGGACGCGCCGTCGCCGCCATGCAACGTCCGCCGCCGCCGCTCGGCCGGCACAGCTTTTCCACGGACTCGCTGCACCGTCGTCCCGCGCCCCCGGACATACCCGAGTCCGCGCTGTCCGCGCTCAGAGGCATACTCAGGTCGTCGCTGCAGTCGTCGACGGGCTGTTCGCGCGCGGCCAAAGACGACGCCCCGCCCGTCCGCCCCGCACCGCCGCCGCGCCGCGTGTCTTCGTCTCCGCCGCCGCTACGTCCCCGTCGTCACGTCACGTTCGACTCGCCGACATCCGCCGGTACCTATTTACGCGTATAAAGACTAACAATAATATTATCGTCTTTCGATAATATTCCGCAGTGTACAAAAAACATTCGGCTAGGTCTCGAATCTCGGGGGCTACGGATTTATTATTATTTTAGTGTTTGCGATGCGAACAAAATCGCACGACATTCGCGATAGTATACTCTGCGAGTAACAATCAAAACAGTTAAGATCTTCTATTGCTTGATTTATTACAGTATAACACGCCAATAGCGCGACTGGGTTCCCGGAGAGCATCAGTAGTTGACGCTTTCTATGGTTGAATACAGTTTTTAAAAATGATAGCGCGTGTCTTTTGTTTGACTTTTTTTCGAGCAGGTTTTTTCAATTACGCTATACCTTTTATCTTAATTATCTAGTTTGTTGAATATCACCCATATTCATATTATATAGGTGTACTATACTCATGTGCGTGAGTAGTTCCCGTTTTCGTCGGTGTATTTCGACATTTTAATAATGTAAACCTTCAAAAAATGAACTCGTAAAAACATTTAATTCCGGAATAGCCAATGGACACAATTATCGTAAAAGAATTTCTAAACAAAATCGGTCGAAATATAAAAACTAGACCTAGATAGATTTTAGAGTGCCGGACTCTTTTACCGCTATTCATATACCTACACCGAGACGTGAACGTTGCCGCCGCCGGTCTTAATTAGTGCGGCGCGCGCTGTGGCCACGTCGATACGGTGCGCGAGGAAAAGTCGGGGATAGACGTAATACCAATTTAATCATAAACGAGTATAGAGACGGATTGAAAACGTAACGTGTTATCACTCAGCCGTCTCGTTTATTATATTGTAAATTTTCAAATTTCATCCCCCGCCCGTACGAAGAAAAACGCAGCATAGTGTCGTAAAATGATCGTCGCGATTAATAACAGTGTTTGCCGCTATTTTATGGGCGGGTCGCGCTGATGTTTAAAAAGTCCGTCGTCGTTTCAACGCCGTCTCTATAATCACGGCTGCCGATGGCCTTGGGAAATTATTAAGATTTTTATATACTCGTCTATATATACCGCGATCGTACCTTGCGTTGCGAGACATACAACTTTAAGGAGATTGAAATGCGTTTTCGGTGCGCGTACACGTCCATCGCGCGTCTGTGTGTACCCCGTGCGCGAGGGTAGAAGCCGAGGACCGTCTACGTCAAACTTTCACGGCTGGCGTTTATCCTCCCACGTATATTTTGCACACTTTACCGCGGCCCTCTTCAGCCACGCGATATTCCGATCGGTCGTCGGCGAATTTATAAAACGCTCGCGTATCCGTCTAACCGTCTATCGTTGTGTTCGTACGTTCCGCGATATCAGGTTGGGTCGGGTCAGGGATTTCTGAGCGCCGAAGATAACGTTTCGATAAGATGACGCATATTATTACGTACGCATTGTGCACGTAATAACGTACGAGTACGGACGGTTTTTATCTCAATAATTATACACTATTGTAATCGCTCGTGTGTGCGCGGGGGCGATCGAGAAAGTCGTAACCCGGTTTATTTGTGAAATATTTCGCAGTCCGCGCCCGGTATATTATTATAATATCACGATACGTACGCGTAATACGCAACACTCGTCGAATCGCAGCGGCGGCCGCTGCGGCACAATAATCTATCGCGGACATTATTACATGGGGGCGCCCGCAGGAACGTTTACAACGCGTTTTTTTTTTTTTTTTTAGGGATCCTAGACAAAATGTAAAAACGTCAATCGATTTTATTTGATTTTCGTCGGCAACATATTATTTCGCATGCAATACAATGCGATATCGTTGTATACGATTATAACGACGACTGATTCGTCGCGCGCGAACGTGTTTTTATCGCCCGCGGTGTAAACAACCGGCGGCGGACGTGCGGATTTCCCGCGCGCGGCCGCGCGTGACCAACCGAAAACCAAAAACTATGATATTTCCATTATTATTATTATATTTTTTTTTCCATTATTCTTCCTTCGGTTCGAGACGAAGACCGTTCTCTTTACGCGCGATGTGCAAGAACGCCGCCGCTGCGCGCTCACATTGTCCGCGCGCGAACGTCGTTTTCTTTTTTAG
Source organism: Drepanosiphum platanoidis (assembly GCA_948098885.1). Classification (NCBI taxonomy): domain Eukaryota; kingdom Metazoa; phylum Arthropoda; class Insecta; order Hemiptera; family Aphididae; genus Drepanosiphum; species Drepanosiphum platanoidis. The sequence goes on from OX402538.1 coordinate 12,379,203, forward strand.
GAGTGGTCACTCGTCCACGGCCGCGCCGCGCCGCGCGCTCGTGAAGGTCGCGACCGCCATGATGTCATTTTTTCCGTCCGACATCATCGTATACAACGCCGCCGCGTGTAAGCGCGCCGGCAATATAGGCATTATTACTATTTATGTATATGGCGCGGCGGTGTCTCGAATGGAAAAGAACGAAAAAAAATTCCGATTTCGCATGAATGTATATAATTATCACCGCACGTTTATCCGACGATATACCTGCCTCCGACGGCGCACGCGAACTCTCCGTCCGCGATGTTTACACGACGTATGTTATTTATTATTCTCTCCCGGCCGAATTATAAATGAGAATCGGATTCTTTCCTCTTTTTTTTTTTCGGATCGTCATCCACGATTCGTGCGAGATACATTGTGTTTGCACCACGCTGCTACGATGACGTTGACGACGATGACGATGACTGTGTCGAGTGGGCACGAATTTCGTATGCCCACTCGGCTCGTCAGATAACAATAGGTTATACCTACGAGTTCGGATTATACGTATAAAAAAAAATAAAACTACACGTGTACTACATACGTACATACAATGGGAATTGCCAAATATACTCTTTAGTTTTGACTTTTGACCAAAGAATATATTTTTATGCTCGCCGATTATGATTATACGTCGTATTATTATTATGTATTTAATCTTATTACGTGTTGACGAAAATTATAATTTTTCCTTTTTGTATTTTTAGCAGGAGTGACCACCGTCAACTCTGACAACCGGCCAAGTACTGCACCAACACCACCTCAAAATTCTTCTAAAGGTAACGTTTAATATTACGACGACGGCGTGTACCGCACAATTTGAATATACATCATTTAAATCATATACGTAAATGTACACGTCAATACGTATTTTTACTGTAAATTATAATTTTCTTCTTTTTTGTTTTTAAATGCAAAATCCATTGTTACATTGGAGTTTTTCCGTATAAAATACATCCAGACCACTCGCTATATTATTTATTATATATTTCCATATAGTGCCAACACTCGTTCATAGTATACATAATAGTATAAATTATTATGTAGGTATTAATCGTGGATAGGTAATAGACATACATTGCGTACGTTTTACAAACGATAAACAACTTGTAATAGCTACGTTTTTAAAATACATTCCTTTATAGGTACAAGTTATATATATATATATAATTTCAAGTGTTTATTTTTTCTATTCGATCAGGAGGACTACATTGGTTTGCCCATGGTGCAGATTCATTTGACTTTTATGGTGAAACAGACGAAACAGGTTTACTAAAATGTTCTCTTGCCTGTGTGTTTTTTTTTTTATTTTTATTTTTTTTTTTAGGACAAATACTAACATAATATTAGATTAATTATTGTCCATTTGTTTTTGCCTCATTGTTTTAAAGTGGGTACAGTGGAACTAATATTTATTTTTTTATTTTTATTTTTAATAATACTGCTTACAGCAACTATTTTCTGTGGAATTCGACGAACTCAAAGTCATTCCATTATTTTATTCGTTTGACGTTTATAAAACTCATCATTACTTTATGTTCAAAATGTCCACAGAATTGTTATCGAAATAATATCTTATTAAAAATGGGCAAACGATTTTTAAAGTGTTACGTGTGGAAATCGGTGTTCGCCGTTGGGATACATTTTTCAGTCAGTCGTGCCCAGTTTCACGAAGCTAGTAATTTGTTTTCGTTTCGAGTTTATTATTTCATATACCAGGTGTAAATTTTTACATCGAGGATTATGTATGAAATGAACTACGAAACTAGTATTTTCCCTTTGTTTTATGGTCATTATAATACCTATACGGTGTGTTCGTGAGTCGTGTGTTTTGTTTTCTTAAACGTGAGCGTTGTTTACTGCTCACACGTGCTTCTCAATGCCGTTTGATTGGGTGATTGCAGTTATTATCAATTGGATAACTCTTTTCTGGTACATGCTTGTGTGTATTGAACTTGGGTTATTGTTTTTGTTTATAAAGGAAAAGATGCAGCCAAAGACCGCGAGGAACGATTACGGCTTGTTCGTGAGAAACACGATGAAGAACGCCAAAGAAAACTCGAAGAACTCAAACAACAAGTACTGACTTCATATTGGCCCGATGCGTTTCTGTATCGAATAAATATACTAACTCGTGTTTTATGTCTGTTGTTTTAGGCACTGGCTGTTCAAAGGTATCGAGAACAAAAAGAAGAGGAACGACGAAGACGTTTAGATGAAATGCGTTCGCGAGATTCTGAAAGGCGGCAGCAGGTGGAAGAAAGAAAACGACAGTTATTCGAAGCCGAACGAGAGAAACGAGAAGCTATATTAAAAAAAAATCAAGTATGATCAAAAACAAAATGTACATTGATCATATGTATATTAATGTCAAATTATTCTTATATTAGGAACGCGAGGCTAGAATAGAGTCAAAAAGAAGGAACGAACGTAGTTCAATTGTTTTTGCATTCGGAAGTTCGACGCCTCGCATGCTTGAACCGGCAGAAACCGGAGGATCGTATTGGGCCAGTCGCAGGTGAATAAACAATCTAATCGATTTTGCAATTTTATTCCTTGACATTTTTACATTTATTATTAAACTCAATGTATTTACTCGGCGCGCTAAATCTAGCATCTATTAAATGTTTATTTATTTTATTTCGTTATTTTTTAGAGCTACGTCTACCAGCAATGTGATGATGTTAAGCAGTACAACTCCTATGGGCCCTCTGACAAGGAGGTCATCAGAACGCGAGCTGAACGAATGTTCTGGAAAAAAAAGAGCTGCTTCTGCCGGCGGTTTGTCAAACCGCAGTACTGACGGTAAGCAATATGCCTATACATCATATTATATTGTTTACTTCGATTAGATTTAATGCGATTTGGTGTACGATTTCCGTTATAAAAATGCAATGTTGGGAAACGAAATTGTTTAAACATCAGATTTTTCAGAATGCAATAATAAGAGACTATCCGTAACGGATATCTTGCGTTGGAGTGATGTGTATTACCCTGTTATCCCAGAATGCCCTGTAGATGTGGGGAGTGGTGAGTTTTTGGGGATACGAAATCCAATTACGTGTTCTGAGTGTTACATCCTAATTATTTGTGTCTATTAAAAATTCGTTACTTAATATGCATGAATTCCAATAATGTAGGAACATTGTTGGATTGATTACAAATTATTTGTCCGATACGAGTTATTGTGAATTAGTGCGTGATTTTTATTTTTATTTTTTTTTACTAACACTTGATCGAATTATTTTGTACGATCATTTTTTCCGTATCTGATGTATAGTCTATATATATATATATTTATATACGTATTTTGGAGCTTATTAAACAAAAAAATATATGTTGAATTGAAACAAATTGTTGTTGGTGTTGTTAAGACTGTTTCAAAATATAAGATCGAAAAAGCCAATAAAAGAAAACTAATTAATATAATTTTTATCTAGATTGAGGCGTCGAAAGTATATTTATAATTCCTATGTTATAGTAACGACGCGAGCCGTTACATTTAACGCGTTCAGGGTGGTAGTAGTATTAAAGTAGTAGTAGTAGTAGTAATTAGTATTATTAGTGTATATGTGTAGCATATTATTGTAATACTTGTAGATTTTTGAACTCTTTTCCTACCAGCTATAACCGGCTATATATACCAGCGTATATTATGAATGTTAATTAGCGTACACGCCTATTTTGTTTACCGCTTCCTACGCGTGCCATACCTAGAATACAATAATTACCATCGTTTTGTATACTAATTAATTAATTAGCTCTGTAAGCCAAACGAACGTAGCTATAATACTAAACCCTACAGCCGCACGCCACGCACGCGAACGCAACCGCACGGCCGTGCACTATGCCTAATCTATTATGTTTTTTATTATTATATACGTTATTACTTATTATTATAGGAGATGACTGCGGCGTTGTGAACTCTTAATGTATAATAATGCTCCGTGGGGGGGCTTGTTTTACTTCAACGTTCGTTGATAACAACATGTTTTGTTTTTATCGTCGAATCGAAACCAATCAATTCCGACCGCTAATAGCTGCAGCTGCAATCGATTCGATGTAAATAAGTTGTACGCGGTCAAACGCGCGGAATTTACAACTCTTAGAAATCGTAATTAGAAGAATAAATTGGAAATGGAAAGCCTCGTCGGCTCGTAAAAGTTGAAACACGCGTGTTCGCATCAGACGTGATTTTATTTTCTCGAGAATAAAAGTACTCGTGATTCGTCCGACCACCGCGGTATCTTCTATTGACGACGGGAATAAAATAACGTTCATTCCCCCGGTGACACCATCTGCGGAATTCGCCCTGATTTTTTTACAAAATCAACTAACCCAACTCGGGTACCTAATGCCGGAAATTCCATCGAAACTAATTTTTTTTTCTTTCGTTAAAGTCTTCCAGTTTGCGGACACACCCCTCTCCCTCCGGAACAAATTTAATCGTATTAATTACGTCGCAGTCACCTACCTATAAATATGTATACACCCATACGCACACGCCATGGCAGGCAGTGTTAGAGCGGGACGGTTGCTCCGTGAAATCGAGGGCCTACCCCTCACAAATATATTTTCCTTAACTTTTATAATTTCGAAAAACTATCATATTCTCGTGTTATTTCTGACATCGTTTTTAAATCTCTCGGTGTGCGTCGACCGCGTTCGTATTAAAAAAAAATTGTAAACACGTTTCCGTGAAAATCTGTCCCGCGGGCTCGCCAAACCTTCCGCTTGCACTGCGCCGTGGCGCGTGCGATATGGCCATCGATGATCAACGGGTGACGTATACGTCGATCATCGTTGCATGTTGCACTGCCCGCGCGTATACGTAATAATATAAATAATATGCGGTACTACGAATTTACATAAAAACAATTAAACGATAATATTTCGATATTATACAATATAATATGTATAATTGACGGACGGCGTGGCGGTGACGCGGCGGTGATGGTGCGCGTTTGTACATGTGTAACATATGTGTGTTTAGAAGGTGGTGACGGGAACGCCGAGCGGAAAGCGGCCAGACGCAAGACGGACCTGATGCCCACGATCCTGTCCCCGCGCGACCTGACGCCGTGCAGCCGTCCCGGATCAGCCAGCTCGTCCCGTCGGTCACCAGGTAGGGCGAGTTCGATGACTCGGCTGGACCGCGCCGCCGTGGCGTTCGGCACCACCACCGGCGGCGGTGGAACAGGACGTCTCCTGTCGTCGGCGCGCAGCATGAGCCATTTGGCCGGCGGCGGTGGTGGCGGCGGCGGGCGATCCGTTTTAGGTGCCAAGGATCGCTCGGCGCACCACCGCAGTATGATCGCCTTGAACCCGGTGCCGCCGCCCAGGCTCACTAGAGCCGAGCGACTGCGTAAGCGCGCCAGAGAATTCGCAAACGGCGGTGGTACAGGTACGTGTGTACGGATAGAAAACCAGTCGCGCGCCGCGCGTAACATTATCGCTAAGTCTAAACGTGTATACCCGCCGTCGTGGCGCGATCGCGAAAAAAAAACAACATCTAAAAAGGGGGCCTGCGAAACGAAAAACAAACCTCTTGCGCCGTCGAGCGACGATGGTCTCTCTGGGAAAAAATCGAACTCGTGCACGATGCTTCCCTTTTTAAGAATATTGAGAAAAATTAATTTTCACGAGTCCGTTCGCAACGCCCTCGCACGATTGCACCGCTGACGAGGCCGTTTACCTTCTCTCCAGACCCATTGAGTTCCGAGTGTTTTATCCTTTTTTTTTTTTTTTTAAACCGACGCGATTTCTCCGATAAATTTCCTTACTCGCCTTTTCTTAGTGCTCGTATAATAGGTTTCGCTCAGAAATTTCCGGAGAACGATATTTGCTCGTAATAAAATACGAGTTAGGACGAAATCGTTTGCGCCCGCGGTGTTATGTGTAATCGTTTTTCTAGACATTTTCCAAACCCAGTACTGACGTCGAATGTAAAATATAACTTCTTATTTCCATTCGCCGTCATTGTTGTGTAGACTTCCCCCGAAAACACGTCTCGTCGTACAACCCTCGCGAGACGTATCGCGTGTTGTGTTTCATAAACGAGGGGGAAAAGTGTACGTGGTTTTAAAGTATGACTTACGATCGAATGTTGTGTGTGTCTCGGACGCGAGTGATATTTTTGTATACGCGTTTTTTTTTTTTTTACGGGTAAAGATCACTATTGATAGGATCGTCGTTACCGCGCGCGTGTTCGACACTCTTCGGAAGCCACTCGAAGTTTTTTCACTCTACCCGCTAGGAGGTACTCGTTTTACACGTTAACCAATGTTATATTATAATACTCTAAATAATATACCTATTTTTATTCAGATAAACAAACGATTCACAAGACTCTTTAAACAACATATCTTCACCGTAATAATCGTGTCGTCGGTTTACCGACGGATGTTTGCATATTTTCATCCGTAAATAAACCCCAACGACCTAGGTGGAAGTTTGCATGAGTACACGTATTATTATTAAACGCATTTTTCGCTTATTTATTGACGTATATTTAGTGTTCACCGTAGACGTAAAAAAAAAAGTATATCGCACGAATGCATGATTGAATCTGTCACACTCCAATTGTACTACTATCACTTGTATAACAATTCCTGTAACTTGCATAATATTATACATGTTGACTTGTTTGATCTCTTTTGAAACTATTCAAATTGCGTTTTTCTGCAAAATACGTATTCTTCGTCGTTTCTATTTCAAACCGATTACGGTATTCAAATTCGATTACGTAACTCCCATTATTGTGTATATCATTGATATTTTTTCTTCTATAATTCAATTTGTAAACATTACTCTTTGTTGTCTTAAACAAAGAGTATCATTAACCAACGTTATAATTCGGCTTGAATGGAGAAGCCATTCGTGGTCACTCCACCACTTGGTATTACTGAGTTCATATCTTCTACATCAATAATTAAGCTTTATAGCTGTTAGAAATCTTATTACGCTCTTAGTATTTACGATTTCAGTTTTTTTTTTATATATATAATATATATATTATATATATACTTTAAAATTTTGAAGAAAGCATTCATTATCATATATACATAGAGCTGATTAAATACTAGTGAAAATACTGTCAAGTCGAAAGTATGTATAGTTGCAGTTTGGTTTATTTGCATATCTAATTAAATATATACTCACGTCAATGTTTTACATAACATTGAACAGTAAAATGCATGTGTTATATAATAGTAATAATCGTATCTATTGCATGCGTATTTGGTCTCACGTGAACCCGAGAAAACAGTAAGTGCACTTATTTCAACAGGTGGCGGTACTCTATTTTGGGACAAGGCGATTCATATCAGCACCGAGTTTTTCTCTATACTATACTATATTAAAATACAAAACTAATTTTACAAATATTTTTTTTACATCATTAACTGTACTCTACTCATGTCTAATTTCTTTTTTCAGTCACATTAATTTCAAGTCTACTAAAATGTTAATATATATTATTTTATATTGTACACGGTTAAATGCGCCAATTTTTCATACACGTGGGATATTTTTATTATTATTTATGACCATTTCATTTTTCCGTAACTGACGAAATTCATTTCAAAAAAACATTTACTACTTAATATCAATTGTATCGACATAAAATCAATTAATTTTTAAACCTCTAGAATTAAAATCAAGGCCGGAGTGTAAATCCTTCGATTAGAAAAAAAAACCCTCCGATTTACAACAGTAGGTATTATAAACATGTCGTGTTTCACATTATCTAACCTCTTTTTAAAACAATTAAAATGCAATATCAAAATAAATGGTTTCAATTTCATTGAAATAATATTGTGTTCCCACCATTACGGTTTATTTTTGTACAAAAAAATACATAATCTATTATGTAGAATAACAAGTACCTATTATAATAACACAAATAATTACAATCGTGTATTATGTGATGCCAAAAAACCCGTGTGAAATATCTATGTCGAGTTTTCCTGCGTGTATGATTTTTTGGTTAAATATTATCTTGTGTAGTCCTTGCCCTGTTCGTTTTTTTTTTTTTTTTTAATTTCCCTTAACTCTTGACTTAAATATGCGCGCGATAATCCGTAAAAATGTACTTAATCGTTTTAATTGTTTAGGTATGAAATCTGGTGAGATGACACCAAATCGGCCTCAGAGTTCCATGAGCCAATCCAGCACCGGGCCGTTTCCGTCGCAGCCGAGGTCCAGACCTGTGGCTACACCTCGCAAACCACGACCCATCAGTATAGCTGTGACCGGCGTAACAGCTTCAATCGATCAACCAGCAAAGTCTCCGGCAACTGGCGAAAGACCGCCTCTGCCTAAAGTGAATGTTACCAAAAAATCGATTACGCCTAAAGTAGAATCGAAAAAATTCCCCAGTGACAATAACAAACAACAGTCTACGACGACAAAAGTATGTCGACAATTTTTGTAACCAAATCATTAACTTATCCTAACCGCGTTTGCGTGGACGACGTCATATCGAATCAATATTTATATCGATTTGTACACATTTTCAGGAGAAAAATAAAAACGCAAAATCTTCAGAAACTTCTGAAAACGTCGATTCTTCCCATCAGCCTCACTCGAGCGCGGCGGCATCTAAAGACGAAGACAGTCAAGAGAATTCAATTCAAGAGTCAGTCAGTGACTTAGCCGAATGTGACATGACCGCTTCTATGTTGGCTACCAAGCAGAAGATCACGACAGAAGAAGAAGCCAAAGCCGCATTAGCAGAACGCAGAAGATTTGCGCGTGAACAGGCTGAAAGAGACGCGGAATTAGAAAGACAGCGATTGGTAAACTATACACTTAATATTTTACACCATTAGTGTACATTTAATAACTATTGTTTATTTATAAAATGTCGATATTTGTATTTACACCATCTATGTAATTTTAATTCGATACATGTGAATAACAGGAAGCTGAAAGATTAGCTGAAGAAGAACGATTGCGTTGCGAAGAAGAAGAACAACGCCGACAAGAAGAAGAACAACTGAGACTGTTGGAAGAGGCTCGAAAATCTGAAGAGTTGCGTTTGCAATTGGCTATTGAAGAGACAAAAAAACGTGAAGAAGAAGAAAAGAAACGAAAAGAAGAAGAGCTCAAGTTAAAATTAGAAAAAGAAGAAGCAGACCGCAAAGCAAAAGAAGAAGCAGAAAAGTAAATATTTACAAAAATAATGACCTGTTTAAGTACATTTTTAAAGTACCCATTTATCACCAATTCATAAACCCGTGTGATAGTGCTTTCTCTTTTTTACCTCAAATAAATGTAAAGTATAACAATTGAATAATATATCACATTTTTTTCTAGGCTTAGACAAGAAATGGAAATAAAATTGAAGAAAGAAGAAGAAGACAGACAATTGAGACGCAAAAGAGTTGAAGCCATCATGCTGAGAACTAGGAACCAAGGCAAAGGATCTAGTAACGCGTCAACCAAAGTATGTGTTTAGTTGTATGACATGTGCAATTAAGCAGTACTTTATTGCATATTTATGTTTTTTCCTTAGGAAGAGACTGAATCTTCCGAGCAACAAGCCGGAGAAAAAATGGAAAAATCGTCATCAGATCCGATGACTACTAGTCAAGGTCCGGTGTCCAGCACCGAAGCAATGTTGACCGCTGAAAGAAATCAATCGTCTTCGTCAGCATTGCCACCAGCTGATACTTTGTCCAATGGACTGCCTCTCGATACGCCCGGTCCTAAACAAAATGGCCATACAAATAATGATAACAGTGGCAATAATGGCGAGGTTGTTCACCACAGCAATGGCCATTCAGCAGCAAATGGCAATGTCTTTGACTCTGAAGTGTATGTATATTATAATATGAATAATTAATTGATACTTCACATTAATTTGTTAATTCTGTCCTATCATATTATATATTCTACCACATAGCCAATTTATTATTAATAAAATTACTGTAAACTCAATATTAGAGTCAATATTAGTATTGATTATTATCAAGTTGAAACACGATAATTTTTTCTACAATGTAGTATTGAGCGTTTTTATACATTTTTACAACACACATGTTTAAAATAGTAGCAATTAAAAAAACTTAATGTTTTATCTCAGAAAATATTTTCACATTTCAATTTCATACTAATCTCGAGTTCTGGTTCAGAATTTGACCCAGTCAATCTCAGTAGAATGCAATTGTTAACAAATCTATACATGATCATTTTTAAGTTTCAGAGCAATTAATAACAATACATTACATATCCCGATGTATTCTAATGCTATTTTTGTTTTTTCCAGACAATTAAATAATGTGACAAACAATCTACTTGATTTATCGCTGGAGCCCATTCCTTCAGATACCTTGTCTACTCAACAAATCATCGACATTGGCATGAGCAAATGCATTCAAGACAACGCCACAGACTTTCCCGCTTACCAAGAAACCAATAGATCAGAAAAACAAATTGTCAATGGTAAATTATCATTATTAAATATGAAAAGTCCATTGAAATACCTAGATTCTGTTTTAACTCGTTCCTTTTGACTCCTGTATTTACGAATACTTTACTTTAAAACAAAACCAAAGATAAAATTACTATAATTCATCATGGCATAGTTTCTAAGCAATTTATAAAACAATATCCATGCGCCTATTTTTATTTAATATTCATGTTATAGTTAGGTCTTGAATAAAACTTTATTATGAAAGTAAAAGTAAATAGGTCAATGTATATTTGCTTTTATCTTTTATGTTAATTTCATACATGATAATATTTATTTTTAATCTTTTCATTTTCCGTATGATTTATAATTTATATATAATCCTAATTTTTCAACAGTGATAAAAAATAATTTAGTTTGTGTTTTTACTTAACCCTGTTTATCAATCTATAAAAATTGAAAAGTAGAAAAACAAACTAAAATCACATTAGTTTCTCTTTCGAATCAACGTAAAGTTATATGAAGCAATTTGTTATTTATACAGTTTTCTATAATATGATTGTTATTAAAAAAACACATTTCTCTTCATAGATTTTATTTACAGCTGAGATGTCCAACATCAATTAATTTTTAAAATAACTTGGTGAAAAATAGTACTACTAAAACTGAATTTGTAATAAATAAGTCTTTCCGACTAGCATATATATTATTTTTTTTATTCGATAACAATTATATATTAACACGCTATGATTTTTTTTTCTTTCAGATCTACTGTCGTAATGAATTTGAGAAGTGGCCAGTAGTGCGTTGTTGTGGGTATTTGTATACTTGGCGGTAGATTGAAGTATTAAACACGAGTGCTACTTTTATTGTTATTTTATTATTTTTATCTAAATTATTAAGTAGTTAAAAAAAAAAAGTAAAACATTCAGTAACAATTATTATTATTATTATTATCATTTAGCCACGACTAGACATACCATTACGGCGACAAATTTATTCATCTACTATTTTAAACCATCTAATAAGTCCCTTCTTTTTAATACATTTTTGTCTTCATAAATATAATAATAATAATAATATCTTATCGTGTTAACTATTATATGCATTATGTATCGTTATTATCGCGTTTAAATGTACAATAATAAAAATTGTTCGATACATTAATTATATATATATATATAGATATTTATTATAAGCATATATGTATGACGACATAAGATTGCTTTGTCTTACGAACAAAAGACTACCCGTCCTAAAATCTTTCATCATTGATACAATGCATAATATGCCTTTGAACGATAAGTGATAAGCGAGCACAATAATAATACACCGCCAAATCGTAAATCTCTTTTTTCTTTGCATGTGCTGTCTTTGATTTCCGTCTTCATTTAAAGGAGCACACACGCCAAATGTCAACTAATAAATGCTGTCCAATAATTTCTCTCTACATTTTGCACATCATCTTTTTGATTTTTACAGATTTTTAAACAGATTGTGTCCCTGTGGAACATTTGTCTCCCACATTACAATATTATGTTCATGTCCGTGATAACGACGATGTTGTGTTAATAACTAATATCTTTTAGAGCCACATCTCGGTTTTATTTAGTTGGGGGGAAAGGGGGGGGGGGGGTAAATTCATCAGACATTTGCTGATGACTTCCTTCGGTCTGGTGTAAAAAAAAAACCACATTCTCGAATGTCGTATTCGTCCAGGAACGAGGGTGTATACATAAACACACACACACATGCAAACGAGATTTATTTTCCATCAATCTCCCTGATCTCAAGACGTATAATAGAATATTTTTTTTTAATTACCCCATTATGAATTGTTGCGAGTGATTTATTTTTTTTATTTGTTCGCAAAGACTTCAAAACTTTAATATATAAATAAATGTATCTTATTTTTTATTTTTTTTTTCATAATATGCTATATAATATATATATATATATATATATATATACATATATATAGGTATATCGATTCGTTAAGTCTGCGGGATTGTAGTCTTTTATTATTATTATCAATAACATAATAATATTATAATGTCTATTATTTGAATATTATTTTGTATAGTAAAAAAAAAAAAAAAAACAAAAAAAAACCCATAATAATAATAATCTTCTCCAACGATATTTTAATGTGCAGTAATTAATAGTGTGTGTATTACGTGTACTACTACAAAAAGTTTTGTTGCACAAGAAGACAAAGCCATCTTAAATGTTTGTTTTTTTTTTAAAAATTATTATTATTAAATCGATAGTAACGTGGGAAAGTTGTATAAAAAATATCTTTTACTAAACAAACATGTTAATCATTGATTTTGTAAACTTAATAGCGATATCTATTCAACTAACACTTTTATTAATCGTCGCTATTTAAAATGATAATTGATTTATTTTTACTATCTTTTTTTTTTTTTTAATTTTTACTTTTTTTTATGTAAAACAGTTTTAAATATAATTTTTATTTGTATCCAAATTGATAATTATTATTATTATTATTATTATTATTATTATTATTATTATAATTATTATTGAATTTTACTTTTACATTTTTTTTTTTTTTTCAGCCATTAATTATATAAATATATCTTCTTTTATTTTTTAAACTGAATTTGTGTAAAACTTAGCAAAGTATTTTGTCGGTTTATTGTTAAAATTTATGTTCAATTTAAAAGAAAATGACTAAAATAATATATATATATATATAATTTGTAATTTTTAAGTTGTTTTAATTTTCGTGCTATTAGCTGTTGTTTATTAACATGTTGAATCTAATTAAGAACTGTCTGACCTATTGTTTTAGTGAAATATTTTACATCTAATCTTATCGACAATAAACATTACAGTCTAGTATGTGTCTGTATTTATGTGCGATGGTTTAAAAGCAATATACGTCAGACTGTTCGTCTCCAAAGTAATACAATGTGCATTGGATTTGAGCGTGTTTTCAGCAACTATATTTAAATTTAAAGATTGTTATTTGTAATTTTATCAAATTTTCAACTAGTTAAAATTAAGAAATGGATTTAAAGATCTGACCCCGATTTCTATATTATAGTTTCTTACTCTCACTAGTAAGTATATTTTTTCCATACATCATATTAATCATATTCCTTTAACACGCGTTTATAACATAATTAATCTCTATTGAAAATATGCAGGCATGTAGCATTCTATGAATAGGGTGGTGATTAATTTCATGCCTGTAACGAACTGACGACAAAGTCAATTTTATAACATACTGCAAATTTATAAAGACACCCACCGCCGTAGTAAAAACACATATCCAACACCATATCCCCACACAATGATACACCAATTTATGATAACACGTTTTGAAACAGAAATAAAGACCTGTAGCCGCACGAAGAATTAACGTATTTGGAAATGATTCTGGTCCTAACCGCATAAAAAAAATTACGTCACCAACCACCACTTCCCAAAAAGTAACTATTGCAATTTGTAACTCATCAAAACTACATTCAGGACCTAAATTTGAGTGTGAAATGACACATTTTGTATAGTTCAAAAAATGAAGAGTGTATATAGAAATGTTAAAAGTGTGAGGTAAATAATAAATCGTTTTTATTTTATATTATTAATTACTTGTCAGTATCAAAATAATAACCAATCATTATAAGTGATAGAATTATTTTTGTATAATGTCTATCAGTATATTTTTGGTAAATTGATGAAAAGAAAAACTTTCAGTACGTGCATGGGGACAAAATTTACTGGTTTATAAAATAAAACGCATTTTTATTGTATGAAACTGAATAGAAATACTTTTTTAAACATTTTAACTATAAATTCATTTTTTTTCGACCTCAAAAATAACCAGTTATCTTAAATTTAAAATAACAAATTTTTCAAAAAAAGTCAATCATCTATATTTTGTAACACTTCTGTTACTATAGTTTACTTGAAAGTTGAAATTATATATCCATAAAGAAAAGTTAATTTATCAACATTACATAGGTAGTAAAGCTTGAAAACTCATCAATAATAACCAAAGGAATTTGATAAAAGAAAATGTGTATACTTTAATCCTAAACTATTTTGTTTTTTTAGACATTTATAAAATATAAATGTAACTATTATGCAATTGTTATCAAAAATTAAAACACATGTGATCAATTTTCCCTTCATTTGGAATATTTGGATTATATATTTATGTCTAAAAACTTAACTCCAACTAGCTTCATTGATCTCAACCAAGTATGTATCAATAATGATAAATCACACTATTAACGAAGGTTTTAATAAAATAGACCATCATTTAGGAAAAATAAATATCAAAACCAAAGTTTAAATAGTGAAATCATAATTTATTTAATATTACTCACGACATTATTAATATTGTTGTTGAAAAAAAATGTACCAATAAAAAAGAAAATAGATTGAGAACAAATCGTGAACAGGAAATATTCAAAAATTTTAAAATACATTTTATTTAAAATTTATCTATAACTATTGCACAGTTTAAAAATTTTGTGCTCCACCACGAAGACGCAGAACCAAATGAAGTGTGGATTCCTTTTGGATGTTGTAGTCGGATAGGGTACGTCCATCTTCAAGTTGTTTACCGGCAAAGATCAAACGCTGTTGGTCTGGAGGGATACCTTCCTTGTCTTGGATCTTGGCCTTTACATTTTCTATGGAGTCGGAAGATTCGACTTCCAAGGTAATGGTCTTTCCAGTGAGGGTCTTGACGAATATTTGCATACCACCACGAAGACGGAGTACCAAATGAAGTGTGGATTCCTTTTGGATGTTGTAGTCGGAAAGTGTACGTCCATCTTCGAGTTGTTTACCGGCGAAGATCAAACGCTGTTGGTCTGGAGGGATACCTTCCTTGTCTTGGATCTTGGCCTTAACATTTTCAATGGAGTCGGAAGATTCGACTTCCAAGGTAATGGTCTTTCCGGTGAGGGTCTTGACAAATATTTGCATACCACCACGAAGACGAAGTACCAAATGAAGCGTGGATTCCTTTTGGATGTTGTAGTCGGAAAGTGTACGTCCATCTTCGAGTTGTTTACCGGCGAAGATCAAACGCTGTTGGTCTGGAGGGATACCTTCCTTGTCTTGGATCTTGGCCTTAACATTTTCAATGGAGTCGGAAGATTCGACTTCCAAGGTAATGGTCTTTCCGGTGAGGGTCTTGACGAATATTTGCATACCACCACGAAGACGAAGTACCAAATGAAGCGTGGATTCCTTTTGGATGTTGTAGTCGGAAAGTGTACGTCCATCTTCGAGTTGTTTACCGGCGAAGATCAAACGCTGTTGGTCTGGAGGGATACCTTCCTTGTCTTGGATCTTGGCCTTAACATTTTCAATGGAATCTGAAGATTCCACTTCCAAGGTAATGGTCTTTCCAGTGAGGGTCTTGACGAATATTTGCATACCACCACGAAGACGAAGTACCAAATGAAGCGTGGATTCCTTTTGGATGTTGTAGTCTGACAGGGTACGTCCATCTTCAAGTTGTTTACCGGCGAAGATCAAACGCTGTTGGTCTGGGGGGATACCTTCCTTGTCTTGGATCTTGGCCTTTACATTTTCAATGGAATCTGAAGACTCGACTTCCAATGTAATGGTCTTTCCGGTGAGAGTCTTGACAAATATTTGCATACCACCACGAAGACGGAGAACCAAATGAAGTGTAGATTCTTTTTGGATGTTGTAGTCGGAAAGTGTACGTCCATCTTCGAGTTGTTTTCCGGCAAAGATCAAACGCTGTTGGTCGGGGGGGATACCTTCCTTGTCTTGGATCTTGGCCTTTACATTTTCAATGGAATCTGAAGACTCAACTTCCAATGTAATGGTCTTTCCGGTGAGGGTCTTGACGAATATTTGCATACCACCACGAAGACGGAGAACCAAATGAAGTGTGGATTCCTTTTGGATGTTGTAGTCAGACAGGGTACGTCCATCTTCAAGTTGTTTACCGGCGAAGATCAAACGCTGTTGGTCTGGAGGGATACCTTCCTTGTCTTGGATCTTAGCCTTTACATTTTCAATGGAATCTGAAGACTCGACTTCCAATGTAATGGTCTTTCCAGTGAGGGTCTTGACGAATATTTGCATACCACCACGAAGACGGAGTACCAAATGAAGTGTGGATTCCTTTTGGATGTTGTAGTCGGAAAGTGTACGTCCATCTTCGAGTTGTTTACCGGCGAAGATCAAACGCTGTTGGTCTGGAGGGATACCTTCCTTGTCTTGGATCTTAGCCTTTACATTTTCAATGGAATCTGAAGACTCGACTTCCAATGTAATGGTCTTTCCAGTGAGGGTCTTGACGAATATTTGCATACCACCACGAAGACGGAGTACCAAATGAAGTGTGGATTCCTTTTGGATGTTGTAGTCGGAAAGTGTACGTCCATCTTCGAGTTGTTTACCGGCGAAGATCAAACGCTGTTGGTCTGGGGGGATACCTTCCTTGTCTTGGATCTTGGCTTTTACATTTTCAATGGAGTCGGAAGATTCGACTTCCAATGTAATGGTCTTTCCAGTCAATGTTTTGACAAAGATCTGCATATTGAAACTGAAAACAGAAATAAATAATTACTATTTATTTAAGGTAAGTATGTACAATAAGAAATGATGATGAAATTAGTTTTATATAATTTTTATATTTCATTGGATTTTGAGTACTTTTTATTAATTTTTCATGAATAAATTATTTTAACATATAGTTAATTTTTCACTCATTTAAATTGAATCAGAATGTTTAGAGGTTTATAAATACATATATTTTTTTCCATTAAATAGAGTTTAAAATTACAAAAATATTTAAAATTATAATGTATTTCATTTTAGAATAAAATAAATGTAGAATAAATATCAATTTAACTCAACTAACTAATGAAGTAAGTAAATTGTTCACAAAATGTTCTTTTTTACTCTCTGTATAGATTTTATACAATAAGCAAATCAGCTAATAATGAACTAGGTGTCGTCTAACAATTTAAATATTTTAATTTTTATCAAATAGAAAACCTTAAGAATTTATGTCACAACTTTACAATTGACAACCCAGTCAACTAGTAACATTTACACATATATATTTTAACCATGAGCACTATTCTTATGTGAAACTGTGGTATATATGTAAATGTAACGAGCCAAAGAATTAATTATATTTTTAACAAACCTATTAGAATAGTAAAGGCTCCAGTTAACAATTTATAAAAATAATTATAAAATATGTATATCAATTCATATCTTCAAAAAAAATATAATGAAATATATTGTTTAAAATTTAAAGGATTAGGTACTAGCATTCAATAATCTTAGTAAATCTTAATAAATTGTTAAAAAAAATAAAGAAATATAGAAGAATATAATTTTACAGGTACATAATATAGATTTATAAATGTAACTTAATTCATCAATTTAATATGAATTGTAATCTTTTTATCAAGATACAAACTGTAATAATTCTAGAATTCGTTGAAATTACGTTTTTGTTAACTTAGTAATAGGAAACAATCAATTAGTACCCATGTTCATGAAATAAAAATAATTATTACTCGCAATCATTTGATATGATTGTAGAATTTGCAATAACACAAGACATGTCACCCATCATCATAACTAATCAACATTACAAGGAAAAATATGAAAATATAATATTTTTCAAAATGAGACATGTTCATGAAACGCCTTCAAGATATTTCAATAGAAATTGTGTTGCATAATATAATTATTATAAATGAAACACAACAAGTACAGATAACATAGCACACACTAATGCATTTCTTAATATTACGCAACACTATATTATATTATGGTGGCAGTCTTGCGAAAGACAAAACCCGTCAAAAATCCAGTAATCGCAATCGTTCAAGTACGAAAAGAAACTAGAACGTATGCATGCAATACCTGCAGAAATTTTGATATAAAATCGAATTGATCGAGTTTAGTATGAACCAGATAATTTGTTCTCGATATTACTTTACTAGACTTTCTTATGGAGGACACGAAGAAAATCGTATTTGGGACAAAAACTCCAAACAAGGAAACGCAGTTATTACGCATAATGGCAGATAATGACGACGACAAATAAATGGGAAAAACAAATCACGGAAATCTACAAGTGAAATCGTACACACGAAGACGACACGGTGGAACGGGACAGTGCGCGAAACAAATAACCAGCAAACATGGAATAATAATGCCAGTGGTCTTTATAGTTTATAGTATGCGAGAGCGTCCATTTTGTTTTCCGAAACGAACGCGTCGACGGGCGTAACACGTCGCAATCCGATATTATTACATTGTTATACTTACATCTGGCGGGTGTAGTTCGACGAAAAAAATCAAGTGAACTGAACAATGACGCGGTACTTGGTACGCGAGCAACGATAAAAACGAAAAAAACTTTTGTAATATTAATTAATCGTTTCGTTTTTATAGAAGCCGTGGAGAAGGTTCGTTGACGATGGCGGACAATGAGCTATTAAATTGCACGGAGACGACGACGGTCGGATATAGCGACGTAGCGAGAGCCCGAGTCGGGAAGGAGGTTATTGCGCAGCGAGGGCGATCGACCAATGGCGTACGTATTCGTGGCGTCGGTCATGGAAAAATCAACGACGTAACCACCGTTCCCACCGGCCGTCGTTCCAGTGGCACCACCACCGGACGCTGACGGCGAGAGAAAACGACCGAGCGAGACGGAAGGAGAGAGAGAGAAAGATAGTGCGAGATGATAATGACTTGTGTATTCTCGAATTTTCTACGGTATTCTATGACTATTGCGATGTTTTCGCCGTTTTCGGGACAAGGCTATAGCCTCGAACGACTATACGGTATTATTTTTATATTCTTGCCGTGGTCGACTTCGCGGTCACGGGTGTAATTGCCTACTTGGGGGAGGGGGGGGCCCTTGGCGAAAGTCTTAAACGAAAAGTCTTTCAATAATAATAATAATTTCTCTATACTATATTAACGTTATGCATAATCAAGGCTTACCGAACGACTGGAACGAATTTCTTCCTCAAAAAAATCGCTTCCGCACGATTCAATTTCACCGACGAATACTGTTGTTCTCCCCTTTCCAAACGAGATTTCCGTTAAAATTAAAAAAAAAATTTGTTTTTTATCTAAAAGGATAGTAAAAAAATTAAAAAATTGCGTGTTGACTTTACGTCTGTAGTCGCAACCGTTGGTAAAAGATTAACTTACTGTTTAACGTTTCCGAGAAACAACGTCGTTTTAACTATAGCGATAATAATACATGGAAGATTTATTTTTATATCCGAGTCTCCTTGTCAGCGACGACACACAAGTTATTCCGTGGTACAATTAATATATTGGATTGCAAAAAAATAACTCCCTCGACTGGAGAAAAAAGAATTCTATGCACGTATCATATGTTGTGTTTAATGTGTCCAAACATATCAAATTTAAAAGTATTTTGTATCTTATTATTTAGGTAATTAACTAATAAGTAACTATAATAAGTTTATCTCTTATTATAAATTAGTCGCTTCTGACTATAGGTATGTGACTGGTATGACTATAGGGTTGGCAACAAAGAGATATTTTACATATTAGTATATTACTGTTTTTTAAAAAACTAAAAATAGGTTACAGTGATGATTTTATCACGAACACCAGAGTATACACACTACTTTAGTGTTTGTGGATTTTATTATATAATGTTGTTTTCAATAAAATCAATAGTCAATAGTAATAGTTGTTGATGTTATTTGTAAGTACAGCATAAATAATATAAAAGATAAGAATATTATCAATATTAAAGTTGTAGCGTCGATGATGCCATTACTAGATTTGCATACTCGTTATTTTATTTTTTATCTTTAAATAATAAATATTTTATTCGTCATTACTGATCGTTATTTATTATTCGAGTAAGGTCGTGTTCCAAATATGTCTCTTATACGTGAAGAGATTTATGTAATTTAAGATCATATATTTATGCGTGTTTTTTTTCGTGCTACTTTGAAGTCTTTCGTTTCACTTCGAGTCATCGATCTACCCCTTTTGTTTTTCTAAAATCTCAAATCGTTTAGAAACCGCGCGTAATTCGCAGAGAACGAGTGACCGACAGCGGTTACGTCATCCGTAACAACGGACGCTAACGTTCAAAACACAACATTATTATTATCATAATATAATGCGCATTCTCGGTATAATAACGTGACGCACGACCGCCGTTACTATGAATAATAATATAAAATTATCTGGTCACTACGTCGTAAAAAACCTAACCGAAAATGCGAAAATTTTACCGTTACCAGGAAAATCCGCGGAGAAAATATATCGAAATTGTTTTGCCACGACGGCGAAACAACATCGATCGTAAGTTGGAGTATGTAGTCGTAGTACGATATTTAATAATAATAATAATAATAATAACATAATCATGTGCATTATGCAAATATGAAATGATTTACGCCGCTCGTCAGCATGTAATGTCGCAGTGCGCACACGAGTTCGCCGAATGACGCGTTTTTTAATTATACGGACAAAAATAATGTTTACTATACTCGTGCTATGTGACACACGCTTTGTGCGTGGCACCGAAAGATTAATATAAATATGAATCATATCAATGGTAATTAATATGCAAACGTAATAAAATATATGGGTCGCCGACAAAAAAGTGCACAACAGTTTCAAGTATTGGACGGGCGCATGTATGACGAACGACATTATTAGTTGTTGAAATGATGTTCAGACACGTACACTCGGCTGGTGTGCTATAACAATTTGGTGCGAAATAACATTTTGTAAAATACAAGACCAATACAATTTCATAATTCATACGCATTACAAAATTCGTACCGTTCGTACAAAGTTCGAGACCACGTTAAATAGTATAAAAAACTAATATGAGTCCTTAAATCCTAAAAATGACAATGTTTATCATGGAAAAATGAAAAAAAGAAATTTTTCATATCATTAGCTCAGAGACATTAACCCCAAAAGATACAAATTTATTTGCGCGCGTGAAAAAATGATGACGTTCACATTTTGCGCGGGTGTATGATGGTATATAGACACGTTTACGAACATATTCCAACGGGTCCGTCGACATTACAAAAGTAAGAGAGTTCGGCCAAAAAAGCACGACGATATTTTATAGGTGAACAACACGACTGTTTCTATTAATAATAATAATGTTATAATACGATCTTTGTTCGGTGGAAATCGGGTGCGGTGAACCCGTCGCCGTACAGTTACTGCGCTACAGCCAAAGAATAAATTACGACAGTAAATTTAATATTTTAATTTGTTTTTCAGTGGCGCGCGGCCGAAGGTCGTTTTTTGTTTTGGTCGATGTGCACGTGCACGCATCGTGCGAAATGCGAATGTTAATAAATAACCGTCGACAACAACAGCTACGGCGATTAGATAAAGTTAAGTATTATAAGCAAAATGCACAATAACAGCGATTTTTCAACTAGCTTTTCCTCTCACGCAGTCTATAAACGTTTAAACGCTCGCGTCGTCTTGTCACGTTGACTTTGTACTTTTTAGTTTACGCAATGGGTATAAAATTGATCGGGGTAATGGGCAATCGATCTCTGTCACTATAGTTGAACTTGTGAACCGTTCAAGTCGGTTTTTATGGTTTCTTAAAAAAAAATGCACAGATTAAGTCTCGTCTATAGGTATACAACATGCATTGGCATGATGTATGTTTTTGTTTTGCATAAGTGTTTACTGTATGTGTTACGGTTTTTTAGAACTACTCGATTAGGTAAAATTAGAATAGGTCATACGCACAAAATGATATGTGTTAAATACTTTAAATCAACACAATTACTGAAAAATCGAGACGGCCAAATATCGTAGGGAGAATATTTTTTATAGTTTTTCAAACAAATTGTATTGTTTTCGATCGTTTCAAAGTTGACGAAATACGTGTGACTCGAGGTTTTAGTATTTTTAGACGTGAACACTATTTTATATTGTTATTTAGTCTACAATATAATGAAAGCAAGGGCTGCCGGTATTTTTAATAGTATAAAATGAGATAATAAATTTCTTTGAATTTTTCATTTTTATTAATCTCAAATTGTGTACAAGCACTAAGCACCAAAGAATTTAAATTTTCTGAAATTAAAAAATAACTGAAATTTATTATAGGTTATATTATAACTTTTGTCTTATCTACTTATCATTATTATTGAAAAAATTTCTTTATCTATTAACGGTTTGAAGACTTGAAAATTAAAAAATGATAATGTTTAAATATAAACATTATAAACTACAAAAGTGCAGACTTATATAAAAGAAATACATGTAAAGTCATGGTTTAAACTTTAAACTTTAAATTTGCAAGTTGATATTTTTAATTTTTTGCGACTTGTTGTATCATTGACATTTCATTTATGGATTTTAACATTTCTTCCTCGAGCATACGCTCTGTGTTTTTAATTTTTAATTATAGATTTACATGATTTATTTAACATTTTAATATTGATATCAAAGTAATGAACTGTGGTGTAAGTGAAATAAGCAATGCTGTGATGATAGATTCACTGGATACTATAATTCAACAAGAGAACAGGAGACTTGAGATGGATAAAAACACTGGGCTGTTGGCTAATCATTTAAGAGTGTCAACGATGGTAATTATTATATGTTTTCAAGATTCAGTTATTATTGTGCATTTATAGCTATAAAAATTTTTATATATAATGTGTATTATATTATCTACCTTTATCTATTACTTTTAATAACTATTCAAATTATTGTATTTATATTATTTATGTTCTGGTATATCCCAAGCAAAATCAGATTTAATTTTTAGAATATAAATGTCTAGAATTAGGTGAAAATGTAATGATTAATTGTTAAAAATGGAAAAATTCAAATTTTATAAGTTAACATGCTTCAAATGATACAAAAAAAAAAATTATTTTAATTACCTTGATTTTATCCTAATCCATTTTATAATAAACAATTATCATTATTTTAAAATATTTGTATTTTAACTACAAATATGACCAATTCATATTCATTGTTAAAATTATAATTTTCAAGTCATAAATAACTAATATTTGTGGAGTTAAAATTAAGTATATATTTAAGTGATCATTTTTATTAAAAATAAATGTTCAAACTATTTAACAATACAAATGTTTTTAGGTACAACAATCATTAAAAAAAAATGAAAACACGGCCAAACAAAATATACTCCATATGAAAGGTCTAAAAAGTCATTCACCGAAGCGAAGTCATTCGCCTAGACCGAGTCATTCATGTGATCGTGTTGAAGAAATTGAAAGGTTGGCAAACTTATTCACTCAATCACCTGGTTTTTTTACAACAAATAAAAATAACAATAGTGTTGAAGTCAAGTGTAACAAAGTAAAGTTGAAAGAAAATATGCCTACACAAACACACAATGTAAGTCCTTGATTCTATTATTAACATTACAGTTTAGAATAATAAATTATTTTCAGGTCTTGCAAAATAAGAGACTTAAAAAAATTTGGTAATATTATTACATTTTACTGTATGGTGTTGTTCTGAATCCATATGGCATAACCATATATCAGTGTAATTTTTTGGTTTCAGGAATTTGATAACTATAAAGCATTTTTGAATAATAAAGATAACACAAATTCAATCTCTCCAAATATCAAGGTAATATTCAATATAACACAAATTAATTAAATCATTTTTTAATATATGTATATATAGTTAGTATTTAATTTTATTTTTTACATAAATTAGTTAAATTGCATAAATATTTTACATTAGATAAAATCAATCTGTACTTATGTGTATATGAATATATTTTAAGGTGAAAAGAAATGTACGATTTGGAGAATATTCCCCGCTTAATCCAGCCAATCAAGTGAATTCTCAACCTTTCTTAGGATTCGGAGAATATGACGATAAGAAAAAAAAAATGTTAGAGTTGCAAAAGAAGGAGTATATAGAATATTTATCAAAAGTAAATAGATATAGCATATATTTTAATTACAATTTTAAATATTTACTGTAAAACTTTGCTTTTAAACATGCATAATAACATTTTTTAAAGTTATACCTATCTCAAATTAAATAATCAAATAATCAAATTTGTGTTTGTATTGAAAATCAGTTTATTTTTCATTACATGTTTGTATGTTATGTATTCTAAAAAATGTTGATATTTTCTATATTATACTGACATGAGGTTAAAAAAAAATTATTATTTTAAATATCCAATGATTGTAAAGTATCTGTTATAAAGTATGATTTAGGTTCTATATCTTGGATTTATTAATTGTAGTTCAAATATCACTATATTATTGTTTACAGCAATTCATATATTTATATTTTAAACCAACACTAAATAACAATTAAATTTAATCTTCTATTATTTCACTGCCATGTTCTGTAAATTAATCTTCAGAATATTTCATTGAAATCTATATAGTTTTAACTCCATACACATAGAGCTATGAAAAGTTATCCGTATACAATAATTTTTAAATTAGATTATGAGTTAAATTCTAGAGACAAATTCAAATCCATATAATAGTCAAGAATGTTAAAGTGAAGTTTTACTTTTTATAAAATTTATTTTTACTGAATAATTTATTTTTTTTTAAGGTAAAGCAAGAAAAAAATACTACAGATTTACCAAAACTATCAGATTATTCTTGCGAAGAAGCACTTAAAACTGCAATGGTAAATCAAATTTTTTTATGTACTTAGTTAAGAAAAAAATCCAAAAATCCCTAGTATTATAGTAAATAAAAATATTACCACACTAATTGATTATACAAATATTTATCAATTCTAATATGTTTATAAAACCTATATATTTTTAACTGTACAAGTTATCAAGGCATAAAAAACATTGTGTAATCTGTGAAAAAATAAATTAGTTAATTTTTTGGTCATGAATAATACTTCATTATTTAATGTTTATTTTTTTTTTTAGGAAGATAATAATAGTTCAGATCCAACTCAGTCAGACAGTAAAGCTAGTAAGTATTACACTTTTATAATTATATACTTATGTGAATTTACATACACAATTCATGCATATATTTCATTTAGTAGATCACCTAGAAAATATGAAACTTGCTCCGTTTTTAGATGGCGTAGAATCATGTGCATGTGAGTCATTGGATTTTTATTTTTTATCTGCTTTAATGATTTTTAGGATGCTAAAATGTATTTATAATTATTTTTAGCCGATGAAGATCAAATAAAAGAAACGAATCGATTAAAGCAAGAACTTTACAGGTATGAATTAAGTAAACAAATAGAAGAGAAAAAAAAGTTGGACCAGGAACGAAAACGTAAAGAACAAATGGAAGATGAAGCTATTGAACAAATGGCAAGAGAACAAGAGGAAAAAATAAAAAAAGAATATGAAAAAGAAGTCGAGAAACGTACATTAGCCCAACTAAAGGTGTGAACATTTATTTATATCTAATATATATAATTGTGAAAATGAAAACCTTTGGATTTTGGTGTAAAAAATGCCACGGCAAAAACGACAGAATATAGGCCAATCGTCCAATGCATGATTTGTTCGATCGAGAATTGCGACGAGAACAACAGTATGATATCAATGAATTGCAAACATTTGTGAATTTAAATCAGTGTTTCCCAAACTTTTTATCTTTACCGCCCACTTCCAAAAAAAAATCAGACAGACGCCCCAATATTTTTTTTTAAAAAAAATATTATTACAAAACTATGCAATGAAAAGCAAAAAAAAAAAAAAATTTGCTAAAAGTTCGTTGATATTAGGTTCGATTTGCGCTCCCTTTTTGTAATGAAATGCCTCCCAATTAAGCCTGTAACTTCCATTGCCCCCCTGGATAGCTTTAGCGCCCCCAAGGGGGTGATTTCACCCACTTTGGGAAACATTGATTTAAATGTTCCCAACTTAAATGACCATCAAAAAAATGTGTACGATACCATCATGCTTGATACAACATGATCGCACTATGCCATATACGGACTTGAAATTTGAAACAGTGTTCGATT
Organism: Drepanosiphum platanoidis; assembly: GCA_948098885.1. Taxonomy (NCBI): domain Eukaryota; kingdom Metazoa; phylum Arthropoda; class Insecta; order Hemiptera; family Aphididae; genus Drepanosiphum; species Drepanosiphum platanoidis. The sequence goes on from OX402538.1 coordinate 12,405,643, forward strand.
ATTGTTCTAGGCATGCAATATGAAAGGGTTTTTCTAAATTCAACTCCTAAGGGAGTTAATAGGGGTAAAATTGTTAATACCAATTTGTTAATATAATGAGAAAAATAATGAATTTACAGAAACAACTTCAACAAGAAAAATTAAAAAATGAAATAATGCAAAAGCAAAAGGAGTTGGAATCGAAATCATGGAAAGTACCAGCTGAAACAATTTCTCGGCAAGTATCAAAGCACGTCCCAAGCCGCCATGAATCATTTGAAGAAAATTATGATGTTGAAGAGTTTCAGTGTCCCCCTGAGAGCACGTTTGACAATGTACCTTTACCAACCACACGTGTTCGAGCTCCAAGAAAAGTATTTTAATGATTTTTTTTAATTACTTTTATATGATTTTGATCACTTTGACTAATCGCATGTGTTATAATTTGATTTTAGATGGTTTATGATGAAAGTGTACCCGTTAACAGGGTAACTAGGGATGTGTCATGCAACACAGAAGTTTTTAAAAATCCATGTATGAACCAGAATATTTCTCCTCCAGTTAGGAATCAGAAAATCGAAAAAGCTCATGTGTCTTTTGCTCAGGAAACCCCTCTGATAAAAAATGATTTTAATCCTGCAGCTCTATTGCCCATTACCAAGTCAGTTATTATTGATTCGCCACTTACACTTGCATTAGCTGGATTAAATGATCGTGAAGATGATGGAACTTGTGAAGCCATTGAACCAACTGAAGCTACTTACAGAAATCAGGTAAAATTAAATAAAAGGTTTTAAGATTCTAAATTTGATGTCGTTATTAAGTTCAACGAAGACTGCATTTGATATAATTCACAATTGTTTGCGTAATATTTTAATAGGAAATTTTTTATTTTAATGAGTTAAACTGTATATGTACAGGTCGATTCTCGATGGTATTATCACCATAAATAATGTAAGTAATTAAATCTATCGTTTCATGTAGTGATTAGAAGCAGTTTAAAAATTAGAATATTTTACAATTACATTTTTTTTATTCAACTCATTAAGAGTATTTTCTTAATTGAGTATTTCATTCTTTATACTTAATTTACAAACGTGACAAAACCCCAGAACGTTTGGAATATTTAAAAATTAATACTGTTTAAAATATTATGTTTGAAATGACAATATAATTATATATTAACTAACTGTCCCGCACAGCTTTGCCTGTGCATAGTATTGAAATATTTTTTTAAGAGTCAGACCTTAGTGAATGTAATGGTTATAATATGATCTATGCTTTTTAATTTTTTTTTTCTGTTTGTAAATCTAATTAAAATTTTCTTTTAAATTTTCCTTGATTTTCAACTTAAATATACATTTTTTAATTTTTAATTTCAATATTTCTGGATACACATACAAGTGCGTTAAATGTCTTACCTTCTGGAGCACAGTTAATTTTGTTTGCATATGATACATGACAGAGCCACATATAATTAACCATGGGAAAAACATAAGTACATTCTCCCCAACCCATTTCGATTTTTCAACATTTTCCAACAACAGTATTTAGATTGCTCAATTCCTGCCACCACTCCCGGATTTCTTGCTTAATTCTTGCCCCCTGTAAAAATTTAAAGACTATGGTTTTTCATTATTTGAATTACAGAGTATGTATACTAAATTTCAAAAAATGAGTTAAAAAACTAACGTTTTTACCTTTTAACCCCTTAGAAGGTTGAATTTTGGAAAATCCTTTCTTCAGGAGTCTACTATATAAAACGAAACTATTGACCAAGTTTATACTCAAAGCTCCCACAGTTCTATGGCTAGTCAATTTTTTCCAATTTTACCCTTTTAACCCACTTAGGGGTAAAATTTCGAAAAATTCGGTTTTTAATGAAGCCATAGAAAACACTTGAAATTAGTTTACAATTAAAATAGTTTACTATTAAAATAAAAATTGATCAAAAAAAACATTTCATACAAATTTTTAATTTCATTCATTACTAATACATTAAATACAATTAAATTTATTATTATATTAAATTTATAAATTTCAAAAAAAATTATATATAGTAATTATTCCTCTTTGATATTAGACATCTGTTTTCCGCTATTAACTTTTCTATAACTACACATTCTATTGGACAAAGCCACTTTTAAGACTGAATTTAGATGATGGTCGGTTAATCTGGATTCAACTGGCTGTTCATTAATGAAAATAGTATATAATGTACAAATTGTATAATTTATTAAAAATATTGTTTTTAATTTATTTTTACATTTAAGAGTGCATTTTAACGTTCATTAATTGATGAATGAAATAACATAGTGATAGTTAAAACAATTATACTAGAGGTCGAGGAGAAATTACAGGCATGTTTATGGTAAAGTCATCAATATTTTATCTAATGATGGTACTCTTGTTTCAATCCATAATGGAATTTTCGTATAAATACAAATCGTATGTTCAACGATAGCTTGATTTGTGTAATAAACATCTGTTCGTCAAAAGTACAAATGGAAATATGAGGCAATGTGTGGATTCAAATATAACATGCGGAAAAATAATTAAAAAAAAAAAAATGTCTTATGTTATTTTTGTTTTGTTTTATAGATCTCCAAAAGATCATTAGGAAATAATCAAGACCTAAGTGATAAATACTTGTTATCGAATTTGGGAAGTATAAGAAAACAATTAGACATTGAACATCAGAGACTAAAACAACAAGTTCGAAGAACACAATGAGATGATCGTCTGTCAATGAGAGTGGCATCAATTAATTAATTACTACATTATACATTTTCTAAAGAAAAACAATCTGATTATTTATTCATTTTACTATTTACACATTTATACAATAAATATTTTGTTTATTCTAACCTACATTGTATATTTTTTTTATAATTAATGCTGTGAAAATATAAGTCAAAAAAAAATAATAAAAAATATTGTTACATAATGACAAAAAATGACAGTAAACAAAATCTCAAAATGTGTTATACATATTTTAAATATAAATGGAAAAAAAAAATTAATAATAAAAAACTGTGTTGTAATAGATACAAACAAAAAGTAGAAAAAGTAATTTAATATAATGCATACAACTTATCAGTCTATCAGTATTTTGTACATACCGGTAATGCAACCTTTATAACGCAAGTTATCTACTTCAAATGTTATAAAGTAGTTATGAATTGTCTTAATCTGAAGTCAAATCAACAATCTCCGAACCTATATAAAAAAATAAAAATAATAATATAAAAATGATAAAATACTTTCAACAAGACAAAACCATTTAAACAGTCATCCATAGAAGTAGGTACAAGGAAATATTGAATAAACTGAATGTAAAATAGATATTCTTTAAATTAATTACTATCAATCTAACATAGACTCAATCGAGCAGTTCCCAACTTGTGCGCCACGAGCTCATTTCACAACAACTCATACGATAATAAAATCAGTGGAAAATTAATTTGAGCATTTCCCGGCAGCTCAAGAGATACCTAACCTATTTTTGCACAATGATCAGAGGAAAACTGTCCAGAGAAGGTTTAAAAGTTATTGACCCTCAGATCTGATCAGTAGTATTTTAATTTGTGTCGCGAAAATATGTAACAGAAGTTTCATTGATAAAATTAATATAAGATTTATAGGTGTTTTTAATTGCCCAACAACCTAACCTAAATTAAAGATAAACACTTATTTTCACACGCAAAGATGGACAATTTAGCTAGTTGGTAATATAATGCAGTGGTGGTTTAAACCACAGAGCACACGGGAATGAATTTAACACATTTAAAATATTACACGAAAAAAAAAATTTTAGAAGAAGTAATATTATTTTGGAATCATGAAAATTAGTTGGTATAAATGGAAAAAATAACTAATATTTACTTCTTGGCGAATAGTTACACATGGTCTGAATTCTAGGATTTATTATATTTATACTATTGTTGACCACAACAGTATCATTTGAACTGATTGATGTGTAGCTAGATATAACTGGCATCTGACGATTTTTCAAATTTGGTTGATTTGGTGTAATAGTTTCTTTTGCCTGTTCAATATAGGTTAAAACCTGAAAATATTTTTAACACATTAATAATTTAATAATGATGTACAATAATTTATTACAATTGGCAATTAAGCAACGTCCAATAGCTAGAATCGATTATGTTATAAAAGATGATAAATAATTAGATAAATTATACAAATGACCCCAAGGCAAAAGCACCCAAAAAACACTTGTCAAGGGTTTTCAAGAGAAAAAAAAAATTATTTTTTTAATTATTTTACATTTTAAATTCCAATAACTTTTTTTTAAATGATTCTCGAGATTTTCTTCTAAGTAGATTTTTTAATATTCTGAGTGAAATGAGGATACACATATTATCATGATGTGATTTTCAACTCCAGTATAGGTTTCAAGTGGCAAATCGCATATAGAGGTCAACTAATGACGAAAAACAGCAAACCGGCTTATGACAAAAATCTAGTATTTCATCGTAACTAAAAAGATATTGCAGGGACTAGAAATTTTCATCGAATATGACCATTCTCTAGAGTCTAGAGTTGATATAAATGTCAAAAGGTTTTGACTTTTTTGTACTATTTTTAGACATTTATGTTTTCGAGTTTATTTTTCATAAAATGTCAATGAAATAATTTTGACACGTCTTAATTTCTTGAGGAATTCTTTTATAATATATTCCGTATAAGTTGATCTTTCTTCACCAAAAAAATTTCGGAAATACACAGGCACAATTTTTTTTATAAACATTTGAATAATCAAATTTTGGTGAAGTTTGATAAAATACGAAAATCTGTAAACCTTTAGTAGCTGGCCCATACCACCTCTTTCACTCGGAATTGTTTTTTTTTTCGAGACCAATGGTATCAATTTAAAAGACTTATTCAAAGACATCAATCAACCGTCATCTGTATCTCACCCTTTTTTGTTTGTACAGCCAAGTAATTTTCAATTCAATTTAACTATTATTAAAAATTAAGAGCAATTTTAATGAAATAATTTGAATTAATGGCATTTATATCCCAATTTTATGTTAAATTTGTCTTTCGTGTTAATATGACATTATTGTAACAACTTATATATTTCATTCCTTTAGTACCTAAAAATGTCGATTAGGCCCATGATCTAGAATCTAGAGCTATCACATTGTGAAATGTCTTTAAAGTTAAATTTAAAAAATAAATTATTCATAAAATGGTCATATTCAAAAACCAGCTAAAAATATAGTATACAATAAGTTAAGTAAATACTTCTCATTCTATTGTACAAATATTTTAAAAGAAAAGCTATCATTAAATATGTAATTTAAATAATTCACTAAGACCATATTATAAATTGTTAAAAATGAATTAAAACTTTTTTATTTAAGAAAAATGTATTATAAATGTAGTAATTTATTTGAATAACATATTTAGTACAATGCCATGTTATCCAAAATTATTATGAATTATGTTCCTAATAAGTAATAGTCTAATAAAATATAATCATCTGTAGAAGTTTGGACATTTTTTAAGTTTAGTAAAAATAAATGCAATGTTTTAAAGATAAAATAACAGCAATTGGTTAAATAAAAGCATTATGTAGATAAATACAGTAGAGAAACTGCTTATTAGGAACACTTTCAGACCAAGAAAAAATATGTCAATTAACATTGTTTCTATTAAGCGATATTCCCCTTTCATGCTGGCGAATCTTTGATCAAATTAGAGCTTAGGGGGATTTAATATTACTTTAAAATGTATATGGAAACACAAATTTTACAAGGGATAAAAATTTTAAAAATAGATGTTTATGTCATTTCAAATTAATAAAAACATTGAAATATGTATTAAGTTATAAGAATTTATATAAATTCTAATAAATCATAAACTGATTAGGTTAGGTTATATATAATAATTACTTCCATAATTTATTTGTTATTTGTATTTGTTAATGAATAATTGCAATACACAAGCATGTCTCAAAAGGCCCATATGAACTTTGTATCTCGTGGCTAGTCAGAATATTTGAATGTAGTTTTTTTATAGTAATCATAAAAAAAAAAATTCCAATCAATAAAGCACATTATGCAAATTAATTATTCAAATGTCAAAGGTAGCTATTTTAGAACGCATGCTTGAAAATTTTTTTTTTTATTTAATGAAATTTGAATTAATGAGAATAAAAAGTTGTTAGTAAAACAGAAATCACATGTCTTAATCAATCTCGTTTGTAAAGATATTTCATAAATATCTAATTATTACAATAAAGCATGATTCACACACTAGTCAGACATCGTACGTACCGTTCCGATACAGACATGGTCAATTCATACTATTCAGACACATTCCGACAGACACCGTACTGTACCGTTCAAATCCAAACGCCGCGGTCGCGGCGCAGAGCTAAGTAAAAAGAGATAAGAAAACTAGCGCGCGACGACGGTGTATCCAAACGCCGCGGTCGCGGCGCAGAGCTAAGTAAAAAGAGATAAGAAAACTAGCGCGCGACGACGGTGTATATTACACGAGAGAACCAACTCGTATTTAACTAATGTAATTTTACGAAAATCGTGTCGACAACCCTGTAGCCTAAACTACTGAACCAATTGATTTGAAACTTTCACAAATAACTCAGTTTGGCGTGTAGATGATACTTTTGCAATTTCAAGTTTATCGGAGTATTACAGCCTTAGTTATAAGCTAAAGTATTGGCATAATTAATACGCTAAACGCTATTTATTTCATCAATTTTATCATGTATATGACATACGAGATGTGCTGGCCGCCCATTCTTCCCCTTCCACGCGTCTGTTTCAATCACTCGTTGCGTAATCCGTCGTCACGGCGCTGCGCTGAACTATCTGGCCGCCCGAATTTCCCCCTCCATGCAACGGGTTGACGTTGATTTCATCTTTTGTGTGCGTGTGTAAATGTGAAACATTAGAAAATCGGTAGCGTCACGTGTCGTTTCGCGACGTTGCGCCTTATCTGTATATTTATAAGAGAACGCTCCTATTCACTCATCAACGCCTAGACCAAACCGCTGGGTCTAGAGACTTGAACTTTTGTACAGAGGTTCCTTAGGCAATGTAAGGGCGCACTGAGAAAGGATTTTCCGAAATTCGACCCCTACCGGGGTTAAAAGGGGTGAAAGGGTTAAAAATGAAAAAAAATCACCTAGCCAGAACCGCTGAAGCTATAAGTATGACATTTGGATAGTAGTTTTGTTTCAGGGTATAGACTAAGAAACTACCCACTAAGAAAGGATTTTTCAAATATATATAATACTAGCTGAATAACCCGGCTTCGCCCGTGTGCAGTATAACTTTTTATTTTATCAGTTTTTTTTTCATTTTTACCCCCTTTACCCCTTTTAACTCCGGTAGGTGTCGAATTTCGAAAAATCCTTTCCAATGGGGTCTCCACTATATAAAACGAAACTATTGACAAAATTTAATACCACAAAGCTCCATTGACTCAGGATTTTTTCCATTTTTACCCCTTTTAACCCCCTTAGGGTTAATTTTCTCCATAATTTATGCTATAAACCCGCTCCCCGACATTCTCTATCATTTAAAAAAAATTAAGTAAAAATAAAGTAAAAAAAATGAAGAAGCTATAATTAATAACTATACAGATACTATTAACTACTATTCAAGAATCGCCTCAACGGAGTACGGACAACGAATAACAATCAAACTAAACATATCAGTAATCACAAATTCATGTGTTATCGGATTATCACAACGCATTATCTCAACCATATAATATATTGTACAATATTTTTTTTTATATTCAATGGACAGCCTGCTATTTATACACCATCTGCGCTTCAATTAATTCAATACACTAGATATGGAACGGCCTCTCTATATTACTCTATGGTTAGACATGGCGCTCGAAAGTGTTAAGAGCTTATGATTCGTTTATGTATAACATCTAATATATGTATTAAATACATAAAAAATAGAACACATATTCTAATTGGCCATCCCTGGAAAAAAACAATCATTTTTTCAAAACTGAATAGCAAGGACAATTGCTTAAAAAACCAATGTAAAAGAAATTGAAAAATTAATTAAATTTTAACGACATAAATGTATGTTAATAAATAAGCAATTTAAAACTAAAATGTTTACCTGTACATCACTGTCATTGTCACTCTCATGATCAGAATCGGATATTATTATTATATCTCCGCTTAACTGTTGTGGCAATGATCTATTGAGATCATTCAGTGTAACTAGATTATCAGGTGCTTCTTTTTTTCTTAGTACTCTTTTTGGTCTGCTTGGTTTTTCATTGTTGGTATTCACCGGTAAACTTTCTCTAATTACTCTGTTTCTAGTACTTCTTGGTCTCAAACGAGATGTTGATGGAATTTCTTCAGGCAATGTCAAAGTACTATTACCAGCTTCATAATTATTAGTGACATTGTTACTTATCACATTGTTATTATTGGTCACACCATTATTGTTCACACCATTACTTGCCACATCATGAGTGGTTGTTTCTATTCGTCTTTTCTTGGCAACAGGATTTTCTAAAATGTATTATTTAATATATTAAGAAAATAATTGAAATCATATTAGTTTCTTCTTTATAAGATGCATAAAATATCAGCACAACAGTTTTTTTTTAAATGTACTTTAAATAGCAAATATTATGCTTATGAAACAATTGATATGTATTCTATGAGAATTTACCTATTTAAAGTAGCAGGAGTATTAAAATTAAATTGATTATACTATCTCTTTAAATTAGTTAATTATCAGAGCCAACACCCTGTATGTTAAAAGTATATGTATACACAAGAAGTCTTAGAAAAATTAACAATTTAAAATGGAGAAATGGCAATGAAGTTTTTATTACAATACATCCACTACTTAAAAACATTAATGGTTTATGAGATTTTAAATACTTTCTTGGCCAAGTTTTCTAATCATAGTAATATTACAATTATCTTATAATGTGGAGGTTAGCAACATAAAAGTATTAATTTATAACATAAGAGTGGAAACCATTTCTTAGACTGTTTTGCTTAATGGATAACAATAGGTCTATCTAGTACATTTTTCACAGTTAAATTTGTAATGGAATTAAATTAAATTTTAAAACAGGTATCACTATACAAATACATGTAAAACTGAATAGCTAAGACATTTACAAGTGGAAACAATCAAGTGTTGTGTTGAGAATTCATTAAATATTTAAACAAGTTAGTTATAAAAATAAAGTAATATAATAAACCATACCAGCTATATCTTTACAGAAGGAACAATACCACAAATCATTACACTTTAGAGAACTGCATAATCTATGTGTTCCATTTGAACCACATGCATAACATAAAACCATTTCCCATGATCCACTGGAAAAAAAAAAAATTAAAAACATTTTTAAATTTAAAAAATTCAAAAGGGTGAGATACAAGACTGGAATGATATACAGGTGACAGGTGATTAATGCTGGTAAATTGATATTTTAAATTTGAAACCTAGGTACCATAGCCAGGGGCGTGCCTAGAAATTTTTTTCAGGGGGGGGGGGAGGTTCAAAATTTTTAATAACGTACCTATTTTAAGTATTTTAGTGTATTTATTTTACTAGATATTAATTCGCTATATCGTGTCATATTATTCAATAGTAATATTAAAAAAAAATAATAATAATTTATAATACATTAAAATAAATTTTGAATAATTTGTCGTCACTTGTCATATATATTATAATAAAAAAAAAAAATCATAGAATGAATCCTTGTCTTCGAGGTATTAAAGCGAACCTACTCACCACTTCATTAGGATCAACGTTTATTTCTTTTTGAATTGAAAGAAGAGCTAACCCAGTAACCGATCTTCGCTTAACTTTCATAAAAGGTTATAGTATCTTTTGATAGATCTAGTGAGTTTACATTTAAACGACTTGGAATTACTTTTTTATTAATAATTATTTTTATTTTTCGGGGTGGGGGGTTGAACACCCAAACCCCCCCCCAGGCACGCCCCTGACCATAGCTCTAAAAAAAAAACGATTCTGAGTGAAAAAGGTTGAATGAATCAGCTTAATTTCTAGAAGGTTGATATTAGTAGTAGAAGAAAATATCTTAATAAGGTAAGTTGGACTAACTTTTGCCAAAAAAAAAAAAAAAAAAAACAAATCGCAAAAAGAAAATTTTGTAAATATCATTGTTTTTTTCATCAATTTTGTCAAAAAAAGTATGCCGTAAATTTTGGCCTATATTTTTTAAATTGTTGGAAAATTTGAAAAATGACGTTTAGGAAGTATCATCTGAATCCAATTTTCAACCGGGAACTCCCTGGGAAGTTTTTGGTCAGAGCAAGTTTTCAAGTCAAAATTTTTTACACGGATACAAAAAATAAACGTATTTAAAAGGTTTTTAAGACTGAAAAGTGTTCGTTGTGTATCCTGTATATCTTAATTTGTGCTGTACATTCTTAAATACATTTTAATCTACATATAAAAAATTTTTTTAGACTAAGTAAATTTTATTTCAATAAATTAATTAAAATTTAAACATATTGCAAAGAAAATATTAATATTAATACAAAAATGTTGTTTTAAAAATATAAAATATCTAAAGATAATATTAAAAAATAAAATGTACTATATCAGCCAAGGCCATAAGAATTGGTGGTTGTTGACTCTGTCCATTGCTACAGCAAACCAATCAGGAACTATTAAGTTGGTAATACAAGTCACATAAAGCCCTGATTAGATGACAGAAATTATGGGAGGAGTTAACAGATACCAGCTTATATAATTCTGATTTGGGATATATTTCAGAGTCGGACTTTAACCTGTTTTCCCCATAACCCAATGGACTGCAATCATTCTTCACTGGTACACCTAATATTTTTGTTAATATTAGCAAAATGAGATAATTTTTCATGTAATCAATTTTAACACTAAATACTACTCTTAATTTGCTATGGAATCAAACTATAAATACAAAATCAAAAAAAAAAGGACTACTAATGTTTTTCTCCTGTACCCCTCATATATTCTGAAATTAAAAAGTTATTAGTTAAGAATAATACAAATTTAAGTTTATTTGTATCAGTTTGGAACAATTTTTTTTTTATTTTTTGATTTTATCATGTTATTTACAATGTTTTGTTTATTAGATAACAATTTTTTAATATGTATTTCTAATTTAATTAAGCCATTATTTTTATATAACTCATCAAATTATATATGAACCTAACATATTATATATGTTATTTTTTTCTAAAATTTAGATTTTTAAATAAACTCGTGCTTTAATTAAAATGATTTAAAATGAAAATAGCATTTTTATTCTTAAGAGTTTTTGATTTATTTGTATCTGTAATTGAGTTAAAGTATATTGTATCTTTGATTTTGTTTTATTTTTCAAAGGAACTTATTACACATATTTAAACACATTTTATTAGAGTAAGACAAAACTGGTTAAAATTGAATAAATTACTTGCTCAGCTCTAGTTCAGACATTACATTATTTTAAATAATTTATGAATACTTAAGCGCAAGTTATTGTATATACTTAGAATTAAATAAACAAAACAAAAACTACTTACGAATCTGTATGAAATCTTCGTTCTTCTGAATGAGGACATAAACATATCTCAGAATCACATGTTCCATGCCTTTCTAATAATTCAGCGTAAGCATTGGGCACAGTTTCCCAAGATGCGTCCCTGCGATTATATTTTTTCAGGTAACGACTGCTACTATTATAAAAATTATTTATTGCGTCATAGTGAACGCTAGTAAAAATAAAATAAAATATAATGTGTACCTTGATGGTATATATATTCCAAGAGTAAGCATTCTACTTTTGAACTTATCAACATTACAACATAATGGACATTTGAAAAAATAGCCAGAACTCAATGCTAATGATTGAATACATTTTCGGTGGAACCAAGCATTTCGTTTACAACACGGAGCCCAAAGAGAAGTTGGTAAAGGAGTTGGAAGGACATCTTCTTTACAGATAATACATTCAATAGGATTACTATATTGTAATTCTTGCAGATCTACAGTTTGTGTTACACGATGTTGTTGGCAAAAAGATCTAAAATAATTGTTTCAATCAATATCAAGTAAATTAGTTCAAGATGTATGTAATACTTGAATCTTTGAAAATATTGATGCATGGACCCATTTTTCAATCCACAAGGAAGATGGAATGTTTTCAGACATTTTGGTGAAGAACATGATATAGTAGCACCAAAGTTCTTACAATAATAACATTTCTAAAAATAAAATTAAGATTACATTACATATAATATTATGAAATGATTATATTTACATACTTCTCTAGATCCTCGAAGTAATTCAGCTTTAATATCCTTTAGTAAAAATCCCCAAATTCCTTCCTTGTCTGAACCATTTTGATCAGCTTGAGAAGACAATAACTGAAAACAATTATATTTATGAAAAGTATGCAGATATAATTAAATAGTAAAAATATAAAATTATACTTACAATACAAAAATAATGAACAATTACATCATCGAGTTTATAGAGAAAGCCATATAACATTTCATTAATTTCTTTTCTATTGCAAAACATGCATGCTTTATCGTGTTTATGATTCAACGAAATCATAACTTCAGAAGTAGATTTACGTACCATAGCGGAACCTGATAGCAAAAAAAAAAAAAATAATAATAATTTATATAATTATGATTAACTTGTAGTTTGACACATTAAAATTAATAAATCTATATTACTCTTCTGTTTGATTTTTTTAATTTGGAAACTCAGGAGTTTCAATGTTTTAAAAACCAATGATGCAAAAAAAATAAATTATGGAAATCTTAAATATTTGATTTATGTTAGTTTGAGAATTATGTATTTTGATACTATATTTAAAATATACAATATTAAATTTTAAATTAGTGATCTTGCCTTTATCACGTATATTTTAATAGTTAATATATTAAGGAAGGTAATTATTTAAGTATTTATTTAATTAATAATTAGGAAAACAAACAATTTCGTTTAAGATTGAGGTTTTAATTATTTACTCTTCCAGATAAATATTATTGTTCATTTCTTATTAGTGCTCGCCATTATACGTGTAATGAACTACACGGGTACCCGTGTTCTTAACTATGACGGGATTTAAGTCCGTGTAATAAAAAAACACGTGTATCTTAATACCTGTCATTACCTGTGTATTTTATTCTCCGTGTGTTTGTAATGTTTGTATTAAATTTATCATGATTTCTCTATTTTTTTTTTTATTAATAACTCATAATAGTAAGTAGTTGAAATTGAAGAGCTAGTAAAATAATCATTTAGGACTTAGGTATCTTCTTCTCTTATATATAACTGTAACGTGCTTTTTCTTGAAATCCTCCCACAGCCCAAACCGCTGGACGGATCGGGTTGAAATTTGGTACGAAGATACCTGTTATGACGTAGACGCACAATAAGAAGGGATTTTTGAAAATTCCACCCCTAAAGGGGTTAAAAACGGTAAAAATTTGTTGGTTCCAATCATTCTGAAATTAAGTATACATACTCTGTAATACGAATAAACATTGTCTATAAACTTAATTTTGTGAAATTCGACCCTTAAGAGGGTTGAAAGGGGTGAAAAAGGGTGAAACTAGAAAAATTTAACTGGCCGGAATCGTTGGAGCTTTGGGTATGAAATTCGGTCAACTATAAATATAATAACATGAATTAATAAAATACACTGTAGTCTGGTGTTTACTTCACGGGTATTAAATACACGGATAACGGCGTACGGGTATTAAATACACGTGTATCGGGTAAAAAATACCCGTATATTAAAAACACGGATATTAATATATTTTAAGTCCGTGTACCCGGTTACATGTACACGTGTACTCTAATAACCGTGTATAACCACGACCCCTATTTCTTATAGATTATAATAAGAAATATAAAAAAGGATAAAGGTTTAAACAAGTGAATCTCGGGGAGAAATTAAACACATTTGTAATTAAAAATCTATAGCCATGACACTTTGAACTCATCAGTATGCGAACTTACTGAGAAATTAGAATCAATTATAGTCTATATAAATCAATAATAAAAAGAAAAGAAAAGCCAAACTTAAAATCTTCATAATTTAAAAACTATGATTTATAAAAAATTCGCCTAAGGTCTGTTCTGAAAAAAATAGTGGCCCGGTATATTCATATAACCGGCAAACACGAACAAGTTTCGAATAGCAGCATACATAAGTACACAAACGAGTAATTAGAGAGTAAGAAACCGATTGATATTTAAGCCGTAAAATTGTACTTACATTCGCTACGAAGACGATAGAACGCCCGCAAGGAAAGCAGTTGGTTTTGTCGAAGAAAAAAAAAAAACCACGTTAATAGTCAGGTTAATCGATGTGGGGAGAGAGAAATTATAAATAGAAAAGGATGAAAATCAAAACGTATATGGAATGTGGTGGAAGAGTTAGCTTTCTCAGGACCTTCGAGTCGCGTGCGCCTGATAAGTCTTCCCGTGATGGATCACGGCGACGAACTACTTACGTTTTCTGGGCGCCATCAGTCTTGTTTCTCTTCAGACTTCCACAAACGCTATCAACGCAGAAAATGTATCGCAGAGGTCAAGGCACGCGCCGACCGCGCCGGCAAAACGACGTAGGAAATTACGGCGACGTTGCAAAAATGGACGACTACCGACGCTGGGACTGGCAGCAACTGACACAAGTTCGATGGGCGCCGGGATTCTCTCGACAGTGGTGTCGTCGCCTCGTCGGTGCTCCGTTCAGAGTTCCAAAGCGAGACGCGCGCAACGACAACTTACCCAGTCGAGAGAGTCGTACTCGGCAACGTGTTTCGGTATTTATTTACGTGTTTGGCGTCTCGATCGTGGAAAAAAAAAAAAAAAGCAACGGAATACAAACGGTCACGAGACGGAGAGAAAAAAATAAATAGTTGTGTACAAGAGTGAACAGGCGAACAGCAGCAGGGAGTAGAGGAGAGTGAACAATAGAGTGGGAAATTATACACGTACAGTAACACCAAGCAGTGTACCTCCGTGAATAATACAGGCCCACAGTGTAGCCAACGTAACCAGTGACGGTCGGGTTAGCAGTGTTATCGCTCTTTGAAAGACTGACCCACCGACTATGGGTGCGTTCCACTTGGCACATGTGAGCGCTCACACTCCTACCGTGACGTCGTCATTCCGCGCTATATAACAAACGCTCACACGAAATCGGTAGTGCAGCGTAAGCCATAGAGTAATTATTATTCTATGGCGTAAGCGTTCGTTATCAGTTCATCGTTATCGCTGTAGTAACAACACGGATTTTTAAATTTAAAATTTTAAAATTTGTTAGATTTGAATTGGCCATCATTTAATTGAGGTACGATGGTTTCAACATAATTCTGCAACCGGGGTATTGCAATTTTAGTTTCAATACACTGTACTAAAACTTCATATTCATCACTGTCATCTGCGCTGTCCTCCGATGAAGAAGAAAATATTATATCACAGCATTGTTCTATAGCCCACATAAGTACACCATTTAAATTATCCAATATAAGTTGGTAATACAATTTAAAAATTTGTGTCAAAAGTAGGAAAATATCAAATTTGATGGACATCTGTGGCGCGGACACAATACTTAATAAGAAGTAAATATTTAATTTACTGTAATTTAATTTTGAAAAAAAAAAGTCTTCGCGAGTTTGTCAAAGCGATAAAAAACCAATTCGACCAGAAGTGATCTCGTAATAAAATTATAAGTATCAAGTGAAAAAAAAAAAACTACATACAAAATTTATTTGAAAAAATTGCAAAAAAAATGTTTCCCGTCGCCGGGATCGAACCCCCGACCCCAGACGCAAAGATTACAATCCGCGGTCTAACATTTCGCCGGCAGAATGACAAATCTAACGAAACCCAACTTAACCTAACATATTTGTCGTCTGGCCGGCGCAAAGATTACAATCCGCGCCGAAAAAATGACAAATCTGTGTTAGGTTTAAATGTATATTATTGTAAAAAACATAAATTATCCTTCAAAATAACACTAGGGCCCAATTTAGCCTAGTTGTGCTAACCTAACCTAGCCTTTTTTTTTTTTATAGTGAGTATACGCGCGTATTAAAATTAAAAAAATAAATAAAACAGTTAATATTTTTTTCGTCTACGATGTAACGTTACATACGGATAATACAATATGGTAAATATCATGATAATAATGTTTCAATAATAGGTAAAAAGAATAGTAATTATTCAGTGTAATATACTAATAATATTTCAATAATCATGTACTTTAATAATAATAATAATATGTTGTCTCGTTGGCACAACCGAAACATAAATAAGTTGGCTGTTTGAATAAATACAAATGAATCATATTATTATTATAATAACAAACCTTTACCTCAAATGTAGGTTTGTTTGTGGTGGCATCACAATACAATAATGAACGAATGTGTGAATATGTGATGCACCTATTGTGGCTGGCTCGCTTTAAGCGATCGCTATTCTCGTAAAGAAATGTTATATTTTAATTACACAGTTATGTACGCACAAATCGAAACGTTGGAAAATATTACGCGAAACGTTATAGACGAACAATAGACAATAGTGTTATATTTTTACCATCTGAACCGTGGTCGGGACTCGCGAAACACGGGGAAAAAAACCAGAAAACAAAATTGCGATCGGTAAAATTCACAAACCGTTTTGGCGAATGCGCACCGCGAACGACCGAGACGAAAAATACGCTAAACACCGAATATTGATAGTACGGTAGTATTTATGCGACAAATAATTTGGTTTCACCCACGCGACCGCCGTGAGACGTGCGATTATTCGTCGACAGTTACTATTACCATCGCCGTGAAACGAAATTTTGAAAACAGTGAAACGAGATTATGGCGGTCGGCATAAAATTCTCGAAACACGGACACGTTCGGAGAGCCCCGGACATACGCGCGAACCGACGAAGACTGAAACGGAAGGGAAAACCAGTAGACCCGCGTCGGCCGAAACGGTTGGAAAAACGAACAGCCAATGAAAATTATTTGCGAATTCATGGAAAATAATATTTTTTTTTAACGGTCGTTTTTTTAAACGACTTCCGGACGGACGACCGCGACCGCGACCGCGGTATCCAGAATTCTGTCCACAGCGCGCGACCACGTCGTCGTCGTTGTTCCATCACGGCGGCCACGCGACCACACGGCCACGGCGGCGGAACATCACTGTGCAACGCGTGCCGCGCGTCACATTTTATATTTCAATCGGAAACGGTAAATTCAAGTGCCGTTCGCGTGATTCGCGCCACCTGCAGTTTTTTCTCGACGGACGCGGCCGAATCCGCTAGTTATTTTGAATAGCTCATCGCGAAACAGTATGAGATTCGACAGTGGGTGACTTTACGTCGTCAATGGGTAATTTTTTCAACTTGATTATTTTTTCTGATTTTTACTAAAATAAGCCGTTTCACTCGCAAAATATAGCCAGAACCATTAACTGTAATGTATACTGCAGGGCCGGCGAGTAATTATGATTAATCTCCGTTTAGTTTTAAAGCGATTTGTTTGTCACCGCACGTGTACCTGAACGTTTTATACGCGCATACGTGCAGTACGTCAACATTATTGGCCGTCGTCACGCGTACTACTACGCGGGAAATTCAATTTATGCATCCAGTCCCCCGTCACATTATCTATATATATACATTATACATTATATACGGTTACCTCGTGTGTATATGTGGACAAATACCTATACCGGCTGTCTACGAGCACGGTCACATACTATGTAAGTGTCAATGTGTTTCTATATGTGTGTATATACATACATAGCTACCGTGTCGTGCTAATATAATATGTAAACGAACAAAGTGTCACTGTTGGCCCCAAAACTTAATCGTGACTAATCACGTGCGTAGCGCCACGGGTTTAGGACCAGACGCCAATAAATTCACAAATTGTATTTTATTACTCCGTCGGTTCTGCTTCGATTGTTTGAGTTGGCGTGTGTGTAAGTGTATACATATTACATATATGCCTCTATACATGTAGGAGTATATTTTCTGGGTGTTTTTCAATCATTTCCGACCATCTCCTCGAGGACTTTCCTCAAAAAATGACTCATAATGCATTTTTAGATATCAACACATAATAATTGATTTTAACCTGTTGATAGTATTGAAATTAATTTTTTTAAAGTCCACTATCATGTAATATAATGAATAATGATTGCATTTAAACTAATAGACTTATTCTGATAATTAATAAAAGTATTTATTTTGCGGATACTGTACATAACTAGTTGAATTAAAAAGTGTAATTCTTTAACTATAGCTAACACTTAATTAACAAAAAAATTAATATATTATGTATTTATAATTTATAGGTACTTAATATTTAGGTACATATTTTTTAATAAGTCATCGTTACCATAATGTTATATTTATAATAGTGTCGTCGTTTCAATATTATTAGTTAAAAATATTGTCACTCCATGAGTAGAGGAGAGTATTACAATAATGACACTAGGACGTGGACACTTCGTTACCTTATACCTATATACGTAGTTGTTATTCGCTTCGTTATAATATAATGTATAATATTACATCTACATATGAGTAGATCAAATTCAACGTGTAACATAGCGTATAATATATTATTATGATGAAAAACATGTCCCATTAAGTTTGTTATTCCACCGCGAAAGTCTTGGGGTTCACATTTACACGCAAGCTCTGTGGTGACCCAAATACGATACAATAATATGATTTACATGTGTTTTCGTTGACAAAGGAGAACTCGACCCCATCAATGCGTATATGTTATAGGCAAGGTAAATGGCACGTATCGCGAATTCATGTAGTGTCTACATTCGTCACAGGTCTTATATAGATATTTCATTTTTACAACACCAATAGTGTCGCACACACACACACGAGAATCATTGGTGTGAACATTTTAAGATGTTAGACTTTGGACTTAGTGACGGGATTCAGGGTATATCCAGAGGCCAACTAATCCAATAATCGAATATTATAAGGGTAGGTATTTTAACCGCGAACGCATCAATAGCGTTCAGAAAAACTGTGATTAGTGTATGTCATATCGTGGTCTTAGGTTTAGATTACGTATGGGCCTATAGCAATAAGTATAACGCTCAATAGTCGTTGACAGACAATAGTTATAAAATTATTTATTTAGCAATTCATTATTATTTATTATACAATTTTTAGCGTACGACGACATTATGATTTAAATAGTTTTTGTGGGTAAGATTTAAAAGCTCAGCTCAACGATTTTTCCAGTAAAAATAAAATACTAAAATACCCGTGTGACTTTTTTTCTAGTGTTTTTACCGATATATAGTATATTTTAAACGATATTATTGACGAAAATTCGATTTTGTGACTTGATCGGGTGGTCAATTGCAGCAGTAATACTAACCTAACCCTAGAATATGGAAAATATCACGTAAGTATGCCCATTCTTTGTTTATTTTTTTTCATAGTATTTATTCCAGAGAAATAATTTCTCCTTAGAATAATAAAGTTCTATCATTGGACCGCTTTTTAGAGAAAACTACGAAAATGTTACCAGTAATAACAACGAGCAATTTTATTCTGTTAACTTAACACAAACAAAACGATACTAGATCGCCTTACCGACTTACCGTACATCGAACGCACTAAGGCATTAGTTATGGATTAATAATCGCCGCACGTACTTACTTAAATAAAACAAAATCGAAAACTGTGGGCGTCGAGCATATAAATATATATATATTAAATATATACATTATACATACATACACCTGTAGGAAGATCCGGTTAAAATATTTAAACACATTTAGGCAAACTTGAGTTTTGGTGCCCTCTCGTACATTTATTTTTATATTTTTAATATTACATTTTTCCATGTAAATATGATATCGCTGAACCGTATTTCCAACGGTT
Source organism: Drepanosiphum platanoidis (assembly GCA_948098885.1). NCBI lineage: Eukaryota > Metazoa > Arthropoda > Insecta > Hemiptera > Aphididae > Drepanosiphum > Drepanosiphum platanoidis. Next base: position 12,425,575 of record OX402538.1, read on the forward strand.
AGCGGTCACAACAGCCTTGCACCCGACGAACCAAAAGCAGCAATGCAGCATCATTATACGCCAAAAGCAGCAATGTATCCTATTTTTAATTAATTTTACTACAATTATTATAATAACTAATTTTTTGTTAATTATCTTTAAGTTTGATCGAGGTATAGAACGCGACAGCAAATGTAATAATAACTCTGGTAGAATTATATTTCCATGCGATTTTTATTCGTATTGCGAGGGATTGTGTTTTCAAACCGTGTAGGTACACAATATACATATAATAATATGCGCGTGATAAATAAAAGAAACGACGAAAGAGAGTGAGGTAAGACGTCGGGAAAAGCGATCAAATAAATGATAAAATTAAGACATCGGAAGAGTGATGCCCCGAGCAAATAAAAATTTATCGTGTTCGTTCCAGACTTCTAGAATTTCGTCGCCGACGTCATTGGTTTTTTTTATTTTCGCACGACCAAATTGGAATTGATTGTTTTGTTTTGTCGAATAGATAACTTTTGGCACGTATAAAAGGATTCGAGAATCGGAAAGACATTTTAGTTTGATTCATCCACGACCCACTGTACAAAATTCCGGGTCGCTGCTGCCCTCGAGACTTATTTTTCCGAAACGTATTGCAAAAAACAAAAAAATTCAAAATTAGAATAAATTTAACAAGAAAACAAAATGTGCACAGTGTGCTGTTTGTGGTTTATCGCGTGTTCTCTCTTAATGACCAATGCAAGCATTTTAAGTGGTGAGTATACATTTTAAATAAATATTATTTTATAAAAAACAAAATTATTTTTAAAACAAGTGTTGGTATACCATGAAGTCAATAGTAATAAATTCTAGAGTTTTGGTTTTTTTTCATACACAGATTTTAACATTTTTTTTTTTCTATAGAAATAATATTATTATTAAGAAAAATATATACATTTTTAATATTAGCTTCAATATTAGCAACTTTAATATTAACTACTATCATTGATTATAAATACTACTATATAGGTATAATAATTAATATTTTATTATAATTTAATTTCTGTGTTAAAGGGGGCCCCCATCCTTAATAGGCCCTTGGGCCACCAAGTTTCACACTACGCTACTGGAAATTTATGTTATTTTTTCCACCCATATTGGCTGAGAATTTGAGATTTTCAAATGGGAGGAAAAAGGTGAGGGATGATTTCAATATCTTTTTAACAATTTTGAACAAAATCTAAATAAAACCATAATAATAAACCTCTAATCCATTCACAAAATTATTTTACCTATTTTTTTAATATATTTATTTTAAGACAACCCTCAATAAGAAGTTATTTTATCTGTAGAAAGTTTACATATAATAATAAAAAAAAAATCAAGATTTATAATAAGTTTACATTATACTGTATTACTGTCATTACCTTTCTAATGAGTAATGAGCATGCACTAGTTATTGAAACCAGTGAAATTTTGTTTTTAATGAAAATTATTTTTTTTATGTTTTATATTAGGTTTAATTTAAATATTTATCAACTAATTTATTTACTCGCATTGTAGTAGAGTTAATTAGAAAATTTTAGCGCAATTATTAAAAAAAATATTGAGTTAGAGTAATAATTGTTGAAGCACAGTAAAAACTAAGTAAATAAAACAATATAAAATAATTAAAAAACAATATTAGTGTTGCATTTTATAATGTTATTTTTAATGATAAGTTTCCTCGACAACTCATTACAACAAAAAGAAATTAATGATTTTAGACTGATTTCAATTTTATAACAACTTCATTTATTTTACAATAAAGTACATATTTTCCAATACATATTAGTGGTGTAAGTTTTACTAGAATATCTTTTATTTTTCAACAATAACAATAAATATTTACATCTTTAAATTTACCATTATTTATTATGAATATATAATATAAAAACGATTTAAGTTGTACGTATGATAAAAGGTAACAAGAATTTCTGTGCAATAGAATATTTGGTTTTTTCAGTGTCCAAATGTCTTACATACTACTTTAGAAATTTTGATCAATTGGGTTTTTATATATTTATTAATATTTTATTTACAACCTATAATCAATTTATAAAAAATAATACAGGTTGTCCTTGTAAGAGTGTGAATGATTAATTTCATTTTATGTGAACCAGAGATTGATAACATTGAAACTTAAAATGATGTTGCTTTGCAAATGATACATTGATTTTAAAGAATATATTAATACTACATCAATGTAAAAATTAAGATCACAAAATAACTAATAAACGGTTGACATTCAAGTTTTTAACAGTCAGTTAACAATCAACAATAACGAAGCATTTTTATATTAATTGTAATTGATATACAAGCTATATTTATGATTAGAACAATATTGAACATTAATGATATTTAAAGCAAGTTTCACTCAAACTAGGTACCTATACACAAATAGATACACATATAGACTATTTGTTTGTCTAAATCATTTTTTTTTTTTTTTTTGTAAAAAAAGTCTTACAAAATTTATGGAATATTGAACATTTCATACACTGTATAACAAACACAAGAGGCCTAGTCCAAATACTACAAAATTAATAATATTTATATAATGTAAAAATAATTATTATTAAAAAAAACCATCGAAAGGACGGTCGATTGGCTAACCGGTGTTGGAACGCTGAAGCAATTGGTTGAATCTGTGCGCAATGACGACCGAGGTGTCGAAAAATCGTTTAACGCAGTTTGTGAGACACACTTCGGTTTTTCCTCCCAGCTTGGCTGACGGCTTGTCAACACACTTTTCCCAACATATTTCACTAATTTCTTGGATCTATAGGGGATGTGAAAAAAATTAAAACCCGATTGTCCGGGAAAAAATGAAAAGCACACTGATATAATTACTTGAGCGTTCAATTGAGCCTTCTGTTGTTCCATCATGATAACTCTTTGTATCTCTTCAGTTTTGAGTTTGTCGGAACTGCCGCCGGACGAGGAACCCAAGTCAAAACTATCATTGTTATTGCCGAACAAATCAGCCATCGTTTTAATATTTCAAACCCGGCAGGTTTTCTACAAATAGATTGATTTCAAAAAATCAAAATCGAATTCACGTGCAAAACAACTGAAGAAGAAAATTTTCGCGGTGATAAGAAGCCGGCCTTTATCACCATGTCTTGGGATCGATTCAAGGCTGCCAACCGTTAAGCGAAATTGAGACGAAATTATAAAACAGCAACAGTTTTTTAGGGGATTCATATAGGCAATTTAAACGACTTATGAAAATCGAAGGGATAATAATATTTTCTAATACGCTTTTGAAACATTTATAAGCGGTCCTCGTCCAGTAGTTGACCATACAGTTTTTAATTATTACGTGATGGTGAAATTTATTAAAAACACTTTTCGTATTTTTGAGGTTATAATATTTTGCGGACAAAACGTGTTACTTTTATAAGTCGACGTCGAATATTCAAAATTTGTTTACCCGTTTCATTTGACTTGGATAACTCTATTTGATTTCTACCATATTTTCTAGGTATGCAATTCGTCGTTGCAAACGAATTAAAATAGAAAAAATAGAAAACAAATAAACAAAGTAATTATATTAATATTTAATGGTTAATACTCATAAATAATAACAAAATATTATTAAATTAATTAAATTATTTCAATACAAACTATTAAATATATTTAAACAATAATAAAGTAAAATAAAGGTCTTGCCTTGAGTATTATAATAAAGTGTGCAAAAAAGTCACGACCGGTTTCGATTAAAAATCATCAAAGAGCGCACAATCAATAAAATAGAAATAATATAGAAAACCAACACGACCGTTATATAGAGTATAGACATTGATCGTTGTATCGCCGTATCGTTACGAGCGAATTCTCGCACTGTGTTGTATCATAGATTAAATATACTAAATCTATATATATTCTTAATCTATGGTTGTATAGACTTTAGATGACGAGAGTTTACGGGTTGATTTTTTTTTTTTTGTTCACGCAGACTTGCAAGATGCGCAAAAGTTTGTGGACCAGTTGGACTACGACTATTCGGCGGTGGCGGCCGACGCGGCGGCGGCGGCGGCGCAACAAAGGCCCGTGGCCGCCGACCTTCTGTGGTACGATTACGGCGGCGGGGGCGGAACCAGCGGCAGCTACTACGGCGGCGGGTCGCCGGCCACGGGGGCGGCCACGACCGTGCTGATAGCCGGCGACAAGCGCGGCGGCTCGACCCAGTCGGGCAACGGTGGCCTGTGGTTCGGGCCGCGGCTGGGCCGCAGGAAACGCCGCGGCGGCATCGGCGGCGTCGTGCAGACCATGGACGGCAACGCGGTCGGGCCGGCGGCGTCGCAGGAACCGATGGGCTTGGGCGTGAAGGCGGCGGCCGCGGGACAGGCCGTCGTCTCGGACCTGATCAACAACGCGCCCTGGGTACTCGTGCCCGTCATCGAGAATTCCCGTGAGTATTTTGAACACGCAATATATTATTGAATGCAGGATTCTAATAATGCGTGTGCGTTTTTTCAACCTTTTATCATTTTATTAAAATACGAATTATTAGTAAAAAAATCACGTCAAAACCTAGTCGAGACAAATAAACTCGTTCACTTTCTCTACGTTCGAATTTCGAATTAATTATTTTCACTGAATTTTTCCTCTTTTTAAATGAAATATTTAAAAAATAAAATATTTTATTAATTTTTATCATCTGTTAGCCGTTGTGATTATTAATAAAATGTATTGTCATAAGAATTTATTCAATATAGATTCTCTATTTGCACTTTTACATTGAAAATGACATCTACAACAGCCCCTATTCGCCAAAGTTTGCCAGGAACTCCCCTTCCATGGTGCATAATATAATTATATATATTCGTATTAAACATTGAAACTCTATTTTTCAACAAAGAAAAAGAAATTTGATTCGATTCGCATGTAACACAACTATTCTTTTATAGTACCTAAATTCAAGTATATATATACTTGGGGTATTAAAAAAAAATACTATAAAATAATCACAGACATGTTTAGACTTCAGATCAAAAATGTTTAGGATTCCTCGCATAAATTATATTATTGATTATAGAATTATAGTGTAGGGAAACAAGTTGTATTGTAATTTGTAATTATATCGTATACAATACGTTATGATACTAATTATCACTTGAATATTGGCCAACGCCTCTCAACTCTTAACAGCTCACATAATTTTATACACAAGAATTAGACCGTTGTCGAATAAACAAGTAATAACAATTAGTCGCCATATGACATTTTCTACTAGAGAAACGGTCTCTGCCTACCACTCCGCAGTTGTGCCAGACACATATTTTCGCTTCGTTATCACGATAATATCTCGAATGGCTGACGAAACGCAGTCGCGTATACAGAAGACAAAACCAACAAGTGGCCAAAACGCTGTCGATAACAATTTATTGTTTACAGAGTTATAAATTATAATTATATTATATTATATATGCGTTGCATATAACGATTAATGTGTTTTTACATTCATTATTCTTCATTTTTTTGTGAAACGATCACACGATCGGTCAACAATTGACATTATGTACGCTTGTATGTGGTATGTCATTTATAAATAACAGCCTGTCATGTATAAATTGTGAATTTCGAAACAGAATATTTAGTACAATACAAAAGACACTTCAGATTTCGTGCGTTTTCTATGGTATACTTATAGTACAACTTACGTGATAAAACACTTGTTTGACGTATACACCGATCACAAATGACAAACGCCAAGTAGTATTAGTATTTAGTAGTGATTTGTGCGATTTGTCCATCTCAAGTTCAAGTATCATCTGATTAATTTAGCAAGTATATGATGCGGATCAGTCGCGAACCAGTCAAAATATAGATTAAATAAAAATGCAACTCTTATCCGAAATGAAAATTATCTACTTCGTCATAGGTTTTGATTAGCTTGATAGAGACTGAAATAAATCATGGGCGTCCTAGAAAACACTACATGCGAATTCAAAGAAAAGTTTGTTTTTTCCTGCTAAGAATTCTAAAATCGGTATTTCTATCAAAATCCGGAACAGTTCTTCTAATCTTTCGAGACGTTGGTCAAAACTGGTAGTGCTTCGGCCGATCTCGGGACGTTTGACAACCCAGAATTCGGTAATGATGATTAATCGTCGTCGAGGGGATGGACATCCACGTCTCGTGTTATCTGGAAACCCGCGTGCCACGTAACAAAACGCATAATTACTGTACACACATCGGAATAAGAAAAACAAATCGTTAACTCATTCCCTGCACCATGGTTGCAGCTGTGTTTCGGGACTTCATAGTTCATATTATGTATAGTATACCTATATGTACGTGTTTATGTTATGTATTAAATATGTGTCACGAGATATGTCAAGTGACAATACTCAGCAACGCTGAGCATACTTCAGTCCAACGCTATATTATTTTTTTTTTCACGAAGGGCGTGAATGTCAAATTTTTGCTAAAGGCGGCGATAATTATAGCCCCATTATATGTGTGGGTGTGTTGACGATTTCCCGATGTTTGTCGCTAAAAGAACGTTAATGATTTTTGATATTATATATTGACATTGGTAGACGCAGTTTCAAAATTTTGGCTCGGAAGCGGAAGTGAGTCCCTAATATAGATCTGCAGATGCAACGGATCCGCAATTATATACAATACGTATTCTATTATTTGTATATATTATTTCTGGATCGACGGAGATATAAAATTATTCTTAATACGATGGTTAATAATCGATATTCATTGTTAAAATGTTTCTACTTAAAAAAACAATTTCGAGCAGGGATCCTTGGACGGGATTCCCTCTCAGTTACGTCCTTGTCAACACGTGCATTATGAGAAAATATTTTTTTCTCTTACGATAATAACGGACGAATAACAATTGGTTTTTTTTTTTTGCCGCCCTCCGTGAACGTTCGTCAGTGTACGGTCAGATGCAGTTGAAGCAGAACGCGCGGACCGGGAGGTCGTCGTCGGAGGACGGGGCCGGCGGCAGCGACGAGGCGGGCTCGTCGTCGCGGCACACGGCCAGGTCGCCGCCGTACTCGCAACAATACTCGCCGCCGTTCTCGCCGCGTCTGGGACGACAGGCGACCATCGCCCGGCCGCAGGTGCCCAGGCTCGGTCGCCAGGCACTGCTGTACCGGCGGGACGCCAGGAGCGCGCTGTACCAGCAGAACGCCGCGATGCTCGGCCAACAGCATCAGCCGCAGACCTCGCCGACTGTCACGGAATCGGCGGCCACGGCGGCGGCCGCGGATTCGCGTCGCGCCGTCTAGACGCCCCCGTCGGAGTGGCGGCGGACCAGGCGCGCTTCCGGAGTGGAAACATACAACATAAACATAAACGTTGACATTACAATATTCAATAATATAGCGTAGTCGGTATTTTTCATAGAACAAAATAATCATGATTATTATTATTATTCGCAAAATTATGTATGCTATAGTACTTATACACACACACAGTTTTCTTACTTTCACTCGCCACATTTCCTCGTCACTCTCGCCAACCTGAATCCGTCTCGCGAAATCGTAACACTACGTAAATGATATTATTATTATATCGATGCCGATCGTAACGCGCCCATACTCTGTCCGCTTTTTCGATATTTTTTCCAGTCGACTGCTGCCAGTCAACACGACGTGAAACCTGTAAAAGCGTATCTACCAATATTTATTGTATAATGTTCTTCGACGAAAATTACACAACGTTTGAAATGTCGTCCGTCGTGTCGTGAAAATTCGCATCTCTTCGTTGAAGTCCGCAAAAATAATAGACATTTTAAAATTTACATTAAAAATAATCGTGAAAAGTCACGTGCCGACGTCGCAGTTTGATTTTGGGAGGTTTTGATGACAAACATAGTCGCGTTTCTTGTTTTCTAAGTGCTGTGCGGGTCATTTGGCGTTTGCTTTTCGGTCCTTAACCGAGTACCTACTTGTAACGGAACACAACATGCATCGATAGTGCGCCGCAAATACGAATTAGCTAATTAATAATTATTGTGTGCCGCGAGAAAAAAATATGTTTAAAAACCACTGCTGTATAACGAAAAATATAAAATTATAATACATAATGGTACGATGAAATCGTCACATTGAAAACAGACAATATTATCATTGTTAGACTGTTGTAGTCTAGCCTGAAGGCTGAAAGAAAGGTAAAAAGTGAATATAATGTAGTATCTACATATTCTACATTCGTCGATAAGGTTTGTATAACCTTACACGAGTCTTTTAACTCAAGTTTAAAGCCAAATCGTTAATAGGCTAGTACCCGAGAAAATCGCATAGGTTTCCGTGTAAAACGCAAAGTTTTTCAGACGCGTCGTAAGCAAAGCGCGAGTGTGTAAGAATTCGATCGGCCGGTAAATTGAATAACTATTGTTGGAAAACAACACACGCTGCACGCGTCATGTATGTATTATACACGTATATTATCACTTGAAATATATGTACGGGGAGCTCATTAAAAATATTTATGTGTCCGTGCACTATTCTATGGCATGGGCAGACGACAAAACGACTATACATCACGCGATAGTCTGTCCGGCGAGACGTATTATCTTCTAATTAGATCTTATTTACAAAACACCGAGTGCGAGAAGGACTCCGCCGGGCCCTTTCTTACGCCGTTCTCCGAGACAATACGACGATCGAAATTATTCGTCTCGACTACGACGTACCGCCGCCGACACATTACGCGAGCACGCGACACGATTCAAGATATCTCGTATAGCTGTTTAATCGTCCGTGTATAGTTTTGGACGTATTTGTACTCTATGTCTCTATATCTGGTGAAACGCGCGCAATGTCAAATAATAAATATTGTTATATAATATCATTAGTAATAATATTTAATAAATGATAAATGTATTTATCAGTTTTGTTCGAATCGTCGCCGTCGTCGGATATCGTCGAAATATCTTATTGATTTCATTATGGTTTCAAGAACATAAAACATTTAATCTATTAATATTTTAAAGATACTAATATACCGCGTTTTAGATAAAGTTTTAATGTACTGTAAAAAAAACACATTTTTGAATAAAAAAAACCGCCACTACGTAGTATTTTCAACACGAATTCTCATATATGGGTATACAAATTAACAAATTAAAACTAATAATCATACGTTTAATAGGTAGCTAATAATTACAAATTGTAGTAATTAAATGTCTTCTCATACTTTGAACGGCCCATAGAGATTTTCTCCGTATCCAGGCCTGACTGATCCGAACAGGGATACGTGTGCGTAATTATATACAATCATAACTAAATATAGTCATACTATGCGTAAAACGATATTTGCACTCGCATACTATACAGTAATCGATTGTTTACTTTAGCGTGAATGTATGAGTCTACGCGTGAGAAATCGAAAAAATACAATTATATTAGCAATATCAATAGGCAAAAATAGCACGTAAAATTTAAACTTTTTGTAAGGGTGTGCAAAAATGATAAGGGGCCAAATTATATACCAATATCAGGTGAAAAGGTCGAGCCCTACAAAAAAATCCTCTTAGCCTTCTTCTTTGTTAAATAATTAATCGTTCTAATTTTCAATATATTTTTTTAGTCTTCAAAATGTCCCATACACATCGCAAGAATTTTTATCTTAATATATTAAACGTTTATTATAATATTATACAATATAATAAATTTAAATTAACATTTGATTAATTAATTAGATACATTAAGCAATTTTTTTTGCACACTACTTTGATTATATATATATTTATATAATTCACAAAAGCAATTCGATTTTGAATAAAATAATGTTAAATACTAAAATAATCAAAAATATTCAAAAATGTATAAATAAATATATCGACTATAGAAAAATGAATGCGTTAGACCAGTTATATATTAAATTGCAAGGGTGTGCGAGACACACCGAAACTCATTTCAATAATTTTCAAATTTATGTGATTTCTGATACACATATTTTTTTTTTATCTACGATTTTCGGCGCAGTTGATATTGGCGCATGTCCCTATAAAACAACGAGTGCAGGACAATTGTTTTTTCACAGCGAAATCAATCATTTGATTGGTGTGTAACGCGCGCGTCACACTGCAAATGTTATGATTTCATATTTAAATCGGTAAGATTTACATCTAGATCCTACAACTTTTCTATGAATAAAATAGAATACACGTTGTATACGACTAGAGCGTTAAAAAATTGTCCACGATTTTTTTTAACTTTATTGCTCATTTAATTACGAGTATATCGGCCATTGCAGTGATTTGATGTATTACTCGAAACACCGAGAGTGGTTTAATCGAACGAATATTATAATAGTCTTTCAGCTTTCTTACATACTCGTTCAAATGTCGTAAATCAAAACCAGCGGCGAGTGTGTGCCGTACGTGTTCAATTACCGGCTGATTTATTGTGAGTATAACTTTTCGTATAAATTTAGACCGTATTAATGTTTGACGTACGGTTTCTACCAACTCTCAGATCTATGAATTAACACAAATTGCCAAACTCACAGCGTTAATCATTGATCTTATTCGATTTGATGGGAAATTGAAATAAAATAATTTCATATAGTATCTCATACGACACATTGAAAACAAACAGAAATAAATAAATAAAATATACGTTTATTTATATAGTATTGTCTTTACAATTTTTTTTTTATGTACATTTAAATAACTTATGTTTAAAATAGATACGACATGCCGTTTGGTTTATGAATTACTTATTTAATAACGTCGAACGTGTATAAATTTTACTATAGTAAACACGTTAAACGTTTACACGATACAATGTAAATAATTTGAACCTATATAAGTACAAACTACACAAATATTAGTATTTACAAAGTACGAGAGGCGAAGGAGCGAGCGGAATATTACACTTGTTCCTGTTTCAGTTCCAAAGCCCAGACGTCCTGCGGCCAACCGGTTCTGCCTTTGCTCCGTTTGTGGTGGTGGTACTGGAGTTCTTGGTGGTGCTGGAGGTCATTGTTCGGGTCCATGGGGTTTCGCAGCATCTATAAATTAAAACGAAACGTATTACATATTTAATTTTTATTGAATTCTAATAAACAAACGAAAAAAAAAATTATTGCCATTGTCGCGTCACACCTACTGCTTAGCAAGACAGCAAAGGTAGAGCGGATTTTTCTGAACTTTTTACTGCGGTAAAGCGTATTATATGTAGACCCCGGAGCAGACGCGTATTCTCGGGCGTCGACGTGGACAATTTTCAATAGATTTTTGTCTTTTATTCGAGAAAAATTCGCGGACGCTCGATAATTTCCGACGTGCACTAAATTAATGGACTGCGCGATATTATTATGATAAACGCGCGTGGAAACATTTACCCCGAGGTCTTCTCACCGCATAATCGTTGGCCAGATCCCCTCGCAAGCGCGCGCGAAACTGTTAAGCCATTATTATATCATTGTGTTCGTTACGGTCTGCTTGCGTATAATACACAATGATAAAAGCCGTCCGCGGTTTGTCGCGCGCGTCACGCGTTCGACCCGATAATACGGTTATTACGACGATATTGTATTATAATTAACGTCACGATACCCCGTCGGTTCGCGTATTCGTATGCGAACATTATGTGCCTCGATGATATATACGATTATTTTATGATACGCAAGCGACGTGCACAAGTGCGCGTTCGTGGACGAGTCGACGTTACTCGGATATGTGATTACCGTAAGCGAAATCGGCGACATGGGTAGAGCCGCGGCTCGGGGGAGTTGAACGCGCCCTGCTGTCGCACAGTTTATATTGGCGCGCGTTAGTTAATTACCGCGGGGTCGCAAGGCAAACGTCGTCGTCGGCCGTAAATTAAAAGTCTCAATAATAATCGTATTTTTCGTCGTGCCGTAAACGCGAAGCTCGCGATAATAATATTAAAGCGGTGTGATGTATGTTATGCGAAGCCGAGTGGGCGATTATACTAACGCGTCGTAAACTCTGCGGCGAGCCGAAACGTCGTAATTTTATTCTATCATTGTACAATATTATTATTAAAGAATTAGATATCTTTGGCGATTCACCGATATCATATATATATTATATATGTATAATGTATATGATACATAGACCATGATAGAGGGTAGCGAAGGGTGACTAAGGGTAGTGACCGCTATCCCATCTTTTTTCATGAGATAGCAGATCGGTTATTATAGTATAGGTACCTAATTATAATGATAATTCGTTATGAATAAATAATTATGTAACAATAGTTATGTAACTATAAGTGTGTTTACGTGAAATCGAAATAAGTGAAAGTTCACGTCAGTCCATACTGTGTACGCGACACGGCCAATGAAAGCCAAGTTGCGCGCGCCACCCGACCAATGACAGTCGTGCTGCGAGCGCAAAAGTACAGCAATGCAGAGTGTTCAGAGACGATCAATCTAGTGTAGACAGCGGTTCGTGTGTTTTAATTTAATTTTTCTCCGTGATGATCAATAATGTTGTCGATTGTCATTATTTATCTCAACATCAACGAATAATCATTTTTTTAATTTTTATCGAGTGACTTTTGTATCTGTGGTAACTATTACGCGATTTCACAAGCCGATACGAACGCCGAACCTAAGTAGCAACCCACTGGAAAGGCCGTAAGTAGTACCGATTATATTTATTAACAGTCTATACTCTATAGATAGGTAGTGTGGGTCATAGGCGCCGATAGAGAGTAGCGAAGGGTAGCGACCGATTTGTATACTACTACCCAGGGGCCGCGACCCCTTTGTCTCCCTCCCTCCTAAACGTCACCGCTGTCGTTAAAGCGGCGGTTCCCAACTGGTGGTCCCCGGACTCATCGTAAGTGGTCCGCGATACCAAAGAATTTTTTTTCACGATTATCAATTTTTAATTAAAAAATATGAGAATAAATTAAAATAAAAAAAAAGCGAAATCGTATTTCGTATGTTGATTACGGCTTAGTGTACATACATTTTTATCCTCGCTTTTTTTTTGTTTTCTAAATTAGTCGGTCGTCAATAAACGAGTCGACTCGTTCGCCATATAAACTGTATATTTCCCAATTTGAATACGAATAAAATTATCGACCATAAAAGCGTGAAGAAATAAATGGTACGGGTAGGGATTGTGGTGGTGGTGATTAAACGTTGGAAAATTTTTCAAAAGCGGTCCGTGCCGCCCCTAGGGTCGAGTCGGGGGGGGGGACCATTGCGTTAAAGTCGTGTGAAGCGGTAAAGCGGTATAGACCGCGGTCCGGTATAAACGTGCGACGGGTATTATAGTGTGGCGCGTACCTGGTGTTGGGCCTTGTGCGGAGAAACGTGTGCCGGCGACGTTCGCCTGGACGTGTGCGCGGACAGGTCGGCCTTGAAACCGTCCGTGTCGGGATCGTCGCTGTCCAGCACGGTCATCAGGTAGCCGATGTAGGACGTGGCCAACCGGAGCGTTTTGATTTTGGACAGTTTGGTGTCGGACGGCACGTTCGGTATGCAGTCGCGGAGATCGGAAAACGCGTTGTTAATGCTCTGCGTGCGGCGCCGTTCCTTTTTGTTGGCCGTGTTTCTGCGCTTGACCACCCGTACCACCGGTGTAGGCAGACGCGTCGCATCCGACGAGCACAGCTGTTGCCGTCGTTTGATTTCGTCGTCGATGTCGTTGCTGTTGTTCTGGTGTACACCGCGGTGGTACTGCTGTGGACAAACGCGGAATACGGCGATCGTTATTAATCAGATTTCTTTGGTTTTTAGGCGCGCGATGTGTGATACAAAAAATAAATAGGTGTTCGGCATTATAGGCGTCTAACACAATACTGTAAATAACTTCGATGATTCGATGACTGTATTTAAAATTAAAAACCCTCGAAACGAGAGTGTTGTCCTTTTGAGAAAATTCCGGGCGCGCGATTTTTGTTTCTGCCACGCCATTTATCACGGTTCTCCGCGAGCTCGCGGCGATCCCATTTATTGAGTAGGACAATTTCGGGAAAATTGTGCGAGTTATTAAAATATATAGCGTGATCGTATTTTTTCTTCACAGACGGTATAAATTACCCAATTAACACTAAAAGTTTTAAATAATATCAAGTTGTAAAAAAGTATAATGTCGATATAAATTTGATCTATTTTTGTCTATTCGTCTATTTTTCTCCTCTATATTGAAAACCTAGATCCGCGCCCACACGTAGTCGTGTACAGACGATTTTATTAGATTTCATAAAATCACATTATTATTATAGATGATTTTTTTAACATTGATGTGATTTTATTAATGTAATGGAAAACTAGCATTTCGAAATGGACTATTTATTTGAACCGAATGAAAAATGTATAAATAATGAATATACTATATAGTATATACATGGTTCTAATTCGTATAATTTATAAATTTTACTAATGCATTCCAAACTTCTAAATATCAAAAGAAACATTAATAAATGTTGTATTGGCCCCGTTTCAATATTGTTTTTTCGTTTTAGTTCAACTTTGAGTATATTTTTACAATTCGAACTCAATCAAAATTTGTTGTTGTAAATTATAAATGGGTATATAGAATTCTATCTCTCGTTAAAATATACGATGCAAGCTTGCCATATATACCGAAATGTGCGTAAACGAAACGATAATTATTAGGATAATATTAATAAAATTTATCGAAAGAATATGTCGGTTGACAAATAATCCGCATACGTTTTTGCCGTACTGTCGCCTGTAGAGTTATTAAAATACTAACTAGTAACCATATAACCAAAAACACTGAGTTTTTCCCCTCTAGTCATTTTGCACCTTTCAGGGTCGGATATCGCGTAGTATATAGGGTAATGTACACGACGTCGTGCGGATCCACACGTGTTTAGGGTACAGTCATAAAACCAACCCATTTACAAAAAAGAACTGCCGGGGCCGGAAAGTTAAAACAAAAAACCGACGGGTATAAATTGAATGAGTGTTGCGATTTATTTTGCTGCGCCGCACGAGTGTTCCGGTCGCTCAAAAAGAAAAGGCCGATTGAGTAAAAAAAATGCGCGGAAATGTTCCTAAATTACTACAATATTTTACCTGCCACGTGTATATGTTTTAATATAACATGTGGTATACGTTTAATAGAAAAATAATTTACCGTTGATCATATTAAATACAACAAACACATTTTTGGGTTAAAATATAGCAACAATTATTTTATAAAGTGTTGTTATAATATACAACGAAAGGAAAACCTTTCATTTGAAAATATTATTAATCATACTTTCTTTGCTATTTGTAACAGCACGATAATCGATATCAAACTATAAATTGTTTTTATAGTAGATTAGAATTGATTTATTATCGAACAAAATCGTGATCAGACTGCAGCCGTCGACTTTGATCGTCGACATACCCGTTTGTGAATTTTTAAATGAAAATATCTCTACGGCGAGGGCGTGCAGTAATTATAAATAAAATCTTTTAACTTTTATGATAAATGATAATATTACACAATGTCGTACTATAATAGTAACAGGAAAACACTTATGTTGTATGTAGTATAAATAAAAACAAATAATAACCGAACGGGGTCGCATATCATATCGTTTGATGTTTTTCATCGACGCGCTCGATTAGAAATAAATGAAATAATTTGTTCGTACCTTAATCGATGATTAAAATCACGCTTTTTTCTACAGTAACTTAGTCTCATCGTTTGTCGAACGAGAGAAGATTTGTTTTTTTTTTTTGAGATTAAAACTAAATTCTCGGCCATATAGCGGGCTCCTGGTACCGCGTCCTATGTGTCTAAACGTAACCCCCCAACGCGAACAACTATATGTATATTTTAATACCTGTTGCACCGGCAACGGCGGCGGCGGCGGCGGGGGCAGCGGCTGTCGGTCGATTTGAGCGACGACGGCGTAAGGGTCTTCGTAGACGATGGCGTTGGCCGCGGTCGAATTCATGTCGCACGCGTCGGCCGCGTTGTTATTGTCGTACGGCGGCGGCTTGTTGTCGTCGTAGCCCAGGTGATGGTAGCCTCCGCCGCCGCCGCCGCCGTCGTAGTAACCTCCTCCGGCGTCGCCGAAATGCTGTTGCTGCGCGTGGTGTTGCTGGTAAAGGCCGCCGTAATCGCATTCGGCCACGGTCTGCTGCAGGCCCACGGCCGAGGACGGGCCGAAATTGTTGTACGTGATGTCCTCGTACGACGTGGACTCGTCGTCCACGAACGACGACGAAGACGACGCCGTGCTGCCGACCGGGTGTCCCACGACGCACGTGACCAGATGCTGCTGTTCTGTCCAGTAGGAGGACGGCGACAGGTCCTGGACGACGAAACGCCCGTCCCCGGCGGCCAGGGCCGGCGCCACCGCGGCCGTCGTCGGCGCGGCCACGGAGATCCCCGCGCATTCTTGTTTCACTGTTGGACACAATACAATAACGGTATATGATATTATATTCACCGCCGGTTTAAAGAGTGTATATTTTATTTTAAACACTCTTATATGAGTGTATATTTTGATTAAATCTAACCAAAGCGTTCACTTTGGCGTGAAATAAATCGACAACGCGTTTTCATGGAGACGAAATATTATTGAATAGGTAGTAAACTGATGGAACAATAATTATTCGGGGGGTTTTTTTTTTTGTTTTTATTATTGGCGTCGAAACGAAACAATCGAGTATACATCAAGTCATTGACAATAATTAAATAAATGATAAATAATTGAATGTTTGATAAAACTATCAAATACGTCTGAAAAATTGTCCGATTCGAATGTTGTATTTTTAGCGAGGACTGGAGGCAAAATTACACTTTTGGTCCACCGGCAATAGGGCAAGTTGCTCCTCTGTCCCTTTCTCCGATAATATAATATAATTGTAAACTGAAACTAATATAAAGATTTTGCGACTGATTTATAATACGCAGTGTGGTTAGGTTTCCTCGCGAGCGAAACGAATAAGTGATTGCTGTATTGTTAAAAGAAAAAAGAAATTGTGAATGGGAATCCGTAAGTTTTGAAAATTAATGTTTGAGACAACAAAATAGTATGACGCATATCTATCGGAATATATTATATGTTGTCAAAAAATACCAGAATTTGGATGAATTACAAAATGTAAGTAAGTATTATATAAAAATTAGAAAACATTAATTTATACCGATATAAAATTGTTTTTTTTTTGAGGGGAATAATTTCAAAACTTTCGGAGGGGGTGAAAAATTTGTAAGCTCTTACCGTTTAATAATGTTTTATTCGTGTAGATGAATTCGATTTAACTTATGGTTCATATATATATGATCCAGTTTAAACGTTTGAAAATTTAAAGTATTTAAAACCTAGCTTTGGTCAAACCGCGATCTATTTAATTTAAAATAACAAATAACAATCATACGAATGTAACATTATTATTCTGTTTCTGATCGATAACGAGTACATGACGGGTAAAGTTAATCTTGAAATTCGTTAGCCGTATAAGTAATTAAATTTTACAGGATTACACCTACATGGATGTAATTACTAATATACTAAATTATATAAATAAGGACTTAAGGAGGCCGCGCGGTTTACAATACATTTTCGATTTAGCCCATGTATATATTGTCTATTGGTAGGTACTTTACGAAAAAGTTGTGCACATTTATTTTTTGTGTGCGTATATTAAATTTGATTCTTAGAACTCTATCACTAAAACTATATCCTGTTATAGCCGTGATTCATTTTCACCAAAAAAACCTCAAAATGTATAGATAGAACTTAATTTTTTTGACAACACTGAATACATCATGTATATTTATTAAATATATTAATATATGATGTATATATATATATATATCGTCTCTATAGGTCCGTAGCGTTTTTAATGAGTCCAGTATAGAGGAATTTATTTCAACATTTTATTGCGTATAATTTATCAACTTTTAAAATAAATTAATGTTGATTAATTTATGTCAAATTATAACTATCATTCATAAAATCATAACCACGTTATTTTTGTAGATTATTAAAGATTATATATAATCGTTATGTCATTGTGGCGATAAGCTAAATTTAAACGAGCACTAATAAAATAGTTTAACATAGTAAGAATTGACGTATAATTTGTTGCGCGAGTAACTCGATCAGTTCATAAAAAATTAACATAATATATTTTACCAATATTACAAAAAATAAGACTTTCATCGTTTTATACAATATGAGGTTTAAAGTTTTGAAACATTTTTTATACACAAATTAGAACACAATTTTATCTTATTTTACTTTATTGGTTCTATTCGGCCTTTTCATACATTTTGAAAATAGTTTTGAGTTTACTTTTCGTCGAATCAATTGGTATTTATTTTGTAATTTGCTTTATTTGATTTAATATTATTTGGTTATAAATTATTTCATTATGGTTAATTTTTTAAAATCCATAGTTTCTTAGGTAAAAAAGTAAGAAAAAGTGTTTTTGTGTCCTACACTGGCTACACTGGCTTTACTCGATTACGAATAATACCTATTACAATAAAAAATGATAGATTATAGAAAAACACACGAAAATCGACCGTTTTAATGTCATCATTGTGTAAAAGTAATTATAAAATATTGTAAAATAATGATGTGTAGTCTTATTAACAGGATTTGAACGATTTATTCAAAAGAAAAATCTTTAATACTATACGTAGTAATATTAAAGATTGTTCTGGAAAAAAATGAAATACATTTTGTTTTACCTGTATAATTCGGTTGATAATGTCTAGACGAATAGTTGATTATATCGCTGGTCATCGTGCAACTGGTATGTAAAAACACTATTATTATTTCAAATTGATAGGTGCGGCGTAACGACAAATTATTATCAAAACGTGACACAAGAGACAGACCGCACAAAAAGTCGCGTCGTGTGTGACACCAACAGTGGCGAGAAAATCGAAAAAAAACAAAAAAAAAAACGAGAATCAAAAAAATTATTCGAAATCAACTGTTATATCTTCGGAGCTCTCCGGGCCCAAGAGTACGAGTGTCGCAGTCGAACCCGAATGATTCTGCAATGAATCCCCGATCCCTGGCTAAACGCGAGCCACTTGTTTTAGCCGCTACAAGTCCCGCCCATCCGTTTCCAAGGGGCGTTCATCGATAACTCTGTTACGTACGTATATGTATAAATATTAAACCGAGGAGAGCGCGTGTACGCGCATTTGTATTAAATATGAATATATATACGTGTATATGGACGTCACTCGGCCGTTTGTCAAAATAACGAAAAATATTAGACAGGGACGACTGGTTTTATGACCGCCTAATGCATGTCGAGAGATATAGGACCCTATATACACACACGCGCGCGCGCGTATTATTATATTATTATAGCCGATCATTGAGTATTTTATTATTCGTCAGCGAGTTTTTCTTTCTTGGTCTTGAGTCTTCGTCGATTTGTTGTAAAAGAATAGTGTTTTTTCTCTCTCGACCGATCGACCGGAAACCACTTGATTGATGCATTTTACTTTACCATGGTAAATACGCGCCGCGACATACGTGATATTATAATTTTATAAATAGGCTACTGTAGAGCGAAGGGAGGATTAATCGCCGAGATAATATTATTAAATACTAATAGGTGTCTACTACTGGTTAATGAATTACGTAAAATATTTACACTGCGCAGGGGGATATGGTATTATAATATGTAAGTGCAGTAAAGTACTCGATAAAAATATGCGTCCGTGTTTTCAGACGAAACGCGAGATTCGGAATAATGGACGATATAAATATATTGTGTTACATAATTTATGTATATTGTATTTATAGACATGGTATACGAAGAAAAAAACTCATAAAATGGAACGATCATTTTTTAATACTATTAAAATTACGCGTCGTTAAACGTATACGCGCGACTTATTATCGAGGGTTAAATTTAAAAAATGTGAAAACATTTCAACGACTTCGATCTCATAAGCATTGTATACTACCATCGTAGTGAAAATGAAACGTTCGTTTTGGTCGAAATACTTTTGTATAACATAATGTGGTATCTATCTATTTATCATAGATATTGTTTTTATAAATTGTGAAAGCTCTTTTTTCAACGTATATTTTTTCCCGTATTTTCTACTCGATGACATAAAATGCTATGGTTTATATCTATAAAGTACGGACGAAGGCGAGAGATAAATTCTTCCCCAAGACCTGTTTTGGGGAACTTTTTGTTTTAAAAGTTCAATAAATACGCTCTTTCAGACGTTGTTTTTTTCGCACTTTTAAAAGTTAAAATGGACAGAATGAAATTAATACATTATCTTTAGTTGCATGAGTTTCGCCCGTATAATTATATAATAAATAAATAAGTATATCATACTTACATAACTTATCATTTTCGTAAATATAATTATGATACATTTAACTTAAATGCGTTATACAATTCCTGGTAGCTTTTAAACTTGAATGTAAGCACCAGACTCTATTTTGTATTTCCCACTACCTGCGCGCTCCGAAAACAAATATACTTCTATACTTGCAAATTAAACCAACGAATTTCATACTTTATTCTGTGCTTATTTAATCTCATGAAATAAGTATTATATTAAAGATTTAACAATGAAAAAATAATAATAGCTGCATATTTAATAATATTTTACAGCTTTAAATTATATTGTCAAGTCTATTGATATGTTCCTGTTCAAATAAACTTAGTGTAAAAAAACTACATCCACATGCAAGATAAATATTCAGTAATATTCAAATTTTAAGGTATACACCGTAATACGATGAGGTTCGTTTGAAATTGTATTTTTATTTTAAACAAATTTTCTGACATTAACTAGGTATACTGTATATTGAACAATTTTTAAACACTTTTAAATAATATTAGTTTTAATAATATTTGTATACATATATGTTATAGGCATTACTTAAATGAACTGTGTATATTTCCTTCTATAGATCCGATTCAATACTATATTTCAAGTGGTCTAACTGTACCGAATATATTTAAAGATTAATATAAGAATGTCAAGTGTAGATGCAGCATGAAAATCTACAAAAAACCTAAAAAAAAAAGTATTCGTTAAAATTAAATTAATATTATGTCTTTTAAGAATAGTTTACAAATAATAGTTAAAAAATATATCTTATAAGCTTAATATGTTCATTATACAGCATTAAAAGCGAAAGACAAATTTGATTTTAGATTCAGAGTGAAACAAGAAATGAACCTATTGACTTTATTACGATGCAAGTTTTTTCTGTGTCTGTCTACTTTTTGCTCTCGAAAATCTCACTTTACAGAATATAGAATTAAAGATTCTATTCGACATCCATACTTCACTTGAGATCGTTTCTCGAAATCAAATGGTACGTAGATTTAAAATGTATTACCTATAAGAGTAATCACTCATCCGAGTGTTTTTTGCAAATATTTTTATTCCACATTCGAAATTGATTTCCAATATCATTTCCTACGTAAACTCTTCGTACGAGTAATCATTTTTTCGGCCCGAAACAAAAGCTACGAGCGTCGGTGGTCAAACGAACAAAGCGTAATACTTTGGGAGACGCTTTTTTACAGCTATTTGCAAAGCGCGTTCTCTCGGCCGTCGCGCCGCGCCGCGTTTCATCCTGCAGCGAACACGGCGGCGGCGGCGGCCATTGCGAGAAAAAGCCGCCTCTCTCGCCGCCACTCCAAAGTCTTTGAGAACGAAAATCGCGTACGTGTCGAGAACGTAGTACTCGTTTTATATTTATCCCTCGACCCGCGAGTGTATCGCGCGTCACGCGATTGTTTTTCTATTTACGCGCACATCCGAAAGATTATAACGGTGCGCCGCATCGACACACACAGGGACCGCGCGGCGGCGGCGGTAGGAACAAAATAAAATAAAAAAATATATGATTTCCGGCGCGCAGTCCGAACGCGGCTTTGCGCAGAATCGTCGGCGTTCTCTCCGATCGAATCCATTGGCCGGCAACGCATTTCCCCTCGAGTTTCCGGCACGTCCAAGTCCGCCACGCTGCGTACGGGGGTTCCGCCTACACGCGAAAGCTACACGCGCGCTCATCTGTATCGTATATACATAATTTATACATATATATATAACACTATGCGCCGTTATACTCGTATAAACTGTTTATAATATTAGATTATAACGACGGCGTTTAAACGCGAGCGGCGCTCGTCCCCGTTTTTATACGTATACATGATATATTATATTAAATATAACTCGATTATTATTATTATTATACTGCCGTAGTTGCCATTATTATTATTATTGTTGTGTGAAATTATGACATTACATAGTCGGTCTAAACGCCCGATATTGTGTATTATCTATTATTACGTGCACGTGTAAAACGAACGAATGCGAACGCCCTAAATAACTACTGTATAATACGTATAAAGGTAATTGGGTGCCTTAAATCGAGTGATATATCGAGGGGGATTTATGAGGTTGAACCCCGATACTTAGTTTGATATTATGTAATTTATTTGGAATAGTTGTAACGCGTGATGGAAATTCGTTGTGTTCGAAATAATTTTAAAATATTCTTCGTATTTAGACTATAACACGATTTATGGTGAATCTCGACCGAAAATTTGGCCCAGGTAATGTATTGTTTAAAAGTGTTTATTTATTATTATAATATGTGAGTGCGACGATTGAAAGTTGAAAAAATCTTTTTATTTTTTAGGATCCAATAATATACATGCACTCTATTGAAATTTGAAACAAACTCAAATAAAGTAATTCAATTACTTCTATTCTATATCTATATCTATTCAGTTTTTACCCACATGGCGAACCGGAATTATTACTGCTGCATACCTGTGATAATTTCAATCTGTAAACACCAACGCGTGCAACCTACATCACTAGAAAATTAAAAGACATTTTTAATAAGGTATTCAAATTATTTAGCTATTATTGTTATAATCTAAACTCATAACAATGTTGTTGATACAAGTCGTTCATTTGACAATATAGTGAAGTGTGATTTGATTTTTACAATTTGCATGCGAATTAAACTTGTCAAATGGCACAGAAATCAAACGTATAGAATTTAACGAAAACGATTGTCAGACAAGTAATGTACAAACATTAAATACCCACTTTTTTTTTCATTATATACCGAGGTGAACAATTTTTTTTACTAAAAGCGCAGTTTTAATTTTAAAAAAATTAGATAAGTACCTTAAGTGTAAAATAATTTAAAAAAATATGTCAAAACCGTGTGTCGTGTAGTACACATTGTCATTTTTACCATAAAAGACATAACTCAAGTTAAAAACCTCTTAAAAAGGACCCGTCAAAAGTGTCACAACTCTCTCCAATAACCCTATATAGATTTCACCCTAAGGCGCTTCTTATTCTACACACTTGTCATTTTGGTTCCCCGATATGGTGGAAAACAAAATATGGTACCTACTCGCGACGTCATATCGTCATAGCGTATGTGAATGATAAGAACTGCAGTGATGTCTATTATAGTCACTTCAAATATTTTTCCGTGTCACTCTGCCCGTCGGCTCTCATTTTCCCCATTAGCTTATTATCCAACAGCCATTAGGCACTGGCTTTTTACCATACATTTATTCCTATATTACTCTTTATCTAAGCCATATGTCATGATATACGTGAGTTTGTTTAATGCCATTTCAACATAATCACGTCGCCGTACGGTTTTTGTCAAATAATCACACGACCGAATTTCAGACGATGTACTGCATCGTACACATTTAGCATAAAAAAATTCGGTAGACTTATAACGTTATTACTACGTATATTTACTATATGATGTATGAATGTAAGGCGTTTCTAAAAAATTGTTTAGAGTTGCCCATAGGTTAGTTTTATTATAAAAATGTACAACTAAAAATTGATGTTTAGAAAAAAAAAACATTAATTTCAAAAATAATTCATGGACATGTGCAAAAATGTGTTCCAAACGATTAGTTTTTTACATTTTAAAATCTAAAACAACAGAGAAAGTCTACTAAATTATAATATGGCGTTGCGAAAAAAAAAGAAAAACTGTTCAAAAGAGTCTAGGTCCTCGTTTCTAGTCGCTCCCCGTTCCACGTGTAAGGTGAAATTCTACGGATTGACGCGCGGATGCGAAGCGTAGGTAGTAGGTATATAATACCTACGCAATATACGAGTTTACCGCAGACAAACACACAGAGACGGGTCTTGGCCGGGTGTGTTTGAGCGTTTAACGAAAACGACTCGGCCGTGTCGTATATTGTGATTAGGTTTTGCCGTGATAAATCAAGGCGCCTCGTCTACATGTATATATACATCGCGCATATGTACTGCAATATAAAATATATTACCGCTTTTTTCAGAAGGTTTTCGAAAGAGCTGTTTGGACTGTTTGGAGCATTGACCGTTTCGTATTACAGCGCACGCGGTAAAATGTGCTCGAGTTTTAGCGATGTGTGCGTGTACACTGTACACGTCAAATGCGTTTTGTATATATAAATATATACTCGTATATATGCGCGCGCAACAGTTTACTCAACACGTAGGAATCCTCACATAACGCCGACGACGAACACGTCTCGATGACCCGCAGAAATCTTTTACATATATTTTATAGACGTCACGAGTGTGTGCGAGGAGGAAAAATGCGAGACTGTACGAATAAATATTATGGAAATCGGGTCGGACCCCAAAACGTCAGGCGCCACTATTATTACGGTCGTGCCGTGTACACTACGTGCGAGCGCGTGTGTGTCGAAAACCTCTCTGTGTTGATTAATTTCGCATTTTAATATTTTCCATCTGCGGGCGCCCGCCGCCGAAACGTCACACACATATAATATATTAAATATACAAATACGACATTATACATCATAATGTAGGTCTTAAGCCGGCGTCTTACATTATATGTCGCGACCTCGACGGCAAATATGACGTACTCTTACATGTTACGCACATGCGTGCGTAAATGTTAACTATTATTTTTATTTTTTTCCCAGAAATCCGACGAGACCGGACGAATTTTTACTGCCGCAGTTCTCACACCGGCCGTTTCGCTACACTGCACACAGGTACCTCTTATACGCGCATAATGCACACACGCGTTGCAGTATGTTATATTAAATAAATATATATAGGTATATGCATGAAGCGATGTTTTTACTGTCCGACGCCGCGTCAGTCGTCGGATTCTAAAAATCTTTATTTTTCTATCGCATACGATACGCGTCGATTTCGCGCGTCTCGATATTATTTTCTGGGTAGGTCGTAATAACATACCTATATATGTTTTTCTTAGGCCAGATTGCGCGTGGACATATTTTCGTCGGAAAACGGTTGTGCCTCCGCTTATTATATACATGTGTAATATAATATAACCATATAGGTATACGAGGTGCGTGTATTTTGTATACGTAATAAGTCGTTTTTACGACTCGGTTATTGCTATAATAAAAACCGTTTTGTTTTGTTTTTTCGTCTCAATAAATACGTCACACAACACCTTCTGGTCTTCAATCCAAACACCATTATTATACAGCCATTAACTGTGAACGCGCGCGAACCAAAATATTTTAAGTCGGTAAGGCGTGTCACTACTACTCGTACTGTTCGTCATAGAGAAACTGCAATTGATGGCATTGATAATAGTGATAACCGAGATGGTCTGACATAATTTGAAAACAATTTAAGTTAGTAGATGGTGAATATGTTATTTTATAAAAATCTTCTTCTCCTTTTTTTTCTTTACCTTCTCTTCTATCTACTTGAAGTTGGCTACTCTAATTTTCGATTTCTCCAATATAATATTTGTAATAAATATTTTTTTACAGAATAAAGGAATTTTGTATCAAGATGAAAATATAAATGTAAAACCGTGTGTTTGTTGGGAAAAATTCAACATTTTCTAGAGGTATTTATCAATTTTTCTTTACTTGGGTAAAATTTACTGAGGAAACTTTAAAAGAAATACGTGTTTAAAGTACCTACATTTTGTGTTTATACTCCTACACAATAAGATATTATATAAATCATTTTGAGTAGTGCCCAAATAATAATATTATTGCAAAACTAATATACAAGTACATTTCACGATTTCCTCACTTTGTTGAGAATTTTAAATTAATCAACAACGTACATATTTCAACTATATAATAAGTTATCGGTTCAGTTTATCATAAATCTATTACCTACATCTATTTATTTATAGTATAAATATATATTTAAATTGATCATTTCTACTGCGTCAATACTGCGCTATATTTTGAATATTCAATTGGCTGAAAATATATCGACATAAAATATAATAGTTTTTATAAACAATTTGCTATCGCCTATTCAAACGTATATTTAATGTCGATTATGATTGATTTTGCTATCACAAACCGATAATCTGTATAAAAAAACATTACGACACGATTAAAAAAAATGGATATAATTTTGACGATAATATTATCGACGGTGTCTGATACAACAAATATTTTAATTAGGCCGCGCGCATATGTAAATAATAACAACTACTATACACTGCAGTATACGGTATCGTTGGTGAGTGTATTAGTATAGATGTAACGAACGCGGCTGTATCTTTATAGTGGCACTTTGCGTTGTTCGAAACACGTGTTTTGTGGTAATGGGTAAAAATGATACCGGGGCGAAAAAAAAAAAAAAAACAACAACAACGTATAATAAATCAGGGTTGATTGGAATGATTCGATATAGTCACTCTGCCGCCGCCGCCGCGTGTATTTATTATATAATGTACAGACGCAGATTCGTGTTTTCTTGTCTCGACGTTACATAAATAAAAAATGATAACCACTGCGCGGGTGCGCCGACAAAGTTGACGTGAACACGACGATGCCATGGCGGTCGGTCCAAAGGGATCGTGTACCGCTCTCGCGTTATAATAATATACGGGTGGAAAAAAAAATTAGAAAAACACACGCGCCCAACTCGTCTTTCCCCCGCGTGCCGCACAGGACGGCGTGACTGCCGCGAACACGATAATTATTATGAATGATTTCGCGTCACATAATTTTGTCGTTTTTACTACTTTAGGTCTCGGAAATAGTCTCCGGCACAGCGTAAAAAACCACATATAACACGAACGCGTATTATATACGTACATCATGTGTCTACTCGGCGGGACCTATTAAAGCGAATTTGAGTCCTCCGGCCACTTGTTAGTTCGAAAAAAAAAAAACCAAACAAATCCAGGGGTTTTTCGTTCTTCTTTAAAATGTATAATATAATATGTGTGTTACACGCGATACATATATACACGTGTGTGTCTCTGAAGCAGACACCACGGTCGTGTCAGTCACGTTGTGTGGCTTTATCTTTCGCAGTAATAAATAGTCGACTCGTAGAACTAATACATACACACGTACTATTCCTAATTTTTAACGTTACGAAAATCATTTTAATTAATTAATACGCTGGCAGTAGAGTGACTCATAATATTTGCGATGCGCGTACACACGATTTACAAGTATTATTATTATGCTTTTGATAATAATTTCTTGCCAACAAAACTTACAATTCAATAAAAAAAAATTAGCGGTTGTAAGTAGGTTTTTTTTTTTTGGGGGGGGGGGGGGTAATAAATCGTGGACGTATTGTTACGTGTATGTGTTTTATGAAAATGTCTAATATTTATACAGGTCAGACTACAATATTATTGTATTTGAACACGATTATATACCTACAACGAATTATGTTTTATATAAATTCAAAAATTGCTAGTGGAAAATTGTATAAAGGCGTTCACTGTTTACAACAATCACAGGTACATATTTAAATTTTATGTGACATCACGCACAATTGTATTCTTTTTAACCGAGGAAAAAATATCTACGAATAATCTGTAGAAATAAGACATTCATTTAGTTTTAACGATAAATATTTGTATACATTGTTTTTCAGTAAAACGTTTTATCGATCAATTATCAACCGTTACATAGGTTTTAAATGACCTATTGAAATGTGTATATGTACCTATATTTCTAATATTTTATTTAGTAGGTAGGTATGACAAATTTGTATTCATATTTCTACGAAGTGATTTTTTTTTTACTCAGAAAGTATAAATAACGATTGGTTTGTATTTATTAATTTGATCCGTGACGTAAAAAAGGATTTATCGATTAGAATACGACGTCGGAATAACATTGTGCTTAAAGCACATATATGTCCATTTTATAGTTGTTAATTATTCTGGCGGGCGTTTAATGTCGGCTATAAAAGTATAAAAAAATTCTATTAAAAATATATAGTAGATTCAACTGCGCGCGTAATGTATATATTTATGTATATTTTAATAACACATTATAAAGTGAGGAGAATTAAAGAGAAAAAGTAGGAACGATTGAAGAGAAGAGAAACGGTTTATACACACAATGTTATTTTGTTTTATAAATTTAATAACGTGTGTACGAGACGTTTTTTGACGGTTATAACGCTGATGGACTTTTATATTGACTATTATATAGCGTAAGCAACCATAATAATATAGTACAGCGACGACGGCAGTTATGCTATACCTTAACGTATACACACACACACACACAATTGATTGTTATTATTTTAAAAACCGTTGTCAAGTGGCTGAATTGGTGAGTGGACTCGGAATTTCGAGTGTTTCGGTCCGTGTGAAAATCGTCGATATATTAAATATTATTCAAATATATTTATAACCACCGCGCGATCGTTTAACGTTATCACGTGTGCAATAATAGTTATACTCTGTAATATGCGAACTATACAAATACGGCTTTAATGGGTTACCCGTGTACGAGCGGGTAGGGAAATATTACATTTCGGCATTTCCGAACGATCTACAGACGCACTTGTACGCGCCGTGTGCGTGTGTATACGAGTACTATATTACTTTATTATTTAATGTACACACGTGTGCGCTACCGGTCTGTTTAAACGTGTATTTTACGTTTTTCAACTATACATATGTATAATACAAGATTATGTTTATTTATTTGATCTTCTTTGTCTTTTGTGAATATTTAGTTATACAATAATATAATACAATGTATATTAGTTATATGACGTACATCGTAGATACTTGGTCAACTAGAAAAACTCAATAAACGTATCCGTAGACAACATAGACGTAACTTGAATAATTTGTTTTTTTAAGAGGGTGAAACTCAGCTCTTCATATACGTATAATATTATATATAGGTATCCCATCGACCTAAAATAATAAGTGGTGGCTTTAGGGGTAAGGAAAGAGATAAAGTGAGGCGCCTTGAGTTTTTAAATAATCATTTACTTTATTTTATTTATTTTTCAGTTTAACTATTGACTATATTATTGAATAAAGTGATATGACATTTTGGAAGTAATAAGCGCGAAAACTTAATTCAACGTCTGTGATGATGAAATAGATGCGCAGCTGTGTTTAAAAATGCATATTAACAGAATATAGTTGTTATTGCCGCACCACCATCAACTACTCGGCGCGACAATAGGAAGACCTAGGGGTAAGATGAAATCTATTCGGACTAAAAACCGTATACGTGTACTTTGTCTAAACAATTTTTACATTTTAGACCGTCAGCGTGTCTGTGTGCGTGGAAGTTAGTAGTAACGGGCCAGAGTTGATGATTAGATATGATTTGTGCAGAGTGTGGTTGCTAACATACCGCGGAACCTGAGTATTTGTCTTTGGTCGATCGTCTGAAACGAGCCAAAGAAATTAAAGCACAGAAAGAAAAAAAAAAATGAGTACTCAAAAGCGCCAAACGTATGGAAATACGAGAATTTGCACGCGGTTTTCTCGTTTGCGCGGGCAGCCGCCGCCGTCTATCGCGCGGACCTCTGCGCTCCGTATTATGGTACGGCGACGATATGGATGGTGAGTATGATATTTACAGACGCGTTGTCGTTGCGAATACTGTAGCGAATAAACACGGCAATAATATTGACGACATCGCGTTATCATAATAATATAGTTACGCTACACAACCGCGCGATAAACGATTTCGTTTTTCTTTTTCACTCTCGCCGGCAGAGCACCTATACATTCTACACCGCGCTGTCGGTCGGCCTCAAACAAGCGTAATAACCCACTGAACCACTTGCGGGGCGAAAACAGAAAAAAAAAGCGAGTGCGTGCACCTTGACAGTCAAACGCCCGCCGCGTCGTTACCGGGTCAGCGCGCGAATACGGCACACGGCCGAATCGGAATCGGCACGAGGCCGGGAGTAAGTAGTGCACCGGGTCGCGACCGAAATCGTGTTTCGTGGTCGTGGTCGGCGCTGACGGTCGCGCGTTATCTGTCGCGAGGCGGTCAAAGTCGACGTTGAAAATTCAAAGCGAATGGAAAAAAGAGAGTAGGGTGGGCGATTGAGAGAAAACGCGAAATCGGACGTCCGTCGGCCACGGACGACGGTTTTCGTACTGGACTGTTACAGTTTACACTGAGTTTCGATTTCACATTTTAAATCGATCAATAAAGATTTCTTGAAATTCAAGGTCATAATCACGGAGAGCGGTCTGACTCCCTGTATTTTAAGAACCAATATTTTTCATCGCCCGGTATATCTAACGTGACCATACGTCCCGCTTTCGAGCTAAGTGTCCCGCTGTCCCCAAAGAACCTAAAAATGTCCCGCTTTAAGAAAAGTCGATCACATATATCACAATCATACATTTATACAGTATACTTATACAGTTAATGTTTTTTTTTCAATAAAAAAATTGTTATTTTACGCAAAATTATATGGTTTTCTCATTAAAATATACAGGTGTCCCGCTTTGAAAAAAAAAAATTATGGTCACGTTAGGTATATCGCTCCAGCCAAGCATGGTTGAGCGAGAAAACTGTATACGATTTATGTAATGTAACGTCTTACACACGGTATAACAACACTTGAGTGAGTACAACTTTCACGAATATAGTTTATCCCGAGAATTGATGATTGTATATATATTATATATATATAAATGATGATTGTGATTGTGATTTGTATTTGATATTGAAAAAATGCCAAAAATATATTTCGAAACGTTCTTATAGTCGCCAATAATAAACCGCGTTATTCGTCCAACCCAATTTTAATTACTTATTTGAGTTCGATAAAATATGCGGAGCGTCAATTTTTACCGGAGCAATTGGAAATGCTATTCGATCAAAGACAGATAACTCGCATCTATAGCATTTATATAGAATTAATCGAAGAAATTAATTAAGTCATTATTTCGTCGTAATGGACTTTATAATCAGTACGCTGACTTCGTGCCACGCGTGTCTGTGCAGTACTACTTTTAGTCGTGTGTACATTTTTAAATAACTGAAAAATTAATTTTGCAATAATTATAGAACATCAAAAGAACGGATAATAAACACCGCGTTGCACGATGCCAGGATACTAAAATAGTAAAATTGTTTAGTAATGTGGTAGTGTTTAGTTGTTGCAATGTTGCGTTAACTTCGAATCCTCGATCTGTTCGCTATTTCTATAAACGATCACTATTTTAAATCATACGTAATCTCGACCGGCCCAAAGATATGCCGTCTCGTAATTTCCAATCGATATATCTACCTGTATAGGCATATACATACATCAGAAACCGGCGATAAATTGCGAGAAAAAAAAACCACTTTTTTGCACTTTAACGTGCTGTTATTCGGTACACAGAGACAGTTAGGTATTTCTAGACGGTTACACAATGAAAACTGCAGCAGCCACCGGTAAAGTAGCGTTGCGAAAAAAAAGCAACAACTACTAACGTAATTTCGTGCGGTATGCCTAAACACGAAGTGATTGCGACGTCGAAGTCGGCGAGAAAGCTTGCGTATCCCCCTCGTGTCCTGCCCGATTTCAACGAATAATTTTTCGAAAATTATTTCGCTCTTTTATTCGTGGAACGTCATATTATATTCAGAGCGCTCTTCATGAAGGCAATCAAAAGAGTCGACCTCAATAGATGCGTGGGTGTTCGCAACACCGTCTCCTCGTCAATATTGTAGCTCTAAAATCGAATGGCAAAAAATTGGAAAATATAGGTTTGTAAACATAAAATGTGTAAAAATGCCTGTTTTTTGATAAAAAATTACTACTTTTCGACTTTTTTAATTACAGGGAAGTTGTCGGGTCAAGAGGTAGGAAATGCCACTTGGGGCGATTATAATTTCCCTGCGTTTAAGGGACTTACAAGGAACTCAATAATTGACACGGTTGGTAAAAATATGGAAAATAGCAATAATATATTATATACTCGTATACAAAATGTTAAATGATAATACAATGTAATTTGAAATCTATAATTAAATTTTATCATTATTAATCGATTTGGTTATTGTTTTGGTTTAGCAGCGGCTGCTCAGCTTAGTTAAAAACGGAGCAAGAGAGAGAGGAAGTATTGTGCAATTAAGTATTTGGTGCAATTTGGTTTTGTTTGTTAAGTATGAAGTTAACAGTTTTCTATCACTCCTGAGCGTAAAACTCAGTCATATACCTATATATATATATATTAATACACTATACGTATATTTCGCTATAAATATTTATTATTGTTTTTTTTTTCATCGCACGCGGGCGCAACATTTCAAAAGAACCGACTGTATACATACAGTAATGTACGTATAATATATACAGTGTACTGTATACACAACTGCTAGAAGTACCGTATTTGTGTACTCTGTACATAATAATTATGATTCGGCGCGCACGTGGCTGTAAGCGTGTGTATGATATAATATTAATAATAAAACAATAAAAAGTGTCGAAAACGAACGGATGGACTGTACCGTAAACAGGAACTTTGGTTTATAATAATATACCGGAAAAAAATATACGACCGTCGTGGTGTTGGTTACTTTATAGAACAAACTCAGAAGAGGATATCTATAAAAAAAAAAATATATATATATATATATGTAAGCGATGTAAATATTTATTTTTTTTAACAAATAGTTTAAAAATCGAGTAATGTAGTACTTTGTTAGGTAATAATCTATATTCTCTAATAACATTCCGTTTTCGTATGTAGTCTTCGATTCTTATTACCTCTCATAATTATTATAATTTTTTTCTGCAAACTTACAATCTATATCTAAGATAGAAATTATAATGAATAATTGAACTGGTGTGTTTTTTATAAAGTCAGAGGTCAATATTACTTAATTTTAGTAAACTAAGTCACGTCTAATTATTATTAATATTATGACACTTTCGTTTTAGCATTCTTGGAGGATTTTTAGTAATCGATGAAAGAATAAATTAACAGTTTCTGGTCAGTTGATGGTTTGATTTTTTGCAATGCGAAAGGGAAATTTTCAATAGCTACCGATAAAATCGTCAGAACTATGAATAAAAACCGAGCTTTCGAAATAGAAATCTTGCCTACAATTACAACAATATATAAATACGTGCACTTGGAGTATTTTAGTCGATGAGTTGGTCCGAGAATAACGTCCACTACCTACACGAAAATGAAAAAATATTTGGTACCAACTCTACTGCGCGAGATTTTTAAAGCCGAATCGTTTTTTCACTGTAAGTATGCAATGTTTTCTATTGAAGGATAGAGTCCCTGACCAAGTTAAATACATAAACTGTAGTGACCGTGTTACGCGCGCAGAAAAAAGGCCACGCGATAAAAAGCACCCGCGATAAAAAAACTTTAGCAAAACCTGTGACAAAAAAATAATTTAAAATCGAACGAATTATATAGCCGTCGTCGTTGTCGTCGGTTTTGGTTTTTTTCTTTTTATCTGGTCTGTGTCGGTTTGCTCGTGTCGGACGATTGCGGCGTTTATTATGTTGCCCCGTTCGAGACGAGGCGTGCATAAACAAACGCGTTCACACAATAAGACGCGTTATGATACGATTTTAATATACGCTGCACTAATTATTACGATAAAACTCCGTTTACGAGTCTTTCGTCCGTACGAAAATTGGCAATCGCACGCGCGTCAGTATACGTAAGGAATATAATGTATATAAATATATAAATATAAATTATATATTATTGTGTATATATACAGTATAATGCGTCGGCTGACGTTTATTTCGTTATTACTTGACGATTACGAAACGATGGAAACCAGTCGCCCCGTCGTGTCCGTCATCGGACGAGAAAAAAAAAAATGTAACAACAATAATAACGTACGCGCGCGTATCCATAATATAGTTTGTATTTCGTTATTTATTTATATTTTTCAATCGCCGCCGCCGCGTGGAATCGAAAAAACCGATAGTCTGTGTTTACCTTACGGTACCTAAATCAGGCCGCGCCAAGTCGCGCATACGATGACGTGGTGACGCGCATACAATTTCATAGTAATAAATAATAATAATTCAATGTGCGAAGGGTCTGCATTATAATATTATAATATACGTATATATTAGTGACGCGCGTCGTTTTGTCGTTTGTTTATAAACACGTCGGCGGCGACGTTAAAATGCGATAATTATCTGCCTAATGAACCGATCGAGACGACGCGGCGGGGAGACCGATGGTGTAGCAGCGATGACGGGCAATCATTAAAAACATCATATACTCGGCACGAAACCTTTTTCTCTTTCGCGTATAGTAATTTCTATATTAGGAAAGTATTTTGTTGTCGAAAAAGAGTCGCGTAACCCTATTGCCGCCGTGTCGTATTGACTTGGCAGATTTTTTTTTATTCAGCAGTCAACGCGCCATTACGATTGACGTCCAATAAGATATTTGGCCCCGGGAAATGTGGCAAAATTTCAAACGATACAGATAATGTATTCCATACGCCCATACTCGTTACTTCGCCGCTTTTAACCTTTCATATAGACACAGCCTCGAGAGACATTAATAAAATATGGTGTAGAACTGTAGACTGTAGAGAACCTACCGTGTAAAGAAATAACATTTAAATTCGAGTAAGATTTGAAACAGGAAAATGTTGGATTTAATACATCGGCCGTTCAAAAGTCATGCCGAATAAAATGGTTACATAAGTTGTATAGTGTGTATGCGAGAAATTCGAATTCATCTTTAAAATTTAACTAAATATACGAGCCATCCAGATGATTTGATTTTACACAGACGATGATGGTAGTATAGCGTCGTCATTTTAGATAACATTATTAGTTTTTTACTATAGAACGAAATTATGAGTTCATTTGACACGACGACGATTACAGTTAACACTCGCACAATATCGCAACATCATGGACATAATTAGTACCCACACATCGTCCTATAATCTACTTACATAATACACATTGCGGTTTCAGTGTATTATGTATACGTGTGACATGCGTCGGTTTAATATACACATAGTGGTAACGAGATAACATACCATATGCGGTTTCAAATATGATGGTTTGGATGAAATTTATTGCTTATGTCAAGCCAAATACGCGCATTGAAGCATATATTAAAATATACGCGATAGTACGTGTTTGATCTATGAATAAGTGACGAACCGAAAATTTAAAGACGAAATTGTTGGAAAAACGCCGCACGATTTGGTTCAGAGGATTTAAACTTTTTAACAAAATATACCGATATAACGTATAAATAATATGTAAACATATTATATGAGGATTAGCAAAAATCCTCTACCGACTTGCGATGAATGCCAAACCGACCTTTCGCTTCAGCATGTCATCCTGGACTGCATAAAATATCAAGACACAAAAAAAGACTTAAAAATCGAAGAAGCACTCAACGAAAAGAACACCATCAAAATCATATAATTTCTCACTAAAACTCTCCTCACAAACAAACTACTCGTATAATACCGTATAAAAATATCCAATTGTAACCATTAAATTTAATACAATCTTTCCATATCTATACTAAACTCACGTCAGGCTAATTACCTTAGATGTCGAAGCCTTATTGACAAAAAAAAAAAAAAAAAAACATATTATAATTCATTAAACAAATTGTGCATTAAAAAAACTTTTACGGTACTCGGTTCCCAGTAAGCAGTCGCCAAATTTTGCTAGGAAAAATAATTCGTCATATGTCATAGTCACGCGGTTTAGTGCCTCTCGTTCGATCTTCCCTCGGTCATCGGCCGCGGTCGAATTTGTTTTCACAAAGACATTTTCTTATCACATGGACATGTAGGTGGTAGTGTATAATTTTAATGGAACGAAATTCTCGACGGCGGACGTCATCTCTTCGTATTGTATGTAATTTCTCGTTGTTATTAATGTATACGCGGCGGCCGACGACTGGGCGACACGCCGCGACGGTGCGGTGGGCGGCCCGGAGCGTCTGGCGAACATCACGCAGAGCTAATTTGATTTTAAGTCGACGGCGGACGCGAGCGTTCACGGTACGTTTACTTTTACGATTCCGCGTTGGCTTTTTGCGAAATTAAAACTCAACGAGTGTGTTATTATAGTACCGTATACAATAATACGACGCAATAACGATTAACGCATTTGTGTGATGTACATCTGATGTACACTGTGTACTGATGTACTACATCATCGTATACTTTGAGAAAACAATGCGACACCGTTGCCACTTGGATCCACATCACCTTCAAAACACTCGTATACGCCATGACCACGTATCGTTGACTCATTACGGCTTAACGGATATTGTCCGTAGGTTTTTTTTCGACGCTTTTACTACTTAGACGTGTACGAGTACGTCTCCGAAGTTTACTTGGACCTATTCAAAGACGTCGATCCGAGGAAACCCGCCGAACACTAATTGTTTATATTATTTACAATACCGTCAGCTAATTTAAAACGAAAATAACGATTTCGATAATCGAATATAGTAATATCATAACGATAACTCGGGTTTATAATTAAGTTATATTTTATGATGATATTATATTATAGGTTTGTATAATAAAGGAAATCTGATTGATAATAATTGTGATTTATTATCATAATCCCCGTCATAATTTATACTGATTTCCTTTTTACCTGATTTACTATTTACCCTGTAACATGAACGTGCGTATTGACAGGTTACACATAAAAATAGTAAGCTTATCACGAGGAGAAAAATGTAGCCGGTCGTTGACGTGCGACTTTCTCGGTGGCAAGTATACCGGTACCCGTTTTATCGAACTCTGCTATAAAAGGAAGTAAAAACCTGTCGTCGACTTTTGTTTCCACTACTAGATAGTTACCGCTATAATTATTATCACTGTTGTTATTGCGTAGTATTTCACCTTTTTTCTGTGATTGGAACGGACGGTACGGGTGGGGTACCTCATACCTACTCAACGGATCGACCGACGAGTGCAGATCATACGCAACGGTCCAACGTGTAACACGACCGCGATCGATCGTCATAAGATTTTTCCTTCTACAATTATTGGTCAAAACAATTTATTAGAAACAAAACAACTGTCGAGGCTATGAAATTTGACTGCTGTTCACGAAACTGAATCGGGTAAGCGATATTATATAAATATTGTTAACCGACAAATTTCGAATTATGACATATAAATGACCTAATATAAATAAAACTATCAGTTAAATGAAACAACGCAGCAACTCTTATGTGAGATTTTTGAACCACTTGGTGTAATATTTTTCGTTTTATTTTCGTCTTTAGAACATTAAATTTTCAATAGACTTTTTATCGTGGTGGTTAATAAAATTCATTAAAATAATAACATCGACCGTGGGTGTGATTTGAACATTTCTGAGGGAAGCAAACTCTATTACATACATTTAATTTTATAATATACGTCCAAACAACTTAAAACAAAATAATCAGAGGCAGCTTTGATGGGTGTTTTTAGAATAAATAATGCTCGATTATTTTCGAGATTCTTTTTTTTAGCCCAATTTTTTAAAAACTTTACCTATTCATTATTATAATTTTTTTAAAATTTAATTATTTAATGTATTACTGGATAGAATGAAATGAAATTTAGGAAATTTTTGATCGTCTATGACGATAAAATAGATATAGTTGTGATCAAAGTTCAAACAAACTAATGAATTCAGTTGTTATTGCGTCACATCGCCAACTACCTAGCTATATAATGGTATAACCGGAATTAGGGATAATGAGGTGAAATCGATCCGAACTTAAATCATTGGGGCTTTCTCTTGTCAATTTTTACCACTTCAGTCTTATTAAAATCACTATCGAATAAAGTCGTCCGATAAATTGTTAATTTTCTCACCGTTGTATACGCGCACCGTAGTTTTATTTTAAGATTTATTTCGATTGATTTTTTTAAAATTTCGATTTACGATTGATTTCATGTGTTTTGAGAAGATTACATTCAAATAAAATTGACATTATACATTCAGATCCAGTTGAGGAGGGTGCCACAGTTGTGTTGTTGCAAACACCGTTTTGACGCCGAAAGTCCAGTATTAGAAATTAATTACCTATCAAAGCAGGTAAACTCAATTTCTAGTATTTTGTTAAAATAGCGCAATTATTCTCTCTTTAAATCTGGAAACTAACGTTATTCGCATCAACTATAATTTTATTTTATTTTATTTAACTCCATTATTTTGATATGTAATTTTTACTAAAAAAAATATTTAAAAGTATAGTTGGAATCGACGCTGAATATTATATTCTATAATAAATAGTTTTATAAAATTAAATTGTAAATTAAATAATCAATTTTTTTCAAAATATTCTACATGAAACATGCACGCAATTGATTTTTTGTTATTTGATTAGTTTTGATGTAGGTATAAGTTATATAACTTTAAGAAATGGATTTAAAAGGGAATTTAATTTTATTGATATGAGCTTTAAAACAATGCTTTTCAAGCACAAAATTCGTTTCATTTATCATGGAATCCTAAAAAATAAATAGAATTATAATTTGCATTTTTTTTCTATAAAGGCATTTATATTTGTTTTAATAAATTCACGTGTTTAATGCATTATAATTTTTAATCCATGCTATCCCTAGCTATAATAACCTTTCGAATAAAATTGAATTACTTCAACAAAATACAAATAATTGCTTTTTCGCCTTTTCAATAATAATAATATAACAATATAATAATCTAATAGTAAAGATATTGATTTGTTTCATAATTTTACAAAACAATTTAGGAGCCATCGCCTTTCATAATTTTCATTGGAAAGGCAGGCGTCCTTAATCGACCTCTCCGCCCACAGTTTACACGCGTTTCACCCAACGCCAATTATTTCTAAATAATAATAATTGTAATATTTCATAGTTCTTACACAGTTACGGCTTTACCGAAAGTTAAATATTCAAGTAAAACTTAACAGTCGATTTTTCCCAACAATCGTAAGCTTCCATCCAATACACTAGTAAATAATTGTTTAAATATTTTAGAAATTTTGTGCTCACGTTTCGGAATAACCTTGTTTCTCGCAGAATCATAACGCGATAACATAATATTCTTACACTGACAGTCGTTTGCGATGTAACGAATTTTATATTTTTATTATACGCCCCTGCGAGGTCTATCGACCGTCGCGTACAATTGTATGCGTGATTTAAATTTCGAAGGGGCAAAAATAAACACACCGTACAGTTTTTACCTATTATAATTATTACTTTTTTACGTGTAATAGTATTTACCGATTGACTTTTGAATCATTTATGTTTGGCATTAGTTCCCTAAAAATAAATATTATTTTCATTTAGAACGACCGATCATTACTATACGAAATAAGTTACAACATAATGTTTAAATTAAATATCGTTACAATTTCATTTCTCAATAAAAACGATTGATTGCTCACTTTTATTTGGATTGTTACTTATTATCATTTATCGCGGTTACTTATTATAATCCCGGAGACATATAAACACGGCATAAGATAGATATATTTTACACTTTGCGATTTCATAATGAAATAAATAATTTTATTCATATTATATATTTTTACACCTTGCGAGGAATCAAACGATTTTTTTAGGTTATGTTCGTTATCATAAATATCCACTAAAAAAATATAGATAAGAAGTTTGTTGTTATTTTCAAAATGTTGATAACGGTGTTTTTAAGTTTAACGTTTTTAATTAATAAGTTTTTATATTTTTGTTAGAAAACTCGTAGAAACTTACGTTTCGCATCAGTTAATCGCTTGTTCATTTTTAATATTTCTTAATGACTCACGGGATGTTATGTTGTCGAACGAGTTATTGTATACATATAAAATGATCAACGGTGGTCCGCCTTAATGAGTAATATTTTCGATTTATATTTGTAAATTTGTTGATATATAATTTTCTTTGCTATTCAATTTTATAAAAATACTATCCGTATTTATCAGATTTTTACATTTGTATAGGTGATGGATGCTGTACAGATATAGATATAATGGAAATTGCTCTTCAAATAGGTGAGTAAAAACTAAAAGTGCTTAAATACATTTTTCGACTTAATTTTGTAATAGAATATTAAACGTTTCAATTTAGCTGAGTTATAAGACTTACCTGTTAATCAATATTGAAATATTGAGCATCTAATCTATGCCACGAAATAGGTATCTGCGTACATACCATAATAGATAATATTGTATTATTAATATTGAATAACCCTATGGATTAATTACTAAAATTAGGTTAAAGTAAACAATTTTTTGATATTATACTCTCTAGTTTCTAGAAAGTATAGGTACATAGTACCTACACAATATAGTTACTTAAACACCTATTTCTTTATTTATCAAATAAAAAACCCATTTCTTTTAACTATTTACATGTTATGTAAATTCCAATTATTTAAAGGGTCAAATTAAAATTACAACTACTATATTTTGTTACAGGTGTGTTTTACTTAATAATTTTTACATTTTTCGAAGTGGTGATTGTTTTTGAAGTCTCCAAATATTATGGTTTTAAAAATCAATAATACTTCATCATTTAATTTTTTTATGACATAAATCTTTGAATTAATTTATTTTAACTAATTGAAAAATTACGATAAGATATAATAAATAATAGGTTTTTAAAAATAAAAATAAATGACTTTTTACTGAAAAAAATATGTTTTATTGGTACAATTTTAATGTATTTTTAGTATACAAATACATGAAGTTATAAAATTACATGCTATTTTATCTCAACAGTTTTAAATTAAAACTTTTAATCAAAGCATGAAATCAGCCTTGAATTTAATATTCACTTGAATCTTAATTTGGTCCTGCAAATAAGCCTATTAGTTCTTGCATTAAAATAATATTTATTTTAATAGTACCATGGAAACGGGTCACCACAAACCATATTGAATATAAACACTGTTAGCGAGAAAAAGAGGGGAACACTTGGGTTATCAAAAACAAATAACACCTTTTATGGTAGCAGATGATCATGCAAATTTATATGTGGTGATTGGTGAATGTTGTACACAATTAATATTACCTATAGTGTTGTATTTTGTTTAAATTTATCAATGATATTTTTAAATACTTAAAATATTATTTGATATCTGATAGAATGGCGTTTGATTCGAGAGGGGGACTAAATAAATTATTACTTGTGAATAAAAAAAATCAATAGGTACAAAAACCTCATTTTTTTCTCATCTATTTATTACAATGGGGTGTTAAGCCTTAGTAACGATACAGTGTTAAACAGCGCTTGTAAAGCTATATATAACTGGTCGTGTATTATTTATATGTTATTCTCTACTTTTGCGAGTCACTGTGTTGTAGAAAAAACTACAAATCTAACTATTAAATCTTTCGCCTCGCTAAAAATACAATTTTTCTTTTCATACCGCAGCTGACGGATACTATTAAAACACAGACTCGTCAACATTAATCATGAGTTATAAAAGCAACAATAACCGTCGCGCAAATCCAGCGCAGCT
Source organism: Drepanosiphum platanoidis (assembly GCA_948098885.1). Lineage (NCBI taxonomy): Eukaryota > Metazoa > Arthropoda > Insecta > Hemiptera > Aphididae > Drepanosiphum > Drepanosiphum platanoidis. The sequence continues at coordinate 12,467,228 of OX402538.1, forward strand.
ATACGAAGCTTTGCATAAGAAACGTGCAGCTGAATGCGAAGCCAGAGAACAATGGGCCGGTGTGACGCAATATTTCAAAACATGGGAGAACAACTCGAACAAGTTTACTAGCTGGACTTCGCCGCAGTATTATAAGAAAAGGTGAGCCTCCACATTATCACATTTTTCTTATGCCCGCAATTGCATGCATATTACTTATAAACCAGATGCACTTTTACAATAAAATTTGTTGATAAATTAATGGGGAGCAATACAAATTATTTTTTTAGGATCTAATGCAATATTGTTAAAATGCTATGAATATTTGAAAATCACAGCGAAATTACTTGCCCTCGAGAAGTTCTTTCCTCTGGGTTAGTTCAAATTGTGAAATTGTAATCGACCCTAACTATAACAATATCTATTCGAGTTTAGAAGAATTTACCAGGTATTTCGTAGTACGTAAAAGTTAAACTTTTGTGATTCTCGTTGATTTTTTTTTTTATTGAATTATTTTTTGAACCTTTAATACAATATCGATAATTCATTTATTTGATATAGTTTTAAACAGGTTTTAATGCGTTCATTAGTTCGTAGGTACGCTTTACTGTTAATTTTTTTAATTTTTATTTACTTAGGATAGTCTTATTCTGAGAGACCATTATCATCAATTACATTTTCATTGATGACGGTGTATCTAGGTCACGCGCACTTTTAAAAAATCTTAAATTAAGCTTAATAGGTATATTAACATATTTAACGTTAACGTAAATATTTTATTTCCGTCCAACTACAGATTACTCGCACGTACATTTAAAAGTTAGAAATAGTAGTATTTTCTTATCGTCGTTTATATTATATTAAATTGGTGCATAATGGGTTTATAGTTCTGAATTACTGTTGGAAATTCGAAAACGAGAACAGCAAAAACTTGAGGAAGAAGAAGCAGAATTAGAAAAATGGCGTAAGAAAATTCAAGACAGGCAACGTGAGGATGAAGAATTTAAGGTGAGTTATTTTTTAACACAACGACAGTGTTGAATATTATTTAAAGTGACATTTCATTTTCTACGATCCGCAGAAAGGGCAAATGAAAAAAAAGCTCGTTCCGTTGTCAAGGCCGAATTCGGCCGGACAAAAACCGCCGTGTGAAGAAATGGCGATGGAACTTAAACGTAAACATGACGCAGTCACGGACAGAGAGATCGAGTTGAGACTTCACGCTCGATCTAAATCGTGCGATCCTAAACAAGCCAAACAAGTGAGTATATGCATTTTAATTATAACACATCGTATATCTATAATGTGAACAACTAATTAAAATATCAACTGATATCTTTCTTGAATACTTACTGTAACTTATAGATAATCTCCTCTTAGCTCTTTTAATGAAGTGTAGTATGTTTCATAATAATTTATAATAACCTATTTGAACTCTTTAGACTATTCAGAGTTTTAAATTCGATAGATGGTTTAAAAATTTGTTTTAGCTTGAATATTCTCAAATTCATAACTATAAATTTTAAATTAAACATGTATACATGATGTATTATTCAAAATCAAAACATTAACTTTTTAAAACGCCAGTAAGATTTTAAAATGTATAACTATTAACTTGATGGTAAATCTTATAACTATCAATCTTCTGTAGTGTTGTATAAACAATTTATGTGGTTTTATTTTATGTCATTTGACTTATTTACTATTATTGTTATTTTAAGTATGAAATGCGAGAACGAGAGCGTTCCTCAGAGTCATCGTGGAACGACCGTATGGAGGAGAAAAAATCGGCAAACCTAAAGCGACAGGAACAATCGGAACATGAGCAGAGATTGTCCGATGAGCAATTGGTGGCTAATCAGATGGCCGAAGAAGAAAAACAGCGAAACCGACAAGCTCGTGCTACCCAGTTGAAAGACGAACTCGTTGGTCAAGTGGCCGAGTTAAAGTAAGTTTGCTACCACAAAATAGATTGTATATTTATGTATTGGATTGTGTATTGATGTATTGCGCATTGGACACCGTACCTTTAAACTGTAACTCGGTTATTTTCTAAACTTTTTTTTTATTTAAATTTAAAATACACAAATTTAAATTTAAACATATAGGACACAATATAATGGAGTAAAGATCATTTTAATTATATAGTTACAATTATAATTTTTAAATTTTACAAACATTTCTAAGAATTATTTGAAAAATGTGAAGACATGTTTCAATTTATTATGATGATTTCTTTTTTGATAAACTGAATTCCGCTCAGTATTTCATAGTTTTAACTTCATAGCAGCCACCTCAAAGTCAAAACCACATCGTTAGTACAACCATGAATTATTTATAATATATATATTATGTATAATATTGTAGTACCTAATAAACAATTAGTATAACAATGTCTTGAGGTGAAGCATATTGGGAAACAGCAAGAACATTCTGGTCAGGGCTGGTCTCTGTTACTTATTTTTGTTAGTAAAATTAGAATATATTTTTCGGGTAATGTCGCTGAATGACATCCATCAAATGTTGAAATGTATCAATTATTGATATAATATTGGAAATTGATATTATTATTGTCGTTCTATCGAATCATTATACATTAAAAGTCATGTATTGTTATAAACAGTTCAAATTTGTGTTTCATTTAGACAACGTTCAGACCGTTGCGAAGAGCTCAAAAGACAAGAGTCGGCGTACTTGTCATTGCAGGAGCAGCTGGAAGTCGTGGAGCAAAAGAACGATCAACTGGAACAGCAAAAGATCCAGAGCTTGTCGAGGTAGCAACGAAATGATACTAGTCAACTATAGAAGTCGTTTTGACTCATTTTTTTGCGTGTTTACAGGGCCAAGGCGCTCAGACAGTACCTGACCATGTTAAAGCAGAGGTCCAAAGAGATGATTGAATTCTTGCGTGAGGACTGCAAACTCTTGGATGAATTGGACATGACAGTACGCCGTTCGAATGCGGCGTCAGCTATCCAGCTGGATGGCAAACTGGATGAGCTGAAAGAGCTGTTCAGTCGGTACGAAGATGACGAGAGCCAGCGACTATACCTGATGGACTTTATGTTCGAGTTAGTATGCGTATGCTTGCGTAGACTGAGCCGTTAGTTTTGGGTGTACTTAGTTTTTTCGTTTGTCACACTCTTCAAGGCCACAAAAACGGTTATTGCTTTAAAAATTTCTTCCAACTCCATTCATAGGTCAGAAACTGAATATGAATTGTTCCCCGGAGTAGTTTTTTTACTACTCAATAGATTTTCATTCAAATATGTAATAATATTTTCCATGTCAACTCGATACAATGCTGTTGATTTTCACTGAGATAGCCAACTCTTGCAGCTTCTGATGTATCCTGCTACCTTGTGTCATTTGGTTTTTGGTTTTTGATTTTACTCTCTTATCGTGGTCTTTGCAGGGAAGAAGCTCGGAACATGTGGCGGTCTCAAGAAGAACGGTGGAAGAACGAACACGCTGTCCGCAAAACTAAAGTGGACGATTTATTCATGACAATTAAAACCCAGGTAAGTGTACACCGAGGCGTAACTGGGTAAAAATAATTTATCTGCTAAAATAACACATTATATGTGATTTCCAGTTTTTGGAAAGCTAATGATGCTTTCCCAGAGTCTACCAATTTCCATCTGTACTTATTGCATAACATCTAATAATTCATCTGCAAAAAAAAAAAAAAATCAAAATAAGAAATTTTTTTCAGTTGGAACAGAAAATTGATCAATGTCTAGACGAACAACGGGCTTTGATCGGCGAGCGAGAACAACTAATCAACATCATCGAAACGGGCAACGATGAATTGAAACGGTTGGAATCTGAGTCTGTTGATTTCTTTAAGTGTTATCCCGAGTTCAATAATGACAAGCAATCATCGGTAATCCTCACACTGGCATTTGATTCTGTGTTCAGTACCTGGTAGTTATAAATTTTGGTTTTTTTTTTATTTCAGGACTCTGTAAACTATGAGCAGTTTGAAAAGGCCGCTCTTAAGGTCACAGACCGTGAACAAAAGTTGTTAGCCGAAATGGCTCGTATGAACTTGTTGGAAAACAAATTGACAGTAAGTTGTTTTGCATTTAATGCAACTGTATGTACTCTTATATTAAAAATATACTAAACTATTGCGCCAACACTAATTTCTTTTTGTGGAATTAATGATTTTTGTTTTTTATAAAACACTAATAATTACTTCAATTTTTTTCATATTTTTATGTTTATATTTGTGTATTCGATTAAATCAAAACCGCCTTTGATTTTCAAAATATGGTTGGTAATCGTAATTTTTCCCATCAGTATACAATATTTTATTTAAATGTTTACCCAGACTACCATTGTCTTATGTTCATACTCTGGTCCTATTAAATAATATTATCAATAATTTTTATTATATAGTAAATAGGATATTATTATATATTTATATAATTCATATATTATATATTTACCAATAATATAATATTAGTTAAGAAAATTAAATTGTTTTCATATTTTCCATTAATGCAATGTAATGTTTTTCATATGATTGTTTCAGGATCACAGGAGGAAGAAATCGGTTTGGTGAATATTTAGTACTATGTTTTGAGAACCGAATTTAATATTACTTCAATCAGTGTACTGACTTTTGTAGGTATTTTTTTTATTCTGCATGCAACTTGATTTTTTAAAAATTGATTTATTAAAAAAATCTTAGTATTTTATTTTAACCTCGTGCAATATTTTATTTGTTTTAATTTGCTTGTTAAACTAACTTTTATGTATATGTTTTTTATATTGTAAACATTTAATTGTGTTATATGGGGATCAATGAATGTAATTTTTTTGACAAATGTTAATGAATTTTTTTTAATAAGTGGTTTTATTGTGAATTTGTATTCATAATAACTGTACCATATTTATATTGAATTTTTATAGTTGTGATTTTACACACACACACACACTCAAGCACACCACAGGAAAGGAAATCTATGATTTATTGCTATTGTTATTGTAATTTTGCAGGTTAATCGATTGTTAGAAATGATCAAAGATTAATTATGTTTTTATGTAATATATGAAAATGAAAATGAACCAGGTATTTTTATTTTACCGTATAATTGAAACTTAAAAATAAAAATTATTACAATAAACATTGTTTTAGATTATAATAAGCTTACAGACTCAGTACGATTCTAATAATAGTTGGAGTTAAATTACAGTATAAAAAGAAATTCCTATAGGAAGCTAAGCTTATTCATTTAACATATATCTGAGCATAGTGAATGATTTCGAAGCCGACCTCTACCATAATCAACACAATGATCATCCATTCCAATCTGATGTGATGTTTGTCACTTAAATGATGTGACAAAAGCTCAACGAGTTCAAGGCAATGATTTATTTTCAGGTTCATTGTCTGGAAAAATGCTAATATAAGTAACTGTTACAATAATTAATAAAGATAGGATAATCATGTTACCTTTAATCGTGTAGAAATGCTGAAATAATTACAGGTATAACGATAGAATGTTTCCAACTGTTCTCGTTCCCAGTAAAAATCAGGTAAATCAAGAAGATCGGAACTCAAATTGATCTTATGCCTCAATCCAAACAATTCACCAGTTTTCTTCATCACTTCTTTCCTGGTTATTCGAATAGGCAATCCATGTTGAAGGTCTTAAACAATGGACGGTACCGTTAAAGGTACACAAAGCTTAAAGTACTGCAGCGACGACGACCGACTCACTTGGGTCACAAACTCGACAGAATCAATGTATTCTTCAAGCAGCGCCTCCCATGTTCCCAGCTTGACACTATGAGCCATAGCATTGGAAAATGTGTATCGATCCAAATCGGATGCCACACCACAGCTTTCCTTAATCAAATGTAAGTTTCCCTTTTGAATAATGCTCCTTCTATAAAACACAACAAGACAGTTAGTGAGTAATAATACTAATATTGTTATAAGTGTAATAGGTATTTTGAGCCTAAGAATTTCAAAACCTTGACAAATGCATTAAATTCAATTTCAGTAAAAAAAAAAAAAAAATCAAAACCGAAAAACCCTTATTACAGCCATACGAGTGCTATTATGGCCATTGTTTGTAAGAAACAAAGTAATTACTTTTCATCAGTGTACGTGTAGAACATGATTTCCTTCTCTTCCTGCACTATGTGATCGTCATATGGTCTAATCTGATAGTCGGACAGCAGGCCTATTAGACTATTGACTTCAAGGTCTGTTATATTCCAGCCAACTACTGAACCTTCACGAAAGAAGTATATGTGTCTTGGTTCGGAGGTCACATTAAACTTAGACACCGCATGAATGACGTCGGCAGGAGTGGGCTCTGAAATGTGTAATCATATGTTGATATAAAACTCACATAGTTGCACGTAGCGATCTGCTACAGTTAACTCACCTGAACTATCGTCGGAACCGCTATACAGGCTAGTGGGCTGGTACAATTTGGACTCGTTAAGGTTGATGAGCAATTCTTCCAGATGAAACTCCTCGGCTGTCGAGAACGCTGACACGCGCCAAAACTGCGCACACAAACGGATTTAATAGATTTTTTTCGACACACGTGTCATCGAAACACGAATCTTTTCAATCGGCCCTGCGGGTCTACTTGGGTACTCACGCCCTGCAGCTCTCCGGTATCTCCCGTGACCGCAGGCTTTCGTCTCTGAACGCGCTTCTTGATGTTCTGAACTTGGTTGGCCGCGGCCGACAAGTTTTGAGTAGTCAACATTCGCCGTCCGCTGACAGGAGACGACAAGTTCTGCACGATGCACCGTTTTGCAACGGCGACAATCGCCGCCGGCCGCAACTTGACGGCACAAGCGAAACAGAACATTATTTACTTTTTCTTTTCGCTCAATACAATAGAGTTTCGAATTTATATCACACGAGATCGAGAAAATCGAGACGACGGATCAAAATTAATTTTGGAATTTCGACGGTTACAAAACACTGGCGACACTCGAGAGCGAAAATCATATTTTGCGTCTCTACTTCTCTCTAATATCTCTACGACCGTTGAACCGTCGGCGCGTATTGATAACACGAGCTCTGCATAGATTAAAAATCACACATTAGTCCGTTATTATTTCCAACGTGTCCGTCAATACATTGACATATTATATTTATATATAATATCAATACGTCTTGTTATTTCGTTGCGTATGAAGTACAAATAGTATATACTATATATATTATAGTCACAGAGTATATGAACATTTACGTCTGTGATATGAACTCGAAGTGATCACACAAGAAGTATAATCACATGCCGGCGTGTTGATAGCACGGAATACAGATTAAATATTAATATAAATCCGCGATGAATATTTGATTTTGAATCGTCGATACACCGTTGGTTAACCTCAGTACCTCGCGGACCACTGTTTGAATTTCGTCGTCGAGCCGTCGCAGAAGGCTATTCGAGCTATTCATCAAAGTACGACGAAAATGAAATTTAAGCGATAATTCACGGTGACAACATTGTCTTTATACACTCTAGTGATTATAGTGTATTTTGCTGAATAAAATACAACATTACTCCGACAAAATACAACTAGGTAGGTACCTTTATTTTTGTTTTTTCGATATTGTTTTTTAATTTACAAAAAAAATCCAATGGGCGTTATTAAAATAATAACAAATTACCCTCTTAAATTTTCACGGGGGAGCAGACGCCCTCCTTTGCTCTTTTCATAGTTAATGCATAAAATGAGGGCTACAATCATAGGAGTTAGATAAGACGGGGCAAAATGGGAAGCTGCTCTGGGTTCGCAATAAGAACCTACGGAAGGTATGAAATTATATTTTTCTTCTAAACATTTTTGTAAATTCGTTGAATTTACTCACGAAATGTTTTATTAAATGTAATCTCGTGTCCTTATAATGTTATTTATACTTGAATTTTCCGGTCGATTTGTACTAATAATTTTAATTCGTTCTCAAGGGCGTGTGTGTGTGTGTGTGGTTAGGTTTTCTGATCCGAAAAACATTATAAGAATAGTGTGCAACTGAACACACGTTCTTTTAGTGATTTTTCATCTTTTTTTAATTTTAATTTATACAGTTTTGCTCTTTCAGTGTGCGCCAGGTTTATATTACTGCAGTGTACTGCACATTACTCTCGGAAAAAAGTAACGAGCTGCTACCCTTGTAATTTGTCGGGCTGGCGGGTGGGAAGATTTTATGATAAAATTGTTTAATGTTTGGTCTCAGGTATTTATGATCATGTTGTCATGGTGTGCTCGGACCTTTCTTACGTACTATACACTTAACGCCCAAAGCCTAAGGTATAAATGTACATGAAACTAAATTATACACGAGCTGCCGTGTCTGAAAACGGGCGGTAGGGTACTGTTGTGTTTACATGCTACACTTGAAAAACGACAATGTGCGCCGCTGTATTATTTAGGTATCCATAGTGACGAGTCGAGTCCGCTGAGGTGACCATGTTGACATGTATAGTTGAACCGGAGACCGCCGAACGGCGGTGGTAAACGGTAATCGGCCAGTGGGGGATAGTTACGACATTACTATGATTATCCCTCGGCCCGGCCGGGGATCGGGGCTGACTGGTCTGGCTCGCACGGAGTCGCTCGTGCGCATGTGAACCGCGCGACCGTCGCTGACCTGCGCCTGTACGAGTTCCGTGATATAAATAACGATTGTTGTTGTCATATGCATCATTTGAAATGCCGTCACTGTCGTTTGCGATTGGTGTTTGAACAGAACGAAAACCTTCACGTTTTTCAATCGCCGTACACTGTCGGCCGTCGACGACCCATCGCGGCAATCGCGTGATCCGCGATAAGTTGTCGAATTAGCGCGCGCCGAGAGCACACAGAAGGTATGGTATTATTGATTTTTCGCCACCTCGCAAGGTGGTCGTTGAAACTGCTAAATAAACAAACAACTGCTCAGAGCGCTCGCACACACACACACACACACACACACACACTCGCTCGCTCGCTCACATGATAACAGTTGTATCTTGTATGTATCTTTTGAATCAGCCCGACACTGATGTATTGTTTTCATTAGGTTATACCGATTGCACCAGAGTGGTAGTTTGTGTTTAAGTATTTACTCGATATTGCACCCTCTCGGCGAACACAGTCGAAATGAAGAAAATGTTAAAACTGGTCAAGGGCGGCGGGAAGAAAGAAGAAAAAAGTGGTTCCGGCACACCATCGGGAGACGAGCTGGACGACGATCAGGACGGCACGGTTTACTGCTACAAGATCGACTCTGAAGCAGAGGAAAAGATGAGTCGATTGCACAGGGCATCGTGGCACGGTAGCTTGGAGAAAGTCAAAACGTTGTTGCAAAAAAAACCGACCGACGTCAACTCTGTGGACAGTTTTGACAGAACACCATTGCACTTGGCCATGGCTAAAGGTTACTATAACATAGCTTGGGTGCTGTTGAATCACAATGCTAGCTTAGATTATGTTGATTGCGATGGGTATACACCGTTCTTGAAGGTATCTTTTTAATATGGTGGTAGTTCTTAATTCTTTCAAATCTTACTTGACAATGACTTTGAAGATGCTAATTATTTGGTTGAGGTTATTTTTTAGAGTTAAACACAAATTCTAAATACATATCACTTTTCTTACTCACAATATATTATAAACATTGTTTTTGTTATAAAGCACTTATGCACAACTTAAATTTAGAATTTAAATAAATACCTACCTAATTTAAGTTACTGAGAGAATGTTATATGAATATAATATCATCCTGTCCGGTAACTTTATTCTGTTGGACAAAAAAAAAAAGTAATTGCAATTTATTGGTCAATATTTATTTATAATATGTAATTTGTAACAATAACAATGTGGCTGAAGTATATAATGTTTCACAGTATAAATTTTAAGTCTCCAAAGTCATTTATTCTAAATATTAACATTTTATTAACAGCAAATAACAATTGTTTTATGTACACTAATAGCTAATATTTAGAATTGTATAAATATTAGTAAAATAACATTGCACGTATAGGCTGTAGAATGCGGCCAAAAAGAATGTGTTCATTTAATGTTGGAGAGAGGAGCAGATGTAACATGCACAGATATAAATAAAAATTCTGCTTTACATTTAGCTGCAAAACAGGGTTCATTCACTATAATATCTATGTTACTTAAAAAGGGAATTAATATAAATGCACAAAATGGTGTAAGTATAACCACATAACACACTGCTTTTCTTTTTTTTCTTGCACTAACAAAATGCTTCTCAAATGATATATTAACATGGAATCTCTGCTGTATAGAAAATTAATTATTTACTCACTTAACACCATCACTTAAATATATTAATACAAATATTATTTTTGGTGTACATTAATTTTATTGTTTGATTGTAATTATTTTATTTTACAATTTTTGTCATAAATAACATATGAGAAGTATGATGTATGTTATACTTTTGAGTGAAAAATAAAAAATTATAATTTTAGGCAGGTGAATCGGTTTTACATGTTGCTTGTGCAGCTGAAAATCGAGATCTAATAGAGTTCATATTAGACAATGGAGCATTGATAAATATTGCTGATAAACAAGGACGTACTCCATTGATGGTGGTAGCAAAACTTGGAAACATGTCCATTATAGATTTATTGTTAGAACGAGGAAGTCAACTTGATGCTTGTGATAAAAATGGTAATTAAAATAAAATAGACAACACAACTTTTTATGATGGTGATGATTCAATACTATTTTTTCTAGGTTTATCTGTGAAAGACTACGCATCTAGAGAAGGTCATTCTAAAGTAGTAAATCAACTATCTATGCAAAAAATGAGTGTAATGGCCAGAACTAGATCCAAAGAAAATGTTTTGGATGATGTAGACCCAATTGATGAAACCCAAGCTCAAAAAAATGATGGTGATTCAAAAAATCAAAAACCTATTCATGTTGAAACTGTAATTATTGAAAAAGATTACAAAGTAAAAAAATCAATCGTTGAAAATGTAGTAATAGAAAAAGAACACAACAAAGTAACCAAAACAAATGTTGAAGCTATAATAGTTGAAAAAGAGCTTGAAGTAACAAAACCAAATATTGAAACTTTAGTGCTCGAAAAAGAGCTGGAAGTAACAAAATCAAATATTGAAAATGTAGTACTCGAAAAAGAACTCAAAGTAACCGAATCAAATGTAAAAACTGTAGTGCTCAATGAAGAACTTGAAGTAACCAAACCAAATGTAGAAACTGTAGTACTTAAAGAAGAACTAAAAGCAACAAAATCAAATATTGAAGATAATCAAAATGAAAAACAAAACAAAACTTCTAGTTCTACTGTTGTAAATAACAATGAGTTACAAATTAAAGAAAAGAATGTTGAAGAAGTACGAAATGAAAATGTGATTGTTAATTCAGAAATAATTAATAATGACGAGATGAAAATTAAAAAATTAGAAACTAATAATAGTGATGATAATCAAAAGGAAAATATAACTTTGAATTCTACATTGGAAAAAGAAACATCTAGTTTCTCAACGGAATCCAGTAATGAATTGATTGGGAAAAATAAATTAATTGTGACTAATAAAAATACATCTGTGAACGCAACACTTCTTAAAGATGAAGAGTCAGTATCCCAGTGTACAATGCCACCTCCTATGGATCCACCCAGAAGTTGGGATTTCATACAGACAAGTATAATGCACACAACAGACGTCAATGAAAAGACTGAAAAAGAAACTCAAGAAAACATTGAGCAAATCCCTGATCCAATTGTTTGCTCTGTAAATACAGACGATTCAGAATTAGAGTGGGGAAGTGATGAAAGTCTTCCAACCGATCCCAATCAAACATGTCCAGAAGCAGATGATAAGAAAGAAGAAAGGAAAAAATCAAATACATTTTATAATTTTATTACTACAAAACTTATGAATACTAACAAAAACAGGGTTTCTGCATCTGCAGACAGTGTCATTGACGGGACTGCTACGAATAATAAACGTGGGACTACTACTAGTAAACATGTTAGAAATAAGTCTTTCACATCATTAAGAGCTTTAAAATTTACTGTTCCGTCAGATGTAAATAAAGCATTACATCAACTTAGCCCAGAAATGAATTTTGCGCATTCTTCATTTAGTAAAAGCAAGTCGTTTAACGAACAAAAACCCATGGAAAATATTGAAAACAATTCTCTAGAATTTGAACGTTCTAAATCATTGTGTTTAGAAATAAAACATGACTATGATTCATCTGAAAATCAACAGAGAGATTCAGATAGTCAAAGTGACGATAGTCTTCGTTCAAAACGAAGTCTTTTGTTATCTATGAGAATGCCTAAAGTACATGACGAACATCATGATGACTACCATTTAGATGTTAAGGATAGTGAAACATCTGAAGATGAAGGGCCGCATTATTGGTATAGCCCAAATAAAAGAAATGATAAAATAGTTCAGCAAGATACAGTAATTAGAAACTACAGTGAATCTGACGACAGCGAGTAAGTTTTATTTTTATATTGAACGCTATTTGTTATTGGTTGTTTTTTACAATATTAATCATTCATTCTTTTTATTGGATTTTAGATCTGAAGAAATTGGCCTACCAAAATCAAAGTCTAAGTCTGGTAAATATTATTAAATATTATTAATACTACTATATAAGTATAGTACATAAACCATAGATAAAGAGCAAGATTTAATAAGTTTTCCATTTTTTCAATGTATATTTAAAATTTGCAATAATAAATTACATTTTTAAACTAAATCAACTCAAGTCTAATGATCCAAAATGATACTTGGTTTACTTTTTAAAATCAAATTGTTATTCAAATATTTAAGTACAATAATTTGGTAGAAAACGTTGAGAAAAAATCTTACTGAAATATTTACATGAAAAAAGTATTAAATAAATGTGATAGATCATTAATAAAATATTATTAGTTATTTGTATAAAATGTTTTCTAATATTCAATATGTTTGACTGAAGGAATTACTAAAGAACATAATACATCAGATAATTCTGATACTGATAATACAATATCATTTTCAACTAGTCATGAAGACATTTATGGAACACATAAACGTACTAGATATGCATTAAAGGTAAATATAAATAGTATTATCTTTGCCAGTGTATTAATGGATTTTTTTCTTTTTTTAGAGAACTGAATCTCTTAAGGCATATCTGAAAAGAGTTACCATTGATAAAGACAAATTACAACAAGAATCGGCTGGTTATAAAGAAATAACGGAACTGTTAAAATACAAGTTAGAAAACCTTAAACAAGATATATCTAGTCAAAATGAAACGATTAAAAGACTTGAAGAACAATTAGATCAATTAGATACTAAGTACACAGAAGCTTTAGACAGGATCCAAACACTAGAACTATCTTCAACGAATTTGGATAAAGAAAATAAATATTTGAAACAAATCAACCAAGATGTAATTAAAACATTGATATTCTTTTTTATAATTGTTATTGAAAACTAAATATGATTATATTGTTTAATAGCTTATGGAAACAATTAATAATGAATGTACTTCTAATAGTACTAATAAAGCCGCAAATACATTAACTGTAAGTTGTAATTCAAGTTAACATTAAAATAATGCATATGACTATTTATCAAATATTTTTATATTTTAATTTATAATTTGTTATTAGACACCTGAATCAGGTAATCAAACTGACCAAACTGATGGTAACCAAATAGTTGTAAGTATACTATATTATATATTAATTATTAATCTATTTTCAAAGACATAATCTGATACAGAGTAACATTTCTAATTTAAAATAATTGAAATGCATTACAATGTGAATCTTTTATTCTAATTAAATAATTTTATAGATATTAGTTTTAAAAATCTATTATTTTACAATAATGCGCTTTTGTGATAGATAAAAAAACTTCAGGAACAATTGAAAATAGAACAAGATAGACGTCAGGAACTTGATGAGCGTGTTAGATTACTTTCTGCAGAAGTTAATGCGCATCAGACTTGTAGTTCAACAGTAGAATTACTTAGAGAGTTGCAGTGTAAAATAAATAAAGATTATGTGCCCAAAAAAGAAATATTGAAGTTAAAAACCGAACAAGAAAGAAAAATCAGTAAAGTGAAAATGGAATCTGAAAAAAAATTAGCAGATAAATTTTATGACCTTGATAAATTATTATCTCAACAAGTAAGATTATAAACTATAATAAATAAAGATTGAAATAAAAACTTCTTAATACAAAATTAACAACATAAATAATTTTTAGATGGATCAGCAAGGAAAACTGGAAAGCCAAAGGGAAAAAATTGAAAGTCAACTAAAGCAAGAATTTGAAAATACTAGACAAAGATTTCAATTAGAAATTGCAAAACTACAAACTACGTTAAAAAGTAAGTAAGAGGAGAACATTTTTGTTTTTATTGTAGTTGTAATTAAAATCAATATCTTTACATTTTTATCTAGCAAAAGAAATGGAAGAACAAATATTAAGAGAACGATGTGAAATTCTTTCACAAGAAATTGAGAAAACACAAGATAACAAATGGAAATCATTAGTGGACAAGACTTATGGAATTAATAGTTTGTATGTACAGTATTTTCTAATTATTATTTATTTATATAACCTTTGTACACCAATTTTTACCCAAAAATATGTATAAATTGATGTATTTGTTCAGTGTTTGTAGTGTGTAAATTTATATAGAATACATTTATAATATTTCTGTGTTTATTATTATTGTAGATCAAAAAGTTTGTCAGATATGATACTACCAACACATTGTAAAACTCCAGAGCCAAGTCCTACTTTTGAAAAAACAGAATTTGCTGAAGAATCTACTAGCAGATATCAATATAATGTTCAAACACTTCGGAATGAATTAGATAAAGTTATCACACAAAACAGAGATGGTAATATTTACTATTTAGCCTTGAAAAATAAAAAATAAAAGTAAGATGTATTACAATTTGTGAGTGTATCATTTTATTTTTACTTTTTATAGCTGCTCTAGAAGATGATCCATTGGTTGATGAATAAAAACAATACGCGCATGTGTAAAGGTTTTGGTTCTTATACTAAACAAAATGTATTAGCCTAATTGAAGTCTCATTTTTTAGGTAAACTTTGGTCACTCGTGTATTAATTGTATCATTTTTATAATTTTATATTAATACTATACAATTTAAGTGATGCAATTTAACTCGGAAGTTTGGAATATCATTAATAAATTTAAATTTTAAAATAATAATTTTATATTAACAATTTTAATATTGAATTGTACATTCATCCATTAAATTTAATTTTTAATTCATATTTTAGTATTTTTAATACATTTATTCTGTTTTTTTTTATGAGAAAAAAAATTTCCACATCATTAATATACTCATTTCAGGGTTACAAATAGGATTTATGCACTTATTGGCATCATTCATTATGGAATGTTATAGTGGTTTTGTTAAATTTTTTTTATTCAACGATTACACATTTTATGATTACAAAAATATCTCAAATACTCAGACTTCCGAGACATTTAATATAATTATTGTATTTTTGTCATACATATTATTGTATTATTGTTATTTGTTATATAATTAAATTTTAATTGCCTAATTATTACCAACCAAAATAAAATATTTGTTAGAATTATACACTGCTGCTGCTGCTGCGGAGACTTAAGATATTTACCAATCAAAGTTCTTATATTTTTATAACATCAAACTATTTATGTCAAATAATAAGTACAATGCTATTTATTGTTTAGAAAACTAGAGGCATAAAACACAAAATCTATGTCTTTTTTTTTACTTGTCATACTCTATCATAAGTTGACATTTCTAAACTATATCTAGATTGTATAATTCCACTGTGACGTGATAATTGTCTAACTGAGTCAATTTTTGGGCATCTATTAACATACTTATTTACACTCTGTAGGCCACAAAAAGTAGCAATTTTTTACTATCAGATCACATTAGAATTTCATAAGTAAGTTATTGTTTCTAATTGTTGAGTGAAATAATTTTTATTATTAAATATATAGTACGTTTTTATTAATTTATTTATATTTAACGTTGTCGTTTTAAATAAAAAAAAAAATTTGATCAATCTTGTGAATTTAATTTTATCTAATGTAATTTTATGAATAGACCTTGTATTTTCTATATATTTATCTATTTTTTTTTATCCTTTTTAGTTTGAATAATTGAACGACAGAGGTCAATAAGAAGGTTTGTCAAATAAATGCATGACAAGTTTATGTGATGGCATTAAATCATTTTGAAAGTAAAACCCTTTAATGAAAGATATTATATGAACACTTAAAAAATAAAAACTGAAAAACCAATCAATTTACAAAACTAAAACACCATCACTGGGTTTGTCAATGATAACATCAAGGGAAAAACCAAAAGTGAGCCCATAGAATTAATATTTCTGTATCCTGTGTCTAGATAGCGTTAGTATGTACAAAATAATAAACATTGATCTTATATAAGTCACAAATTGTGGCTAAACGGACTGAGATAGAACTCTGTTTACAACATATAGAAATGATTTTGAGTGTTGAGAATGGTGGGTTGGTATTTATTTAAACGATAGTCTAAATTTTTGAATAATTTTTACATAATCGTGTTTTTAATTTTAATTTGACTATTTAGTATATCACTGAATAAAGCGATAGGAAATTTAGGAAAAAATAATAGCGAAACCGTAGTAGATCTTCTGTGATGAGGATTGTGAAATAGATGCAGCCGTGTTCAAAGTTCAAATTAATAAACTAGTGAATCCTTTCATCATTGTCATGTATCGCCTTCTATATAGCAAGACAATTGTACCTAGAGGTCGTGTTCAAAGTCCCAAAAAACTAATGAATCTGGTTGTTGCTATATCATACCGCCTTCTATTTTTTTACATTACTATGATAGATCTGAAAATAGAGATAATCAGGTGAAATCGATTAGGACGAAAATCAAATAAATTAATAATATATAAAATATATAATAGTTGATTCTTTCTATATCTTTAACTAATAGTTGTGATATACATATAAGATACAATTTTTGGGAGTGGATTTAAATGCAAATTTAATTTACTTGTTGGTGTTCTAAAACAATATTTTCTTATGCACCTACCTAACGAAGTTAAAATGTTATTTTGCATTTTTTAAATTTATGTTTTGTTAAATAAGAAATTGTTTAAGGCATAAATATAATATAGTTTTAATTTAAGTTCATTTTATAATTCATTTCAAATCGGGCCCTATAATTACAACTATTTGCAACATTACATTTTTCTAAATAAATTAAACTACTCTAGCAGAATACGAATAATTTCCTGTTTGTATATTTGATAACATTAATTTATTTCTTGATTTAAAATAAAAATCAAGGAGTGTTGTTCTCTCAAATTTTCATAGTAGAAATACAGCCTCGCCGTCTCTCCCTCGCCCCTTCTGTTACGTCTATACGAATAGCGAACATATTAATATAATAAATACAGCCAAACAGGTACTAACTCTTTATTGTTGTGATATCAATTGCTAAAAACTGTAAAAGTCTTTACAATTTGTCTAAATATCGTATAATTACGTATAGGTATATTAGGTACATATTTCAAAGAAAATCTATTGGTTATTTAGTTTTACATTTTGATACTATGGGTTTATACTCTATAGAATATAGATACAACTGATACAAGATAGGTACCGCGTAAATATTTAATTATATTTAACAACAAGAAATTTCAGGAATGTGTATGATATTATTGTTTAATAATTGTATAACCTATAATGTTTAGGTATAGGTGCCTATTTTGTTTTGTTTTTCATTTACTAGCTCGATATCATGGCGTATAATACTATTATAACTATACTTGTGCACATTGTACGGAATTCCATACTTGTTTTTTAATTTTCATCATTTTTGTATTAACAAAGGTTATTATTATATTTTGAGAACTCGTGCCTAATTAAACGGAAACAAATTATACAACATACAGGTAAAAAAAAATAAAACCATAGGCTATACAACTGTATTGAAATAATTATTTTAAACGCCAAATGTTCAAACGGCAGACACCATTGTTTAATTACACTATGATGGTTTTTAAATAAATAATATTTGAAAATATTAATAGTCGCCACAATGTTCAAAAAAAGTTTTTGGCGAACGGGTTGAATATTTTTATTTCTCAAGTAAATTATTTTTGAAGCATCAATATCACGTATTACGCCATGCAATCGTCTTTATTAAAAATTATATGTTGCATATTGACAATAATCGACGTTACATGTAAGATTTTGAATTAGTACATTGCATAAACATAATAAATCGTTTTTTTTTTTTTATTAACATGTTGATGTCTATTTTTTTTTTGCCAATTTAGTCTGTATAGGATGTTTCGAAGTAGGATGTGCAGCAAGCTGTTACTTCTATCAAAGAGGGTTTGACTTTGGTCATTGTGAAAATGATACTTGTAAGTGTTCACCACCAGTTATTTACCTTTTTGATGGCATTGATCGTGGTCTGAGAGGCGATTCTTTGGAATATTTATTAGAAAACGAAGACCACAGTGAAAATTTGGTAAGTGTATTATTTTATTTGACTTAACATATAATGTATTATGTACCTATATTGTATGTGCACCTACTCAAATTTGTTGAAAACTAGTAAACCGTAAATTTAGTCCTTTTTACAATTTTTCGATACTTTTCCGCAGTTATTAAAACTGTTGAAAAATTTTAAAAAATCCTACTAAATGCACCAATTAGACAACATTTGTCTAATTTGTCTAAACCAGCCCTAAAGTTGATGATTGGATCAAGTTTTTTAATCAAAGTCGTGTCCAAGAAAAAAAAATGTCAAAAACTTTCTCATTTCACTTAAAATCAAAAAAACAATCGTACATTTTCTTAAAAATAATCAATTCTACCATTTTTTAAGCTTTAAACTTGTTTTAAACAAAAATTGATTTGGTAAAATCTTCCTTGAGGCTTGTAATTAATTAATAAATCTTTTTTATGGAAATATATTTTCAAATAGGTATCAACGTCGTCCACAACTTATACTCGTGCTTCGAATGAAATTGAAAGATATAAGGTAAAATTTAAAGCCATTATAAACATAATTAAATTATTTATTTTGATAACAATAAATATATGTACATCTATTGTTAACTGTAAAATATGTTTGGATTATTATCGCTGTTAAATGTATTTATTTAGATCTGGGAAGAAATAGAAACCTTAATTACCGAGAAATATACGTTTATTAAAAGTGAAGATCTCAAAAATCTAAAAGCTAAGGTCATTGGTGATCGATTAGCTTTAAATTACTTATTTATGTACCTCAAAAAACCCTTAAACGAAGCGTTAGAGGCGATGAAAAAGAAAAAACCAAATACATCTGAAGAATGTAATGAGCTTTTAAAACTTTTCCTGAAACAAAAATACACAATTACATCTTCGTCGACACGAGGTTTAACAATGAAACAAAATAATTTACCCAACAAATTAACTGCAGCTAACGCTCAAAATAATGTATTAACTAAGAATAGTTCTAATAAATCTGTAGTATTCAGTAATAACAGCGATGCGATTAATAATAATAGAAGAAACAACAATTCAATCATTAGTAAAAAGCCGGTAGAAAATAAAAATAAACCAAATGAAGTTAAGAAAGAACTTGCGAATAATCCAAAAGAAAAAATGCACCACAAAAAAACTGTCGAAGAAGAAGAAGAAAAAAAACACGCAATATTTTATGAAGTATCAGAAGAAACTGTTGAGTACAGCGACGAGAGTGAAGAGGCTCCGAAAAAAATTAAAGAAAAGGTGACCGAAAAACCTCAAGCTCAAAAGGATAATAAAGCCGATGACGATGACGGTTCTGGATCATATTATTATGATGATGAGTCGTCGGAAGAAAAGCAATCCTCGTTAAACGTAACTCCCAAAATAAAGTAAACATAACCTTTGAATTGAACGCATACATGTTCAATTCATACTTAAAATTAAATTTAACATCTTGTTATAATAATAATCGATTGTTCCAATAAATGTCAATAATACATTATTATGATTATTATACAGCCATATGCGTTTATATTTTTGGAGGGTATATTTTTGTTACGACTACAACCAAATGTTTTGGAGTTTTTTTTCAGTTATAGATTTCTCAACTCGAAGGTCAGTTTTAGGGTTACTTTTGACCTGAACAACGCTTCTTGGAATTTGAACGGCAACAAGAAAGACAAGTAGAAATAGGCGGTAAAACAGAAATATATCGAGGTATCCTTTTATACATTTATATATAATATAAAAATACGTTAAATATAATATAAATACCCGATATCCTAAATGTTCAACCCTAGAATTCACGGGGGGTAGTTCCTTTTGTGTTCCGAAAAACCATTTTACCATTTCTTACAAGGGGTTCGAAAACGTGTGTCATTGGATAAATTACGTTAGTAGTGATATAATAATATTACCTGGAGCATAGTCATACAGGTGCAAAGAGGTAAAGATGGCTGACAAAATCACACCGATTGGTCCACCTGGTTCTCACCTGAACGCTTGTATTGTTAAAACGAAATTCATTTATTCGCCATTGATGTAACTTCAGACGTGTGGTTATTATTACTATTCTCGGTGAATACATTTAATTACATTCTTAAATCAGATATTTTATCATGTAATGAATTCAAACAATTTTCATATAAAATTATAAAAATCAAACAGGATAAGAATATATAAATTTGACCATCCATAGAGGGTATACCGCCTATATATTTATAATATGTCAATATTACTTAATAAATGTTAATGAGCATGAAAATAAGTTATTTAATATAAAACTAAACTACGAGGCAAACGTAATATTTAAGACAAAGTATGGAACACACTAAATATAAATATTACAATAGTCGATGTTAAAGTCTATGTATAATATAATATCAATTAATTAATAACTGAACATTTCTTTTCAGAATTTTTAATTATATTTCTATAAATACATATTGTATATTTATTATATATAATAATAATATAAATGATTTTAAGACATTTGAAATTCGTTTCTTTTACAGTCTTAATAATACAAATTTATGAAAACAGTCTTCAAAAGGGTCAAAAATATTCCATGTGTTTTTAAACCATAGGAATCTAAATTCCTGAATTATTATAATACTTGACTGACGTGCGTTCTTTCCAATCAGATATATAGCAATGGGTATACCTAAAATGACACAATATAGGCGTGTTTATATTATGCTTTCAGCGATGAACAGCATACGAATACGAGTATTATATATTTATATGAGATATAAAGGATCAAATCACTTATACAATAAACATCAAATTTCCAAAATACCTAATATATATGAAATACTATAATATAACCGATATCATCTTGTAAGTTGTATTACTATAGTTCTATCAATTATTTAGCTATATTTTGAGTGTTTTTTAAAATATTTTATAGTCCTCAAAAATAAATAAATCAAAATATCAGCGACGTGTATTATAAAAGCCAATACGAATATATCAATAGTGATGACCATAAGCTTTTCTACCCCATGTAAACTGCTGCAGTATATGTGCATGTATTATGATATTGTTGGTCTATAGAAACTATGTCGTAAAAACGAATAAAACGTAAATAAGATACAGTTTTTTTCAGATAGATTTAAAATGTACTGATCGTGTATCTCTATGCTAATATGTTTATTATGTTATTGTCTTTGTTTTAAGGGTGGCCTATAGGAGTTGTGTCGTTTTACCCAGAAATATTCAAAAACAAAAAAATGTAATTAATACTATGAACAAAAAAAATATCCATCCATCTCAATATACCATTGGATATGGTCAATGAATGGACCATCATATAAAGTGTTACCCGATTCGAGCTTTCGATAAACCAATTATTAAAGACGTCCACAGCGGCGTTCCGAATGCGCTTCTAACCCGGTTGAGATCACTCGATATATAAAAAGTCATCCCATCACATAGAAGGTAAGTTTATTTGTTAGTAATTTCATCGAGTTATAATAAGCTTGTTACGATAATAATAATATGATAATTATGGCTACGACGCGACGGCGGCGATTTGAACGTGAAATAAAAACCAACCCTCGAAAAGATGCCGGCCATCATACGCGCGGAAACTCGGATAATATAAAATACGTCATAATGACGCGAGAAAACCAAACTCGAGGCCGATTTAGGAACCAATTGCGCGCGGCCGGTCGTACGTGTATATATAATACGCTGCGCGAACCGGTGCCGCAGCACGACGACAACGAAAAGGAAGTTGTGTCTTATTGTACGCGGCACATAAATGTGTCGGAATGGCAGTGGCGAGGGGAGCGGGGCGCGCGTATCCCTCTAAGGGTAGAGATGGTATACACTTCTGTACGATATAGCTGCCGCAGTGGCGACGGTTATATTATATACTCGCACACACACACACACACACACACACACACATATATATATATATATATGTAGGTATATATATACTGTACGTGTAACACACAAGCGCGCGGTTCAGACAAGATACCGGGTATAGAGAAGCCGGGTGTCTCGGGATGGCCATCAATCATGGCGAGGTCCGCGTGTTATATAGGCTCCTCCCGCGCGTACACGTATATACCACATATTATAATATCGTCGTAAGAACGCTTGCGCATTATATATATTATTATTATGTACACGATACAACGACGGCGGCGCACACACGCGCGAGCGCCCGCGCTTAATACTCGCATCGTCGGGAGGGGGTGGCGCGTTCATCTCCTCCCCCCCACCCGCGGAGTTCTTAATTTAGAGCACGTTCAAGGACCCGCCATATCTCTTGGTCCGTCGTCTACACGCACACACACGCGCGCGCAGTCCCTTCGGCAGAGAGAGAGAGAGAATCGCGCGCGCGCGCGCGCTCGGCACACGCACTCCAGCGCGGAGGTCTGCACGGACCACAACACACGCTCGAGACACCACCGGCGCGCACGAAAAAAATATTACGAGAAATCGTCCTCCGCAATCGTGTTCGCATGACATCGCGCGGAGCCTGCACGCCTTTAAACCGCGGTGATTTCGACGGTCGAGCAGACTTGTCGCGTTGTTTTCATTGTTGTTGTTGTTGTTGATATCGCGGTCGTTATTATGATGATGGACTCGGACTCTCCGTACAAGCCCAACGGCGATTACCTCATGTCTCCGTACAGCTGGCACGCGCCGCAAGAATTGCAGTTCGCCGCGGCCACGGCGGCGGCGGCGGCCAACGCGCCCATGTACCAGTACGGCGACTACGGCCCGGTCATGGTCAAGTCCGAGTACGACGACTGCGGAAGCAGTGGAGCGGACGCCGGAGGCGGAGGCGGCGGCGGCGGCGGCGGCGACGTCGTCGGAGGCAGCGGCGGCAGCAGCAGTTCTCCCGGCCTCGAACGAGACTCCGCGGAACCGAAAAAAGGTATTATACCTAGATTATTTACTATTGACGTGTATACCTTTCGGGGGTGGTTCCGTAGAAAACGCGGGTACAGGAGGGGGTAGTTTTTTCGCGCGCCTTTTCTCCTCCCTCCCTCCGCACATGTTCGAAGCCAGTCTACGTGGTGTATGCAACAGGCCTCTTCGTCCCTCCCTCACCATATACAGTATCTATGTATAATATTTAATTTAAAATATTCAATATCGTACACTCGCGTGCAAGGATTTTCACAAGTTTCGACGCGTCAGACGTGCGGAACCGATTGCGACGAGTACTAGTTCTAAAAGTAAATAGAGATTACGATGATTTCGCAGCCCTGCGCGAAGGAACTAACGTTACGTATCTCCCACGCGCGCGCGCGTGTATATATAGTTTATTTGTTCAACGGAAATACTTATTGGTTAGTATTCGTTTGTTTAATTTCTATTTTACTCTCAATACATATACGAACGAACCGATTTGTTGTGTGTGTGTGTGTACCGTAACGACTAGGCGACGATGCACGCAACCCCTCCGAACCACATCTAATGTATTAATAGGTACATACGATTGTGTTTTGAATTACTGTAAGGCTAATCATATTTAGTATTCGTATTACAATGTACACCACCGAAGATTTTTTTACCGTCAAATTTATCCGCCACACCATATATTATATATCTACGCAGCAGTGGTTGAATTGAAGGGGAGGGGGATGCGGGAGGACGGAGCTTCTTTTCATTCGTCTCCGTGTTATAGCGCGCCCCTTTATTTTATTCATCGAGGAACACAACATCCGTCGACATTTTTATAAATGTCAACTTTTTTCTTAGAAAAATTAAACGATTAATATTTATTTTATGATATTATAAGTATATTAACACATTTATTACGATAGCAATAATAAAATATTATATAACGTGTTTAAACTATGTGTATTGTTAATTCGTGGTATAAACTGATAAAAATATATAGCTTTTACGAAAATTCTCGGGTGTGCCGAGGATGTTGTCGTTCAATCCGTCTGCTATCGCCATGGTGCACCGATACAGCTCCACGAAAGTGCTCGATGATATAGATCACGGTCGTATTGAGTAGATAACCGTGATACACTGCAGATATAATTGTGTTATGCAATAACAATAACACGATCGTTCGTCATTTTTTACGAAAATCAGATATTATTTATATTTAATTTTGAAACGGGGCGCGCCACTAATCGCGGTTGTAATTTACAAGAAAATAAAGAGTATAGACTTAAATAAGAGTAATCACGTCGATAAGAATTCAATAATCATAATAATCATAAAGTTAATAATACATATCTATAAATTTAATGTTTTTTAGTAAATCGTTATTGTATTATTGTTATTCGTGCTCGACAGGTAGAAAACGGTCGTCGAGGTCAAAAGAATTCCAAGCGCCATCCAAGTCGAGGAAACGGTCTCCGCAGACGCCCGAAGAGATGCAAAGCCAACGGGTAATGGCTAACGTCCGCGAACGGCAACGGACCCAAAGTCTAAACGAGGCGTTCGCGTCTCTCAGGAAGATCATACCCACTCTGCCATCAGATAAGCTGTCGAAAATTCAAACGCTAAAGTTGGCCACGCGATACATTGACTTCCTGTATCAAGTTTTGCACAAGGCCAACACAGACGAAGTGGCCGCGATTGGACACACAGACTCAGATTCTCAACACTCCATCGGTAAGTGTAGACTTTTACTATCAACCGTTATATCATTATAATAATACTATGTGACCCAAAAGTCCGTTTCCATTTTTTTTTATAACACGGGTTTTTCGATTATTCGATATTGAACATTTGTTCTCGAATTCATATACTCTCACTTATACTCGTATATACTCGTATTTAATACTCGGTAATATATTAAGGCTCATGTTTTTGATAATCAACTGGCATATAGAGTGATCGTCTTGATTTTTTTGCTATCGAAATAATACGGAAAAGAACTTTTGGACTATTCTGTATGTTAAACTCGCGTTCGGGACGACAGTAGTTTTTAGGAAACACGTCGAGTATAAAACCTTTGTCGTCAAAATCGTACTCATCGGTTAAATATAGTATTGTAAAACTAATATTGCTAATTACAATTCATAATTCATACATATAATCAGGACCTTCCAGGATCACAATAATGTCATACAAAAAAATAATAGATGTTCGTATACGGTACGTCATGAAACCGATTACAATCGGTATATATAAAATCACAAATGTTGATCGCTCTTTAGGAAAATATCGCTTAAATTAAGAATAATTATTAAATATAATACGTTAAATACTATTTTAATATTTCAGAAGATAAATTACGACGGTTTTTTAATGCACATTCCGCACTATCAGAAATATAATATTAAAAACGATATTTTACAATTAAATATACATAATAATTATGTGCAACAGGATGTATAGGTACGGTGATAAAATACTAAAACACAACGTTGTGTCGAATATCGATAACGCAGGTTGATCTATATAAGCGAATGAGTTAGTAAAAAGAATCGTATATATATATACTATAATAAACAAATAAAATGAAAACACGAGAATTTGTTTTCCGCACCGCTCAATTATCTCCGTTTTGGATAAGCCGTAGGGACGGATATATTATGTTATTTATATTTAAATCGAAAGCGATAGTTATTGCAATTCATTTTTCATGATTTCCGGGGGAAATGGGAATGAACATATTCAATTAATAGCTTTCTTGCTCCCCGGACGCTTCTAATCAAAGAAATAATTAGTTTTAAAAAATTTAATTCATTAGAAATTAAACATTATTATAATATCAAAATTAGATTTTATCGATCCGTTCAGAGAGAACAAAACCTTTGTAAAACTGTATGTCATATACGTGGAATATTATCAAAATAATTTCTCTCCACTGACTTCTCTAATTCAAAAAAATTCTATTAATTTACATAAAAAATGTATTCCATAAAAAATTATATCCAATGTTTTGTTCGTGTCTTTGGACATTAAATTTGGTTTATGCTAAAGCAGTTGCAGTATTTTGCTAAAAAATAAAGATTTTATTTAATTATTTAAGATGGATTTTAGGTCTAATAGATTAAGTTGTAATAACCAAACCAGTAAACTTTGTTTGTGGACAACATTTTAGTTTTTAAATAAAAATATTTTGATATCGCAACATCGTTACTTCATACAAGAAGTTTCGGTATTTTTCTAAACTGTCCAATTTAATATATAATTCTTAATCTTTCTTTATGTGATATGGAGGTCCATAATCCGCACGGTTAGTCTGTAAAGTGATGGTTATATACGAGTAGTTCGCTATTCACGTATAGCCGTTATTCAATAGGATTATCTGTTTTGGAATACGTCCCTTTATCGTCACGAACGATTTTCAAAATAATAATAAATAAGGGAAAAAACGAATACAGCATGCGGTCCAATATTGTGAAACAAGGAAAAAGTCACGTTTGACACGATTTAAGATTGTCAAGAGGACTGCTAAATTATTATCTTCATGGGTTTCGATTATAAATTATAATGACATATAGAAGCATAATATCTAATATTCTATATCCTATAATATAACACACACACATATATATATATACATGTGTATATATAAATATATGTGTGTGTGTTATGTGACAATATAATTTATAAGGTTAAGATAACTCTGACCTATTTTATAGGTTTTATTATCGTTGAGTTATGAAAGAAAAATACAATTGTTAAATATTTATATAAATACATATACATTTAAATTGTTTGAAGCTATTGTATATAATAAATATGATTAGGAAAATAGGAACCATATCAAATAGATTTGACTAGGTTTTGAGATAAGTAGACGGCATAACATATTGTGCTTAATACATTAATTATATACAATTAAAACCGAAATATTTTGCATTAATTTTAAACTATTTACAACGAAAAGAGATTTATCATCACAGTATGGAAAACGCAAATACACAATGTGATGTTTTACCACCCCAAGACGTTATTTTATCCGAAAAACAAATATTTACTATTCGAAAACCATAAATTTCTAATGATTTATAAAGGAATTGATTATATAAAATACCGAACCAATAGTTTATTATAATAGTATTTAATAAATTCAATGGTAGTAAAAGTAAACTTGATATTTCTGGCATTATTCCGAAATTTGTTCTCTCTGGTAAACATGCTAATGCATTTAACTTATTTTTTGTTTATAATATATGCAACTAAAATAAAGTAAACAATTTACGCAATTAGATTAAAGGGAGTTTTCGATTTATACCTTAACAAATAATATTTGTTGGAATGTAGAGAAAAAATTAAATTAATTGAGAGAACTGAAGATGTTTATTTGTATTGACGAAAATTTTAATTAAATAAATAAAAGCAATAAATTGATAAGAAAAATTTGGACTATAAATTATTTAATTCTTTATAGCGTTGCCAATAGTTTAAATCTGTCGGATTAAATTTAAATTGTTAACTAATTAAAGTTTTAAAAAAAATATGACGTGTTTTATCGTTCTTAGTTTTTGAACAAGACTATAGGAAATTATATATTGGTTTGAAATATTCTACAACCTTTGACCGTGTTGTTCTTTTTCAATTTTCAAATCAATTCGAATTTAAACTTTAAAATATTTTAATTATTACCTATATATTCAAAAATATACTTCTTTTTCTGATATAATTTAGTTTTTGAATAAAACGCCAAAATCGCCGGCAAACGTGAAATGTCTGTTTATTATAAACATCCACTGATAAACATTGCAAACATTCGGTACATGTACACTAAGTGTATTTAAATTACACCCGTTAAAAACAGGGTCGTCTTGCGACGTTTACGAGGGTCTGGAACTAACGTACCAATCGGTTTGCGACATGAAACGTAATATTTTTCTCACAGGAAAAATCATGGGATCAAGTCCAAACAGATTATCAGGTAAACACAAAGGATTATTTATAATTTGATATTCTTTCGATTTAACATCTCCTATATTGTCTAATATATACATCCGTTTGTAACTATTATAACTTATTGTCGAATTAAGAAAAATAAACCCCCGTTTGAACGTTCTATAAATCTGAATGTAGGTACATACCCTATGTGGTATCCCTTTTCCCAAACACCGGATTACCAAGATTATACAAAATACTGTGCGCGTGTATACAACACTATACTATGTGTACGAGTATACAGTATACAGTTTACACATTGGTACATTACAAATCATAAACACATCAATTTCGAAAGTACTATTTGTGTATAAATACTAACGATGGAAAAATGCTCGAGGGAAATATTCTAAAACGTTTTTATGCGTTACGTAAAAATCGAAAAGTGGTAAAGCGTTGTTTCGCCGAGAGCTTTTCCAAACGATAGATACGGAATCCGAGCGATTTCTTAATTTTTCTGTTTCAAATTCTTTATTCTCTATGATAATTTTTATAGTGTCGGTAGGTAGGTACATAAAATTATATTAAATGTAACGTACAACTGTACAGTATTTATGTGCATAAATAGTTCACTCGTGTAATTTAAAATATTAAATAAGTCTAATGAAAATACCCACACGTGGATGATAGATTCTTGTTTATAAAAAATAAAAATAAACTTACCCGGTCTTAGCGACGCTCTTCAATAGAGAAAACTACCTACTTTAAATTCCTCGTTGGTTATCGTTAAACAGGAGTTTCATTAAAATAAAATAACTGTCCCGATGAGATACGGGAGTTGAAAACATAAAGTACCGAAAAATTCATAGTTTACTATAAATAATTTAAACAAATGTTCAGAGCTCGTAAAAAAACAAAAAAAAAACAAAATGTAAGTCGAGACTTTAGTTTTCGGTTGGACTTAATTTTAGTTAACCTTGTATCGAAATTTCAGGCTTTAAATTCAAAATCATATGAATATATTAAAGAAACAGAGGCGAGTTCGTGGTTCAATAAAAATGATCACGTTTTTTTGAAAATATGTGTAAAACGGTTTAAAATAACATAGCGGCGTACTAAAAAAATTGGCAACCGACAAATATAAAAGAATATTGAAAAATCCATAAGTACCGATCTCTCATACACGTCTCTTGCTTTGCTCAAAATCTATAACACCTATGCTAGCAATAATCACTGCATCTATCTGCGCGACTATTATATCTGCATGTAATACTCTGCAGGTACCACTGACGCTGTAGTATTCGTAGAGCGAATTTGAGTGTGGTCGACGGGCATGAGTCACATATTTGTGTGCATTTTTTTTTCGCATATGTTGATATCGATAAAAAAAAATGTAAATTTGAGTAAGACAATTTATTTTTTCAGCATAACTTAAAAACAATTCAACACCTCTGGATCACTGCACTGTCATGTAATATTTATACGACAGTTTAAGTATAATAATTTCCTGGCATAAACTCAAACTCGTAATTTTATTCCTTTATTTCACTTCTTACAGTTTAATTTCAATAATCTATTTTTTATTTATCATTCATCGACTCGCTTTCTAAATGCATTAACAAATACTCGTATATGCTCGTCGTCATTCTTCGAAACATGTTACACATTTTTTCTTAGCTAAAAGACAAATTTGTTTTATATTCAATTAGATACCGAAAATTCCAAATAAACCTGGTAAATAATAAATAAGAATCGGTATAAGAGGACAAAAGTATAATGTATATTAAAACGTAACAAACATTTTATTTGAATATATCGCAGCGGGTATTATTGGTATATTTATAATCAATTTCTGTAATCTTAAATTAATATGAAGACGTATAGATACGAATATTATATAAATATAAAATATTATATCTTAAAAATCTTATAGAATGAGAAAAATCCAAGGAGAAGACATTGAGCCTATCAATTATAATAAGAGACTGTTTCGATGAATATTTACACCATTACCGTTTGAGACGCGTCGGGTGAGGTTATCAGGGAGTGTGAAGTTAAGTTATAGCTTCGAGTAAAATTTCTTATAATGTTAGTTTCTAGTCGACCGACGGTTTTAGTTTTAGAAATCACTATGGACTGTATTGTTAAAAATATACCAAGGCGCGGAAGTAATAAGGCGAAGAATTATAGATTGTAAGGCATAGATAATAAGTGTTTAGGATGGTTTGGCATGGTCCCATTATTTGTATTTAGTCACAAATCTTGGCCAAAACTATTGATCAAGATAGTGTAAAATATGAATTATAATTAAAAACTTACGATATAGTCAGTGTTTGTTTTTATAAATTTTAATAAATAATACACCTCTACTATAGTTTTGTAATACTCAATCGACATTTAAATTTTTATCACCCATTTTAATTTATCATACGCGATAAGTCTATAAGGTACAAAAATATTGTATGGCTATTGGTTTTTTTTTCAATTTTTTTATTAACAGTGAATACTGCTAATACACTTGTTTCTATTTAATGCATAGAATATTTAGGATTTAGTTTGTATCCTAAATGGCAGCTTTAAAAAAAAGAATAAATATCTGAACCCTTAATTGTAGGAGTTTAATATTTTTCAATTAAAATTAAAGTATATAAATAATAATTTCAAGTAAAATGCAACTCGTTTCGTATTTAAACATCGTCAGACAGATATTATTTGTTCACTAACACTTATTTGTTTATTTTCTGTTTTAGAACAAGGATCTTCAGGTACCGGATCTTGCAGTTATGTCGCTCACGAACAGCTCAGCTATGCGTTCAGTGTATGGCGAATGGAAGGCGAATGGAACAACGTCAATCAGGAATAATGATTTTTAATAATAATTGAACAATGAATATTCGAGCAAACACTCTTGCAGGGTATTTATACATCGAAAAGTATTGATATGCAACTAAATAAGTATTTCCTCTCGCGCGTATATTTATACAATATACAAAAATATGTGTAGTTTTTATACTTTTTAAACGTTAAGTATTTTTTTATTTTTATTATTATTTTTATGTATAAAAACCACTGTGTATAAATATATTTTTTCATTAAGTTTATTTTTTTTCTATACGTGCGTGGACAATTTTTTCTCTCGATTACTGCAAACTTCGTCTGACGATTATCGGGTGGGAGGAGGCCGTTCACATGCCTTCAGATTAGTAATAGCGTCTAAAAATACATTTCGCGTCTCACTATTCCCGGGGGCAGATCAATCGATTGCATTTCGCGCGTGTGTATTCAACGCAGAGTTTTGGTTCGAGGAGGGGACGTAATAATTCTGAACCGGACGTAACCCACGACGCGTTGACTTCCTGTGGACCTTTTATGATTCTGGAAAGCGCTAAATTTGTCAACGCCACTCCGTTTCGTATGAAATAAAATTTCTGCCAATGAGTGAAAGTGAAGAAAACATTGTTGATTGGCCCATGAGAGGGGAGAACCGTTGAAGTTACGTATAAAAATAAATATGAGATTGCATTCGAAACGAAATCTGATAAAATATATAGTAGGTGAAGCGCCAACTTGCAAAATAAACTCGACTCAACACACCGGACTGCTTTTGAATAGTGTAATAATATGTGCGAGTATAACTTTTTATAGTTTTTTAATTTCCATAGCACTAATCAAAATGCATCAAAAAAATAAAAACGAAACCCAAACAATGCGATTATCTACACGATAATTATTGATGGAAGTTGAAGTAATATCCTTAGACCGGACGTAGAAATTAAAATAAAAAAAACCACAAGAGTTTACACAAGATGGTACTGCGCGCAGCTATGCGTTTTTTTAATATTTATTTTGCAATAGGTGTATTATTTTGAAATCGGATATACTTACGACGATATTTCTCGTTAAAAAGGACGTTATTACGAATTGCATACACTGGCATTTAACGCAGAGTTAATTAAAATTTAAAGCGGTGACGGACCAAAACTCAATGGGAATAGATATTGGAAGACCATTAAAAACAATGTCTGTCTGCTATACACTGCGCACGTATCGTTAAAATGTATAATATAACATACGTTTAATGAGTCGAAAATGAGCTGAAACGCGCAGAGTATATTTATATATATATATATATATATATATATACGTATATACACGGTGCATCGTATAATGCGGCTCCTGCAGCCGCAACACAACCCGAACGCGGCGATATACGAGCGCGTATGTATAGAGAGGACATCGCATCACAGGACATGGACGCGCACAGACCCTGCGCGGCGGCGACCGTTGGCATTTGGTTCTAATTAGACACCCGGGAAAATCTCCGCCGGCACAGGCTTTACGGTCGGATTGTGATCCTTTTGACCGTCATATATTGATATATATATATATGTATACCGTGCACTGTTCACACAACAGTGATTTAATATTATAATAATATATATATAGGTATGTATGGAGGATACGTTGCGAGAATTTCTATACTCATATTTTATAAGACGCACAGGAATGAAATAACGTAACTCTACAGGGCCGCTCTGAGGATATTGAGACCTTTCCGTCATTCCAACCTATACAAAGTCCATCACACGTTCGGCTTTGTAGTCTTGTAGAGTTGAATCGAATAAATTGTTCTATTGGAAGCTTCACGCGGTCAGAAACTTTTCGAAAATATACATCGCGCGTTAAAAATATTTTGTGATATAACTTTAGTTCACGAACAACATCTAATTTCAACTAATTTCAACAGATATATATATATATATAGGATAATATGATTTCGACAAGAAAAAAGACGTTATTGAATATTATAATGTATCTACTTATCGTATAGACATTGAAAACGAACAGTTTTTATTTGAACTAGAACTATTCAATCCGATGACATACAAACTGTACGAACAAAATGATTAATTAAACCATCGTATAATTCCGTTTTCGTGATGTATAAAATAAATAATTAAATAACACTCGTATTAAATTTGTATGCGATCGAATAAAGTACAAGATGAAAATTACGCGTCCTGCGATTTAAAATTTCAATGAAAAATAGTTTTTTTTTTTTTTTTACGAATGTAATAGTATAAAATTTACCCTTTTATTATTTCGAGCGCGAAGCCTGGGGCGTGGGCCCCGCAAGTATTCCTCCTCCCCCTGCAGAGAGCGGCCCTGATGTAAATGATAGATTTCCCGGAGCGCGGGAACGAAGCGACTGGGGAAAGGAAAAAAAAACACCGAGCTCGTCCGCCAATGACGGCGATGACGCGTACCATGCGAAAAATAACATATTACATTATATTATGTTGTGATCCTCCGCCGAGATAATTCATTATAAACAGCACGACAAGGCGTAAAGCCAAGCAGCTATTGAATTACTATAGTTTTTATAGCACCGAACGCGGGGTAAATACATTTGTTTTATGGTTTGGAAAAAAAAAAATAACAATATCGATGGCATCTTGTTTTTTTCGCGGAAAGTAACGTTTTAAAATAGTCGAAAACATACGCGCAATACGAACACAAAGTCTCATCAGATTTTATAAAACGTCACGTTCATAAGTCTTAGATTAGTATTGTAGAAATAATAGCAACGCGCGATTAATTAACCTATACATACAGTGTAGCGATTTAGGACTTTTCGAAGCCGGTTGCTTCAATCACATTGTCTATGATTAGGTGATGGCCGATGGGTATGATATAAACCGAAATAAGAATTTAAGTTTTACTGCCTTTATGCCGCGATATACGTTTTATGAATATTACCATCGATTATATATACGAGTATATATATTATTAGCATCAATAATCAATGATATTACTACTTCTTTAATACTCTGTAGTTTATAGTAGTCGTATTATGTAATATTACTACAACTTGTAATGCATCCCACGTCCTATAATAGTTATAAATTTATAATATTATATTTTTTTGAATAAAATCGAACCACAAGAACCAAACACAAATAACTGCCTTTTCGTCAGTTTCAATAATGTTATTGGTTTCTTAATTTACAAACGATTCGTTTACCTCGTAAATTTTCACTGGGGAAGCAGTCTGCATATCTCGTAGTAGTAAAAATATTCTCAACGTTCAGATTTAATTTAAAGACCGAAAACATGACATCACCACTGTCTATACGCTTTTTCTATGACCTTAAAAAATGATCGGACCATTAAAATCATAAATTTAATCGTTATATTATGTGTATTAGCGATCACCAATTTAAAATCTTACATTTTATTTCATTTATTTAGAGGTCTGTCATATTATACAGATGATTTGTTTGACATGAAGTAACCAGTCGAACATTTCGACTAATGCCTATTGTTTAAAATAAGCTCAGGAAAATTATATTTTTATGAAATGAAGATAATATTAGTAAGTAATTTCTTTATTGTGTCGAGAGATTTTTTTTCCGTTCGATCGGATAAAATCAATGGTAATGCCGTATTATAAATACTACATTTTTATGTATTTTACAGTACCAAAGGGTAAACAGTATCCGTGTATGAATGGAAGGTCAAACGACGCGAATAAGATTCTATTAATTTCACACGGTCGATGAAAACAATACTAAACGTACAATGTAAACCTATCAAAAATTGTACGGATTATACGAATACCGAAATTGGAAACGAACGAGATCGTGTACATTGTGGTCGGACGTCTGTACGACTACTGCTGTACTAACACTTAATTTTATACCGCATAAATGTTGACATAAAAAGTATGTTATGGTGAAAAGGGATATTTTATATACCTCCTGCGCGTCTCTTATATAGGCTCGCAGAGAGGTCTGTCTCACGACCCTCTTGTGGGAAGATAGTAGTCGCGTGACAGATGTTGGTGATTTGTTTTTTTTTTTTTTATTATTATTATTATTTACTTTCTGAACATGACGTAACGCATTAATCCCGACGCCTCGAGACTGTATTATACGCTTATACGTGATATATATTGTCACTGATTCGGCAGTAGCGCCGTGTAGCGGCGGAAAAATCATACATAACGACGTCGCATTTCAATTTAATAATATTTAAGCATAATCTCTCATAATAAATCACCTATATTATCCATAAACAATGACAAGCTGGAAAAATCGGTATTCGTACAAAGTGAAAGCGTGATGACCTACCAAATGTCGGTTATCTACTCTTTTTTTCGTGTTGACGATTTGGCATTGAATACACGTACGTCGTCGTATACCTATGAGTCTAATATAAGCTTAATATAATTTGACTAGCTATGTTAGGTGGCCGATGGTGGGTACGCGTCCGGAACGAGGATCAATCGTCACCAAAAAGTTACAAATTCAAGTATTCTCAAGTATAATCAAATCGATTCAGAATAACCGCGACGAATTCAACTATCGCCGAAAAATTCAATATGATATGAACGATTTAGCGAGTGAATTAATTGTCAACGGCGGTACCGTATTCGACATAAATTATAACTTATAAGTATTATAACATATATTATGTATGATTTTTGGCTTTAGTAGAAGTTGTACGTACCTACCTGCCAGGAATCCAGGACGCCTGGCAGGGACTACTAACCTACCTGCTGCAGCTGCGTTTCCTGTACCAAATCCTCACGCTACGTTAAATTATTCGAGCAAGATTATTTAGCAATCGTTATTCGTTAAGAGTTAATTTTTTTTTTTTAAAACGCAATTTACAATCTTAAGCAGACTAATATATATTCGATTAGTATACTCGTAATTCAATTAAGAGCCTCTAGCCCTCTTTCGTCGTATAATATTACCCATAGGGGATGAAACAACTAAAATAATGTGAATTAAAAGGAAATATTAATAGCGTTTGCAGGATTTGTGAACGAGCATAGAAAATAGCACAACAAAAATAAACAATAACATCCGATACCCATTTTTTATTATTATTATATTTTTTTTTGATAAACTAAAAGACAACCCGTATTATTCTTTTAGTTGAATTCGAAAAAATGATCTTTAAACGATATTTTTATTATTGGTATTTATTCATTCAATTTATTTGCAGGAAAAATAAAATAATTCTACATTAAGAAGTACAAAAGACGACAGAGCGTTGACTATATTGAAAAAAGCCACCTGCTGTTTGAATACTGCAGCCATTAGTTAACATTATGCATTTATGGATTTAACATACGTACATTCTTAAGTTGAAAATTAAGGTAGGAAAGTACTTGAACAAATATCTGCTATTATTGATATTTAGGGTCACCGATCACCGTACTTACATTAATTACACACGATCATTGACTAAATATACGTAGTAGCTAGTGGTAAATATTCTATTAAGTATATTTAATCGATGATAGGGTGTACCTATCTTGGTAAAAAATTGGTGTGAATCTCTATGATAAAATACTGTTAAAATTTGAAACATTAGGTATAAATACCTCAATAACCAATTATGTAAGAAAAAAAATAGTAACATTTTTAAGATTTCGAAATGTATGTATCAATCACTAGGTGGCGGTGGTAGGTAGAGGGCGGCGGCGTAGGTGGTTCCAGAATCCCCTATTTTATCCTACTAGGGGTAATAAGCTTCTATGCTTATATAGATATATTATTATGTGTCGGTTTCCAGGAGCAATTTATTGTCATGGCCTCATGGGCGTTTCTTGAACATTTTTTTAGGAAGGTGCAAACTCTGTTTCATACTATTTATAATAATATACATTCCGTCCACTTAAAACTAAACAATCAGTGGCTAGATTTAATTATAAATTACCAATAATATAACTACCTATCTTTTGAACTAGAGATTGATCCATCCACGTTTTACTCTTTAGAATCATTTTTCAAAAGTTATAATAATACACAGTGGTTAGAGACTTAGAGTGGAAAAAATTTCGAGTGGGGACTATATTCACTAAAAATTGAGGAGCGTTCCTATACCAAAGCCTAAGCTTACTAACTAAACTTTTATAGGAAGCCCGAAGCTTAAAATTATTTAAATTTTAAAATTTTTTTTTTAATTGTAATTAGTTCACAAACACAACGTGACAACTCATAGGCTCCGATAGGGGGTAGTGAAAGGGTAGCGACCGCTACCCAACCATTTTAACGAGGTATCAAATTCATATTTATGCAACTCCATAAAAAAAATCGTGATTTTTGCACCAGAAACGTATAACAATCGAACGGATCAGTTATTAGTAGGAGGCACCTAATTAGTAATTAATAATTATTATGATATAAGATATTTTGTTATGAATACATAATTATGTGACAATAGTAATAGTAATAACACTAATAACAATAAGTGTGTTTGCGTGAAAGTTCACGTAAGTCCAACGTAGGCGACACAACCAATGAGAGCCGAGCTGCTCGCACGACCCGAACAATGGCAGCCGAGTTTCGCGCGAAAGTACAGCTGCT
The DNA here is from genome assembly GCA_948098885.1 of Drepanosiphum platanoidis. Classification (NCBI taxonomy): domain Eukaryota; kingdom Metazoa; phylum Arthropoda; class Insecta; order Hemiptera; family Aphididae; genus Drepanosiphum; species Drepanosiphum platanoidis. The sequence continues at coordinate 12,504,931 of OX402538.1, forward strand.
TACCAATGCACAGTGTGCAGACGATCAGTCTAGTGTCGACAGCGGTTCGGAAAGTTCCTCTCGGTTGTTAGCTGCAGCTTTTATTTTTCTCGGTAATAGTCGATTGTTATTATTTATCTCGTCAACGACTAATCAAAAACTTTTAAACGTGACTTTTGATTTTAATTGTTTTTATCGAGTGACATTTATAACTGTTTCTACTCACTTTATTTCACAAGCCAATACGAACGCAGAACCCCAACAGGAACCCACAGGCAGGCCGTAAGTACTACCGATTATATTTATTTATACAGTCTATAGATAGGTAGAGGGTCATAGGCGCCGTAGGGGGTAGCTTCGGCTACCCCGCCTTTTTTCATGAGATACCGAAATCATATTTTTGATGCCCTATAAAATAGTGATTTTTTCACCAAAAAAATTAATAGGTACCTAATTATAATTATATAAGATATCTACTCTTTTTTTATCACTGTCGTAATAATTCGTAAACTCCCTTCAGTTATATATTATATTTATTATTACAAATCATTATTCAAAAGACCTTAGACATCAGAAGACTTTTTTGTCTTTTATCTAATAATATTCCAACCTCCCTAACAACAATATTTTTTACTACCAAATGAGAGTGATTGTTAAAGATATTCTCTCAGACATCAGGAATTCCTTCTTTTTTCATTTATGAACAAATTTTTACCGACAGATTTTTACTATTAAATGTTTGATATTTCAATCCAATAATAATTTATATTGAGTAAAAACGTTTAAGTTTTAAATGTTTCAAATTAGAATTCCAGTCTTTAAGAAAGCTGCTTAAATTATTGATTAATATTACCAATATAAATTATTAATTAATAACTATAATAATAAAAAATAACGCAAACAATTCAACAATCAACAAATGAATACCATATATTAAACAATAAAATCCATCTAAAATAAATATCACATACAAATTAGTTAATTATTATAATAAAATAAATATATATGTTTACGGAAGTTGTAATACAAATGGCACACGTTTTAATTAGATGATTTTCATCGAAACTCTGTACACATAACTAATACCAAAACCGTTAATGACTTAAATATATTACTCCTGTTGTATTGATTGCATCCAATAAAGTGCATTTTTTATTTCATATAGTTTTGATCGATGTAAAAATGTAGTGATCAATTGATACTCTGTATAGGTACGTTGTTTAGTATTAGAAGTTGACAGCATTGCTCCACCTTCACATAATACTTTAGTGGTTAAACATAACATCCATTGTAATACCTAATAAATAACATAAAACTTTAAATAATAATTTTAAACATTATTAAATATAATTATCACTAAATATTATATGAATTTTCATTTTTCAACATTTTAATTTGTCATAACGTACATGGTTTTAGATATCATATTTAGAAAACACCTACATAAAACCAACTAAAAACACATGACTTTATTCACCATGTCACCAAATGAGATTCATATTATGTATAACAATATCTAATCATTTTTTATAATTTTTCACTAAAGAAATAAGAACATCTGAATAACAAAATAATATAATAAGATTTAGATCATATATTAAAAATTTTAATTAAAACAAAAACAGCTAATTTTCTAGTTTTAATAACTAATTTTTTTTTATTCATTGGAGTAATTATTAAAGTTGGTCCACACAACTAAAATAAAGTCTATAATATAAATAAACTATATAATATCCAAGCAGCCAATCAAATATGATTTTAAAGTTTGCATTATCAATCAATCACAGGTGACTCAATATTATTACTTAAGAGATTTCCAAACTATTTTGAGAGACTTTACTTCATATATATTAATTATAATATGATTATCTACATGTTATATAAATTATAAATATAATATATATATGCATACTTCGTTACTAGTTGGCATCACAAATTTTGTGTACCAAGAAGAAGGAGCCCATAAATATATCTGACAAACTGTAGCAGCAAATGATGCATCTAACCTCTAGAAAATAAAAAGTATGAATTGAATATATATGATATTTAGGTAAAATATTTAAAATATTAAATAAGTTTATGTTACCTTGGATGTTGATTTATGTAAAAGCGAGTGTATTAATGTTCTAATAATTAATGGTATTTCACTACTAAGCGCAGGAAGATCTTCCTCGTCATATGTAGTGTTACGCAATAATGGAGGTTTACCCCTTTCATAACTATAAAATGGATTACAACCAGAAAATATTTCATAAGCCATCGCACCTACTGCCCATACATCAGCTTTTGAATAATCAATATATCCAAATGTACCAGGTCGAGCAGTGACAACCTGAAAATCAATGAAAAAAGAACAAATTTAAATTTATGTATTACACATAATGTATTAATAATTGAAGTGTTCAGCAGAATAACAAAACCAATTCTAATCTGAGCGAAGTTGGAATTATCAGTGAAACATCAAGACTCAGATGTAATTTAATGGATACAAGATTCAAGATTTATTTAATAAACGCCATTTAAAAATAAATGGGGGCTTGATTTAGGTGAACAACATCCCAAGTCTCCTAAAGTCACCCACGGTTCTCAACTGCACCTTCATTCTTCAGGTCATATTTATTAATAATAATATAATAAATAATACAATATTTCAAATAAAGTATTTTATGAAATAATCTTGTTTTTAGTTAATAAGTATCACACACTGAGGTTGAGTCTCCAAAAATAAACATAAGGTAAAAAACTGAATGGAAAACATTTATTCAACACTGAGGGACGTTACAGTAATGTACATATATTTTCAGCTATATTTGAAATTTGTGGTAATAAAGAATAAAACCATGGTGATCAAATGAATGAGATATAAAATGACAGTTTCAATTTCAATAGACATAAAAGAGGTAATATTCAAAGTTTAGGGAAATTACATTTTATTCATATATATAAATGCATGGTGAGTCTCAAATTTTAGTTTCCGTATTTAAATTTTCTCAATTTAATTGAATTACTTAAGTTGAATTCACAGAAATATAATCAATCATAGGTATTATTTAGAGAAGTAAAATAGATACATAATATATAAAATAATAAAAACCCTAATATAAAGTGTATATCAATAGTTAAACAAAAGTTCAGTCTACTACAGTAACACATGATGTAATATTTAAATTGTTTCGCTTACTAAGTGCATGTAATAGAGATTATCTCGTTATTTAGTAAAACACTAACTATCGAATAAAATATTTTTTTTAATAAATTATATACCTCTGGTGCCATCAAAGCAATATTTCCTCCACGATCAGTATCAGCAGTTTTATATGGTAGATTAAGTCCATTATCTTTATCAGCAAGACAACAACCAAAATCTGTTATTGCTAATGCTGGACATACATCATTGCCTTCAGAGACATCTAATAAGATATTATCAGTTTTCAAATCTCTAAAAAAGAATTTTAATGATATCAAAATAATACAAAAATAAATTAAATAAATTTATACCTATGTGCAACATTATGATTAGACATATGAGCAACAGCTTCTAATAGCTGTGCAAGCAAAAGAATCTTGTCTCTGATTTTCAATGATGTTGTTTTAGACAAAAACTGTTTTAAACTCATGTCGTATCTAAATCACAAAAGAAAAACAATAATATTTTATATATACTCAAGTATTTATATTATACAAATAATTTACCTTTTCATAGCGAGAAATAAACTCATGTTTCGACCATAACCTTCAGGGTTTATTCTTGCTGGAAGTGCTTGAGGATATAATGAGTGCGAATCCATTAACTCTGGTACATAATCCGCAAAGCACAAATGCATTACAACAATGTTTGGATGTGGTGGTAATGTAATTAAATTTTGTTCATACCTATAAAAATAAAATGCAAATTATAATATGTACTATATACCAAATGATACACTATGTGTCCAAGACAACTTAAAAATTCAGTATCCACACAATTTCAATACTAATTTGAATTATAGGCTTGTAGAAACATTTGATCTGGTGTTTTCGAAAAATTCTATTATCTCAAATTAATGTATAAAAATACAAATGACTACTTCTCCTTTTTTTATTTTTTCCGATTATTAATTTATAGTTAAAAATAAATACTTTTATGTGAAATAGTTCATTGTTTGTGCTATTATAAATGTTATAAAAACTCTTAATAAATAATAATGATAAATTACATGGTAAAAAAAAGTATTTTTGTTCAAAAAAAAAATAAAAACCAATTTATTTAAAACCTAAATGGGTTCACCTATCTTATATTCAATATAAAACTAACTAAAATGGATTATGTTGAGTTTTCCTGACTATTTTTTATGACTATTAAGCAACAATAAAAATTAATTTAGTAAAAACACACCCAATAAGCCATCGTTGATCTGTTTTAGAGGAATTATGTTGTATACAACGGGATGGAACAGTTTCTCTACTCATTGCACGTAATATTGACATTGCATTACTTTCAGCATCATAATTAAACATCATTTTAATGGCCAGAGGATAATTTTTAACTGATGACTCTGGCTTTGATTGTTCATCATAATCTGCAAGTTGAAAATATTAAAAATAAATTAAATTATGTAAAGTGTATTAAAATGAACCATTAAAAAAACAAACAACTAACGAGTTAAGGTCCCCTTCTATCGTGTCATATATTTTACATAAGATTTATGATAATGTCTTTTCTATACACGTTTTCAAATAAATTCCTAAATATATATGCATGTGAATAAGTAATTATCATCTATTATTAATACTTCAATATGTACCTCTATCACAAATACTATTTTATAAACACGCTTTTCATTAATTAAATAATTAAAATTCATACTTGGCTTAGTAAGAAAAGAAAGAACTTGTAATATAAAAATAAACTCAAAAGTAAGATAAAATAAATTAAATTAAATTGCCAAAATTAATCCATAATAATTTACCTAGGTTAGGTTGTCATAAAACCACACATTTTCTTATCAGTGTCTAGATTATTGAAATTAAAAATATTCATTCCACACACATTTTATTTAATCATGACAAAAAACTTTTAATAAATAAAAAGATTAAGAATGATAACTAAATGATAATATAATTAGTTATATTATAAAAATTATAATCATATTAGTATAACTACCAACTATGTAGATAGAAGTAAGAATTAGAGGTTTTTTTCTAGTAATAGATTCATAAAAATTTGTCATACTATGTTCCCATAAATTAATATATAATACAGTAATCATTTAAAAAAATTAGAATAACCTATGTCCTCTATTTTTCGTGCTTCATATACAACAGCATTATTTCCTTTGGCAATGACGGATCCCAGTTCAAACTGCTTTAAGCCCAGTGAAGAACTTAAATTTAATCGTTCAGCAACTGTTAAATTCTTTTGCATTCGACTAACTGCTTCCTATAAAAAATCAAAATGAATAATGATTTAAAATAAAATAACACATGTTAGATACAAGTTGATGAAAGAAATACTTACTCTGATTTCCCAACAAACACCTTCCAGCTGATTGTCATTAGTTAACATACCGTTACCAGAAGCCAAGCTCATCCCAACCAAAGCGAAAAATGGTCTGGAGTTGCCATACATGAGTTGCCTAGCCGTACGCCTACGCAGGTCGGCCGACAACGAATTGGTCACCCGACTCAGCAGGTTGTCGACGAAGGCCCGCCTGGCGAGATTCCATCGGTTCTGCCAGCTGGAACTCTGTGGGCTACGGTTGCCGGCTATCGGATTCACCGCTAAGGTGTGAGCGTTACGTGGTGCCACCCGGGCGCGTGCCAGCAGATGGATATCATTGGTGCGGCGGAAGCGCAACAACGCCGCACCATTTCTATAAAACACGTTCACCGTAAGTCGCACCGACATTCAAGACACTGTAGGGCCGGACGGAACGGAACTGCCGCTACACAATGTCCGGGGCACATCAAAACGACCGAGCGCTGGCCGTATCGTTTAAAAATAGAATCAGGTTTCGGTTGACATTGTTTAATCGCGACTAGGGCATTATTTTTGTTTTTCGAAAGACGTAAACATGATTTTTTTTTTATTATTATTATTATTCTACACTTCTACAGTAGTACACACATTACACGAAAACAAAATAACAAATAATACTAAAATACATATTATTATGTATAAATAATTATTTCTCATCGGCGATAAGGCGAACATATGATTAGTCATTAGATAAGAATAATCTCGAAACATCTGGACGGCCGCGCGCGAGACCGATACGTAACGAACGTCGTGATTGGACCGTTTCGCCGCGCGTTCCTTGGACGTTCTGCTAACCGTGACCCGGTTAGCGAGCGCGGTAAGTGCGGTAAGTGTACGGCCGCTGACAACATACAGAACAGCTGTATTTATTCATTCCATGGACGTACACAGGAAGACGATCGACCGCGTCCCACTCTACGCCATTGTGCAATACGACTGTACGAGTATTAAATAGAGACGCAGTACCGTTCAGTACGTTGTTAAGCTTCTGTTGTCCGCAGCTGCTGTCGAAGAACGGTCCATTTGTCGCTGTACTCAGAGTTTCCATAGTTATTTTTCTAACTTTCGAGCGAATAACAAACGTGTCGTATTCTGTGACGAATCAAACGACAAATTTCGAGCGAATAGAATCACACAAACCAAGGTAAATATGTTTGTTGCTCGCGTAATGCTGCGGTGCGCCGTTTTTTCTTTTTTTTTTCTTTGTTCTTTTGTTCGACGATCACTCGCTAAATGTTTTGTTCTAAACATCCCCGGAAGTGTCGCGACGTCCCGCTCGCGCACATATTAAATGTTTTACGGTAGAAACGGTGACCTGTTTGGCTGTGGTGATTGCATATTATGTAACAAAATCGTGGAAAAAAACTTTCGTATCGTCGCCATTGCGTGTTTGGAAAACTACGTTTCCTGTACACCACGCGACCGTGGCTGACGTCATATTTCGTATTTTTTCGATTTCATCCGTATTTATCGGGTTTGTTGAAAAACTACCTTTTTAATACATTATATATACTAGAATGGAGTTTGTAATTAATGTTCATAATCGGTTCAATGCCATCCAGCCTTTGTTTCATTGTATCCCACCAACTGCCATTGTTGCATCATCATTCAAGGTCGTTGTGTTCTTTGTGTTTTCCAAACAGGAATATCGATTTTTGTCAACCTATTTGCCACAAATTGACATTGTTTACTGCTGGAACACAAAGAATGTAGAGTTTTAGTTTCTAGCTCAGTAATTTTCTCATGTAGTTCAATCAGCTCACTTATTTCCTCAAAAATTCTGTATTTTATCAATTTTAATAATTGTGTTACAAGCAGATAAACATACGAATAACTTATTTTTTCTTTCAGTTTTCGAATGGGTACATACTAGATATCAAGTTCATACTTGTATACTGTGCTTAATTTTGTTTAAAGATGTTAACTTGTTATTGAGGTACTTATTGAACTTATAATAATTACAGTTGTATTGATTATAAACATACTGTTATAAAACCAAACATTATTATTTCAAGATAGTATTCATGTAAGTATTATTCATTGGGGTAAAATATATATGTTAAAAGAAATAAAATTCATTTTTAATAAATTAATATATACTCGTATAAATATATTATAATAAATTCTCGTACTTCCAAGTGAATTTGATAATGTTTTAATTTTATCATAATGTGTCTATTACTGTCAAACCATAAATTTCATAGATTTTTCTGTTTAAAGGCTGCTTAAAATTTTCATAGTTTGACCCGTTTTGGAATATTTTCAAATTTTTGAGATCCATTAATTATTTTGCTCATAAATAAAGAATTCCTAGTTCTTAACAATATTTAATATCAAAAGACCAAATTTATGGATATTAGTTTTTGAAAAATTAATGTTTGTAATTAAAACATATTAATAAATTACTTTTAGGTATTTGAAAGTTAAAAATATTTTTTATAATATCAATAAAACAATGGTTTTCCATTTGAACTTGAAAATTCCTCAAATGTTATTATAATTTAATAAAAATTATAAGTTCATCTTATTTTCAATATAAAAATATAAAAGTACATTGACAAAAATAGAAAGTTTATATTTTGATGAGATATGTTTGAATTTGAAAAATAATGATTTTTAATCAAATATAATTTTTGTTCTTTTTTCAGCAAAAACTGTTCAAGTCTGTTCAGTCTAATAAATTATTTTATCAATAATAATTCAATTTTTTTAAATTTCATTTTTATTTAAGAAATAATCTCAAAGTATTGATTTAAATATTACATGTATTTTCTAATAAATCAAATATTTTTTGATTTTGATTTTAGTCTCAAGATGCAAATATTTGTGAAAACTTTGACCGGGAAAACCATCACTTTGGAAGTAGAATCATCCGATTCTATTGAGAATGTAAAAGCCAAAATTCAAGACAAAGAAGGAATTCCCCCAGACCAACAACGGTTGATCTTCGCAGGAAAACAATTGGAAGATGGCCGTACATTGTCTGATTACAATATCCAGAAAGAATCCACCCTTCACTTGGTACTCCGTCTTCGTGGAGGTATGCAAATATTTGTGAAAACTTTGACCGGAAAAACCATCACACTAGAAGTAGAATCGTCTGATTCTATTGAGAATGTTAAAGCCAAAATTCAAGACAAAGAAGGAATTCCCCCAGACCAACAACGGTTGATCTTCGCAGGAAAACAATTGGAAGATGGCCGTACATTGTCTGATTACAATATCCAGAAAGAATCCACCCTTCACTTGGTACTCCGTCTTCGTGGAGGTATGCAAATATTTGTGAAAACTTTGACCGGAAAAACCATCACACTGGAAGTAGAATCGTCTGATTCTATTGAGAATGTTAAAGCCAAAATTCAAGACAAAGAAGGAATTCCCCCAGACCAACAACGGTTGATCTTCGCAGGAAAACAATTGGAAGATGGCCGTACATTGTCTGATTACAATATCCAGAAAGAATCCACCCTTCACTTGGTACTCCGTCTTCGTGGAGGTATGCAAATATTTGTGAAAACTTTGACCGGAAAAACCATCACACTAGAAGTAGAATCGTCTGATTCTATTGAGAATGTTAAAGCCAAAATTCAAGACAAAGAAGGAATTCCCCCAGACCAACAACGGTTGATCTTCGCAGGAAAACAATTGGAAGATGGCCGTACATTGTCTGATTACAATATCCAGAAAGAATCCACCCTTCACTTGGTACTCCGTCTTCGTGGAGGTATGCAAATATTTGTGAAAACTTTGACCGGAAAAACCATCACACTGGAAGTAGAATCGTCTGATTCTATTGAGAATGTTAAAGCCAAAATTCAAGACAAAGAAGGAATTCCCCCAGACCAACAACGGTTGATCTTCGCAGGAAAACAATTGGAAGATGGCCGTACATTGTCTGATTACAATATCCAGAAAGAATCCACCCTTCACTTGGTACTCCGTCTTCGTGGAGGTATGCAAATATTTGTGAAAACTTTGACCGGAAAAACCATCACACTAGAAGTAGAATCGTCTGATTCTATTGAGAATGTTAAAGCCAAAATTCAAGACAAAGAAGGAATTCCCCCAGACCAACAACGGTTGATCTTCGCAGGAAAACAATTGGAAGATGGCCGTACATTGTCTGACTACAATATCCAGAAAGAATCCACCCTTCACTTGGTACTCCGTCTTCGTGGAGGTATGCAAATATTTGTGAAAACTTTGACCGGAAAAACCATCACACTGGAAGTAGAATCGTCCGATTCAATTGAGAATGTTAAAGCCAAAATTCAAGACAAAGAAGGAATTCCCCCAGACCAACAACGGTTGATCTTCGCAGGAAAACAATTGGAAGATGGCCGTACATTGTCTGATTACAATATCCAGAAAGAATCCACCCTTCACTTGGTACTCCGTCTTCGTGGAGGTGCTAATTAGATATGGAATTTTGTAATAGATAATATAAATAAGAAATTTAAATAGCCAAATTGCTTGTTATTAGTAACAGTAACAAAATTATAATGTAGTTTACAAGCGATTATAATATATTAATACTTTTCAAACTGCATTTATCCTCAAAATATAAACAAAAAATATTTTCAATGTAATGCACTTGTTTTTTGTTTTAGAAGGTCTCCTATGTTTCTGAATTTCATTATTTACAATTATTTGTGTATGATTTAACATGGAGTTATACAAGATGTAAATTTCACATATCTAATTAATTAAACTTGTTTCTATTAACAGTACATAATACTAAGAATATTTGTTTTTTTTGTTACAGTTAAGAGTTGAGTCTGAAATAACAAAGTTTCATTGTTATTCATTACCGAATCTCACACTAGACTGGTATCTTGTTTCAATTTGTCTTAAAATTGTTAGTTTTCTTCATTGTTGATAATAGATAATCCTAATGAATCAATGTTGCTACATATTACTAAAGGTAATCTACAGAAGTTGAAAGTATAGACTATGAATAGGACATTTTTCAAGTTAGTTTTATATTAAAAGACTGGAGTCTTTTTTTTAATGTTGGATCTTTTATAACTAGTTTAAGAACACTTCTGAATTAAATCTCTTGTTTGTATAATACTTGGTTTAAAATATCTCATTAATGATTTTAGTCATATCAAAGTGTTTTTATTCTTTAAAAAATACATATGGACTTAAAAACTTTTTTTTTCGTCAATTTTCAGATAAATAAAACTTGGAAAATGTGTTATTTTAACAGGTTATGGTTTCTAGCTAATTTATTAGTGATCTAAAATCGGCAATTAGGTATAGTAGCTATTTTTTGATGCATTAATGGCAAGGATGAATGAATTATAAATTTAACTTATAATTTTCTAAGAAAGTATTATACAGGCCTTTTTATTCCATTTTCAGTGTGCGTGCAATGTGCATCAAAGTAATTTACTTTTTCAAAGACAATTGGACAAAAAAGATTTCAAGAGAAATACCATTGATTATAAATACAAATTGTATTAATATAGAAATCAATTTAACCATTTATAATCAATAGGAACCTATCACATCCCTAGTACATAGTCTACAAACAAAAATATTTCCCTGAATTAAATATTATAATATATTAGATAAACATAAATAATTAAATATATTTAAGCATAATCCCAAACCCGATAAATTACATAAATCTATAATCTGGTTGTATTATTTAATATATTATGTGTTACTTTGCTTATATCATAAGCGGATTTTAAAATACATTCCTAAGTATTTAAATTTATTATTGATTGAAGAAATTTTATTCTATAATAATCAGACAAACAACTATAATTATGATAATTATTATTAAACTGTTAATTGTAAATCTGTGGAACGATCCAAGAATCTAAGAATATTATTTGGAGACTGTTGAAGATAACGTTATGCATTTTATAGCCTTATACAATTGACGAATCAAATATTTACGGACCGAATGAGAACAACATTATATTAATATTTTAAAAAATACGATGAACGATGAAAACACAAATCTATATGGTAATGACTAATGACTTCATTTCATCGAAGTCACAAACAAAAGATACTCTTGTATTATCGTAATAATATATTTTCATCTTATCCTTGTGATTTGATTGTTTGTAATAATTTAAGCCCTATAAACCTATTAACAATTTATAAGACCTACCTATTTTTTTTTCCAACAGTCATATGTATATTACAATATGAAAAGCACGAGGGAGAAGGATTACATTCATTACATTTTTTTTTTTCTAATAGAACACACAAACAAAATTGAAATAATCAGACTTTAATCTTTCGTGTCCTAATGTCCTATGCATTGTCGATCAATCTATAATAGTGATTAATGTTACGTTTAAAAGTCAAGAACGTCGTTCACCCGCCCAATATTTCCGTTCTACGACACGTATTTTCTATTTCACAGAGACAATATCAACGATTGAGCAATACAAGCCTATAAAATCTCTATCTATATATCATAGAGGGCTATTTAATTTTTAAATTTTTCTTATCAATTGCTACTTTCCGATATCAATTATCAGTGAAATTCTGAATTATCAATCTTGGTTCGTTTTTACTTGTGAATATAATAATAATAATGTCGTTTATGTACATATTGCTAAATTTAATTTAGCAGCGTTCCCCGTTCGTATATTTCCGTGGTGTGTCGTCCGGATCGAGAGTGGAACACCTCCACGGGACGGTTAAAATCTCGATACGTTTTAATGCTCGTCCGGCGTGCCAGATCGTCCGTCGCGACATTTCCGTGTGCGGTCACGAAAACCCTTCTCGAATCGTTCGCGAATTGACCGTTTACGGGCTCGCGTACCAACGAATCCCGCCGTTCACCACTCGGTGATGTTAACGGAACATTTTTAAACGCGACGCCGCCGATTTCTCGATTCGCCAATCCGAAACGCTCTCGCGCTCACGTCCATTCTTACGTACCCATAGGAAACCTTGCATGGCGCCCAAAATGTCTACAGCTACTCTCCGTCTAAAGCAGGACTACGTTCGGTTGAAAAATGACCCGGTGCCGTACGTGATCGCCGAGCCAAATCCATCAAACATCTTGGAATGGTATGTGATCGTACATAATAGTATCAAGCAACGACTGTTCAATTGAAACCGGTGCGTATGTGTTATTTAGGTACTACGTGGTGAGCGGACCTGACGATTCGCCATACGCTGGTGGTTATTATCTAGGTAAACTCGTGTTTCCTAGAGACTTTCCGTTTAAGCCACCCAGCATTTACATGATGACACCCAATGGCCGGTTCAAAACCAACACTCGCTTGTGCTTGTCCATCAGCGATTACCATCCGGATACGTGGAACCCAGCGTGGAGCGTCTCGACTATACTTACCGGATTGCTAAGCTTCATGGTAACATGACTAAAATTTAAAATGTAATGCAAATCACAAATCTCATTGCTAGTTTTTATCATTCCAGTTGGAAAACAGCCCTACAATGGGCAGCATTGAAATGACTGACTACGAGAGGCGTCAGTTGGCTGCTCAAAGTTTGGAGGCAAATTTACGCGACGAGAATTTCTGCGAACTCTTCCCTGACCTTACCACGGTAAAATCAACAAACGTGCAACTCTCATTGTGTTGTCACTATATATTTGTACATTGTTTTTTTGTTTACAGACAATTCAAAAAGAAATTGAAAAACGAAATTTAGCCAGAGCTAATGAAGAACTGTTGCCAAACACAGACAGTATTCTACCAGAGAACAATGTTCTTCACTCGATCGTTTACAACAGCATTGTAATGATTGGATTTGCAGTATTTCTTTGCATAGTCAGATATGTTCTATATAACATGAATATTGAGTGAATTTTCCTACTTATTCCCCCCCCCTCTTTATGTTAAATTAAATATTGAATATTTTAATACTAAGTTTTAAATAAAATGTTGTGTTACAAATTGTAGTTATATATGGATAAATATTGAAATGGTACATTGAAAACTACTGGTGACCATAATTTATCAAGGTCGACTGAATAATCAATGGCTTTTAATACTGGGTTTTTCAAAAAATATTTATAAGGTTTCTAAATTAACTTAAGTGTTATGTTAATTATGCAATATAATTCATTTTTGCAGTCATTCAAAACCAATTATATTATAAATTTATAATAGTCAAGTCTTATGCAGAAATTCCATTATTATAATAAATTAGGTACTAAACTAATAATACTCTTTTTTTTTTTTATACTTTGAACATTTTCCTGATTAGATAATATCATATTGATAATCATTATCACTTATTTATTTTATATCTATTCCGAGTATTTGGAATGATTTGGTCACTAGTTTTTTATTATCACACAGTTATTTAGACTTATACATATTATTTATTATTGTTGTTCTTTTTAAGATAATATTTTTCATACCGACAATCCTTTGGTTGTTGTACATTTGTATATAATTTACCTGAATTATTAATTGTTGCAAAAAATGCAATTGCATTTTTTTTTAATATTTTAATACAAGAATATTATGTAGGCAATAATGCATAATTTTACATTAATATAAATAGTCTATTTTGTTGATTATACAACTTACAGTTTGTATGCAATTTTTATATGATCTATTTTACCATTTTGGGTGATTAGTTTTCATTTTGAAATATATTTTCAATATACTTAAATTATAATTTATGAATTCTGTTCTCTTTTTTGCAACAAATAATTCGTACGTTATTTTTTTTATTAGTATCAGTTTTAAGACAATATCAACTCCTGGAAATAACAGGATTACGTAAAAATTATTCATATACTTTTAACTATTGATTAATTGTATCATAAATAAAACTATTTAAAGTGATTTTATTATATAAATACTTGTTATTTTTGATATTTTAGAACTATCAAATGTTATAGTATTAAGAGAACACATATTATGTGAAGCATGGCAAGTATCGACTTCTCGACTAGATCATATTAAATATCTATAGTGGATGAAATTATTTGAGCTTAAGCTGTACATTTTCAATTGAACATTAGAAGTACAGGTATATGGTCTCTAAATAAATTAGTTTATTTTTAAATGCACATTAAAACTTTAACCTACATTAAATGATTAATAAGAAATTAAAAAGTAAATTTGTCCCTTCTCCCCTCTGAAAAAAACTTATGAACATGTTTAGATTTTTTTTTTATACTAGTACTCAATACTTCAATATTTATATGAGTATAGTAATTACTATAATAACATCTACTAGAAGTAACTGCGAAATATAAAATATAGTCGATTGGAAGATATTAACAGATTATTATTTTCTAACATTTCTAAATCTGCAAAAATTGAAATAGTAAAAACACTAAATCACCATAAATTTACTGACCAATTGTTTATTTTAAGAATTTTACTGAATGTTAAATAGATTAAACAGGAGAAGAAAAAAGACTTGAAATTTACCATTTCGGGATGAGTAATTGAGTTTTCATTATGTCTATTATTCTTAATGTTAAATCTCACAAAATACTATGGTGGAAAATTGGAATAATTTTAAATAATGACATAAATACTATAAAATGTCGAGGGTATATAGTATTTAAATCATATATCCATTTAATTTCTACTAGAATGTCTAAAATTAATAACAGTTTAAAGGTATTTTGAGATGTTAATGTATTGTAATTCTAACATTATGATGCTTCAGATTATTCAAATTATTTTCATTATCTGATAAAAAATGTTAGCAAATATGGTATTTATTAAGTACAAAATTAAAAAATAAACTACTCATCTCAGAAAAAAAATTCAATTTCTTAATCAAAATAGCAAAGAAATAAAAATAATACAGTTTTGTAAAATTCAATTTTATTTTAATTCAACTTAAAACGTAAAGGTAAAAATGTATACATGTAAAAATATTAACTGCCTTTGCCAATGGCTCCTCTTAAGAATTTATTTAAAATAAAATACCATAACAATTGTTACGTTAATCGTGTACGGCATGTTAAATAAATCTATTAATATTTTTTAGTTTCCACTAAATATGACATACATTTAAAATGGGTATTTTATTGTTCCAAAATATTTTTTTTAATGGACACTTGGATTCCAAACCATTAAGCACCTTAAGGTCTGTAAAACAAAAAAAAATTATATTAAAATTTTGTAATTTCATAAAAACTAAAATATTTTCACTTACTATTAGTGTGAATATATGTTTTTATAGTTTCTAAAAACTCTGTAACAGGTAGTACAAAAGTCACAGTGCCCACACTCAACTTTCCAATTGTAAGGCCCATAAGTTTCCCGTCGGTTGTAAAGACTGGACCACCACTAAATCCTTCACGTACATGACAAGTAGATGTCAGTATGCCAATTGATACTGAGCTCACTTTTCCAAAAACCGTAGAAGTAAAATTTTCTTTACAACCATATCCAACTGTATACACTTTTTGTCCTACAAAAAAACTTAATTTTATTCATAGACACAACCAAATTTCAAGGATGTATTTTGCTACTCACTGACAGTCGGATGTTTATCCAATATTTGACAAGGTGTTATGTCAGCTGCCTGTCTACTAACAATCACCGCAATATCATGTGGTATATCTTTTGGAGTGGCATATATCACTGTGCCTCTGATCACACGCCCACTGTGACGCAGTATTACCGATTGGGTTTTCTGCCGACAAAAAATTCCCGAGACGTTACCAATAATAACGACTGAGAACCCACTTGTTGTTACGAACATGTTGCACTACATGAGCACAGGTGAGGTACAGTTGACCGATGGTGTCAGATGAGTGTACGCAAACGGCCGTGCCCTCGTTTGAGCCATACTCAATTTTCACTACAGATTGCAAGTAGTCATGCTCAGTACCAAACCGTCGAACTGTAATAATGATAATAAGTAAGATCCGAGTATATAGATTTTACAAAGATATTTTTATCCAAAGTGTCTACAATTAATAGTGATTTTCCAATCAATATTTTTGTTTTATTTAGTAAAATATCAACGAAACTTAATAATATAATATTATTATATAACGCTTCAATCCAGACACCGCTTTGTATTTCGTACAACAAGTACAACTCAAAATGAAAAACATAAGTATGTCGATGACATTTTACCTTCGTCGTCGATCTCTGTCGTCTCAACTTTAGTTGTGTCACTCGTCTCAATGTCGGGTGCTTTAGCCATAATCGCCATTTGAACTCGATAGTTGTGAATTTGTGATCTTGGACTCGAAAAATATTTTTCAAATATTTCATTCAAAACAAAACAAGTAATCTCGACGACTTGTTTATTATATTATAGCATAGATTAAGTATATTTAATCTATGATTATAGCATAGAGTAATATTACTCTATGGATTATAGTAAGTACTATAAACCGATAAGGAAATATATAATGTAGATAATATATTATCATTTTTGGTTTTGATTAAAGCTAATATACACTAACTAACATAGATAAATATCTGATTATAACATTTATAACCTTTTTATTTTATCGGTTGTTGCCGAGGAGCAACACCATGCATTGTAGGGTTAAATTAATAATGAAATTCAACTTGGAATAGTGTCCATTCATAAACTATTAAGTAGCAAATCTAGTCCTTTTCAGGTGAAAATTTACCTGAAGTAGAATCATGTACATAATATATCAAATAAATTATCAATTTGAATCTCAGGTTTAGGTATCCTGGGGTAATCCATCATTTGAAACATTTAATTTTATCTGCCTGTAATGCTGAAATTGTTACGCATATGGAATAATGTTGCTCTATATGTCTACTATTTTAATATATTCTGTAATGTTAGTCAATTATTTTTTGTTTCTAATACATAATTTTTTATTTTTTATATAAATATTACCAAACCAAGTTTAGTACTAATAGCAAATGATAATGCTATAGTATCAATTCATGGATAAAAATACCATCGTAGGCATGTATGGTTTATATAATACGTTCATTGAACCAGTGCCACGCTAGATAAATGACATTCATTTCCGATTTCCGGTCTGTAAATGATCCGTATTCACAGATAATTATATAAATTATATGTACATGGTCGTGTTCGCCCGTTGTCTCATTATTATTACCATTGATAATAAAATAGAATCTATTCTGTAAGACTGCAATCAATAGTATTATAATATAATATATTCATTACATTCATATAATATATTATATTGGTTGAACACTGTAATATTGTACCATACGTCTACATTTGTGTAGAAATGAAACGGGAGGGGACGGAGAGAAAAGTTAATGACTTGAAGATTTAAGGCACACAAAACTATATTTTTAATACCTATTCTAAAAGATTAAAGACAATTTGAAGTTTGTAAACGGACGAAGACGTTAATTAAGCAGATTATGTCTAAAATTAAAAGGTGGCAAATTATGTTGAGCGTTTTTTTTCTAAAATCACAACAAAAACATGAAACTTTTTTCAAACCCAACTATCTCAATAAAACGTATTTAAACTAAATGTACCAATATGTCATAAAATATACTCATTAAAATTAATGCGATTAAATATCTATCCCTATCATAGTCTTAGTAAGGAACAAAAGGAAATAGATATATCGACCTTAAAAAAAGTTCCACCCAGCTTCAAATTGTAATTTTTAAACAATTTGCCTCCTGATTTTCAAAACGTTTGAAAATTTCAATAATTTTTCTGTTTAATCGAAATAAAAAAATTCAACCATTAAGACAATTTAAACTTCATTTAATCAAAGGTGCAACTTGAGTTTTCAAAAATTAAGTTTGGGTGAAATGGAAACCTACTGAAAAAAAAGTAAAAAGTATAATTCGAAGGCTCTAATATTTATTGAGTCATGTTACATTTATGAGTTATGAGTTTATGACTTCATGAGATTGATAGGTTTTCAAAATGCCGAATACCAAGAAGGATTTATTATTTCTCTTACTAAATAAACTCAAAAAAAAAGATAATAATGGTTGTTTGTTAAACAGACGTTTTTTTTTTGTTATTCGCTAACCTTGAATCACCCGACCATGCACGGTACAAAAATCACAAACGGTACAAAGTTCAGCAATTCTCGATTTCGGACGACTAGCGCGTGACTTAGGATGTACAGCTGCAAATTGTGTGCAGACGAGCAACATTAGCCAACAACAAGCCACGTACCATTACATTATCTTATCACTTTTTCTTTCCCCTCCACACATCATGTTTATTATCAGGCCGCATTCGAGTTATTAGAGTCTGCGGCTTTCATTAAATTCATAGAGAAAGACTAAAGTCAATGGACTCGATTGCTTGAGCGGTTCGGTTAGATTTCTAATATTCCGCTTCTCGTCAGGGATCGCCATGGTTCCAATTTTTTAATCCGTCGTTCAAACAGTTTTTTGCCGTCAATTTTTTCTTACAGCCCAAACGTAACTGCAAAACAATCATGGTAAGTTGTAATACGTCTAATCATCACAACTGTAACGAGTGAATAAATGTATATAAATTAAAATGACCTGTTTTTTATGTCTCTCGCAGGGTGGAGTATTGAATCTGGTCATGTTAATCTTAACGCTTTCCATCTGTCCAAAGAATGTAATTTCAAACCTCAAAGATACAGTTCACGAAAAAGTAATATCACAATACCATTCAAATATACCCCTTAAATATATTTATTTTTCAATCTAACAAACAATTTTCATTTATATTCGAATAGTTACAAGCACAGCAGCAGCATTTCAGGGGGGAAGAACACAATCCAGATTATGATCATGAAGCGTTCCTCGGACAAGAAGCAGAGGAATTTGATAACTTGACCCAAGAAGAAAGTCAAAAAAGACTCAGGTAATATAATACAGTTACTTTGTTATTATTACACAGTCGTATTATTCAAACGATATATATATATTCCTCTGTAGTTCAATTGTTGATAAAATCGACAAAAATAATGATGGATATGTAACACAAGAGGAATTAAAAGAATGGATTCAATTCACTCAGAATCGTTACATAATGAATGATGTGAATATCCAATGGACCACCCATAAACTACAAAAGGATGGGAAATTGTCATGGGCAGTTTACAGAAAAAACATTTATGGATTTATGACTGGTTTGTACTAGAAAATATATATTAGTATAAATATATTATCAGTGAGATAATGGAATTTTTTCAATCTTGTGCTAATATTTTGTACTCAAGAGACAATGGTACAGAAACTGTTTTTTTTTTACATAGGCCTCTTATTTGTCTAAAAATTTGCCCCAAAAATTAAAAGTATAACCATAATTATTGGCAATATATAAATAACTTTTTTTATGTGATCAACAAAACAAAACAAAACAAAACAAATTAACAGTAATTATAATTATTATAGCCAATAGGTACATAAAATCATGGACAATTATTAATAAATATTCGAATTTGTAATGATGTGTCCAAATGCCAAATACATCTAAAAAAAAGATCTGGTTTTTAAGTTTTATTTTTAGTGGAAGGGGCAAAATTATAATTTTTCTTCATTAATATTATCAGATATCGGTTAACTCATCTTTTTTTGACATCACTATCAAGAGATTTAAATTTTTTCATATGCTACAAAATTTCAGTATGTTTATTAAAGTTTTTATAAACTACATATAATATAATATAGATCAATTGAAAATAGAGTTTAAAAATAATTCTCGACATTTTCTTTCAATTCCATTACCTATATTAACTACAATATTCCTACAACAAATTTAATTTTATAAACAATTTTAAATTTAATAAGTATTCTATATTTTCGCATCCATTAAATTTTTCATGTGTGCCACAGTTTTTCCACTTCTAATATATAATGATACATTAATATCACATTCAGTTAGTATTTTTTTTTCATGGAATTTTTATCTTATTTAAGTTTTTTATTTTTAGATGAAGAAGCAAATGATGTACAGAAATCTGACGATTCTTACACGTATGCGAAAATGATATTAAGAGACAAAAGAAGGTGGTCAGTAGCTGATATTGATGGTGATAGGCTATTAACTAAAGAAGAATTTGTCTCGTTTTTACACCCCGAAGAAAGCAATCACATGAAAGATATTGTTGTTTATGAAACAATGGACGACATGGATAAAGATAAAGACAATAAAATATCATTGGTTGAATATATCGGTAATTTTATTTTGATTAGTCTGTTTTTAAATATAAACTTTAATGTTATTGTTTATCTCAATTAGCTGATTTGTTCCCCGGCGTAGAGCCAAGCGAAGAGCCAAATTTCATTATAAGTGAAAAAGAACAATTTAAGACCTACAGAGATAAAGATGGAGATGGATTTTTAGACATGGGAGAGGTTTACAAGAATCATAATTTATTTCTCGTCTATGGTTTTATATAATTTATTATTCGTATGAATTTTAGGTCAAAGATTGGATATTACCTGATAATTTTGATCACGCCGAAGCAGAAAGCAGACATCTTATTTATGAATCTGATTCAGATGCCGACGGGAAACTAACTAAAGAAGAAATACTGGCTAAATATGATCTGTTTGTTGGATCTCAAGTCACCGATTTCGGAGAAGCTATAATGAAACATGATGAATTGTAAAACAGTAATAATTTGAAATTATCTACTGAATATTACTAACAATATAATATTTTTATGCTACAAGTCTCGTATAATTTACTTTTTTACAGTAGTGATCATGAAATATTTATTAGTGTTTGTATTTTATACATGAATTATACTTTATTTATACATTAAAAATAAAGATCTGACTGATTTCATATGCCAAAACTTTTTTTCATTATTATATACATACATGATATTTTATTTTTACATTATTTATACGTTTATAACTTAGTTATTCTATATACTAGGTATTTAAATTGTTATATTTATTTCTCCGTTCATTTTTTATACTAGATTTTATAAAACATATTTTTTGTGTTTAAAATTACATGTACTTACTTTGATTTTTATTATTGCATTTAATATTTCCATATTTTGTTATCAGATTTGAATAATAAATATAACTATACATATTTTCATAAATACTTATACTTATTAATTAAAATATTCTGCATGATAATCTGCATATCTGTATGATTATTTAAGATTCTTATTGAAGTACTGAAATAGCTTAAAATCTTATTGTACAAATGTTTATGTGTAACTTTCATAATTGTGTATGAAAAAAATTATAAATGTTTGGTAAATTATGAACTTTAAACTGTATTTGTTTTGCAGCTTTCAGTGTTAATTATTTTTATAATTTTTATACTTATAAAATAGATATTAATGTTAAATGATTTATAAGAGTTTTAACTACTATTATCACTTGTAAATTCTATCTTAAAAAAATATATATATGTATTTACAATTTTATTTGTATACTCACTACAACTCGATTTTTACATCATAATTTAATTTACAAAAACTATTCAATAAATACAATTTAATAGATAAATTTGACAATATTATTGATGAATTACAATTACCTAAAATTAAATTAAAATACCTTATAGTTTTTAATTAACGTGTCTTTCTAATTTCCATAAACCGTAATAGTCATACTAGTCTTTATTTTATATATTTTATATTTTATTTGTTTTTTTCCTGTGAATATTGAAAGATTTCAACTTATCTGATGTATAGATATGTTTTGAAGAAAAAAACCATTTTCAACTATTCTCATATTTTTCACGTGTATTTAATCATTACTTTTAAATCTGAAATAAAAATTTAACAGTCTAACAATAATAAATGTCTGCATGGTAAAATTATAATTTGATTACAAATTGTTGAAATATTTCAGCCATCTACTGATTGTAACATATTGCTTGACATTTTTAACAGACACCCAGAACTGTTGATTCAAATTATTTTCTATGGTAAATAGTTGCGTTTCCGTTGTTGCGTACATGGTTGGACGTTCGCAAAGAACTGATCAATAAGATTTAACTATACCATTTTACATGTGCTTATATGAGTGGGTTAAAGCCATAGTGGTGTAAGTCATATAAACCATAAGTCATATAAGTAGAGAAACAAAACGGTTTATTAAAAACTCAAAAATAAATTCCGGATGAAATTATTACCTGGAGGGTCAAATCATGCATCTAGTGGTAGAAGTTTGAGTTATGACTTACTTCACTTTGCCTTTCAAAGATATGCCCACAATATATAACCCATTTTCACAAAAAATATGACTTCCACCAATATGGCTTTAACCCACTCATATTATAATAGATATTATAATAATTTACTCCATCATAATAGAAAAGTTGATAATTCTTATCACTTACAAACACACGTTGTTGCGATAGTATCTGCGGTTGGTTTGAAAATTAATAATTATATTTTTTTAGATAGATATCGCTAAATTACGATTTTCGTTATGTACTAAATTCTCTCTTTTAGCTCGAATGTAGAAGAATTAAATTGTTCATAATTGTAACATAAGAAAAACCGCCATGTCAGCGTTCAATTTTAGCGGGCCTGCGGAGATATTGAGAGCCGAACAGAAGGATGAAGAACTCTGCGAACGAATTAATCGACAGCTATCCGAGTTCTTTCTGAAGTTCAAAGGTATTATCATACACTAGGCAATTTGTTCGTCATGCATGATATACTCATGCATTCGTGGTACTAATGACAACGACTCGTTTTCAGGGCATATATTCGTAAACAAAAACAAACAGTACATTTTGAATGCTTCACAAGTACTGTACTACTCTCTCACAACGTTGTCTAAGCTCCAGACGCTGGGGGAAGAGTACACCAAAATCGTTCAAGTCAGGAGAACTGGCAAACACGTTCCTGAATTTTCGGTAATTATTTCCCACATACAATCAAAAATTATCCACGTTTGTAAGCATAACATTGTTTACAGGAAAGTTTAGGCATGATTATTTCCCACGTGTTTGGAGATCAACTCATCATAATAGCCTTGGATCGTTGTATCAGTTACGTTCAAGACAACAAATCCATTACTCTTCAAGCAAAAAATCATATTGTTCACTTTATGACTACCATCAAATCGATGGTGCCTCTATTTCTGAGTTTTAATAGAGTGTTATTCTACTGGAATGGTTCATTTTATACATGGGCTAAACGAGTCTTCAATATTAGACACGTAAATAATACTTTTAAAATCTCAATACCATACAATTTTATATTATTACCTGGGTACTTTTCTGTTTCAGATTTATGCAATTCCATGGTATCATCCCAAAAGGCCATTGCATGTGTTTAAAATTCTCAGTGTGTTAACCGCTGCCCATTTGAGTGTACTCATGATCATGGCTTTGTTTAAAAACCAAAATGTTCAGAATGAAATGGAAGACCGTTCTGATAATCCAGTTCCATCGAATAGCGGCAAGTGTTCTCTGTGTTTAGAACCGAGGAAAAATACCAGTCTTTCATTTTGTGGACACTTGTTTTGTTGGAATTGTATACATGAATGGTTGCAGACCAACAATTTCTGTCCAATATGTCGTAAGACGCTCAATCCTAGAAAGGTCATACCATTACAAAATTTTACATAGGATTAATAATCATAATGTTATATTATTTTGTGTTATATGGAAAGGGCAAATTACTTTAAACAAAAATTGTGATAAAACTAATTTCTTAGTAACTAATTTTTTTACCTATCTGACTTATTAGTATTTAAGAAACAAAGTTATTAAACAATTATGTTTACTTATAGAACAATCAAAATATATTGTTATTGGTGGTATTATTTTTAAAAGAGTTTCTACTATAGATAAATGTGTTATTTATTTTTTTTTTTTTGTAGTATATGTTACGTGTTTACATGAGTTTAAAATAATTATTTTTTTATCCTTTACCAATTATTTTTTGTTCAGAAATGTCTACTTACCAATATCTATGAGTTGTTTATCATTTGTTCACTTACATCAGTCCTAAATTCTTAAATAATTGTACATGTCTAATTTCAAATTAAATTAAATTATTCAATGAAACGCCTGTCGATTACTACATTATTTCATATATCTTATTATATGTGATTAATTAAATCATTAATATTGATATGTTTGTGTTTTTTTTTTAGAATTCTAGAAATAATTGACTTATGTAAAACTATAAGTACTTCAATTATTACAGCGTAATATTTACAAAATGATGAAGACAAAGTATTTTCAAGAATTGTTAAAACTTGTATGGAATAAACGATAGTATAATAAAATAAAATAACGTTAATTAATTGCTTGATATTTAATTTTGTATTTATTGTAGGTTTATATTTATACATACTTGGCAGCTCCGAATGTTATCTATTGGTACACATTAACATGAATTGATTTATAATAATCGAGAAAATGTAATCACTCAAATAATATTACTCAAATTTATACTCGATAACAAGGCAGCTTTACTCCAGATCTATAAAGTACTTTATAATACTTAGTTTATGATGTTTATAAACATTATAAACTAAAATTCATACTATTTTTTAATGTTAAAATATAATAAAATCTTCATAATAAAACAAAATAAAATAAAATGTAAGAAAAACTACTGACAATTTATTTTGTTTGTACATAGGTATGTTTCATGTTTATTTTTAAATATGTACTTGTAATAGAGAAATTTTTAACATATATTTTAATATAATGGTTTTTACAGATGCCGCTGTCTGACTGACAATCATTTAGAAAATTCGGTAGGGATTTTATGGATAGAGAATGATGGTAAATATTAAATATTACTAAAATACAACTAATATTTCTGTATTATTTCATTATTTTTTTATATTTTATAAATTTACAATGTTTTTTCACTTACTTTATTTTAATTGAAATTTTTAAATCATTTTTTGTAAATTATTTGTACACTTAGGTGAGAATAATGAACTACCAACACTGAAGTTTAGACCAATTGTCAAATAATATGTAGATCAAGTCAAGAAGTCCAAAATCTGCTACAGGTTTAAAAGTAAATTAGTTTGTTCTTTGGACAGCACATTGGGTATTTAAAATATGTTACTTGTACTAAAGATTTTTTTATTTATATATTTTAATATATTGCTTGTTACAGATTTATTTTATTACATCCAAAAGACAATGTAGTGTATAAATTTGCCACCGTCTTACCGAAAAACATTTCTACTATCATTTGGCTGAAACACTGAACAACATAATGCATGAATTTTCAATCTAGGGTGTACAAAATGAAAATTGTATTATTACATTATAATTTATAAAAAATGTTTTATTCCAGATTAATACTAAATCGATTTAAAATAAAGAATTTTTTTGTTTATATTTTAATATAAAGATAGTTTCAGATTGATTTTGTTATATCTAAACTACAATGTATTGTTAAATGTGCCACTGTCTTATTGAAAAACATTTATATTATCAACAATTATCTATATTATATATAAAAAACATTTATCTATATATATAAAAGAGACCTATACGATTTTCTCATCAATGCCCAGCCCAAACCGCCGGGTCTAGAGACTTGAAAATTTCTACAGACGTTCCTCGAGCGACGTAGGCGTGATTTAAGAAGCGATTTTCCGAAATTTCACTCCTACGGGGGTCAAAAGGGGAAAATAAAGGTGAAACTAGAGAAATTCGCCCGGCTGGAACCGCCGGAGCTTTGAGTATGAAACTCGGTCGGCGGTTTCGTTTTATATAACGGAAACTCCTGGAAAAAGGATTTTCCGAAATTCTACCCCTAAGGGGGTTAAAAGGGGTGAAACGGGTAAAAATGAAAAAAAATCGCCTAACCGGAACCGCCGGAGCTTTAAGTATGAAACTTGAGTCCGAAATTCGACTCCTACCGGGGTGAAAAGGGTGAAACTAGAAAAATTCACGGGCGAAGCCGGTTATTTAGTTAGGTTATTCAGTTTGGTAAAAATTAATTTTTACATGTAAATCGTATATCTATATTCATATCGTGCGTTTGTATAATTAAACTATTAAATAATAATAGCAGTCGGCTGATAACGGGGATATGTCAATCATTATTATTATTTGGACAGTTTTTATACTCAAACCCGGCAAAGAAGGGTCTTACAAAAAAAAAAACAGCCTATACATATATGTTATCGATGAATCTAATTGTGCTAATGAATACACACACACACACACAATTAAATTGTGAATTCCACGTAATATTAGCACTAACACACGGCCTACGAAAATGCCAAAAAAGAAACTAATACACGGGCAACGCTGTGTCGGGGCTGCTAGTTTATTATAATTAACCAAAAACCAAATTTATCTTTAATTTAATTAAATGAGTATTTATTTTGTAAGCACTAGAATTGTCTTAAAATCAATACAATTACGTCTTTGGTAAAATTACATTATGCCAGTTATCTGCATTTATCATATAAAGGCCGTGCTGGCACCTGAAAATGTGTGAGCCTGTTATCGAGAGGTGTCAATCGCTACCCCGTGAAAAAAATCGCGATTTTCATAACAATCGAACAGATCGATAGTCAATAGTATATAGTAATATCATTGATTATATAATAGACTATTATATAATCAATGGTATTATATACGTAATCATCTTGATAACGTAATCATTATGTAATAAACATAAGCGTATTTGCGCGAGTCGGTCCTATGCCGCGTGGGCGACAGAGTTAACAATGGCCGATGTGTGAGCGCGCGACCCGACCAATGTCGTTCGAGCTGTGCGTGCGTTCCGACCAATGACGGCCAAGCTGCGCGCGCGCAACCCGAACAGAACCCCATCGAGCATCGCGTGAAGGGACGGCGGCTCGCGCCAGACGTTCAGTAATCAGTATAGTGTCGACCGCCGTTCCGAGAGTTCGTCTCCGTTTTACCGTCGCGGTTAGTGTTTTTATTTCGATCGTTTTTTTTTTCTATCTAGTGCTTTCGTTTCCATGTTACTTCTTACGTTTTACTTACTTACTAACCGTTCCGTAAGTTCGTCTCCGTTTTACCCTCGCGGTTAGTGTTTTTATTTCGATCGTTTTTTTTTTCTATCTAGTGCTTTTCGTTTCCATGTTACTTCTTACGTTTTACTTCACACGCACCCAAGTAAGAACGCCGAACCTCGTCAGTAGCAACAACAACCTACAGACAGGCCGCCGTGTAAGTAGTACCGATTATATTTATTTATAGTTTAAAGATAGGTAGTCGTGGGCCACGGGCGCCGATAGGGAGTAGCTAATTTTTTTTTCCTCGGGTAGCCAAATCATATTTTTGCTAAAAATACTATTTTTTCTACCTTATAAAAAAAATCGTGATTTTTGCACCTGAAACTTGTAACAATCGAACGGATCGGTTATTACTAATTATATAATGATATTTATATTTTTTTATCGCCGTCGTAATAATTCTTAAACTCAAACTCATTTTTATTTTCTAAAACATGTGTTAATCGATTAAATAAAATACGAAAATAGCTATTAATTTTTTTAATTTTGTTTTATTATTATCGATTATTTATCTATAACCGTAGTACTTAATTACCAGTCAATTACCAGTACAACTTATTTTACATTTTTTTAAAATTTGTACGCTGTCGTTAATCCCCATCGTACCCAATAATTCGAGCTCATTCGATTATTTTTCTCCGCACGCCTTTTACACTACAGTAGTAAGTATATATATATATATATATACTTATTGTGTTTCTTTTTAAAGGCAACACTAAATAATTCTGTCCAGTGACATCAGATTGATATGCGGTTTCGGGAGGAGATAGGGAATACATAAATACACATTTCTTGATTTTTACATTTTTAGATCTTTCCGTGTGCGCATGCGCAATACAACTTGCATTTTTTAAAATGACAACAGGTGTTTTTAATACCAAATTCAGATAGACCGAATTTTTTTAAGTCAATTTGGTCCTTTTTACCATGGCTCCAAAATCAAAATTGACCAAATGACAACGAGTGAAAGTTTCGATTAAAATGATTGAATTTTTCAACAATCATACCATGTTTTATAGAATTTTATTAATTATTATGAAATTTCAAGTATTTTTTCTTAAATTCCTTAAAATTTAATAATGTCTGCAAACGTACGGATACAAAAAAAATACTTTAAATTTCATAATAAGTAATACAATTCTAGTATAATTGTTGAAAAATTCAATCATTTTAATCGAAACTTTCACTCGTTGTCATTTGGTCAATTTTGATTTTAGAGCTGTGGTAAAAAGGACCAAATTGACTTAAAACAATTCGGTCTATCTGAATTTAGTATTCAAAATACCTGTTACCATTTAAAAAAATGCAAGTTGTATTGCGCATGCGCACACGGAAAGATCTAAAAATGTAAAAATCATCAAGAAATGTGTATTTATGTATTCCCTATTTCCTCCCGAAAACCACATATCAATCTGATGTCACTGGACAGAATTATTTAGTGTTTCCTTTAAAAAGAAACACACTGTATATGTATATAATATATATATAGCCGCGTGCGGCTAATGCGAAAATACGATATGACGATAATAAATGTCCACACGCCCCCCCCCCAGGTTTATATGTGCATAAAAGCACATGTAATGTGAATATAACATTAAACCTTTACTATCTTACATTTGAGAATTTTTTAATTTTTTTACCTATAAAAT
Source organism: Drepanosiphum platanoidis (assembly GCA_948098885.1). Lineage (NCBI taxonomy): Eukaryota > Metazoa > Arthropoda > Insecta > Hemiptera > Aphididae > Drepanosiphum > Drepanosiphum platanoidis. Next base: position 12,533,943 of record OX402538.1, read on the forward strand.
TTTACCAATGGGCACACATGGGTGGGGACACCTGTAAATTTTCAAAGCGGAACTTCTTTAGGAACAGCGGGACACAAAGCTCGAAAGCGGGACGTATGGTCACGTTAAGTATACTATATCTCGCTCGATTCCGCCGACGTCCCGGTCACATGATATATAGCGTCGAATTATGGCGTAGAATTATATAACACGTTTTTTGCGTACTTTTTTGATACTAATTGTTTACTCGAGTAAAACTGTCGTCACCGCCACCGTTGTGTTGTGTTTTCGTCGGCCGGATATCGATCGTTTGTTTTTTTTCCCCGACGCGATTTTAACGGGTTTTTTAATATATTTTTAACGAACTTTAATTAATGGCAATGATAAAATATTAAAATTACATTCCGTTTTTGATTTTTTTGTGAGATTAAATACGATTTTGTCGTTCGAATTTAATATCATAAGTTTCGAACAGTGCTAAATTTCTAATTTTGCGTCGAATATGCGATTTTCAGAAAAACGTCGACGTTTATAAAACTATTTTAATTAGGTCACGTCATTATTTATTCAATCAATTTTTTTTGAAGTCTGTTAGAACGAAAATATTATTTTTCTCGCCAATCAATGTCAACGAAGTAACACTGTACAGTTATAGAGTATAGGCTAATGAAAATAAAATCGAAATGTTAGTGTGAATCGTAGAAAGTACGACCCCGTTGGACATCGATAGAGTAACATTTCTGACTTTTCAAAAAAAAACTATAAAATAGCTAGAATTAATTAATTTAAATTAGTTAAAAAAAAAAAAACTTATTTAATTAAAAATTTATTTAGATTGAATTATCCCCATTATTTTTTTTTAATTTTTAAATTTAAATTAATTATATATGATAAACCTAACCTTACCTAACCTATCTAGCGCAGGACGAATGAAACACACAAAGTTTATTTTTAGTATTTATGTCTGAAATTTTCTCGAATTATTATCAACTAACAATTATTTTGATAACGGTGATCCGCAAGACGGCGGAAATAAACAATACACATTATTACAAAATGTAAATTTTGTTTACCACGCTTCGGTACCTTGATGTATATTACGCGGCTGCTTGATCATTTTTCATATAGTTTTTTATAAAGTATTCTCGTGCAACGTAATATTTTTGTTGTCAACTAATTAACAGCTAATTATTAGTTATTTGTAAAAGTGTTAGCTGTTTAACTGCCCATTGCAGTCGGTCTCAATTCGTGTCATCGAGTATTGTGCACTATTTAGTTTCAACATGGAAGAAATTATTTTGAATGCTCCTGTGGTCATCGAAAATATTGAATTTCCTGATCAATCCGACTTACACAATTTATTGATTGAATTAAAAGAGATTGCTTTTTCAACGCATTTATTGGTAAGCACTCACATTTTTTTATTTGCATATTTACACGTGGGTGGACTTGTAAATACATTGAGAATGAGATATACAATATGGTACATAACTATTATTTGTAGGTACTTACTATACTAAGGTACTTACTATATATATAATTCTAAATAACAACTAATATTTCTGTATTATTTCATTATTTTTTTTTATATTTTATGAATTTACAATGTTTTTTCACACACATTATTTTAATTGAAATTTTTAAATCATTTTTTTGTAAATTGTTTGTACACTTAGGTGAGAATAATGACAAATTAACACTGAGTTTAGACCAATTGTCTAATAATAAGCAGATCAAGTCAAGACATCCAAAATCTTCGCAGGTTTATAAGTAAATTTGTGTGTTTTTTTCACAGAAGATTTGGTATTAAATATGTTTTTGTATTAAAGATATATTTTTCATATATTTTAATATAATGGTTTTTATAGATTGATTGTATTTCATCCAAAAGTCAAAGAAGTGTATAAATATGCCACTGTCTTACTAGATCAAGTCAAGACATCCATAGTCTGCTCATCTGCTGCAGGTTTAAGAGTAAATTAATTTCTTCTTCGGACAGCACATTGGGTAATTTAAATATGTACTCGTAATAGAGAAATTTTTTATATACTCGTATATTTTAATATAATGGTTTTTACAGATTGATTGTATTACATCCAAAGGACAATGTAGTTAATAAATGTGCCACTGTCTGACTGAAAAACATTTAGAAAATTCGGACGGGATTTCATGGATAGAGAATGATTGTAAATATTAAATATTATTAAAATGCAACTAATATTTCTGTATTATTTCATTATTTTTTTTATATTTTATGAATTTACAATGTTTTTTCACACACATTATTTTATTTTAGTAATATTTTACACATTTTTTCATTTATTTGTAAAAGTGTTAACTGTTTAACTGCCCGTTGCAGTCAGTCTGACTTCATTCATCAAGTATTGTGCACTATTTTGTTTCAACATGGAAGAAATTATTTTGAATGCTCCTGTGGTCATCGAAGATATTGAATTTCCTGATCAATCCGACATACTCAATTTATTGATAGAATTAAAAAGAGATTGTTTTTTCTACACATTTATTGATAAGCACTCTCATTTTTTTATTTGCATATTTACACGGGTTGGACTTGTAAATACATTGAGAATGAGATTTACAATATGATACATAACTATTATTTGTAGGTACTTACTATATATATAATTCTAAATTCCTAACTCTATTTAATCTATATTTTAGAATATGGAATAACATGTGAAAGTCTTAAATACACTAATGAAAAACACTTGGATGAAATTTGTCCAAACAATTTTTAGAACTTAGAAAAATGTTGACTGAAATAATTATCGAATACATAGTCCAGAATAAAGTTTATGCATCTCCTAAAATCATTGAGTATTTTTCTGACGGTATAGTTAATATACTCCAATCTAAAGTCAAAGTTTGTTGTTACAATTTAAGTTTTTTTAAAAGTATGTTACAAGTCAGCCTTTTGTTAAATGTTTTGTGGCATATTACTTGTAGTTAATATTAATTTTAACATTATTTCTTTGATTATTTTATTTCAGATTGATATTGATTTTGATCATATTTATCCTTCAAAAGGAAACTCACTGTTTGTGAAGTGGGATCAATTTATTGTTAAGATTATTACATTAATGATCATTAATTTAAAAGATGGAAACAGCAAATTATTACTCAAGCATTTAATAGAAATTAAAGAAACAGATATTGGTACAGTATTTAAACTCTGTTTTTAATTAATTAAATTAAGTAATTATTTTTATTTTTGCTTTTGCAGAAACCAGAAACCACTTAGTTTTGGATTGGTTCCAGCTCTATTGGTTCCAACTACCAAATCATTTGAAATAGATCCTGTTACCAATAAACAACGCATAGTCAAAATATATAATTTGTAAAAAATAGAAAATAAATAAACAAAGTAATTATATTAATATTTAATGGTTAATACTCATAAATAATAACAAAATATTATTAAATATATAAAATTATTTTAATTTTTATGTATCATGGCCAGCCAAGCTGATGCTCACTTATTGAACAGACTTGAATATTTAAATAAAAAATTGATGAATACAAATATCAACATTTACTTCAACAAAACTTGCAAGAAATTAAATATAATCCTAAATTATATTAAAGTCCAGATCAAATTTTCTTCTGTAGCTGCGGCGAAAGCCAAAAGAGGAGCAGAAATCATATGGCTGAACATATGATATAGGTATATTATTTTATAATATACCTATGTTATACTCGTATATACAACAGTATTTTTTTATATAAAGCTATGTACATTTTTATTTAACTTATGTTCAATCTAATCCTAAATTATAAGGAATTTATGTATTATTATCTCACTTATTAATAATTGTAATGTATTGTATTTAATATGTTTAGTTATTTATTTTTTGATAAACAAACAGCTTTCTAACCCCAAGTGCTGGACCTGTTTTTAACATTTGTTTTTGGCATGTATTTTAAAGGTGATAGGAGAATGATAAAAATGTTCATATTATTTATTATTGTTCCTTAACATATCTATTTTGAGGTTTTAACATCATATTATACAAATTGAAAATAAAACATGATTTAGGACTTGGGGGAGAAAATATGCATGTCCATTGAAATGTACATCAGGCACATGGGATTACAAAAGTTAAAAACAGGTCAGGCGTTTCTAAGGGTAACACAAAATGTCCATTATAAATTATAATAGACATTCCGCGCCAGGAGGATATTTCTATGAATCGATATCATGGGCTCCAAATCATACCAGGTTTTCCTTAATTTTATATACTTTTTTTTATTGATATTGGTAATTATTTTTCTGAGTGATGGTAATGTGAAAATAGCTAAAACCGTTAGAACAGAACAGCGAAAAAATCGCAGTGTGGCAAGACCATAACGAAATGATTGGAAACCGCTTTATATTTTAAAAAAATACCAAGTAAGCATTATGATACTCCTATGTATAATGAAATCTATTTTTGTATTTATCTGTGAAATTCGGTCGATGGAGGTTCATAAAAAAAGTCTATAAAAACAAAACCATTTAACTTAGTATATCACTGCACTTCCTATGGAAATTAAATAAGATTTTTTTAATAGTTTTCGGTAATCTTCATTAAATTTTAATCTGTGTTTTTGTACTACCTATTTACCTTTATTTTTAGTTTTAATAGTACCATATTTAAACTTATCATTGAATCAGTCATCAGTGTGACAGAGTGCTGTGATAACCTCAACCAAATCACAATACACTTCATAATATCTATACTTATTTCGAACTTGGTTTCTTGTAAGTACTGTCTTATTTGTTTTATATTTTTTACAATATAATATATGATTACGTATGAGTATTTTTTTATCGTTTGTTTTCAGTTTAATTCAAGATTTTTTTATTTTCGGAAAATCATTCATTATTATGGGTAGAAAAAATTACCAAAAACGTACAGGATCATGCAAGTAATTTGGAAAATAATATAAAATTATTCTTTATATATCTTACTTCTAAAACAAAAAAAGAAAACCTAGATGCAATAAAACAATGTCATGATGATCATAGTTTTACTCCCTCGATTTCAAGAGTAAGTATGAATAATATACTTTTAGTACTTGCATAGTACTTAATATAGTATGTAGTAAGAAGATCAGTAGATCTACTACCTAGTGCCTACTTTTATTATAATTTCTATTTCATAAACATGCTTTATTTTAGGGCTTTGTTAATTATTTTTGTTATTTTAGAAACAACTGATCAGACCACTTGATAATAAGATTTGTCATAACTTGCTTTTGCAGAAATCATAACAAACAATGGAAGACCTTTCTAACTTATGGATGATAATAGATCTTATAGTGAATGCTATTGGTAGAGGTGAGTAAAATTATTGATTAGAAATGTTGGTACCTATTTTAATTTAAACATTGACCAAAAACTTTGATATGTGCCAAGTTAGTTCTCTGCTTTTAAAAGGAACTATTTTTTTACAGGATAGCTGTTAAATGTTTACCTTTTCATTGATAACATTTAGAAGCCATCGAGAATGCAATAATTTGTAGATCAAGTCAAGACATCCATAATCTGTTGCAGGTTTATAGTATACAGCCATATATATAAGTAAATTAGTTTCTTCTTCAGACAGCACATTGGGTAATTTAAATATGTACTTGTAATAGAGAAATTTTTTATATCTATTATATCTTGGATATATTACATCCAAAGACAATGTAGTGTATAAATGTGCTACTTTCTGACTAAAAAACATTTCTATAATTTTTTTTTATAGTATCATGTGGCTTAAAAATGTAACATCATTATGCAAGTATATTCAATAGTGGGCGAGCAAGATGTATAAACAATAACTAATTATGGAAGTCATTTTGTGAAATGCTTTAGAAAATTCAGATGTGATTTTATGGATAGACAATGTGGTAAATATTAAATATTAATAAAATACTACTATATATTCTGTATTATTTTATTATTTCATTATGTTTTTATATTTTATTCATTCATAATGTTTTACTTGTATTGAAAAAATTATTATATATTTTAATATAATGGTTTTTATTGACTGATTTTTTTTTCCGGAAAGGTTAGGTATGGAAAAAAAAATAACACGAACTTATTGGTAATACTGGTTTTTAGGCGAAATCGAACTTTGGGAAAATGTCGCCAGGCATACGCGTTTCGCAGAATTGTGAATTCGGGCGGGTTATGTTAGGTTAGGCTTCCTCCTTGTTTCCAAAAATAATATCGTTAAACTATTCCCCCGCGGACCGTGCCCGTCGTCGTCATCGCGCCACTTTCCCGATTTGCTCGTGTTGTGACACGTTCATTCCTGTCTACTTCATCGTTGTCATTCGCTCGCGAAAACTTTATCTGCTCTCATCTCGTCGATCGGCACTGCGTCCGCGTTACTTTTCCTGCATCGCTCCAGTGCTGGTCGTCGCGTGCTCATTTCGATCGTCGGCAATGTGAAAACGGTATGAAAAACAGTCACCCGCCGCCGTGTACGTGGTAGTGAGGACAATGGACACCAGCCGGACCATGGACGACGGTGGTCGAGAATTTCCGAAAGCTTGTCGAGGAGCGGTTCGGCGTCGAGACTACCAAACAGAGGTTGATATTATATTTTTTTATATTTTATGAATTTACAATGTTTTTACACACAGTTTATTTTATTTGAAATTTCTAAATCATTTTTATTAATTTTTGTACACATAGGTGAGAATAATTACCTTCCAACTTTGATGTTTAGACCAATTGTCTAATAATTTGTAGATCAAGTCAAGACGTCCGTAATCTGCTGCAGGTTTAAAAGTAAATTAGTTTCTTCTTCGGACAGTACATAGGGTAATTTAAATATTATGTACTTGTAAAAGAGAAATATTTTATATATATTTTAATATAAAGGTTTTTACAGATTGATTGTATTACATCCAATCGATGAAATGTATTAATGTACAATTATCTTACTAAAAATAATTTCCACTATCCTGCAGCATAAAAATGTAAGAACATTATGCTAGAATTTTCAATACTGGGGCGAACAAGATGTATAAACAATCATCAATCATGGAATTAATTTTTTTCAAATGCTTCATAAAATTCAGAAGGGATTTTATGGACAGAGAATGATGGTAAATATTATTTAAAGACAACTATTCTGTATTATTTCATTATTTTATAATATTTTATGAATTTACAATGTTTTTTCCCACACTTTATTTTAATTAAAATTTTTAAATCATTTTTATAAATTTTTTGTACACATAGGTGAGAATAATGACCTACCAACACTGAAGTTTAGATCAATAATTGTCTAATAATTTGTAGATCAAGTCGTTCATAATCTGCTGCATGTTTATAGGTAAATTAGTTTGTTCTTTGTACAGCGCATTGGTTATTTTAAATATATACTTGAATTAAATTAAATTTTTATAATTTTTAATATAATGGTTTCTACAGATTGATTGTATTACATTTGAATGACAAAGTTGTTTACAAGTCATTTACCATCTTACCGAAAAGTAATCCTTTGTTCAAGTAGCTGACGGCCATATATTGCGCCTACATGTTGTTTCAACAATTACCAATGATGGAAGTTATTTTGTGAATTCCTGTAAATAAGTTTGTTCTTATTTTCGAGTAGAAGATGATGGTAAATATTAAATATTTATAAAACATTACTTTTAAATCTTCATTATTTCATTATACTTTTATATTTCTTTAATTCACAATGTCTTGTCACACACTATTAAAATATTAATTTTTTATGTTATGAAAAGTAAATTATGTTCTTCAATTTACCTTGCCTGACAAGATGGCATTCCTGATTTGATTCGATATGTCAACTTCCTATATATGAAGTAAAATTTAATACTATTTTCTAACATGTTTAAAACAATTATGTTTTTTTAGATGCAGATATTTCCCCAGATATGGTTGTAACTTAATTAATGCCAAAGCATATGCATTAGATTATTTGTCAGTCCAAGATAATTGTTACTTGTGTGTGTTAATAATACATCATAGAACCTTAGGTATTTAAAAATGTACCTGTGTTAATGCGAATATTTTATTTATTTTATTAATTCAACTTTTGTTTATAGTTTGATTGAATGACAGAGTTGTTTACAATGGAGCAAGTGTGTTACTAAAAACCATTCCTACAATCATGTAGCTGACAAACTTTACATGTCTTGCGCTTACAAGTTTTATCAACAATTACTGAGAATGGAAGCAATTTTGTAAACGCCTTTAATAGTTTTGTACTTATTTTCAAGTAGAAAATGATGGTAAATATTAAATTTAAATTTATTATTTGATTTGATTTTTCAACTTTAGAATAATGAAGGAAAAATAAATACTGTTTTCTAACATTTATAAAACAATTATGTTTCTTAGATTCAGATATTTCCCCGGATAAGGTTGTAACTTTATTCAAGCCAATTACATATGCATTAGATTATTTGTCAGTCCAAGATAATTGTTACTATTGTGTATTTATAATGCATTATAGAACATTGGGTATTTAAAATATGTACCTGTATAACACAGCAATGTAATGAAAGTAAAACTAAATTTCTTATCTTTTTAATTTTAACTTTGCAGCCCATGGATGATCCACAAATCATTGAATGATCAATGACACAGATTTAATTAAACCAGGAAAATCTCACAACACTTCCAAACCAATCAAATAAGGGGAGCCAAGTGTACATAGAAAACAAACATTATAGGACATCTTTATATGGTAAGAGATACTATTTTTTATAATTCTCATGATTAACTTTAACATAGAATAACATATCATAACTTAACAGTAAACACAGCAATGTACTGAAAGTAAACTAAATTTCTTATCTTTTTATTTTGCAGCCCATAGATGATCCACAAATCGTCATATGATAAATGGCACTGATACAATAAATAAAAAATAAAAAAATGTAACACCCATTACTACAAACCACCAAAAAAATATCAATATGAAACCGTTAAATAGATCAATGTAATTGAAAGTAAAATATCTGTGTTTCATTTTACTCTTAAACAGCCCATATCTCTTTCTTATTGTATAAATAACAAGCCTCCGTTTACATTATATTCAAATTTTTCTTCTCATTCATGTGACCTCTCAGCTGTCCTGTGGTGGCACAACAGTAAAATTCTATGGTGGATGTAATGATGTGAATATCAAAAATGTATTGTGCTTTAAACAGATAAATACGACAATAATTCCACAATTACTATTGAAGTTAATCAACAGAAGGCGGCTCCTTTCGGTTCTTGTACAGACAAGAATCATACAAATATTGCAAACCTTACTGTACTTTCACATACAACACCATTGTTGCAAGAGGATCTGGGAGACATAAAGAGCATTATTCAAACTTGGAAAACCTCAGAACAAATCCAAACATCCTAAGACATCTCTATTTGGTAAGAGATACTATTATTTAAAATTCTCATGATGAAATTTAACTTAGAATAACTTATCATAAATTAGCATTAAATACAGCAATGTATTGAAGGTAAAACTAAATTTCTTTATTTTTACTTTAACTTTGCAGCCCATGGATGATGCGCAAATCGTTGTATAATTAATGACACAGATTTAATTAAACCAGGAATACCTCACAACACTTCCAAACCTATCAAATAACGGAAGCCAAGTGTACATAGAACAAAAACATTATCAGACATCTGTATATGGTAAGAGATACTATTATTAAAAATTATTTTGATAAAATTTAACATAGAATATCATATCATAAATTAACAGTAAACACAGCAATGTATTGAAAGTAAAACTAAATTTCTTTTCTTTAAATTTTGCAGCCCATGGATGATCCACAAATCATTGTATGAAATAATGACACAGATTTAATTAAACCAGGAATACCTCACAACACTTCCAAACCTATCAAATAACGGAAGCCAAGTGTACATAGAACAAAACATTATCAGACATCGGTATATGGTAAGAGATACTATTATTTAAAATTCTCATGGTGAAATTTAATTTAGAATAACTTATCGTAAATTAGCATTAAATACAGCAATGAACTGAAAGTAAAACTAAATTTCTTTTCTTTAAATTTTGCAGCCCATGGATGATCCACAAATCGTTGTATGAAATAATGACACAGATTTAATTAAACCAGGAATACTTCACAACACTTCCAATCCTATCAAATAAGGGGAGCCAAGAGTACATAGAACACAAACATTATAGGACATCTTTATATGGTAAGAGATACTATTATTTATAATTCTTTTGATAAAATTTACTTAGAATAATGTAATATCATTACTTAACAGTAAACACAGCAATGTACTGAAAGTAAACTAAATTTCTTATCTTTTTATTTTGCAGCCCATGGATGATCCACAAGTCGTAGTATGATAAATGGCACAGATTTAATAAATAAAAAAAAAAATGTAACACCCATTACTACAAACCACCAAATAAATATCAATATGAAACCGTTAAAAACATCAATGTAAATGAAAGTATAATAACTGTGTTTCATTTTACTCTTAAGCAGCCAATATCTCTTTCTTTTTGTATAAATAACAACCCTCCGTTAACATTATATTCAAATTTTTCTTTTCATTCAAGTGACCTCTCAGCTGTCCTGTAGAGGCATAACACAGAAAAATTCTATGGTGGATGTAATGATGTGAATATCAAAAATGTATTGTGCTTTAAACAGATAAATACGACAAAAATTCCACAATACTATTGAAATTAATTAACAGAAGGCGGCTCCTTTCGGTTCTTGCACAGACAAGAATCATACAAATACTTCAGACCTTACTGTACTTTCACATACAACACGTTTGTTGCAAGAGGATCTGGGAGACATAAAAAGCATTATTCAAACTTGGAAAACCTCAGAACAAGGCCAAACATCATTGGACACCTCTGTACGGTAAGACATACTATTATTTAAAATTCTCATGATGAAATTTAACATAGAATAACATATCATAAATTAGCATTAAATACAGCAATGTATTGAAGGTAAAACTAAATTTCTTTATTTTTACTTTAACTTTGCAGCCCATGGATGATGCGCAAATCGTTGTATAATTAATGACACAGATTTAATAAACCTGGAAAACCTCACAACACTTCCAAACCTATCAAATAAGGGGAGCCAAGTGTACATAGAACACAAACATTTGAGGACATCTTTATAGGGTAAGAGATACTATTATTTATAATTCTTTTGATAAAATTTACTTAATATAACAAATCATTACTTAACAGTAAACACAGCAATGTACTGAAAGTAAAACTAAATTTCTTATCTTTTTATTTTGCAGCCCATGGATGATCCACAAGTCTTTGTATGATTAATGACACAGATTTAATTAAACCCAGAATAACTCACAACACTTCCAATCCTATCAAATAACAGGAGCCAAGTGTACATAGAACACAAGCATTATAGGACATCTTTATATGGTAAAAGATACTATTATTTAAAATTCTCATGATAAAATTTAACTTAGAATAACATTTCATTACTTAACAGTAAACACTGCAGTGTAATGACAGTAAAACTAGATTTCTTATCTTTTTCATTTTGCAGCCCATGCATGATTCACAAATCATATGATTAATGACACAGATTTAATTAAACCAGGAAAACCTAACAACACTTCCAAACCTATCAAATAACAGAGGCCAAGTACATAGAAAGTGTACATAGAACACAAACACCATTGGACATCTATTTACGGTAAGTGATACTATTATTTAAATTTCTTCTTAAACAATAACATAGAATTATATATCTAAACTTAACAGTTTAACTGTAATGAAAGTAAAACTAAATTTCTTTTCTTTTAACTTTGCAGATAATGGATGATCCACAAGTCGTCTTATGATAAATGGCACAGATTTAATTTATAAAAAAAAAAACTGTTACACCCATTACAATCCACCAAATAAATATCAATATGAAACCGTTAAAACATCAATGTAAATGAAACTAAAATAACTGTGTTTCATTTTACTCTTAAGCAGCCCATATCTCTTTCTTTTTGTATAAATGAAAACCATCCATTATCATTATATTCAAATTTTTCTTCTCATTCATGTGACCTCCCAGCTGTCCTGTGGAGTCACTACACAATAGAATTCTATGGTGGATGTAACATGGTGAATATCATATATGTATTGTGCTTTAAACAGATAAATACGACAATAATTCCACAATAACTATTGAAATAAATCAACAGAAGGCTGCTGCTTTCGGTTCTTGCACAGACAAGAATCATACAATTATTGCAGACCTTACTGTACTTTCACATACAACAACTTTGTTGCAAGGGGATCTGGGAGACATAAAAAGTATTATTCAAACTTGGAAAACCTCAGAACAAGGCCAAACATCATAGGACATCTCTATACGGTAAGAGATACAATTATTTAAAATTCGATTGATGAAATTTAACTTAGAATAACATAACATAACTTAACAGTAAACACGGCAATGTAATGAAAGTAAAACTAAATTTCTTTTCATTTTACTTTGACTTTTCAGCTAACAGATGATCTACAAGTCGTATGATAAATGGCACAGATTTAATTTAACCCGGTAAACCTCATAACAATTCCAAACCTATCAAATAACGGAAGCCAAGTGTACATAGAACAAAAACATTATCAGACATCTGTATATGGTAAGAGATACTATTATTTAAAATTCTCATGGTGAAATTTAATTTAGAATAACTTATCGTAAATTAGCATTAAATACAGCAATGTACTGAAAGGAAAACTAAATTTCTTATCTTTTTATTTTGCAGCCCATGGATGATCCACAAGTCTTTGTATGATCAATGACACAGATTTAATTAAACCAGGAAAATCTCACAACACTTCCAAACCAATCAAATAAGGGGAGCCAAGTGTACATAGAACACAAACATTTGAGGACATCTTTATAGGGTAAGAGATACTATTATTTATAATTCTTTTGATAAAATTTACTTAATATAACAAATCATTACTTAACAGTAAACACAGCAATGTACTGAAAGTAAAACTAAATTTCTTATCTTTTTATTTTGCAGCCCATGGATGATCCACAAGTCTTTGTATGATTAATGACACAGATTTAATTAAACCCAGAATAACTCACAACACTTCCAATCCTATCAAATAACAGGAGCCAAGTGTACATAGAACACAAGCATTATAGGACATCTTTATATGGTAAAAGATACTATTATTTAAAATTCTCATGATAAAATTTAACTTAGAATAACATTTCATTACTTAACAGTAAACACTGCAGTGTAATGACAGTAAAACTAGATTTCTTATCTTTTTCATTTTGCAGCCCATGGATGATCCACAAATCTTTGAATGATCAATGACACAGATTTAATTAAACCAGGAAAACCTAACAACACTTCCAAACCGATCAAATCAGGGAAGACAATTGTACATAGAACACAAACATTATAGGACATCTTTATAGGGTACGAGATACTATTATTTAAAATTCTCATGATGAAATTTAACATAGAATAACATATCATAACTTAACAGTAAACACAGCAGTGTAATGAAAGTAAAACTAATTTTCTTATCTTTTTAATTTTGCAGCCCATGAATGATTCACAAATCATATGATTAATGACACAGATTTAATTAAACCAGGAAAACCTAACAACACTTCCAAACCTATCAAATAACAGAGGCCAAGTACATAGAAAGTGTACATAGAACACAAACACCATAGGACATCTATTTACGGTAAGTGATACTATTATTTAAATTTCTTCTTAAACAATAACATAGAATTATATATATAAACTTAACAGTTTAACTGTAATGAAAGTAAAACTAAATTTCTTTTCTTTTAACTTTGCAGATAATGGATGATCCACAAGTCGTCTTATGATAAATGGCACAGATTTAATAAATAAAAAAAAAAAATGTAACACCCATTACAATCCACCAAATAAATATCAATATGAAACCGTTAAAAACATCAATGTAAATGAAAGTAAAATAACTGTGTTTCATTTTACTCTTAAGCAGCCAATATCTCTTTCTTTTTGTATAAATAAGAACCCTCCATTAACTTTATATTCAAATTTTTCTTTTCATTCAAGTGACCTCTCAGCTGTCCTGTAGAGGCACTACACAGTAAAATTCTATGGTGGATGTAATGATGTGAATATCAAAAATGTATTGTGCTTTAAACAGATAAATACGACAAAAATTCCACAATACTATTGAAATTAATTAACAGAAGGCGGCTCCTTTCGGTTCTTGCACAGACAAGAATCATACAAATACTTCAGACCTTACTGTACTTTCACATACGACACCATTGTTGCAAGAGGATCTGGGAGACATAAAAAGCATTATTCAAAACCGGAAAACCTCAGAACAAGGCCAAACATCATAGGACACCTCTATACAGTAAGACATACTATTATTTAAAATTCTCATGATGAAATTTAACATAGAATAATATATCATAACTTAGGAGTAAACACAGCAATGTAATGAAAGTAAAACTAAATTTCTTATCTTTTTAATTTTGCAGCCCATGCATGATTCACAAATCATATGATTAATGACACAGATTTAATTAAACCAGGAAAACCTAACAACACTTCCAAACAAATCAAATAAGGGGAGCCAAGTGTACATAGAACACAAACAGAATAGGACATCTTTATAGGGTAAGAGATACTATTATTTATAATTCTTTCCATAAAATTTACTTAATATAACAAATCATTACTTAACAGTAAACACAGCAATGTACTGAAAGTAAAACTAAATTTCTTATCTTTTTATTTTGCAGCCCATGGATGATCCACAAGTCTTTGTATGATTAATGACACAGATTTAATTAAACCCAGAATAACTCACAACACTACCAATCCTATCAAATAACAGGAGCCAAGTGTACATAGATCACAAGCATTATAGGACATCTTTATATGGTAAAAGATAATATTTTTTATAATTCTCATGATGAAATTTAACATAGAATAATATATCATAACTTAGGAGTAAACACAGCAATGTAATGAAAGTAAAACTAAATTTCTTATCTTTTTCATTTTGCAGCTCATGGATGATCCACAAATCTTTGAATGATCAATGACACAGATTTAATTAAACCAGGAAAATCTCACAACCCTTCCAAACCAATCAAATAAGGGGAGCCAAGTGTACATAAAACACAAACATTTGAGGACATCTTTATAGGGTAAGAGATACTATTATTTATAATTCTTTTGATAAAATTTACTTAATATAACAAATCATTACTTAACAGTAAACACAGCAATGTACTGAAAGTAAAACTAAATTTCTTATCTTTTTAATTTTGCAGCTCCTGGATGATCCACAAATCTTTGAATGATCAATGACACAGATTTAATTAAACCAGGAAAATCTCACAACACTTCCAAACCTATAAAATAACAGGAGCCAAGTGTACATAGAACACAAGCATTATAGGACATCTTTATATGGTAAAAGATACTATTTTTTATAATTCTCATGATTAACTTTAACATAGAATAACATATCATAACTTAACAGTAAACACAGCAATGTACTGAAAGTAAAACTAAATTTCTTATCTTTTTAATTTTGCAGCTCATGGATGATCCACAAATCTTTGAATGATCAATGACACAGATTTAATTAAACCAGGAAAATCTCACAACACTTCCAAACCTATAAAATAACAGGAGCCAAGTGTACATAGAACACAAGCATTATAGGACATCTTTATATGGTAAAAGATACTATTTTTTATAATTCTCATGATTAACTTTAACATAGAATAACATATCATAACTTAACAGTAAACACAGCAGTGTAATGAAAGTAAAACTAAATTTCTTTATTTTTACTTTAACTTTGCAGCCCATGGATGATCTACAAATCGTTGTATGATTAATGACACAGATTTAATTAAACCAGGAAAACCTAACAACACTTCCAAACCTATAAAATAATGGAAGCCAAGTGTACATAGAACAAAAACATTATCAGACATCTGTATATGGTAAGAGATACTATTATTTAAAATTCTCATGGTGAAATTTAATTTAGAATAACTTATCGTAAATTAGCATTAAATACAGCAATGTACTGAAAGGAAAACTAAATTTCTTATCTTTTTATTTTGCAGCCCATGGATGATCCACAAGTCTTTGTATGATCAATGACACAGATTTAATTAAACCAGGAAAATCTCACAACACTTCCAAACCAATCAAATAAGGGGAGCCAAGTGTACATAGAACACAAACATTTGAGGACATCTTTATAGGGTAAGAGATACTATTATTTATAATTCTTTTGATAAAATTTACTTAATATAACAAATCATTACTTAACAGTAAACACAGCAATGTACTGAAAGTAAAACTAAATTTCTTATCTTTTTATTTTGCAGCCCATGGATGATCCACAAGTCTTTGTATGATTAATGACACAGATTTAATTAAACCCAGAATAACTCACAACACTTCCAATCCTATCAAATAACAGGAGCCAAGTGTACATAGAACACAAGCATTATAGGACATCTTTATATGGTAAAAGATACTATTATTTAAAATTCTCATGATAAAATTTAACTTAGAATAACATTTCATTACTTAACAGTAAACACTGCAGTGTAATGACAGTAAAACTAGATTTCTTATCTTTTTCATTTTGCAGCCCATGCATGATTCACAAATCATATGATTAATGACACAGATTTAATTAAACCAGGAAAACCTAACAACACTTCCAAACCTATCAAATAACAGAGGCCAAGTACATAGAAAGTGTACATAGAACACAAACACCATAGGACATCTATTTACGGTAAGTGATACTATTATTTAAATTTCTTCTTAAACAATAACATAGAATTATATATCTAAACTTAACAGTTTAACTGTAATGAAAGTAAAACTAAATTTCTTTTCTTTTAACTTTGCAGATAATGGATGATCCACAAGTCGTCTTATGATAAATGGCACAGATTTAATAAATAAAAAAAAAAAATGTAACACCCATTACAATCCACCAAATAAATATCAATATGAAACCGTTAAAAACATCAATGTAAATGAAAGTAAAATAACTGTGTTTCATTTTACTCTTAAGCAGCCAATATCTCTTTCTTTTTGTATAAATAAGAACCCTCCGTTAACTTTATATTCAAATTTTTCTTTTCATTCAAGTGACCTCTCAGCTGTCCTGTAGAGGCACTACACAGTAAAATTCTATGGTGGATGTAATGATGTGAATATCAAAAATGTATTGTGCTTTAAACAGATAAATACGACAAAAATTCCACAATAACTATTGAAATAAATCAACAGAAGGCTGCTCCTTTCGGTTCTTGCACAGACAAGAATCATACAATTATTGCAGACCTTACTGTACTTTCACATACAACAACTTTGTTGCAAGGGGATCTGGGAGACATAAAAAGTCATTTCAAAACTAAAAAACATTTCATAACTTAACAGTAAACACTGCAGTGTAATGACAGTAAGACTAAATATCTTTTCTTTTTACTTTTCAGATAATGGATGATCCACAAGTCGTTGTATGATTAATGACACAGATTTAATTAAACCCAGAATAACTCACAACACTACCAATCCTATCAAATAACAGGAGCCAAGTGTACATAGATCACAAGCATTATAGGACATCTTTATATGGTAAAAGATAATATTTTTTATAATTCTCATGATGAAATTTAACATAGAATAATATATCATAACTTAGGAGTAAACACAGCAATGTAATGAAAGTAAAACTAAATTTCTTATCTTTTTAATTTTGCAGCCCATGCATGATTCACAAATCATATAATTAATGACACAGATTTAATTAAACCAGGAAAACCTAACAACACTTCCAAACAAATCAAATAAGGGGAGCCAAGTGTACATAGAACACAAACATAATAGGACATCTTTATAGGGTAAGAGATACTATTATTTATAATTCTTTTGATAAAATTTACTTAATATAACAAATCATTACTTAACAGTAAACACAGCAATGTACTGAAAGTAAAACTAAATTTCTTATCTTTTTAATTTTGCAGCTCATGGATGATCCACAAATCTTTGAATGATCAATGACACAGATTTAATTAAACCAGGAAAATCTCACAACACTTCCAAACCTATAAAATAACAGGAGCCAAGTGTACATAGATCACAAGCATTATAGGACATCTTTATATGGTAAAAGATAATATTTTTTATAATTCTCATGATGAAATTTAACATAGAATAATATATCATAACTTAGGAGTAAACACAGCAATGTAATGAAAGTAAAACTAAATTTCTTATCTTTTTCATTTTGCAGCTCATGGATGATCCACAAATCTTTGAATGATCAATGACACAGATTTAATTAAACCAGGAAAATCTCACAACCCTTCCAAACCAATCAAATAAGGGGAGCCAAGTGTACATAAAACACAAACATTTGAGGACATCTTTATAGGGTAAGAGATACTATTATTTATAATTCTTTTGATAAAATTTACTTAATATAACAAATCATTACTTAACAGTAAACACAGCAATGTACTGAAAGTAAAACTAAATTTCTTATCTTTTTAATTTTGCAGCTCATGGATGATCCACAAATCTTTGAATGATCAATCCACACAGATTTAATTAAACCAGGAAAATCTCACAACACTTCCAAACCTATAAAATAACAGGAGCCAAGTGTACATAGAACACAAGCATTATAGGACATCTTTATATGGTAAAAGATACTATTTTTTATAATTCTCATGATTAACTTTAACATAGAATAACATATCATAACTTAACAGTAAACACAGCAGTGTAATGAAAGTAAAACTAAATTTCTTTATTTTTACTTTAACTTTGCAGCCCATGGATGATCTACAAATCGTTGTATGATTAATGACACAGATTTAATTAAACCAGGAAAACCTAACAACACTTCCAAACCTATAAAATAATGGAAGCCAAGTGTACATAGAACAAAAACATTATCAGACATCTGTATATGGTAAGAGATACTATTATTTAAAATTCTCATGGTGAAATTTAATTTAGAATAACTTATCATAAATTAGCATTAAATACAGCAATGTACTGAAAGGAAAATTAAATTTCTTTTCTTTAAATTTTGCAGCCCATGGATGATCCACAAATCGTTGTATGAAATAATGACAGATTTAATTAAACCAGGAATACTTCACAACACTTCCAATCCTATCAAATAAGGGGAGCCAAGTGTACATAGAACACAAGCATTATAGGACATCTTTATATGGTAAAAGCATTGATTATATAATAGACAGATAAGCCATACTGTAGGAAATATTGGCAGCACTGTAATCGATCGGCTGTCCGGGGTTACGATTAACTTAACTAGGGAGCGCTAGTGTAGCTCGGATGCAATGTTGGTGGAGGTGGTAGCTTATCGCCTCTTGGCGGACGGTCGCTGCCGTTCTATAAATAGAATTTGTTCCAATAATATAATAATATTATAATCTATCTATTATCATTGATTATAAATACTAGTATCAATGCTATTATCTATTATATATATAAAAGGACAGGCCTTTTTTATGTTCCCATTTTTGAGGACACTATTTAACTTTCTTCCAATTTTTTTTCACAGAGTTTTTCCAAATACCTTTTTGAGTGTCGTCACGTCGCCCGATTTTCAAAATTCGACTCCTACGGGGGTAAAAGGGGTAAAAATGAAAAAAATAAAAAGTTGCACACGGGCGAAGCCGGGTTATTCAGCTAGTATAATTATATATTATAGAATCATTAGAATCTTAAGCTGGGATCCCTCGCGTGGCTCGGCATTCGTTGTCGATCCATTCTGATTCTGTCTTTCATCGACATTTGTATTAAAAATTATCTGGAAATACGATAACATAACATAACATACGATTCACAAATAATAAAACACGAGCTAGTTCTGTTCGTGGGATTGAGTTGGACCAAATTCTTGACGTATTCAAATCAGTTTTCATAATCTTTATCACATCAATAGATCTATCGGCAAGTTGAAAATAGAAAATGTCTAAATCCATAAGTTTCGCATGTGACAGATAGAGAAAGAAAATCATGGCTTTTAATTATTCGTCTTTACCTGTTTTGTTCAAAATTAATTTTTAATATTTATAATTATTGTCATGGATCAAAGCTTGTTTTATTTGGAATTTTATTTCGGTATAAACACCGATAACGACGGTTGGTTGTTTGATACAATTTAATACACCGACCACCACCAAGGAAACTCGCATTGAGTTTTCGCATTTAACAAAAACTGTATTATATATAAATTATATTAAATATTATTTGTCGAATTATGCAATGCTACCTGTTGGCAGTCAATAGAAACATAATTTTAGTCACCAAAAACCCCTATACCATGGGCTATCTGTCTATTATATAATCAATGGTAAAAGATACTTTTTTTATAATTCTCATGATTAACTTTAACATAGAATAACATATCATAACTTAACAGTAAACACAGCAGTGTAATGAAAGTATAACTAAATTTCTTATCTTTTTAATTTTAATTTTGCAGCCCATGGATGATCCACAAATCGTTGTATGATTAATGACACAGATTTAATTAAACCAGGAAAACCTAACAACACTTCCAAACCTATAAAATAACAGGAGCCAAGTGTACATAGAACACAAGCATTATAGGACATCTTTATATGGTAAAAGATACTATTATTTAATATTCTCATGATGAAATTTAACTTAGAATAACATTTCATTACTTAACAGTAAACACTGCAGTGTAATGACAGTAAGACTAAATATCTTTTCTTTTTACATTTCAGATAATGGATGATCCACAAGTCGTTGTATGATTAATGACACAGATTTAATTAAACCAGGAAAACCTAACAACACTTCCAAACCAATCAAATCAGGGGAAACAAGTGTACATAGAACACAAACATTTTAGGACATCTTTATAGGGTATGAGATACTATTATTTAAAATTCTCATGATGAAATTTAACATAGAATAACATATCATAACTTAACAGTAAACACAGCAGTGTAATGAAAGTAAAACTAAATTTCTTATCTTTTTAATTTTGCAGCACATGCATGATTCACAAATCATATGATTAATGACACAGATTTAATTAAACCAGGAAAACCTAACAACACTTCCAAACAAATCAAATAAGGGGAGCCAAGTGTACATAGAACACAAACATTATAGGACATCTGTATATGGTAAGAGATACTATTATTAAAAATTATTTTGATAAAATTTAACATAGAATATCATATCATAACTTAACAGTAAACACAGCAATGTATTGAAAGTAAAACTAAATTTCTTTATTTTTACTTTAACTTTGCAGCCCATGGATGATGCGCAAATCGTTGTATAATTAATGACACAGATTTAATAAACCCGGAAAACCTCACAACACTTCCTAACCTATCAAATAACAGAGGCCAAGTACATAGAAAGTGTACATAGAACAGAAACACCATAGGACATCTATTTATGGTAAGTGATACTATTATTTAAATTTCTTCTTAAACAATAACATAGAATTATATATCATAACTTAACAGTTTAACTGTAATGAAAGTAAAACTAAATTTCTTTTCTTTTAACTCTGCAGATAATGGATGATCCACCAGTCATCTTATGATAAATGGCACAGATTTAATTTATAAAAAAAAAAACTGTTACACCCATTACAATCCACCAAATAAATATCAATATGAAACCGTTAAAAACATCAATGTAAATGAAAGTAAAATAACTGTGTTTCATTTTACTCTTAAGCAGCCCATATCTCTTGTTGTATAAATGAAAACCCTCCATTATCATTATATTCAAATTTTTCTTCTCATTCGTGTGACCTCCCAGCTGTCCTGTGGACTCACTACACAGTAGAATTCTATGGTGGATGTAATGAGGTGAATATCATATATGTATTGTGCTTTAAACAGATAAATACGACAATAATTCCACAATAACTATTGAAATAAATCAACAGAAGGCTGCTCCTTTCGGTTCTTGCACAGACAAGAATCATACAATTATTGCAGACCTTACTGTACTTTCACATACAACAACTTTGTTGCAAGGGGATCTGGGAGACATAAAGAGTATTATTCAAACCTGGAAAACCTCAGAACAAGGCCAAACATCATAGGACATCTCTATATGGTAAGAGATATAATTATTTAAAATTCGATTGATGAAATTTAACTTAGAATAACATATCATAACTTAACAGTAAACACGGCAATGTAATGAAAGTTAAACTAAATTTCTTTTCTTATTACTTTGACTTTTCAGCCAACAGATGATCTACAAGTCGTATGATAAATGGCACAGATTTAATTTAACCCGGTAAACCTCACAACACTTCCAAACCTATCAAATAATGGAAGCCAAGTGTACATAGAACAAAAACATTATCAGACATCTGTATATGGTAAGAGATACTATTATTTAAAATTCTCATGGTGAAATTTAATTTAGAATAACTTATCGTAAATTAGCATTAAATACAGCAATGTACTGAAAGGAAAACTAAATTTCTTTTCTTTAAATTTTGCAGCCCATGGATGATCCACAAATCGTTGTATGAAATAATGACAGATTTAATTAAACCAGGAATACTTCACAACACTTCCAATCCTATCAAATAAGGGGAGCCAAGAGTACATAGAACACAAACATTATAGGACATCTTTATATGGTATGAGATACTATTATTTATAATTCTTTTGATAACATTTAACTTAGAATAACATTTCATTACTTAACAGTAAACACAGCAATGTTATGAAAGTAAAACTAAATTTCTTTTCTTTTTACTTTGCAGATAATGGATGATCCACAAGTCGTAGTATGATAAATGGCACAGATTTAATAAATAAAAAAAAAAAATGTAACACCCATTACTACAAACCACCAAATAAATATCAATATGATACCGTTAAAAACATCAATGTAAATGAAAGTATAATAACTGTGTTTCATTTTACTCTTAAGCAGCCAATATCTCTTTCTTTTTGTATAAATAACAACCCTCCGTTAACATTATATTCAAATTTTTCTTTTCATTCAAGTGACCTCTCAGCTGTCCTGTAGAGGCATAACACAGAAAAATTCTATGGTGGATGTAATGATGTGAATATCAAAAATGTATTGTGCTTTAAACAGATAAATACGACAAAAATTCCACAATACTATTGAAATTAATTAACAGAAGGCGGCTCCTTTCGGAACGTGCACTGACAAGAAACATAAATAATAATGCAGACCACACCGTACTTTCACATACAACACCTTTGTTGCAAAGGAATCTGGGAGTCATAAAAAGTATAATTCAAACCAGGAAGACCTCACAACAAGTAAAAACCCTTCAAATAATGGAAGCCAAGTGTACATAGAACACAAACATCTTAGGACATTTCTATACGGTAAGAGATACTATAATTTAAAAATTCTTTTTAGAAAAAGAACTTAGAATTACCTATCATAACATGACCGTAAAAACAGCAATGTAATGATAGTAAAACTAATTTATGTTTCTTTTACTTTGACTTTGCAGCTATGGGATGTTCCACGAGTCGTCGTATAATAATGGCACATATTTAATTTAACCTGGAAAACCTAACAAATTCAAACCTAACAAATAAATGGAAGCCAAGTGTTAATAGAACACAAACATCATAGGACATCTCTATATGGTAAGAGATACTATTATTTAAAATTCTTTTTTATGAAGAAAAACTAATAATTACCTATCATAACATAGCATTAAAAACAGCAATGTCATGAAAGTAAAACTGATTGTTTTTTCTTTTTATTTTAACTTTGTAGACAAAGGATGATCTATGAGTCTTCGTATAATAATGGCACAGATTTAGTTAAACCCGGAAAACCAAATGACAAAATAAAAACCTATACGTAATCAAAAATTCAGAAGGGATTTTATGGATAGAGAATGATGGTAAATATTAAATATTACTAAAATACAACTAATATTTCTGTATTATTTCATTATTTTTTTATATTTTATGAATTTACAATGTTTTTTCACACATTATTGTAATTGAAATTTTTAAATCATTTTTTATAAATTAATTGTACACTTAGGTGAGAATAATGACAAACTAACATTGAGTTAGGACCAATTGTCTAATAATATGTAGATCAAGTCAAGACGTCCAAAATGTTCGCAGGTCTATAAGTAAGTTTGTTTGTTTTTTCACAGAAGGTTTGGTATTTAAAATATGTTTTTGTAATAAAGAAATTTTTTCATATATTATATAATTTTTTTTATATTTAATATAATGGTATTTACAGATTGATTGTATTACATCCAAATGACATTGTAGTGGTTAGGTGTTCTACTTTCTGACTAAAAAACATTTCTAGTATCATGTGGCTTAAAAATGTAACATCATTATGCAAGTATATTCAATAGTGGGCGAGCAAGATGTATAAACAATAACTAATTATGGAAGTCTTTTTGTGAAATGCTTTAGAAAATTCGGATGTGATTTTATGGATAGACTATGATGGTAAATATTAAATATTAATAAAATACTACTATATATTCTGTATTATTTTATTATTTCATTATGTTTTTATATTTTATTAATTCACAATGTTTTACTTGTATTGAAGAAATTATTTTATATTTTAATATAATTGTTTTTACTGACTGATTTTTTTTCCGATTAGGATTAAGCGGGCTGCAAAGTAGGGTTATTTTTTTCCGGAAAGGTTAGGTATGGAAAAAAAATAAACACAAACTTATTGGTAATACTGGTTTTTAGGCGAAATCGAACTTTGGGAAAATGTCGCCGGGCGTACGCGTTTCGCAGAATTGTGAATTCGGGCGGGAGTTCGCTCGTAACGCGCGGCGGGGCGGGGAGACTTCCTCCTCGTTTCCAAAAATAATATCGTTAAACTATTCCCCCGCGACCGTGCCCGTCGTCGTCATCGCGCCATTTTCCCGATTTGTGTTGTGACATGTTCATTCCTGTCTACTTCATCGTTGTCATTTGCTCGGGAAAACTTTATCTGCGCTCATCTCGTCGATCGGCACTGCGTCCGCATTACTTTTCCCGCGTCGCTCCAGTGCTGGTCGTCGCGTGCTCATTTCGATCGTAGGCAATGTGAATACTGTACGAAAACCAGTCGTCCGCCGCCGTGTACATGCTAGTGAGGACAATGGACACCGGCTGGACCGTGGATGACAGTGGTCGAGAATTTCCGAAAGCTCGTCGAGGAGCGGTTCGGCGTCGAGCCGACCAAACAGAGGTTGATATTCTGCGGCAAACAGGTAAGGGCCGCGATGACCACGCGTCCGTTTTTCACATTACACCCCGAAACCGCCCTAACTTTTCCCCTTTGTACTGGCCGGGCCCCCTTTAACTCGACACATACTATGACGTGTTTATTGTTGCGTTCGTGTTGGAAAGAAATTATTATAAAATAAACGTTCGTTTAATTTTGACCACGCACACGGATTCTATCGACCGCGTGTGCTGTAAAACACGTGAGCACAATCCAAGTATGTATCGACCTGTCCGAATTCGCATAATTTTTCACGCACGTAATCTGAATTCGAAATGCCAAAGGACCGTTTTGGTACCAGCTTATACGTAGCCACGTGCTCGTTGTATTGAATTAATTTTTATCTACGATTTTCACTGTAAATTTGTGTTGTATTTTTTTTCATTGTATTGTCTACATCAAGATTGATTTAACATATAATTAAATTGATAATGACTTGGGTAAACTTACATGAACACTGTGTAGGTATACTCGACTAACCCGAGTGTAGTATGTAGAGGATATCTAAAACCTAATAAGAAATAAATAAAATTGGTTCTCTCTACACATTTTAATCCTGTCGGTAGTCATTATATTATTATATTGTGATTAGTTCAATTTAAATAATTTTACAAATTGTATTTGTAGTCGGCATGTCTGTTGATATTGTAGGCCCCTTGATATTTATTGAAAAGAGTTGATACGACTTATAATAATTATAATTATTTTCCAACCGTTTTCAAAGTATTCCGTTTAGTACTTCTTTGTTACAATTAAACGATTAGTATATTCTTAAACATCAAAATATTCTTTTATTTATTAAATAAACTTTCATTATTTAAATATTACACAAATACATTGTGTAAACAATACATTTCTCACTCTCTTTCAAAAGCTTCAATTTAGTCAAAATATGTAAATATCTTAGAAATGGCTTAAAATTCTGACCTCTACATATTAGGTAGGTACATTGTCATTGTTTAGGGTAAGCAGTGCATTTGCATGTAAGTCTTTTTATTGTTAAAATGCATTTTTGATCAATAACTAGTGCATATAAATGTTATTTTATGTTTGTGTTGTATATTCATCATTAATTATTATATGTATACTATATTATAGTTAACTTTATCTTCCATTTATAGTTAACTTAAATAATAAGATTATTTGAAAATAATTTATCTCTTTTTATAAAATTGAAGCAGTTTTACATTATTATCATTCTCTAAACAGTCTAAACAAACAATATTATTTTAAATTATAAAAATTAAATTTATTGCAACTAAATACATTATAACAAGTCAGTTGAAAAATCTTCAAATTATCTTCTTAGGTCAAAGTATTTTGTTTTAACATTAATTAAAAATAAGTACAATATAATATCATAGTTAACATAACTGATTAAACAATCTATAAATTGAAAACTTTTTTTCTTTAATTTAAGTAGCCTATAGGTCATTTTTAAACTTAAAATATTTAAAAATAAAACAGTTCAACACAACAAAATACATTGTAATAATAAAAAAAAAATTAAATAAAAGCAAATTGTATAATAATTTCTATTTTGGTAAAAACATTACATGATATCTTACTTAACACTATTAGTGAAAATCAATTTGTTTTTTAATTGGAGCAATTTTATAATGATATTTGTAATTATATAATAACAATCAAATCATACATGAGAGAAATACTTAAAAATATAAAACAAAATACTAAACGTATAATGTAAAATAATAATATTATTATAAAAACTAACTAATAAATTAAAATTTTTTGGTAAATATTTTTAGAGATAAATATTTATAATATTTACATTTTTACACTTTGCTTGTTTTAGCTTTAAAATCTTTAAAGTGTAAGAGTATATTATTATAAAATTAATGTGTGTCTTGAGGCAAGAATTTTTAAATTTTTTTTAGTTAGTCAATTTTGAGTGTTAAAGATATTGGTTTGTTGTACAAAGGTTCAAATTTAAACGGTTGATTTTAAATGTTTTCTTGAATTTTACAGGTTTGATTTCTTAGATTTTTTTTTCTAGTATGGTTCATCAAACACTAGCTTATAATTAATATTAGGTGTAGATGGGTTTTATTGTAAAGCACGTATGTCTTTTACCTCAGGCTCACCTTTACCAGTTATAGGTCTAATTGAAGTGAAGTTTTTTAAGTTTTTCTATGATCTAATAAAATGCTTCTTACAGTTGTGGTTTAACATGAGCCTTGATTGTTATTCTATATAATCCGAAGGATATAGGTCCATTACAATACCAAGTAAATACAATAAAAATATTAAAGTTTATGTTTTGTGTAATATTAAAGGAAAACAATACTTAAAATATTTATTATTCAGTCTTGTAAATCAATTGTAATTAAGTACTTTAAAGACAACAATTTGTATAATAATATATTAATAGTAAAAAATTATAGCTCATATCTGACACAGTTGGTTTATTTCAATCTTTATTTATATTAAAACTTTTCAGACCAATTAATTAATTATCTGCTTGGTAAAACCACATTCCTTTTATTGTTTAACATTTTAATTTATAAAACAAGCAACAATTTTATATTATACTAATAATTAATAAAATATTTATTAAAATTGTTCAAACTTGAATATTTTTCTAGTATCTACTTGGTAGTATTACATTTTATGATCATATAAATATATTATTCAAAAATAAATCAAATAAATATTAATAATTAATATAACCTAACATTTTTCATATAATTATAACATAATTTTTTAAAACTGGTTGTATATAAAAATAAAACTATTTTCAAATTTTAGTCTGTGACTGTTTTAATACTTTATTTTATTATAAAATGCATGGTACTCTTTTGAGAGAATAGATTTCAGCTGTTGCAAATGTGTTCCCATTTGGTTTTCTGAATTTTAAGTCAGACTTATGAAATAGCCCATATAATCCTATTATAGGTGATGAAATTTTACTTGTTTATTTTCTTTGGTTTTGAACTAAATTTAGATCTAATTAATCATAAAAATTAAGTTTATACGATATTCTATCACAGTTATAGCAAAGAGCCTTAAATTTAGGACCAGCATGATCTCTAGCCTTTTCATAAAATGGTTTTTATTTTTTTTTTACTTAGAAAATTAACAATCTATGCTATATGCAAAATAAGATAATATGATACAATATTTCATAATACATTATAAAATCTCAGGAGAGTGAGGCTACTTATTGATGGAACCTTCGATTTAATGTTACATCACAATATTTAACATGGGAATGGGAATGTGAATGATTTAATCCTGGCACTTTTTTAATTTTATGGAATTGAAATTCAAATGAATATCAGTATTCTTTTTATTTTTTTTCCATTGTTGAATGGACAGAGTCGCATTTAATTTCTGTAATGACCTTTAGTGTAGTACTTATGTCCTATAGTAATTTTATTATTAATAGCAAACTTTGATAATGCATTTGATAAAACTCAATTTCCGTTTTGGTAACAGCAATCATCACTTTAAAGTATTATTTTTTAAAAATTTATTAAATATATAGTTATTGGAAATAAATAAATAATATTTTCTGTATTATTATGATTTGTTCTATAAAGTTATAAATTTGTCCTACTCTTATACAACTAGGGTTTTTAAATACTTCATTATATTAGTTAACACTTGTTAGTTACTAAGTAAGGTTTTTTTCTTCCAAAAAAAATATTTGTTTATCATTATAATTCAAACATATTAAATGAATTTGATAATTAATTAATGTCACTTACCAGTAAAACTGACTTGAAAAATTTGATCGTTGAAAATTGTTTTAATATAAAGTCATACTTTTATATAGATATAAAAAATAAGCCTTCTCAATCAACTTGTAAAACTGTTTATGTTATTACTTATTAATGTATAGCGTCTTTCAATGAACAAACAAATTAAATAATAAAAACATAAGAAATCAATACATTTACAAATATTTACTCGTTTCAGATTAGTGTTTTCAAACTTTTTTATATTTCATAAATAATGAGCAATATACAGGTTCATATACTATTATTATTTTTACTCTATAAATAGTATATTATCTCTATTGTTGCTATATTATAATTGTATTTACAGTTATATTGAAATATCTAGTTAAACATTTATTTATTGAAAAATTTTAATTCATTTTGGAAGTTTTATTTTGTGACTTTACAACATCATTGTTCATTAGTCAATTTGTGAACTTAATATATAAGTAACCTTTTAACTCGACTAATTATATTAGAAACTTGAAATAATTTTAATTTGACATTTTTAAAACGGATAAAGAGAACTTTTTTCAAACTAAATCCTTACATTTAACTTAATTTGGAAGTATTTTATAAATATCAATTTTTATGTTTATGTTTCAGCTTGAAGATCAATATACGCTATACGAATATGGTATTAATATTAACGATATTATTCAATTAGTTTTTATAAGACCACAAAATATTCCTCCACCAAAAGATACTAATGATGTTATTACATCCGTTGCCACTTGCAGTTCAACCTCAAATGAAGTACAATTTTTTTTATAAAAATAAGTATGTTGAATATAATAAAATGTAAATTTTTTCTAGGATGATTCTGATGATGTATGTGAAGAGGGCAAGTATTTCAAAATTGGTGTTTATGTTGATGTAAGAGATTATCAGCACGGTTCATGGGTGAATTGATTAAAATAAAATAAAACAAGATTGTGTGTAGTAGATACACCAAATGGTCCAATGAGTCAAGTTGAAAATGATGGACTTGCATATGTTGTCTCATTTGAAGGGTAAATATTCTAATATTGTTTATTAATTGGCACTCTCATATCTTAAAGAAACTAATAATTATTTTTTTAGATGCTCTGGTGAAGATCCTATTGAAGTTAAACTTTAAGAAATTCGGCCATATGCTGAAGGTTATTTAGGTAAATTTGTTTGTTTCTTGTATGGCACATTTGGTATTTTGTGAAAACCTTTATAGAATTTGGTTCTATTTTTCGATTGGAGAATGATGGTAAATATCAAATATTTATAAAATATAACAAGTAATTCTTTATTATTTCAGTATTATTTTATTTTTCATTAATTTATAATGTCATATTCTATAATTTAATCAAAATTTTTTTTTAATCCTTTTATATATATATTATTTATACACTTAAGTGAGAATTATGTATCAACTCATTGAAAATGTAGATCAAGTCAACACGTTCATAATCTGCTGCAGGTTTAAAAGTAAAGTAGTTTGTTCTTTGGACTGCACATCGGGTATTTTAAATACGTACTTGTATTAAAGAAATTTATCATATATATTTTAATATAATGCTTGTTACAGATTGATTTTATTACATACAAAAGACAAAGAAGTGTATAAATGTGCCACTGTCTTACAAGATCAAGTCAAGACATCCATAATCTGCTGCAGATTTAAAAGTAAATTAGTTTCTTCTTCGGAAGGCACTTTGGGTAATTTAAATATGTACTTGTAATAGAGAAATTTTTATATATATTTTAATATAATGGTTTTTACTGATTAATTGTATTACATCCAAATGACAATGTAGTGTATAAATGTGCCACTGTCTTATAGAAAAATATTTATACTATCGTGTGGCTTAAAAATGTAACAACATTATGCTAGAATTTTCAAAACTGGGCGAACAAGATGTATAAACAATAACCAATCATGAAAGTCTTTGTGTGAAATGCTTTGGAAAATTCGGATCTGATTTTATGGATAGAGAATGATGGTAAATATTAATAAAATACTACTATTAATTCTGTATTATTTCATTAATGTTTTTATATTTTATTAATTCACAATGTTTTACTTGTATTGAAGAATTTTTATATATTTTAATGTAATGGTTTTTACAGACTGATTGAATTACATTTGAATTTCAATGTAGTGTATTAATGTGCCAGTGTCTTGCTGAAAACATTTCCACTATCATGTGGTTGAAAAATTTTATAACATTATGCGTGAATTTTCAATCCAGTGTGTACAAGATGTATGAACAATAACCAAAAATAGAATCAATTTTGTGTAATGCTTTTAATAATTTAGGAATTGATTTTCGATTAGAGAATGATGGTAAATATCAAATTATTTTAAAATATGTTTATTAATTCTTTATTTTTTAATATTGTATTAATTCACAATGTTTTGTCACATATTTAAATTTAAATTAAATTTTTTAAAAGTTTTTTGTATATATTATACTCCTAGGTGAGAATAATGATGTTCCAACACTGACATTTTGACCAATTGTCCACAATACTAATGCGAATGAAAACGATCAAATTATGTTGCTTCCCCTTATATTTGAGATGTGCCAGCCATACTGACAGAGCTTTATAGTGATTACTGATTAAGTGAAAGGTTTTTAATGTTTCCTAATTCATTGACTACATTTAGGAGCCATTGAAAAGTGCAATAATTTGTAGAACATGTCAAGACTTCCAAAAACTGCTGCAGGTATATAAGTAAATTTCTATGTTCTGTTCATAGAACATTTGGCATTTAAAATATGTACTTGTATTAATGAAATTTTTATATATTTTAATATAATGTTTTTTATAGACTGATTGTATTTATGTTATTAATCCAACTTTTTTTTATAGATTGATTTAATTACAATAGAATGACAAAGTTGTGTACAATGTAGCAACTGTTTCCTTTTTTTTTTATAGATTATATTTAGGAGCCATTGAAAATGCAACAGTTTTTGGATCGTTAGAATTGGAAAAATATTTCAACCATCATGTGGCTTAAAAATGTAACAACATTGTGCGAGTATTTTCAATACTGCGCGAATAAGATGTATAAACAATAAGATTAACTACCAACTCTGAAGTGTAGATTAATTGTCTAATTATTTGTTCAATTCAAGACGCCCTTTAATCTGCTGCAGGTTTTAAAATAAATTAGTTTGTTCTTTGAACAGCACTTTGGGTATTTTAAATATGTACTTGTATTAATGACATTTTTATTAATATTAAGTAATTTATTGAGTGTAAATAAATTCTCTATCCTAAATTCTATTGTATAACTTAATTCATTGCTTGTCCTAGGTCCTTTCTCGTCCTGTCATCAGCCATCACCGTTATCGTGTTTTGGGTTGTGTTCACATTGAATTCAAGGCGCTGATGTTAATAGCATCGAAGTTGTTCTCGTCTGGGTTCCATGAATATCGTGTATTGTGTGCTGCATTCCCGTCGCAACTTGGGCGCTGTCAAATGGTATTATTATTTTTGGTCATCGTTAATTCTATGCATGTTTTATTCGTTTGTTTTGTTTTTATTTAGTTTCGTCTACGGTCATACTAATGCAATGTAAATGAAAACGGTATGGAAATTGAATACCACGAACCTAACGAAAAGTCAGTATATAAGTAATATTTCTCCGCGAGCGTATCTATTGAATCGAAGAGTCAAGTAAAGTACTATAACTTTGATTGTTTGATTGATAAATTATAAACAATTATTTTTGTAAATAATTAACCTAAAATATGAAATAATCCATGTTATTAATATTATATGTTATTAATATTAATATTATTGTTAATAACCTTTGGCCATGCTGTTTGTCTTAAAACAACTTATTCTAAATAACAACTAAATTCTCGGGGCTCATGCACACTCTCTCCTTTAAATGTTAGTTGTAATGTTATGAAAAACATGGGACCTAAATCATCTAATTTTATAATTAATTTTTAAGAAACTTATTTATTATTATATATTATTGTTAGTGTTATTATTGATGTACCACTTATCAATTACTCAGCTGGGACAATGCCCCAACAGATCGGGAGTCTGCCAAAAATAGACGACAGCTAACACTACATCTTTAAGACGAGTGAACAGACTACATCTTCAACAGGACTACATCTGTAACCTAACCACATCTCTAATACCAGCTACAACGGCTGTACGCTTCCGCGTGTGGCTCCCATAGCTGCTGCTCATTTAACTCCAGTTGATATTGCTTTGGTAACTGCCGACGTTTTTTTTGTTTTTCTTCTCTAACATTTTTAAACAATTATGTTTTTTTAGATTCAGATACTTCCCCAGATATAGATGTAACTTTATTAAAGCCAATTACATATGCATTAGATTATTTGTCAGTCCAAGATAATTGTTACTATTGTGTATTTATAATGCATTATAGAACTTAGGGTATTTAAAATATGTACTTGTAATAGAGAAATGTTGTATTTATTTTATTAATTCTTCTTTTTTTCTTTTTTTAATAGATTGATTGAATGACAGAGTTGTGTACAATGGAGCATCAGTGTTACCAAAAATCATTCGTGCGATCATGTGGCTGAAGAGCTTTACCTGTCATGTGCATACGCGTTGTATCAAGAATTACCGAAAAAGAAAGCTGTTTTATGAAAACCTTTATGTATTGTGGTTTTGATTTTCGTATGCAGAATGTGTGTGACAATGATGGTAAATATTATATTTTTATAATTCTTTAATATTTCAATTTGTTTTAATTTTTTTTTTTTCATTTCACAATGTTTTGTCATACACTAGAGTTTAATTAAACTTATTTTAAATTCACCTACAGACTCCCTCCTACCCCGAATAAATAAATTCTCTATCCTAAATTCCATTGAATAACCAAATTGCAGTGTATAACCAAATTCATTGTTTATTGTAGGTCCTTTCTCGTCCTGTCATCAGCCACCTCTGTTATCGTGTTTTGAGTTAAGAGTATCTAAGTTCTCGTCTAGATCTGTGAATATCGTGTAATGTGTGCTGCATTCCCGTTATTTATTTAAATATATTTTAATATAATGGTTTTAACAGATTGATTGTATTACATCCAAAGGACAATGTAGTTTGTAAATGTGCCACTGTCCTACTGAAAAACATTTAGAAAATTTGGAAGTGTTTTACGGATAGAGAATTATGGTAAATCTTAAATATTAATAAAAGAACTATTCAGTAGTATTTCATAATTTTTTTATATTTTATGAATTTACAATGCATTTTCACAAACATTATTTTTATTGAAATTTTTAAATCATTTTTTATAATTTTTTTGTACACATATTGGCCTACCAACACTGAGTTAAGACCAATTGTCAAATAATATGTAGTTCAAGTCAAGACGTCAAAAATATTGGCAGGTTTATAAGTAAATTTGTGTGTTTTTTTCACAGAACATTTGGTATTTAAATTATGTTTTTCTATTAAAGATAAATTTTTTATATATTTTAATATAATGGTTTTTATAGATTGATTTTATTTCATCCAAAAGACAAAGAAGTGTATAAATATGCCATTGTCTTACTAGATCAAGTCAAGACATCCATAGTCTGCTGCAGGTTTAAGAGTAAATTAGTTTCTTCTTCGGACAGCACATTGGCTATTTTAAATATGTACTTGTAATAGAGAAATTATATATATATATTTTAATATAATGATATTTACAGATTGATTGTATTACATCCAAATGACAATGTAATGTAATAATGTGCAACTGTCTTACTGAAAAACATTTCTACTATCCTTTGGTTTAAAAATGTAACATCATTATGCAAGTATATTCAATAGTGGGCGAGCAAGATGTATAAACAATAGCTAATTATGGAAGTCTTTTTGTGAAATGTTTTAGAAAATTCGGATGTGATTTTATGGATAGACAATGATGGTAAATATTAATAAAATACTACTATATATTCTGTATTAGTTTATTATTTCATTATGTTTTTATATTTTATTAATTCACAATGTTTTACTTGTATTGAAGAAATTATTATATATTTTTATATAATGGTTTTTACTGACTGATAGAATTATATTTGAATTACAATGTAGTGTATTGATGTAACACTGTCTTACTGAAAAACTTTTTTAGTGTCATTTGGCTTAAAAATGTAACAACATGCTAGAATTTTCAAAAGGGGGGGAACAAGATGTATAAACAATTACTAATTATGGAAGTCTTTTTGTGAAATGCTTTAGACAATTCTGATGTGATTTATGGATAGACAATGATGGTAAATATTAAATATTAATAAAATACTACTATTAATTCTTCATTATGCTATTATATTTCTTTAATTCACAATGTCTTGTCACACACTATATTAAAATTATAATTTTTTATGTTATGAAAAGTAAATTATGTTCTTCAATTTATCCTTGCCTGACAAGATGGCATTCCTGATTTGATTCGATATGTCAACTTCCTATTTATGAAGTAAAATGTAATACTATTCTCTAACGTGTTTAAAACAATTATATTTTTTTAGATGCAGATATTTCCCCAGATATAATTGTAACTTTATTAATGCCAATTGCATATGCATTAGATTATTTGTCAGTCCAAGATAATTGTTACTGGTGTGTATTAATAATACATCATAGAACATTAGGTATTTAAAAATGTACCTGTGTTAATGCGAATATTTTATTTATTTTATTAATTCTTCTTTTTTTAATAGATTGATTGACATAGTTGTGTAGAATGGAGCATCAGTGTTACCAAAAATCATTTCTGTGATCATGTGGCTGAAGAACTTTACATGTCTAGGACCACAAGTTGTATCAACAATTACTGAGATTGGAAGCAATTTATCCTTGCCTGACAAGATGGCATTCCTGATTTGATTCGATATGTCAACTTCCTATATATGAAGTAAAATGTAATACTATTCTCTAACATGTTTAAAACAATTATGTTTTTTTAGATGCAGATATTTCCCCAGATATTGTTGTAACTTTATTAATGCCAATGCATATGCATTAGATTATTTGTCAGTCTAAGATAATTGTTACTTGTGTGTGTTAATAATACATCATAGAACCTTAGGTATTTAAAAATGTACCCGTGTTAATGCTAATATTTTATTTATTTTATTAATTCTTCTTTTTTTATAGATTGATTGAATGACAGAGTTGTGTACAATGGAACATCTGTGTTATCAAAAATCAGTCCTGCGATCATGTTGTTGAAGAACTTAATCTGTCATGTGCGTAGGCGTTGTATCAAGAATTACCGAGAAAGAAAGCTGTTTTATGAAAACTTTTATATTTTGTGGTTTTGATTTTCGTATGCAGAATGTGTGCGAAAATGATGGTAAATATAATATTTTTATAATTCTTTTATATTTCAATATGTTTTTATTTATTTTTTTTCATTTCACAATGTTTTGTCATACAATAGAGTTTAATTAAACTTATTTTAAATTCACCTACAGACTCCCTCTTCCCACGAATTAATAAATTCTCTATCCTTAATTCCATTGTATAACCAAATTGCAGTGTATAACCAAATTCATTGTTTATTGTAGGTCCTTTCTCGTCCTGTCATCATACACCTCAATTATCGTGTTTTGGGTTAAGAGTATTGAAGTTGTTCTCGTCTAGATCCGTGAATATCGTGTAATGTGTGCTGCTTTCCTGTTATTTATTTAAATATATTTTAATATATTGGTTAGATAAATGATAAATGGTATGATAAATGGCACTGATATAATAAATAAAAAATAAAAAAATGTAACACCCATTACTACAAACCACCAAATAAATATCGATATGAAACCGTTAAAAAGATCAATGTAAATGAAAGTAAATTATCTGTGTTTCATTTTACTCTTAAACAGCCCATATCTCTTTCTTATTGTATAAATAACAAGCCTCCATTTACATTATATTCAAATTTTTCTTCTCATTCATGTGACCTCTCAGCTGTCCTGTGGTGGCACAACACAGTAAAATTCTATGGTGGATGTAATGATGTGAATATCAAAAATGTATTGTGCTTTAAACAGATAAATACGACAATAATTTCACAATTACTATTGAAATTAATCAACAGAAGGCGGCTCCTTTCGGTTCTTGCACAGACCAGAATCATACAAATATTGCAGACCTTACTGTACTTTCACATACAACACCATTGTTGCAAGAGGATCTGGGAGACATAAAAAACATTATTCAAACTTGGAAAACCTCAGAACAAATCCAAACATCATAAGACATCTCTATTCGGTAAGAGATACTATTATTTAAAATTCTCATGATGAAATTTAACTTAGAATAACATATCATAACATAAAGTAAACACAGCAATGTAATGAAAGTAAAACTAAATTTCTTTTCTTTTAACTTTGCAGATAATGGATGATCCACAAATCATCAAATGAAATAATGACACAGATTTAATTAAACCAGGAAAATCTCACAACACTTAGAAACCAATCAAATAACAGGAGCCAAGTGTACATAGAACACAAGCATTATAGGACATCTTTATATGGTAAAAGATACTATTATTTAAAATTCTCATGATGAAATTTAACTTAGAATAACTTATCATAACTTAAAAGTAAACAGCAATGTAATGAAAGTAAAACTAAATTTCTTTTCTTTTTACTTTGCAGGTAATGGATGGTCCACAATTCATTGTATGATTAATGACACAGATTTAATTAAACCAGGAAAATCTCACAACACTTCCAATCCTATAATAACAGGAGCCAAGAGTACATAGAACACAAACATTATAGGACATCTTTATATGGTAAGAGATACTATTATTTATAATTCTTTTGATAGAATTTAACTTAGTTTAACTTATCATAACTTAACACTTGTTAAAACACTTGTTTTACTTGTATTGAAGAAATTTTTATATATTTTAATAGAATGGTTTTTACAGATTGATTGTATTACATCCAAACGACAATGTAGTTTATAAATGTGCCACTGCCTGACTGAAAAACATTTAGAAAATTTGGAAGTGTGTTACGGATAGAGAATTATGGTAAATCTTAAATATTAATAAAAGACAACCATTCAGTATTATTTCATAATTTTTTTATATTTTATGAATTTACAATGCATTTTCACACACATTATTTTTATTGAAATTTTTAAATCATTTTTATAATTTTTTTGTACACATAGGTGAGAATAATTACCTACCAACTTTGAAGTGAAGACCAATAGTCTAATAATTTGTAGATCAAGTCAAGACGTCCATAATCTTGGCTGGTTTATAAGTAAATTATATAAGTAAATTTGTGTGTTTTTTTCACAGAACATTTGTTATTTAAATTATGTTTTTGTATTAAAGATATATTTTTTATATATTTTATTATAATGGTTTTTATAGACTGATTGTATTTCATCCAAAAGACAAAGAAGTGTATAAATATGCCGCTGTCTTACTAGATCAAGTCAAGACATCCATAATCTGCTGCAGGTTTAAAAGTAAATTAGTTTTTCTTCTTGACAGCACATTGGGTAATTTAAATATGTACTTGTAATATACAAATTATATATATATATATATATTTTGATATAAGGGTATTTACAGATTGATTGAAATGATTGTATTACATCCAAATGACAATGTAGTGTATTAATGTGCAATTGTCTTACTGAAAAACATTTTTACTATCCTGTGGCTTAAAAATGTAATATCATTATGCAAGTATATTCAAAAGTGGGGGAACAATATGTATAAACAATAACTAATTATGGAAGTCTTTTTGTGAAATTCTTTAGACAATTCTGATGTGATTTTATGGATAGACAATGATGGTAAATATTAAATATTAATAAAATACTACTATTAATTCTTCATTATGCTATTATATTTTTTTATGTTATGAAAAGTAAATTATGTTGTTCTTCAATTTATCCTTGCCGGACATGATGGCATTCCTTATTTGATTCAATTTGTCAAATTCCTATTTATGAAGTAAAAGTTAATACTATTCTCTAACATTTTTAAACAATTATGTTTTTTTAGATTCAGATACTTCCCCAGATATAGATGTAACTTTATGAATGTCAATTGCATATGCATAAGATTATTTGTCAGTCCAAGATAATTGTTACTATTGTGTATTTATAATGCATTATAGAACATTTTGCATTTAAAATATGTACCTGTATTAATTCAAATATTGTATTTATTTTATTAATTCAACTTTTTTTATAGATTGATTGAATGACAGAGTTGTGTACAATGGAGCATCAGTGTTACCCAAAAATCATTCCTGCGATCATGTGGCTGTAGAACTTTACATGTCTAGGACCACAAGTTGTATCAACAATTACTGAGATTGGAAGCAATTTTTTTAATGCCTTTTAATAGTTTTGTACTTATTTTCAAGTAGAAAATGATGGTAAATATTAAATTTAAATTTATTATTTGATTTGATTTTTCAACTTTAGAATAATGAAGGAAAAATCAATACTGTTTTCTAACATTTATAAAACAATTATGTTTCTTAGATTCAGATATTTCCCCGGATAAGGTTGTAACTTTATTAAAGCCAATTACTTATGATTGCTTTAGATTATTTGTCAGTCCAAGATAATTGTTACTATTGAGTCTTTATAATGCATTATAGAACATTGGGTATTTAGAATATGTACCTATATTAATTCAAATATTGTATATTTTATTAATTGTTCTTTTTTTAATAGATTGATTGAATGACAGAGTTGTGTACAATTGAGCATCTGTGTTACCAAAAATCATTTCTGCGATTATGTGGCTGAAGAACTTTACCTGTCATGTGCTTACGCGTTGTATCAAGAATTACCGAGAAAGAAAGCTGTTTTATGAAAACCTTTATATATAGTGGTTTTGATTTTCGTATGCAGAATGTGTGCGACAATGATGGTAAATATTACATTTTTATAATTCTTTAATATTTCAATATGTTTTAATTTTTTTTTTTCATTTCACAATGTTTTGTCATACCCTATAGTTTAATTAAACTTTTAATTTCTTCTATATATATTATTTATGCTTTTAGGTGAGAATAATGATGTACCAACAATGTGATTTAGACCAATTGTCCACGATAATAATGCGAATGAAAACTATCAAATTATATTGCTATTAACATTTGATATGTCCCAGCCACACTTTCAGCTTTAATGTGATAACTAAATTAGTGAAAGCTTTTTAATGTTTTATTGTTTATAAATTACATTTAGGATTCATTGAAAAGTTCAATAATTTGTAGAACATGTCAAGACAAGACGTCCAAAATCTGCGCAGGTTTAAAAGTAAATTTGTGTGTTTTTTTTTACAGAAAATTGGGTTTTTAATATATGTACTTGTAATAGAGAAATTTTGTATATATATTTTAATATTATTGTTTTTACAGATTGATTGTATTACATCCAAACGACAATGTAGTGTATAAATTAAATGTGCCACTGTCTTACTGAAAAACATTTCTAGTATCATGTGGCCTAAATATCTAACAACATTATGCGAGTATTCAATCCTCGTAGAAGAAGATTTATAAACAATAACCAATCATGGAAGTCTTTGTGTGAAATGCTTTAGAAAATTCGGATCTGATTTTATGGGTAGAAAATTATGGTATATATTAAATATTAATAAAATACTACTATTAATTCTGTACTATTTCATTATGATTTTATATTTTATTAATTTACAATGGTTTCCTTGTATTGAAGAAATTTTTATATATTTTAATAGAATGGTTTTTACAGATTGGTTTTATTACATCCGAACGAACATTATGCGATAATTATCAATACTGTGCGAACAAGATGTATAAACAATAACCTATGATGGAATCAATTTTGTGAAATGCTTTTAATAATTCAGTTCTGTTTTTCGATTGGAGAATGATGGTAAATATTAAATATTTATAAAACATTACTATTAATTCTTTATTATTTCATTATGCTTCGATATTTCTTTAATCCACAATGTCTAGTCACACACTATATTAAAATATAATATTTTATGTTATGAAAAGTATATTATGTTTTTCTTCAATTTATCCTTGACCGACAAGATGGCATTCCTTACTTGATTCAATTTGTCAATTAACTATTTATGAAGTAAAATTTAATAATGTTTTCTAAAATTTATAAAACAATTATGTTTTTTTAGATTCAGATATTTCCCCAGATATGATTGTAACTTTATTAAAGCCAATTACATATGCATTAAATTATTTGTCAGTCCAAGATAATTGTTACTATTGTGTATTTATAATGCATTATAGAACATTTTGCATTTAAAATATGTACCTGTATTAATTCAACTTTTTTTATAGATTGATTGAATGACAGAGTTGTGTACAATGGAAACTCTGTGTTATCAAAAACATTCCAGCCATCATGTGGTTGAAGAACTTTACCTGTCATGTGCATAGGCATTGTATCAAGAATTACTGAGAAATAAAGCTATTTTTAGAAAACCTTTTGAATATTTCGGTTTTGATTTTCATATGCAGAATGAGTGTAAATATAATATTTTTATAATTCATTAATATTTCAGTATTTTTTTATTAATTTTTTTTCATTTCACAATGTTTTGTCATACACTAGAGTTTAATTAAACTTATTTTAAATTCTTCTATATATATTATTTATGCTTTTAGGTAAGAATAATGATGTTCCTTCACTGCAATTTATACCAACTGTCTATCCTATTCCAAATAAGAACAGGCCACGGCGGTCAACTTCTGCGCATGGAAGTGGATTATCACGAGAGCGGACCTCGAACAATGCCTCCGCAGCGCGACGACGAGACATTCAAAATCTGCTGCAGGTTTAAAAGAAAATTGTTTGTTTTTTGTAGGGCACATTTGGTATTTTAAATATGTATTTGTTTTCAAAGGTTAGGTTGAAGAAATTTTTTATGTATATTTTAATATATTTCTTGTTACAGACTGATTTTATTACATCCAAATGACAATGAAGAGTATAAATGTGCCACTAATTATGATGTGATATTGGAATAGAGAATTATGGTAAATATTAAATACTAATAAAATGCAACTAATAACTTTGTATTATTTCATTATTTCTTTATAAATTATGAATTTACAATGTTTTTTCACACACTTTATATTAATTGAAATTTTTAAATTATTTTTATAAATTTTT
Organism: Drepanosiphum platanoidis; assembly: GCA_948098885.1. NCBI lineage: Eukaryota > Metazoa > Arthropoda > Insecta > Hemiptera > Aphididae > Drepanosiphum > Drepanosiphum platanoidis. The sequence goes on from OX402538.1 coordinate 12,576,183, forward strand.
TGTATACATAGTGAGAATAATGACCGACCAACACTGAAAGTTTAGAACAATTGTCTAATAGTTTGTAGATCAAGTCAAATTTTTTCAAAATCTTTAGAAAATTCTGATGTGATTTTATGGACCGAGAATGATGGTAAATATTATATATTATTAAAATACAACATTAAATCTTTATTATATCATTATGTTTTTATATTTGATGAATTTACTTACCATGTTTTTTCACACACTTTATTTTAATTGAAAATTTATTAATCATTTTTTATAAAATTTTTTGTACACTCCGGTGAGAATATTGACTTACTAACACTGAAACTTTGTTTGTGTGCCAACTAACAATGTTCAAGATGATGTTCTACATTTTTATAAAATTTAGTCGCTATAATTTTTTTATTTCTCAATGTTTTGTAACACTATATTGTAATTTAAATTTTCTTTATTTAACTCATAGGTGAGAATATGGACATACCAACATTGAAATTTGTTTGTCAAAGCACAATGTTCGTTATGGTCTGGAAATCCTCGTCGTCATTTGGATCTTAAAATATTGCTGTCCATCAAGCCGTTCTCGCATGTCCGGCAGCACCCGTGTGAGAGGTTGTCTAGTGTCAGCGTCTCATCCATAGGAGTCACCGGCGTCTCATATTTAAAATTTAGTTTTAGTTAATATTATTATCCGATTTGATGTGAACTTTGCCGTATCATTTCACACAAAGACTTAACTTGAACCCATAAAAACAAAATTAACATAAAAATATAACTTATTTTTTCATAAATGATTTTAGTAACCATAAGAATAAAATTTGTTGAATAAAAATAGTTTTTATTTGAATAATTAAAACTATAATAATGGAAACAATTTAAATAAAATTGAAACAAAAATTTAAAAAAGAAATAAAAAAAATCCAAAATATAAAACATATGTTTACACCAGTATAAAATAAAATTAAAATATAATTTATATTTTACAGTGTTAAAGTTTAAAATGGAATGTGCAGGCTTCTTGCTTTATTTTCAACACTTTATTTTATATTTTAATAAAAATGTAATTACAATGTTAAAATTAAATTAACATTAAAGTAAATTTTTCTAATAACTTTTAGTAATTAAAATAAAAATTTAAAAAGAACTAAGATGAAAATTTAAAATATATTTTTACACAATTATAATATAAAATTCAATTAGAGTTTGGATTTTACTTTTTCTGGAATTTTAAAACTGACCTAGTCCTTAGTCCACCCCTCCTCGAATAAATAAATTCTCTATTCTAAAATCCATTGTATAACTAAATTCATTGCTTGTCGTAGGTCTTTTGTCGTCCTGTCATCAGCCACATCCGTTATCGTGTTTTGGGTTAAGAGCATCGAAGTTTTTCTCTGCTAGATCCATGAATAGCGTGTATTGTGTGCTGCATTCCCGTCGCAACTTAGGACTGTCTAGCCTAACTAAGTAAATTAGTTTTTCTTTTGGACAGCACATTGGGTACTTAAAATATTTACTTGTATTAACGAAATTTATTTAAATATATTTTAATATAATGGTTTTTACAGATTGATTGTATTACATCCAAAAGACAATGTAGTGTATAAATGTGCCATTGTCTTACTAGATCAAGTCATGACATTCATAATCAGCTGAAGGTTTAAAACTAGATTGTTTCTTCTCCGGACAGCACTTTGGGTAATATGTACGTTTAATGGAGATTTTTTTCATATAATATATTTGAATATAATGGTTTTTGCAGATTGATTGTATTACATCCAAACGACAAAGAAGTGTATAAATGTGCCTCAATATTATTGAAAAACATTTCTATACTATCCTTTGACTTAAAAATGTAACAACATTATGCTATAACTTTCAAAACTTGGCGAACAAGATTTATAAACAAAAACCAATCATGGAAGTAATTTTATCCAAATGCTTTATAACATTCGGATGTGATTTTATGGACATAGAATGATGGTAAATTTTATTTCTTAATAAAATACAACTATTAATTCTTTATTATTTCATTATGTTTTTTTATTTTATTAATATAAGTGTTGTCACACAATTTAATTTAATTGTAAATTTGAAATCCTATTTTATAAACTTTTTTTTACACTCAGGTGAGAATAGTGACATACTGACATTGAAAATTGTTTGCACAATGTTCGTGATGCTGTTGAAATCCTCGTCGTCATTTGGATCTTAAAATATTGCTGTCCATCAAGCCGTTCTCACAGGGACTCATTTCCCTTGAGCATTTGTAAGTCTGCCAGCACCTGGACCGGTATGTGAGAGGCCGTCCATGTCGTCTAGTGTCAGCGTCTCACCCATAGCAGTCACCAGCGTCTCATAATAAAATTTAGTTTTAGTTAATATTATTATCCGATTTGATTTGAACCTTGCCGGATCATTTCGCACAAAGACTTAACTTAAACCCATAAAAATAAATTAACATAAAAAAAATATAACTTATTTTTTCTCATAAATGATTTTTGTAACCATAAGAATAAAATTTGTTGAATAAAAATAGTTTTCATATGAATAAGTAAAACTATAATAAAGGAATCAATTTAAATAAAATTGAAATAAAAATTGAAAAAAGAAATAAAATCCAAAATATAAAATATATGTTTACACCAGTATAAAATTAAATTAAAATATAATTTATATTTTACAGTGTTAAAGTTTAATGTCTCTGAATCGCCTTATTTTCAACACCTTATTTTATATTATAATAAATATGTTAAAATTAAATTAACATTTTTTAAATTTTTCTTAGAACTTTAAGTAATTAAAATAAAAATCTAAAAAGAACTAAGATGAAAATTAAAAATATATTTTTACAATATAATATAAAATTCAATTAGAACTTTGATTTTACATTTTCTGAAATTTTAAAGCTGACTATTGAGGTCTCGCAATTTTTTTAGTTTCGACAATAAATTTATATTATAATAAAAATGTAATAAAAATGTTAAAATTAAATGAACATATAATTAAATTTTTCCAATAACTTTAATTAATTTAAATAAAAATTTAAAAGAGACTAAGATGAAGATTTTAAATTATTTTAACGCTAGTATAATATAAAATTCTATTAGAACTTGGATTTTACATTTTTTGAAATTTTAAAACTGACCTAGTGTTAGTCCCCGAATAAATAAATTCCCTATTCTTAAATCCATTGTGTAACTTGGAACATTGTTTAACTAAATTCATTGTGTGTCATAGGTCCTTTGTCGTCCCGTCATCAGCCACCGGCCTTATAGTTTTTTGTGTCGCGTTGACATGAAATTCAAGTGGCCATTGATGTCTGGAGCATTGAAGGGGTCATCGTCTAGCGCCATGAATTTTGTGCATTGCCGTCTCAACTATGGCGCTGTCAAACGGTCGTATTATTTTTGGTGATTGTAAATTCTATGCGTGTTTTATTAATTAGTTTTTGTTTTTATTTAGTTTGGTATACGGTCATACCAATGCAGAGGTCATGAAACCGTATGGAAATGGAATGCCAAGAATCGAACAGTCGAATAGTCGCAGTATATAAGTAATATTTCTCTGCGAGCATAGCTACTGACCCGGAGATTCAATTATCGTACTATAACTTTTATTAATCGATAGATGAATTGTAAATAATTATTTTTGTAAATTGAAATGAACCTAAATATGAAATAATCTATTTTAATAACTTTAGCCATGCCGTTTGTCTGCCTTTTAACTACTATTTAAATTTTATATATTCTCGGGGCTCATGCTTATACTTTGTGATTTAAAGTTAGTCGTAATGTAATGAAGGGGGCAAGGGACCTAAATCATGTTATTTAACTATTTTCTAATTAATTTCTATGAAAGTTTTATTGATAATGATATATTATTGTGTATATAATATTTATGTAGATGTAAAATATGTTTATTAATAATTATATTTATTACCTTAGGTGAGACGAGGAACAGCCGCCACCACAGCCGCACGATGTACCACTTACCAATCATCCAGCACACTACTACATCTTTAACAGACTACATCTTTAACAGGACTACATCTATAACCTAACCACATCTCTAATACCAGCTACAACGGCCGTACGCTCCCGCGTTCGGCTCCCCTCGCCGCTGCTCATTAAACTCCAGTCGATATTGCTTTGGTAACTGCCGCCGGTTTTTTTTTGGTTTTTTTTTTATTTTTGTTTTGGTTTGTTTTTTTCTAGTTTTCGTTGTTTGAATTTTTTTGGTTTTTTCACATTTTTCGCCCGTCTTTTTCATAGACTTTGTTTCCTTTCTGTTATTTTTTGTTTCTTTTTCTTGTTTTGCATTTTTTTGTTTTCATTTCTTTTTACGGTAAAAAGGAAAGAAAACAAAACAAAAAAAACAAAGAAAAGTGAAATCAAAAAAAAAAACGAAATCAAATGTCAATTAAAAAAGACGAAAAAAATGCGGTAGTTACCAAAGCAATATCGACTGGAGTAGCAGCGGGGACGGTGGTCAGACGCAGGAGCGTCGGGCCATTGTAGCTGGTATTGGAGATGGAGAAGAAGGAAGAAGAAGAAGAAGAAGAAGAAGAAGAAGAAGCAGAAGAAGAAGAAGAAGAAGAGGAAGAAGAGGAAGAAGAAGAAGAAGGGGAAGAGGATGAGGAGGAGGAGGAGAAGGGGAAGAAGAAGAAGAAGGGGAAGAGGATGAGGAGGAGGAGGAGAAGGGGAAGAAGAAGGGCAAGAAGAAGAAGGGGAACAACAACAACAACAACAACAACAACACAACAACAACACAACAACAACAACAACACAACAACAACAACAGTGAGAATATTTTTTTTAATTTTAATTTTTAATTAAAATTTTTTTCTGGGTGTTGTATTCTAGTGGCAGTAGCAGTGTCAGTGGCAGTAGCAGAAGCAGTGGAACAGCTAGCAGTGGAACATAACCCTTCTTTTATAGGTGAGGGTTAACTTTATTATTTATAAATTGTAGCTAGTTTTATAAGATTTATACATAGGGATAGGTAGGCATTTAGGTTAGGATAGACAGGCATGGAAGGGGGTTATTGTATTGTACTGGATTGCAGCATATGTAAGCATCCGGATCAAGGACAAGATGTTTATTGGAGTGATTGGTTGGCCATTGGTGCTGGACGTTTCGAGGATGTACCCAGTGGAAGCCGGGACGAGTATGACTTGGCTGCAGGAGTCTGGAGCCCCTGTCGCTGATTGTGGAAGACATCATTGTGCCATAATTTATATAAATGTATAGCTGCTTTTATTTTAAATTAATTTTGTTATCATTTGTATATTTTCTAACCTTATGCATGTTTTTGTAAGGTTATTGTGGGAGGGGATTGTTCATAAAAATGTACATGTACAGCAGAAGAACAAGAGTAACAGCCAGTTTGTTTATTTATTGAATTTTTTATTTTCTTGAATTTTCTTGAATTTTGTTTAAAGTTTTAGCATCAGATTCAATAACAATGGTTCAAGCCAGGCATCGAATTAGCTAAAAAAAAATTAAAACGGTGTAGGTGTATGCGAGCATGAAGAGCAACAAAGCCAGTAGTATTAGGGCTACTTGAAGCTTTCATTTTATTTAATTTTTTTTTTTAAATTTTAAATCATTAGGTGGAATGTTTTAGCAATGGACGAATTATCTCGAGGAAATGTGTTGCAGCCTTATCAGGCTGTTCACAGGGCCAAGATGGAAAGAAGGTTTGTTTTTTTAAATTTCTTTTGACTCGATAACATCTAAATATATTGAATGATAACATTTTGACCATATGAAGTAATGAACCTAGTCTAAAAATAATTTCAATAAATAATAATTCTTTATAACTTGCCACAAATTTCAACCGATTATATTACTTTTTATCAAATTATTGCTCAACCTAATCTAATTAACTTATAATGTGATATGTTTAATTACTCTTAATTATACTCAATTTTATTCAATTTTCCAAAATTTAAAAATAATATTCGTCCATTAAATTCAATATAATTTAATTGATTTAAAGATCAGCAAAGTTATTTGAGGAATAAACTGTCATTTTGAGACTTTTGAAAAGCGAACCGAATTTTAAAAAAAAATTAAAGATTAGCGCCTTGGCTGCTCGAGATGCAACCCCACTTGCACGCTTGCGAGTGTGGTTGCCTACCCGGCCCCTTAACTCAGTTTTTCCCCTCCGTGGAGGAAAAGTTTAAAATCTTCCCGTGGCCCTAGGACCGCGGTTCGGGCGCCCCCTAGTCACACGCGGTGAGTTCGGGAAACGCTTCGAGCCGATTTCCTCTGAGAGGCTCGCCCTCCGAGATACGGCGGCGCGAAGATCGGTGTTTGGGAATTTATCGATTAAAATTTCCCGCCGTCGGACTATTGACGCCGTCGGACGGTCGGCGCGTTAGGCTAGGTTCACATGGACGCGCGAACACGTTCAGATGGCAGCTAGATTTGTTAACTAGATTTGTCTTAAAATCAATACAATTACGTCTTTGGTATAATTACATTATGCATTTATCATATTCCGTTATCGAGAGGTGTCGCTACCCCGTGAAAAAAATCTTGATAACGTAATCTTTATGTAATAAACTAATAAATAATAAACAAAAGTGTATTTGCGCAAGTCGGTCGTATGCCGCGTGGGCGACAGGGATAACGATAGCTCATGTGTGGGCGCGCGACCAGACCAACGACAGTCGAGCTGTGCGCGCGTTCCGACCAATGACGGCCGAGCTGCGCGTGCGCGCAATCCGAACAGTACCCGATAGAGCAACGCGTGAAGGGACGGCGGCTCGCGCCAGACGTTCAGTATAGTGTCGACCGCCGCGCCGTTCCGAAAGTTCGTCTCCGTTTTACCGTCGCGTTTAGTGTTTTTATTTCGATCGTTTTTTTTTTTTCCATCGAGTGCTTTTCGTTTCCTACCGTCGCGTTTAGTGTTTTTATTTCGATCGTTTTTTTTTCACACGCACCCAAGTACGAACGCCGAACCTCGACAGCAGCAACAACCCAACGACAGGCCGCCGCCGTGTAAGGTTAGTACCGATTATATTTATTTATAGTTTATAGATGGGTAGTCGTGGGCTACGGCCGCCGATAGGGAGTAGCTAATTTTTTTTCTTAAAGAAATATTTATTTTTTTCTAACACGTGTATAATAATAAACTTTAATATTACTGATAGCAGCAACTAAAACTTAATCGAATTGTTAGGTTAGTTAAATTTAATCTACCCTATTAATAAATTATCATTAGTTCATCCATCCATCCAATTTTATCATTAAAATTGGGCATTTTAAATATTTTCAATTATTAAATCATTTTTAAAAATATAGAATCATTACCAATTTAGCCCTTTCAATGCACAAATCATTCTGTACTTGAAGCCTGATTCTCAATTCATAATTATTATACTCTGAGATTAATTTCATCGATAAAAATTATATAAAAATCAGATATTATTTTTTATTTGACTTTCTATAAAAACCATAATTAAGCTATAACTTTTGTCGTCGATTATATTCATAATATTTTATGATTTTAAATAAATTTTAAAATAAATTATTTTCTTTTTAAAACTATTTCGATGAAGTATTTTCGTAGAATTATTCGACAATGCCAATGATGGTACTTGATTTATTTTCACAATACTAATTGCCCTCTTATTTCTCGAACTTGATTCATCGCTATTCACCGTCGATTTCGGATTAGTCATCGAGTGTTATTTTTAATTTTTTTTTAATTTTTGTTCAAATTTAAATTTATACGATTCGTTCTTCCACTCTCAATAATTTCCGTCATATTTAATGCTCTAAATAAATGTTGAAAATATTATGATAATCGAATTAATCTATTTTCAATCTCTTTTTTTAAACAAAATTTACAAAAATTTACAAAATTGAAACAAAATATTTTAGAATTTTTCTCAAATTTAATTTTCTGTCGTTTTTGCAATTTATTCTAGAATTTTTTTAAAATTATTTATGAAATCTTTTAATCCTTTTATTATCAATTTTATCGACTTTATCGACTAATTAGATTCAATTTCTCGACGACCATAAAAATCTTACAATTTAAGGGCAAAACCTTTCATCGGAAATTTTGTTTTTCTTATTTACTCGTTTAAATTTTCGTTTAAATATTTTTCTAACCTAACCTAACCTAACCTAACCTTTCTCTTGAACGTCCTCAAATTTATTCAATTTTTCGCGTTATATTCACCCTCCATTTTCACATTCATTTTCATAATAACAATTAATTAATCTTCAGTTTAACGTAATTCGATTTTTTAATATATTTTCAAGAAATTATACTTTTTTTTTTTTTTTTATTATTCAAAATTTCATTTAAAATTTAATTCAAATTTTTCAAATATTAGTCGTCGATTTTCGTGTTATTTTTTTTTAAAAATTATCATGGGAAATTTATTTTAAAACTCATTAATAATGCAATAATTTTCAGTCTCTTTTAGTCAATAATATTATTTGATTCGTAAATTTCTCGTATAATTTTCTCTTTAATTGAACATTTCTTTAAATTTCTTGAAATATTATTCAATATTCGTGGATTATTTTCATAAAAGTTTTCTTCACATTTCCTCACTTTTAATCGACAAACCTCAATGATTTTCGATGCTTTTTCCCCTTTCACTGTTTTTTCATATTTAACTTGATTATTCTTAATTTTACTCCATTCAATATTCCAAAATTTAAAAATAATATTCGTCCATTAAATTCAATATAATATTTGAGTAATAAACTGTCATTTTTAGACTATCGAACTGAATTTTAAAAAAATTAATGATTTAATTAATTTTATTATAAATCAATTTAACTTATTTAACTTTTAAAAAACCTATCCTAACAAATTTAAACGAAATTATTTAGAATTGGTCGAATTTATTCATTTTTTTTTTTTTTTTCAAATTTTCAAATTTTAATTAAACATTGATCCGTCGTTTTCGCAAATTATTCTTGCAATTTTTTTTTAAAATTTTTTTCACTTTTTTTCGTTCATATCGATTTTTTTTTTTTTTTTTTTTTTTTGGCCACTGTATCTCGGAGGGGGAGCCTCTTAGAGGAAATCGGCTCGAAGCGTTTCCCGAACTCACCGCGTGTGACTAGGGGGCGCCCGAACCGCGGTCCTAGGGCCACGGGAAGATTTTAAACTTTTCCTCCTCGGATGGGAAAAACTTAGTTAAGGGGCCGGGTAGGCAACACTCGCAAGCGTGCAGGTTAGGTTGCATTTAATAAAGGGGCATTTAACAAAATTAAACGAAATTATTTAGAATTGGTCAAATTTATTCATTTTTTTTTTTTTTTTTTTTTCAAATTTTCAAATTTTCAAATTTTCAATTACACATTGATTCGTCGTTTTCGCAAATTATTCTTGGAATTTTTTAAAATTACTTTTGCACTAATTTGTTTCAATTTCTCTTAAATTTCCATAAAATCTTCCAATTGAAGAGCAAAACAACTTTTTCGTCTTAAATTTTCTGATTTTTAGATGTTTTTTTTTTTTTTTTTTTAAATTTAAAATTGTTAAGAATTTCATTTCAAATATTTGTCAATTTCTCCATATTTCTAATTTGAGCAAACCGGGTGGACGCAACCTGGCGTGCAGCCGTGCGCGATCGGTTGCCTACCTAGAGTCCCTGGTCCGGTGCGCGAATTTTTTCCCCCCCGAGGAGGAAAAGTTTCGAAACTTCCCGTGGCCCTGGGATCGCGATTTGAGCGCCCCCTAGTTACCCGTGGCGAGTTCGGGAAACGCTCTGAACCGATTTTTTCTAAGGGTCCCCCCCTCCGTGTTACCGTGGCTCCAAAATTGCCGTTTTCGAATTTCTCGATTTGAATATCCACGCTTCTTAAATTAATTTGAATATCCCGCCGTCGCACAGTGGTCTGAAATGTAATTTTAGCTTGCCGAAATTAATATCATCTTTAATTTATTAAATATTACTATTTAATACATCAAAACATATGTATTCGAAGGCAACAAATCCAAATTTGACAATATTTTTTTTGACTCAACCCATTATTTTTGATATTTTAAAAAAAATTTTAATAATTATAATTTTTTTCTTACGATAATTTTTTTTCGTTCAAATTTTTAATTTTGTAAGATATATTCAGAAAAAAAAAATGGATTTTACATTACATACACATCATAGTTAAAAAGGATGCTTTATTCTTTAATGGATTTAGTGCAATATTATCTTCTACTACGCGTAATTGAAGTGGTACGATTGAGAACATAAAAATGTCATGCTCAGTAGATGATGGTGAATTTGGTTGATTAAAATTTATTCTATATTGAGACTGACCACTGCTACCATCACACCCCCCCTTGTATAACATTTCTAAATTATTCATATGTGATTCAATTGGTCTAATATGTTGTGGGATTTGTATGATTCGATTAGTTGTGTGGTCCAAGAGATCTTGCAATGGAATTTTGCATCCTGATTCTGTGATTTCTACGTTATTCGGATAACATTTTTTTTTTCCAGTTATTATATCATCGTATGTAGGATATATGTCACAATTTCGTTTTTTTTTTGAACTAATTCGTATATTAACATACTGTTGTTTGATTAGTTTATTATCCATTAACAGTGCTAAAGCTTCATCAATACTATATGGAATAGGTTTTTTATCTTCAACACAACTATATGAATTCATAATTTTTTTTTTTTTGCACGAATCGGACTTTTTACACTTTCCTTAAAAGTTAACAAACGCACCTCTTCCAAGCTAGTTGATACTTAGGTACAGTAAATGTAAGAAGGTGGGTCATCTGATAGCGACCTGCATTCTCCTGCCACAGGGCGAGAAGTCCGGAGGGACAGACCAAGGCCAGAGCACCCAAGTGCCAGCCATGCCATCATCGTCCCAGCCATGCCGGTAGCAGCGGACCCAACGCCTGGGGTTAAGGTTCTGCAGGTAAACCTTAACCACTGCTGGGCGGTTAGGTTAGGTTAGGTTAGGTTAGGTTAGGTTAGGTTAGGTTAGGTTAGGTTAGGTTAGGTTAGGTTAGGTTAGGTTAGGTTAGGTTAGGTTAGGTTAGGTTAGGTTAGGTTAGGTTAGGTTAGGTTAGGTTAGGTTAGGTTAGGTTAGGTTAGGTTAGGTTAGGTTAGGTTAGGTTAGGTTAGGTTAGGTTAGGTTAGGTTAGGTTAGGTTAGGTTAGGTTAGGTTAGGTTAGGTTAGGTTAGGTTAGGTTAGGTTAGGTTAGGTTAGGTTAGGTTAGGTTAGGTTAGGTTAGGTTAGGTTAGGTTAGGTTAGGTTAGGTTAGGTTAGGTTAGGTTAGGTTAGGTTAGGTTAGGTTAGGTTAGGTTAGGTTAGGTTAGGTTAGGTTAGGTTAGGTTAGGTTAGGTTAGGTTAGGTTAGGTTAGGTTAGGTTAGGTTAGGTTAGGTTAGGTTAGGTTAGGTTAGGTTAGGTTAGGTTAGGTTAGGTTAGGTTAGGTTAGGTTAGGTTAGGTTAGGTTAGGTTAGGTTAGGTTAGGTTAGGTTAGGTTAGGTTAGGTTAGGTTAGGTTAGGTTAGGTTAGGTTAGGTTAGGTTAGGTTAGGTTAGGTTAGGTTAGGTTAGGTTAGGTTAGGTTAGGTTAGGTTAGGTTAGGTTAGGTTAGGTTAGGTTAGGTTAGGTTAGGTTAGGTTAGGTTAGGTTAGGTTAGGTTAGGTTAGGTTAGGTTAGGTTAGGTTAGGTTAGGTTAGGTTAGGTTAGGTTAGGTTAGGTTAGGTTAGGTTAGGTTAGGTTAGGTTAGGTTAGGTTAGGTTAGGTTAGGTTAGGTTAGGTTAGGTTAGGTTAGGTTAGGTTAGGTTAGGTTAGGTTAGGTTAGGTTAGGTTAGGTTAGGTTAGGTTAGGTTAGGTTAGGTTAGGTTAGGTTAGGTTAGGTTAGGTTAGGTTAGGTTAGGTTAGGTTAGGTTAGGTTAGGTTAGGTTAGGTTAGGTTAGGTTAGGTTAGGTTAGGTTAGGTTAGGTTAGGTTAGGTTAGGTTAGGTTAGGTTAGGTTAGGTTAGGTTAGGTTAGGTTAGGTTAGGTTAGGTTAGGTTAGGTTAGGTTAGGTTAGGTTAGGTTAGGTTAGGTTAGGTTAGGTTAGGTTAGGTTAGGTTAGGTTAGGTTAGGTTAGGTTAGGTTAGGTTAGGTTAGGTTAGGTTAGGTTAGGTTAGGTTAGGTTAGGTTAGGTTAGGTTAGGTTAGGTTAGGTTAGGTTAGGTTAGGTTAGGTTAGGTTAGGTTAGGTTAGGTTAGGTTAGGTTAGGTTAGGTTAGGTTAGGTTAGGTTAGGTTAGGTTAGGTTAGGTTAGGTTAGGTTAGGTTAGGTTAGGTTAGGTTAGGTTAGGTTAGGTTAGGTTAGGTTAGGTTAGGTTAGGTTAGGTTAGGTTAGGTTAGGTTAGGTTAGGTTAGGTTAGGTTAGGTTAGGTTAGGTTAGGTTAGGTTAGGTTAGGTTAGGTTAGGTTAGGTTAGGTTAGGTTAGGTTAGGTTAGGTTAGGTTAGGTTAGGTTAGGTTAGGTTAGGTTAGGTTAGGTTAGGTTAGGTTAGGTTAGGTTAGGTTAGGTTAGGTTAGGTTAGGTTAGGTTAGGTTAGGTTAGGTTAGGTTAGGTTAGGTTAGGTTAGGTTAGGTTAGGTTAGGTTAGGTTAGGTTAGGTTAGGTTAGGTTAGGTTAGGTTAGGTTAGGTTAGGTTAGGTTAGGTTAGGTTAGGTTAGGTTAGGTTAGGTTAGGTTAGGTTAGGTTAGGTTAGGTTAGGTTAGGTTAGGTTAGGTTAGGTTAGGTTAGGTTAGGTTAGGTTAGGTTAGGTTAGGTTAGGTTAGGTTAGGTTAGGTTAGGTTAGGTTAGGTTAGGTTAGGTTAGGTTAGGTTAGGTTAGGTTAGGTTAGGTTAGGTTAGGTTAGGTTAGGTTAGGTTAGGTTAGGTTAGGTTAGGTTAGGTTAGGTTAGGTTAGGTTAGGTTAGGTTAGGTTAGGTTAGGTTAGGTTAGGTTAGGTTAGGTTAGGTTAGGTTAGGTTAGGTTAGGTTAGGTTAGGTTAGGTTAGGTTAGGTTAGGTTAGGTTAGGTTAGGTTAGGTTAGGTTAGGTTAGGTTAGGTTAGGTTAGGTTAGGTTAGGTTAGGTTAGGTTAGGTTAGGTTAGGTTAGGTTAGGTTAGGTTAGGTTAGGTTAGGTTAGGTTAGGTTAGGTTAGGTTAGGTTAGGTTAGGTTAGGTTAGGTTAGGTTAGGTTAGGTTAGGTTAGGTTAGGTTAGGTTAGGTTAGGTTAGGTTAGGTTAGGTTAGGTTAGGTTAGGTTAGGTTAGGTTAGGTTAGGTTAGGTTAGGTTAGGTTAGGTTAGGTTAGGTTAGGTTAGGTTAGGTTAGGTTAGGTTAGGTTAGGTTAGGTTAGGTTAGGTTAGGTTAGGTTAGGTTAGGTTAGGTTAGGTTAGGTTAGGTTAGGTTAGGTTAGGTTAGGTTAGGTTAGGTTAGGTTAGGTTAGGTTAGGTTAGGTTAGGTTAGGTTAGGTTAGGTTAGGTTAGGTTAGGTTAGGTTAGGTTAGGTTAGGTTAGGTTAGGTTAGGTTAGGTTAGGTTAGGTTAGGTTAGGTTAGGTTAGGTTAGGTTAGGTTAGGTTAGGTTAGGTTAGGTTAGGTTAGGTTAGGTTAGGTTAGGTTAGGTTAGGTTAGGTTAGGTTAGGTTAGGTTAGGTTAGGTTAGGTTAGGTTAGGTTAGGTTAGGTTAGGTTAGGTTAGGTTAGGTTAGGTTAGGTTAGGTTAGGTTAGGTTAGGTTAGGTTAGGTTAGGTTAGGTTAGGTTAGGTTAGGTTAGGTTAGGTTAGGTTAGGTTAGGTTAGGTTAGGTTAGGTTAGGTTAGGTTAGGTTAGGTTAGGTTAGGTTAGGTTAGG